>NW_004624730.1:21319912-21357987 GCF_000247695.1 Heterocephalus glaber | reverse complement strand
GAAAAATAAGAACCAAGAGAGATTATGCAAAGTTGCAAATTTCCAAAGATGAATGTCATTATGTTGTATACCTAGAATGTACCAATGATAAGAATGAATAATCGTTAATGCATATAGGAAGAAAATGTCCAAAGGGGTAGGGGTAGCGGGAGGGGCAGGGCAAAGGAAAGAAGGAAAAAGAAAAATGATGAGAAATGGAAAGAATGGAAATACAGTCTTTGTAAATAGGGAAGGGTGGAGGGTGTGAAGGGAGGGCTAGGAATGGGGAAAAAATAAGAACCAAGATGCATTATGTAAAGGTACAATTCCCAATGAGAAATGTAATTGTGTTGTATACCTAAAATGTACCAATAAAAGAATTTAAAAATAATAAAAACATAAAAATAAAAAAACTGTCCTACAAGAAATATTAAAGGCTGTCCTTCAGAATGAAAGTATACTTGATACTAGCTGAGTTAATACACAGAAATTAAGAGCAAAAGTGAAAGTAATTCTATCAACAAATACCAAACACATAATTTATTTATGTGTCTTATATTTTCTTTAGCTTTAAAGACAACCACATAAAGCAATAATTACAGTGAGCCTCCAATTCTTTTTTTTTTTATTAAGCATAAATGGTATACCTAAAATCATCATTGGGAACTTGTACCTTTACCTGATGTATCTTGGTTCTTATATTTTCCCCATTACCCTGCCCTCCCTTCGACCCCTCCACACCTCCGTATTTACAGAGATTTTGTTTCCATTTTTTCCTTTTCTCATATTTTTTCTTTCACTTCTTTCCTTTCCCTTACCTCTCCTACTTCCCCTTCCCCTTTGCCCCTTCTCTTCCTATTTCACATTATATATTATACCTTTTGATTCTTATTTACACTTTCAGTTTCTCACACCAGAGAAACTATTCTGTATTTACACGTGTGTCCTACTTATTTCACTTAAGAGTATCACCTCAGTGTGCATCCATTTAGCTCTAAATGGCTCTAGTTTTTCACTCGTAATGGATGAGTAGTGCTCCATTTTATTTAAAAAAATATCATCTTTATCCAGTCTCCAGTTGATGGGCAATTGGGCTGCTTCCAAGTTTTACCTATTGCAAACTGTGCTGCTATGAACATGGTTGCACATATGTCACTGTGGTATGATTCTTTTCTTTTGGGATGATACCCAGTAGGGAAATACCTGGGTCAACTGGTACCTCTAATCTTAGTTCTTTGAGGTATCTCCATACTGATTTCCACAGTGGTTGCAGCAGTCTGAACTCCCACCAACAATGGAGAAGGGTTCCTTTCTCCTCACGCCCCCTCCAGCATTTGTTATTGGTTGATTTCTTGATAGCAGCCATTCTTTCTGGGGTGAGGTGGAATCTCAATGTTGTTTTCATCTGCATCTCTCAAATGACCAGTGATGTTGAACATTTTTGCCCCAATTCTTAAAAATGAAATTTTGTATGATATGTATACCCCACAAGTAAAATGGAACAGAGAAAACTTGAAAGATAAGTACCTGTATGTCTTGTTACCTTTAAACTTAATTTGCCTCTAATGTTAAAAATAGTAAGATAAACAGCAAGGAAATTAAAATACTATTGTATATTTCTTTTTAAAAGGTGAGCAATTTAGTAAAGAGAAAGAAAATATATAAGATATTCAGAAAAACAATAGTAAATGGGACATGTAAATCCTATTTTATCAGTACCTACAGTACATGTAAATGAATTAAATATTACAACCAAAGACAATAGTTGACAATCCAACTATGTGCTGTTTATAAAAAATAACTTTATATTTAAATACAATAGCAATTTGAAAACAAAAGAGTGCAAAAATATAGACCATGGAAATAATACCCCAAAGAGAACTGAGGTGGTTCCACTAGCATAAGACAAAATATACCTTAAGAAAAACGTTTTCACTAGAGATAAGCAAAGTTATTTTATAACATTAAAAAAATTCCACAAAGAAGTCATAAGGCTCATAAACACATCTAATGCTCTTTTGGGATCAAAAGATTCCCAAAGTACTTCACGGAAAAGCTGACAGAATTGAAATTAGAAATACAACAAATAATAGTTGAAAACACCAATACTTGATTCAGTAATTGGAAAGCAATAGCATATGAAATAATTGCTAGAATATTTAAAAAGTAGAACTGTAAATAGTACTGCATATCTCCTAACCCTAAACACACTCATAGAAGAGTTGCTCTAAAAACAGCAGATGGTATATTTTCACCTGCATGTGGTGGCATCTAACTACAGTCCCAGCTATTTTGGAGGCTGGGGCAGGAAGATTACCTTAGCCTCAAAGTTTGAGACCACCCTGGGAATATAGTGAGACTCTCTCAAAACAAACAGTGAGTCAAAAAAAGAGTACATACATCTCAATTTCAAAAGAAAAAATTCTCTAACAGACTACATTTAGGGAATAAAATAAGGCTTAGCAAATTTTAAAGTATTGGCATCATAAAAGTCTTCTCTCTAAGTTAGAAATATATACCAGAAGCAAATCTGTAAAAATCAACACACTCCTAAAAAACAGGGCCAAAAAGAAATCACCAAATCTTCCACATTAAAAACCTATGAAAATAAAAGCAAATTGAATCCAAAGAAAATTGAAGAAAAAATAATAAAACGGTGAAAATAAGTAATACAGATGAATGGAAAATATTACAGAAAATAAATGAAAACAGAAGTTATTTTCTAAAATGATGAACAAAAATTGGTAAATGAAAGAAAAATGAGTAGATTTAAATCATTAAAATAAGGGAGGAAAGGTGACATCATTTAGAACTTTATAAAATAAATAGTATTGGATCCAGAACTTTACTTCTTGGACTATAGAGGCTTAGGCATGAGGATTGCTTGAAACCAGGAATTTGACATCAGCCCAGGTTAATATACTGAGACCCTATTTCAAATGAAACAAAATAAAACTACAAATGATTATATCTGAGATGACATGATCAAGTTCCTTGAATGGGACAAATTATTAAAACTAGCTCAAGAGGAAAAAAATAATCTGAATGTATCCATAATAAGAGTTTGATAAGTAATTTAAAACCTTCCCACAAAGAAAGCTGAGAGTCAAATGATTTCACTGGTAAGTTCTAAAACATATTTAAGAAGAATTAACAAGTCTTTTCTAAAATTTTTCCAAAATGGAAGAAGAAGAAAGATTTCCTGAGATATCTTTTATATTGAAGGCATTATCTTGCCCAGTTTTTAAAACCAGAGAAAAATATTGCACGTATAGAAAATTGTAGACATCTTTTGATTTGTTCATTGGCCATTTCTGTAGCATCCCTGCAGAAATCTGAGGCCTTTACCAATTTTTTTAACTTGGTTACTCAACTTATTTTCTACTGAATTATAAGGGTTCTTTATATATTCTGGATATATCTCTTATCAGATAGTTTGCAAATATTTCTTCCATTATGTGACTTATCTTTTCATTTCATTCGTACTAAAACATGTAACTTTCAAATTTTGATGAAATGCCCCTTTTCTGCTTGCCATTAGCAGAACTGAGCAGAAAGCCTGCTGGACAGTGAATCTGGAAATACAGTTTGCACGTCTCCTAGATCTCAAGAAAGAGCAAGGTGCACATCTTCCTACCCTTATCTAAATTTCTATGTAACAACAGTAAAAACCACATCATTCTTTTAATAAAAGGACACTTTTACAAAATTGTCCATGACTTCATCTATAGCAATGTAGTCACAATCACATCTTGACAGCAATAAAAAGTAAAACTTGTAAAGTTAATGATAAAGTTTATTTCTTTAAGTTCATAGAGAAAGAGGGGACAAATAAAATATCTAATACAAAAAAACCCTGCATGATGCATATCAATGAAAATATATCTATAGTTACTATAGTTCTTATTTCCTGAGCTGGTCACAAGGTCGTAGTTTTAGTTTATCATTTTTAGCTTTCTTTCCTCATTCTATTTTTTCTTCTCCTTCAAACGGTATCTTAACTGGTGATTCTTAATGAGATGAATCAAACTTTCCTTCCTGAGGGATCTGAATCTTTGACAGAACTGGGTTACAGATTTAATTTTTCTCCCTGAGCTTTGTATTAATTTAGGTCAATCAACATAGTCAGTATACTCACTTCCTTTTATGCTGGTTCATTAAAAGCCAAGTGAAATCTCTACTTTAATCCTAAGCAATCGTATTTGTGTCTTTTAGCCAAGGCAATACTTTGTGGGAATTAATACAGTAGAGATGCAAATTTCTGAGGAAGAATAACCAAAATATTTGCAACCAACCATTATAGCCATGCTCATTTTCCTTTCAGGTACTCTGTATCTCTCCTGCCTTAATGCTGGGCAACCATTAATCTATTTGCCATTGCATAATTGTGTCACTTCAAGAATGGCATATAAATGAAAAAAGGCAGTAAGTAGCTTTTGAGGTTGGTTCTTTTTCATTTAATGTCACTCTCTGGAGATCCACCTAAATTGTGTGTATCCCAATAACCCATTCTCATTTGTTGTTTAGTAGTATCCCATGGCATGTATGTATTATAGTTTGTTTATGCTTTTACCCATTGAAACACAGCTGGGCTTATTGGAGTTTGGAGCCATTGCAAATAAAACTGTTATGAATATTCATGCACAGGTTTTAGTGTAAGCCTAAGTTTTCATTTTCTCCAAAGAAAAATATGTAGTAGTGTAATTTGTTAGGTCATATGGTAATTGCATACTTAATTTTATAAGAAACTGACAAAATTTCTTCTGGAGTGTGTATATCATTTATATTCCCAGCAGAACTTCATAAATTATCTACTTTCTCCACTTCAGCGACATTTGTTGTTGTCATTTTATTGTGACATTATAAATTTGCATTTCTCTCATTAACCACATGTAATTTTCAATATACAGGTCCTGTGCATGCTTTATTAAATTTACACCTATGTATTTTGTTTTATGAGCATTGTAAATGATATTTTTAAATTTCTGTTTCTATGTCTTCATTTCTAATATGTAGTGATATAATTGATTTTATGTTGCTGTTGTACTCTTTGACTTTGTTGAAGTCAGTATCTGTTCCAGTTCTTTCTTAGGTGATTTTATTGGTTTTTTTGTTTGTTTATTTGTTTGTTTGTTTGTTTAGAGATAGGGTCTCAATTTGTTTTCCAGGTTGACCTTTGCTCCTGGATGCTAATGATCCTCCTGCCTCAGTCTCCCAAATAGCTTGGGCAATGACCACCCATCACTATTCCCAATTGATTTTCTCACTTATACTTACCACATTTGTCTTCAGTTTTATTTTCTTTTTTGTCCATTCATTTCCCTGTTTGGTAATTGTGACCTCACAAATTTTACTTAGGAAGCTTATGTTCATAATTGCTTATTAAAATCCTTTATCATGATGAATCTCTAAACATTATTTAAACCTTCTGTTGTAGAGAGCATTAATTGACATTGGTCTAGTAGCAGATGAGGAACAATGATCTCACTATTACTCTGTCAGGGAAGGTATCCAGGTTCTCCACTCAGCATTCATTGGCAAAAGATTGAACTGGGAGCTCTCTAAGGTCTGAATCTTGGTGCTTTCTTGGTATTCATATGTTAGACCGTAATATCCAATGTGACAGTATTAAGAGGTAGAGCCCTTGGGGAAATTATTCAATGACCGAAGTGCCATTAATCCCCTAATAAACAAAGCTAAAGGGATTGTATTTGCCATGGTGCCATACGAGAACTCAGAGAAGACTCCATGTATAAAGAATAGCTCTTATCAGGCACTGAATCTTCAGGCACCTTGATCTTGGTCTCCCCGACCCTTCAACTATGAGCAATAAATTTCCACTCTTTATGAATTACCAAGTATAAAGTTTTTATAGCAGCAAAATGAACCTCCAGCCACACAATATCTGGTAGCCCTATTTTCCCTGGGCATGATGAGAGTCTTGACTTTCCACAGGTTTCCTTAGATACCATCCAAGAATAGGCAGGGAAGGTTTCTTTGCTACTGTCAGATTGAGTAGATGTTCAGACTCTCTCTTGGTTCCCTCCTTTTTTCAGGAAAAGGGAGGAGTTCTTACTGGTTGGTGCATATACAAGTGCTAGTTTCCTATTTCACATAATGTAATAGTTCTCTGGCTGGGGTAGAAGTTTAGGTTCCTCATGTAAATTTACTGGGATGAATGGGGTCAGAGCCATTGGTTCTGCTTTGGTGTTTTGTTGGAGTACAAACAGGACTGTCTAAATGATCTTTTTGTCTTGCAAAGCTGTCATGTGCTGATCATTTGGCTTGATTGAACTTTTTTTTTTTTTTAATATGCTGTTGTTGGTGTTTCTGGTTTGCTGGCTTTTTCAGATACAACACTGGGATATATGAGGCATAAGAAACAGAGGGAGAGAAAGAAGGAAATGTGAACTCTAATATTATATTGTCCCCAACCTTTTTCACTTTTTAGAGACACCATACACTTATCTTAGATAAAATATCCATGGTTTTTAATTATACTTAGTAGAAAAAGTATATCTACTCTATCATCCTAGATCAAGCAGGATATATTATTTAAATGTCTTATAAATATATAAAAAAATTAATAGGTGTTAGCAAAACTTGGTCCTTTGCCTCAATATCACATTATCACCACTTTCACCTCTATATTCTTCCTCTACTCAGAGTATGAATTATATTTCATTGTGTTTCCTGTGCAGAGAAGATATCATATTCCTGTAGTTCCTCTCAGCTTGTCATTGGACACTGATTTCGTAGATCACCAGGACAGAGTCAGAACTGCGCAGACTTTTTCAGGTGAGGCAGCTTCCACTAGTTGAGACCAGCTTCCTAGAGAAAGGATATTGGTGGTAGAACCCCAAGTTCCCAGCACCTAGGGGATGGATATACCTGCTTTGTAAATTGGTGGGTATAAGAGTACCTACTGCATTTTACTTCACAGCTATAGAACATAAGGAAATAAAACTCAGAAAGTTTAAATAGCTTGCCCAACTCATATTTCTGGTAAGTAGATTACCTGGTATTTGAAGGTAGATTTAGCTCTAGTGTTCATAGCCTGACATCACCATGATATCCTGACTTGTCGGCAATGTGTTGATAGGTTAACAAAACCACCAGAAAATGATCCAAATGATTTCCAAAGAAAATGAAGAAATAATTTTATAAACTCAGTGTATTTTTTCTATTGCTACTATAACAAATTACCACAAACTAAATGACTTTAGACAACACAAATTTATTAATCTTACATTTCTTTAGATTAGAAGACAAATAAGCACCTCACATGGTTAAAATCAAGTTGTTAACAGAGCTACATCATTTTCTGGAAGTTCAATAGTGACAAGAGCCTTTCTTTGTCTTTTCCAGGGTCTAGAGCTGCCCACATTTTTGGCACACATCGCATTTTGCTGTTCAAAACCAGTAAGGTTGTATCAAATCTTTATCAAATGTCGATCTCTCTGGTTCGCTTTTTCCTTCTTCCCTGTTAGACCTTTGAGATTACATTGGGCACATCTGAATAATCCTGATATTACCACCCTGTTTTAAAGTCAGCTGATTAATAGTCTTCAAATAGAATTCCCTTTTCTTGTACAATATAGCAGATTCGCAGGGTATGGTGACTACCATACAAATAGAATTGGAAAAGCCATGATTTTCACATTAAACATTTTAAGGGCCACAATAATTTATAGATAAGTTACTCATTTCTAGGTCAACATGATTCCCTTGTGAGCCAACTCCTGCTAGCAATGAGGAATGGAAATAAAATAGTGGCTTGGACTTGAGTTGCACATATTTAAATAAAGCCCCACAATTTGTTCTTATTTTGAAGGTTTTACCATAAAATATATCAAGAATAGTTCAAAAACAAGGCATAGTTTAAGAATCATATCTACCCACACTTTTTCTACTCTTTTGTAAATTAAAAAGAGAAGGAGGAAGTAGAAAGAGAAGCAAACACCATCTGATTTTATTCCTCCAGACAGCACAAAGAAGTATACGTGTCGTGTCAGATTTCAGTGTCAGCCTCACTTTCAGTGAGTCTTTAACAGGTAAACCAAGGAAGGACTATCTGATCTTATTGAGAAGCAGCAGGTGGTGATGTTATTCCCTCACAATGTTAACTAGCTTTAATTTTAGGGTACCATGGTGAGGCACTGTTTATTAATAGAATTAATTGGACTGCTAGACTCATCTGCTTGACCTTCCATCACCAGGGATGAATCTAACTGTCCCAATCCATTTACACAAAGGGTGGATAAAAATGTATCCTAACTACCATTATAAATCACATGTGTTCAGGGTCTACCTTAAATTGATATGTTTAACAAAAGTGTTTAGCAAAATCATGTGTAATGTTTATACATATTATACTTTATGTGGCATGTTTTTGGACCAATAAAAAGAAATTTTATATTTCCATATCCTAAAATTCTGAGATACATGATGTTTTCTAATATTCATGGTATATTCTGAAATTGTGAAAAAATAAATAAATTAGAAGGGCTGGAGATTTAGCTCAATGGTTCCACCACCTGTCTTGCAAGCATAAGGTCCCAAGTTCGATCCCCAGTACCAAAACAAAAAAATTAGAATTATGCCCCTAAATTTTGTTATAGTTATGAAAGAAAAATAAAGATTAAAAAAATACAGTCTAAAAATATGTAACCAAGCACATAAGATAATAAAATTTTCTCCACCTTAAGGAAGTAAGTTATATGGATACAAAAAGATTTGACCAAGAGTAAAATGAAGGTTAAAGATATGGATTTGAGCCTGGCTTTTATGGCTGCAAGATTTAATTGCTGGCATTATTTTTGGCATCTTCCAATAAAGATCAGTAAAAATTGTCAACAGGCTTAAGTAAATAAATAATTTGTTTTTCTTGTTTAATAGAAAACTGTGTTTTATGTACGCAAAAATTTGGCAGATGGGTAGATGTAGCTCAGTGGTGCCATATCTGCCTGGCAAGCGGAAGGTCCTGATTCCAATTCCCAGTACAGAAAAAAAAATTGGCAAAATATATGCTGTGCAATTAATTAAAAATATCAAGATACCTGTCTAAAGTAGAATCCAGGAGTGCTCTGGCAGTAATTTAACAAACAGTTCTCCTAAACATCACATTTTGTTAATTATTGTCAACAAGCCTTAACAACTGTTTATATATAAATGTGGCATTTTTGTCTCTTCTTTTATTCTACAAAATGTTGGTACAATAATCTATGGATCCATGAAGCACATAAAACCTAAACCTCACCATATGTTTTCTAAAACTTTTTATTAAAAACTAAAAAAATTAGAGAATTGAACATATGAGTTATTTCCATTGAAAGCATTTGCATTAAAAGCCTAGCAAATAGAGTATGAATAACATTCCTATTTCTGTTTTCTCCTTGTAAGCCATTATTGTCCCAGGAGAAGTGACAATGAGAAAAATTTCCATTGAATTCATACCTATTGTGATGGATTCTTAATCATACAAAGATGTTTCTAAATTTTGACACGAGTATATTATTAAAAGCCAGGAAAGCACATCCCAATGGTAGCTACTTCACTAAAATGAGCAATATTAGCTTCTTCACAATAAACCAGTCACTCCTGATTTTTTTCATTCATAAGGCAGGTACTCAAAAAATGTCATTAAAAGACATAGCACCGAAATGTCAAGTAAAACAAGTTGGAAGAACAAAGCTTAAAATATTTTGCTTCCCACAAACTACCATATACAAATAAAAATGCTTATTGAACATGAATTATATAATTATGTTGACATAGAAATTGAATATGAATAATAAATTACATGGTATAAGTTTTTCTATGTTGCATTAAAGTATTAGGAAAAGAAGGTAAGAAACACATGTGTAGATTGACCCTGAAAAGATAAAACCCATGTCTAAAGTAATCCCATTCTAGTATATGAAGTTGGAAGAACCTTCATTTCTTAGTAGATTTAAAAAATAATCCAAGGATATTTCATAACTGAAAAAAATAAAGTAACAGCAGACATGAGCATTAGCAAAATAATAAAAGAAACAATTCAAGCAATGTAAAAATATCATTTCTATGAATATATACTAAAAGAAAATTAAACATCAATATGCATTGTGGCTATTTGCAAGGATAAAACCTACATGTATAATAGTTTAGTTAAATATTTGCAATATTACAAAAGCTCAATAATGTCAGCAATCTTCTCACAGAAAAAATATTAATGAACTTTTTAAAGTGTCAACCACTATATCTACAAGCCATCTTTGTTTCTTTTTTAATAAAAAGAGAGTATCGATAGAATCCTCTTTTTCTATCTTGTAAAAGCACAGCTGCTTCATTCTCTATCCTTCACCCTAATCTCAGCTTAAAGTCTAGCTCTAGTTATTCTCTCTTATAAAATCAGTCATTCAAACTCTAGTGGAGCTTTGGCATCAGATGCAGTGTTATAAAGTGTCACACTTTCTGAAAGAATATTATATCATCTAAAAAAATCCTGGACAACTGATGGCTTGAGACTTCTAGCATTCTCAGGAAGAGGAGAGATGGGAAGAGGTTGAAAGAGAGGGAGTCTGTGAATACAAATGTATGAATGGAATATGAGCAGTAACAGTGTAATTCATCAATGTCTGCCTCCTAGATCCTCTATTAGCTGATAATAATTAATTAAGGGTCAGCCTCCGGAAAAAGTTGCCATGAAACACATAATTCCTTGGTGACATGAGCCCATGAAAAGAGAAACAGATGAGGAAATCTTGCCATAGCACTGAAGCACCTGAGAGGAGGGTAGTTGAAAGTCAGAACAGGAACATAGTTGCCTCAAATTGAGTTCATAGATCTTTGGGCAAGGATGATAAAATCAGAAATGAAGGGGGTCCGTGACTCCAGCAACATAGTATAGACAGAAAGACTTCAGTTTTTTAGGTGGACAACCTAGAGGTAACAACAACCAAGGTCTAAGGTCTTAGTTTATTAAAGTAGCTCACATATTTTGGAACTCTTAGATTCAGCTTTCTTTTTTTTTTGGTTTTTTTTGGGGGTACCGGGGATTGAACTCAGGACCTTTCCCTTGCAAGGCAGGTGCCAGAATCACTGAGCTAAATCCCTGGCCCCAGATTCAGCTTTCTTAAAGAGAAGAATCAGTAGTTTCAAAGAAGAAAGTAAAGTTTTGCATTTTTAACAGCCAAAACTCTGTTCTTACATGAGAAAATTAATCTTTGTTTTTATAGCTCTCTCTTTAGAAAAGGAGTTGTTACCTTGGAGATTTATGAGTTCTACAAGTAATTGAATGAAAAAAAAATGACCTTTAGTGGACAAGAGCTATGAAATTATTTTCTATTTGGAATAATCACCCTATAAGTATAAAAAGTAAAAATGCTTGAGTAAAATTTCCATTAGCAAAAATATTAAAGGAGAATTACATTTTGAAAACTTTTAAAACAGATTTACTAAAGTCTACTTATATGATGTAAATTTTAACTATTTAAAATGCACACAGTAAAATGATTTCCAGTAGATCCATAATATTCTGCAATGATCACTATTGCTCAAATTTAAAATAATTTCTTCATACATAAAACATTTCCTGACATCATAGGTTGGTGGTCATGCGATGTTTGGGCAGGCTGTCCTGAATCACTCAAGCCTATTGTATGTCCTTCTAGAGATTAATTTGTATGTAAGGAAGCACATTCAAAAAAGGCTTTAATAGCTGCCTTAGATTTTTACTCTGGATTGGCTTCTCTGGTACTTTGATGCACATTTACAGTTTAGTTTCCCAGTCAGACAAGGAAGTTAGGAGAACTTGGCCTTGATGGTTCACTTTCTTAAATGGTACAGAGCTTTGGAGCAGGTGAGCTGTGGTTCTTGCCATTTGTTTGTCACTGTTTGCTACTTTTTACTGAAAATGCTGCTAGACATAGGTGTTTTCCATTCAGTCCAAAGCATTTTGATCCTTTCAATCAGCATATCTGCTAGCACTCATGGTATCCCTACCTTGATAAAGTTACCTTCCCTAGAGAGTGAAGCATGGTGAAAGCTGTTCCTGGCAAGAAGGCTGTGCTTACAGGAGTTTTACCTAGTTTTTAAAATAAACACTTCTCAATTTGTTGTTAACCAATTTCCAGTGCCTCTTTCTACAGGACAGTTTTGCCAACTTCTTAATTCCTCAAAAAGTCTTCAAATTGTCTCCTTTTAAGAAGTTGAAAATATATGTGACCTTGGTGAAATAATGTATAATCTAAAGTAGAAAATACATAAATAGTAATAATTCCAGGGTAATAGTCTCCATGTGTTCTATATTGAAATGATCACAACAGTTTAACAATATTAATCAATTTCTACATAGCAGACTTGATGGGAGACATATTCACATTGAACCAGAACACACTGATTGAAAAAACGGAAAAGAAAAACATAATTTATTTTTTCAAATTTAAAAGTTATGTGAACTATATTTTTTCAAAAATAATACTTTAGAAAATTAATGATGAAACTTTACTGAGTGGGCAGAATTTCAGCCCACATCCCATAACCCAGTTCTAATCACAGCAACCATTGGTCTATTTCCCAGGTGGAAGTTTGTAATTACTCTCTAGGGAAACTCAGGTGCCTCAGATAAACATCCTATAGATTTTGACATTTGAGCACCTCCACGAAGTGGTCAGGCATCTGGAGAAGAATTCAGATATTCAAAGATAATTTTCCACCAGCATTTTAGTCCTTTAGTTTTAAATATTTACTTTTAAAACTGTATCAAATCAACAAATGGAGAAAAAGAATAGTATATCATATAAGTCTCCAAATATACAATTTAAAGACCAAAATAAGAAAATAAAAAACAAAATTCAGAAACAATCCACTAAGAAATTAATTGGGAGTGGGTAAGGGAAAGGAAAGAAGGGAATGGAATTAATATGAGAAAATGAAAAAAAGGAAACAAAGTCTCTGTAAACAAGGAGGGATGGAGGGGTGGAAGGGAGGTCAGGGGAAGGGGGAAAAATAAGAACCAAGAGAGATTATGTAAAGGTGCAAATTTTCAATGATGAATGTCCTTATATTGCATACCTAAAATGTACCAATAAAAGGATATATAAAGTTAAAAAAAAGAAAACTCATTCTGGGAACCCTGAAACTCTGAGGACCCTGGTGTCAAAATGGTATGGGTATGTTCCCAGGATTCAGAAAAAAAAAAGAAATTAATTGGGAGCATGCAGGCAATAATGTTGGAAGAAAACATTAAATTGATAATCATGACTAAAAAGAAAAATTACATTTTGTCC
Organism: Heterocephalus glaber; assembly: GCF_000247695.1. The sequence goes on along the minus strand of NW_004624730.1, from coordinate 21,344,737 downwards.
ATGTAAATGGAACAGAAAATTCCACGACAAGAGAAAAAATTTCTCTTAGAAATACAAAAATATGATGGAATAAATTAACAATTCAATAGATCAGCTTAAAATACATGAAATATCTCTGAGAATAGAAAAAGGAAGTGGGAAATTTAAAAGCAAACTAAAAAGCTATTACAGAACAACCAGTATCTATGAAGAATTTCAGATAAAAAAATATATAAGCATATATTATCAGCAGCATAATCACAAACTGAGTGAGTGAGGGAGCAATAAGTAAAACAAAAAATGGAGTGGAGAAGTATTTCAGGCCGAAAAAAGGTAAACGTGGGAAGAGAGGTGGCACCATGACACAGTACATAGAGAAAATCGCACATATTTTCTAGGACTGAAACAAATGATGTGCTTCAGAATGAGCAGAAGATAAGGTGAAAGATTCTCTGGGACCCCATCAGAATGAGCTTCATTTGCTAAACAAAGGAGGTTCAAATTTATTCCACAGTGCCTGTGAGTCATGCACTTATGGAGTTAGACAAAAAAAAAAAATCGCTGTTCATTTTTTAAAGTTTCTGCTTTTTTAATAACATTTCCACATTACTAATTCTTCCAGATAGAAACTCTTGGATATGGCCTAGTATTTGTTCTCCACCCTGTGTCAAATAAGGTGTAGTGAAACTGGAGAAGGTTATAGCAACAGGTAAGAGGCAGCTGATGTAGTCCTACTTCCAGAGAAGGGAAGAAAACTGCAGCCTCTTGGGATAAACAGCAAACATGAGGACCTCTGATACCAGCCTCCTCAACTACGAAAAAATTTCCTCAAAGTAGATAAAACACCTAGTAGATAAAAGAAGAATAGCTAGAATTTATTGAATACTTATGCAATAAGCTACTTCTTCTTATTTAAATGTATTGCCATTTGAAATGATTTATCTACATTTCAGTTAAAAGTTAAAATGTAATTGGTTATACATTAAGCAATATAGGGAAAGAAGAGTTGAGACCTCAAATATTGGTTCTGGTGAGTGGTTGGGGTTCTGTCAGGCTCCTTCTTATGTGCATGGAACACCTATCTGTTCTGCAGGGAGTCTGCACTAGCAGCCTGAAGCGTTAAAAGGCCAAGTGTGTGGATGTTAATCTAGACTATCATTAGCACAAAGAAAGCTAGCACTCTGTGGTCCATCTTGATTCTTCATCTCTATTCTGTGTAGTCCACTTCATCTTCTAGATCTTACAGGCCCCCCTCCTCTTTCTTCTCACCAACATCTTTCTCATTTTCCTCCTCTTCTTCTTCTTCTCTTCCTCTCCCTCCTCCTCCTTCTCCTCCCTTTTCTTCCCTTTCTTCCATTTCTCCCCTTTCTCCTTCTCCTTCTTCTTCTCCCTCTCTATCTCTCTTCCTCTCTCTTTCACCCTCCCTTCTTTCCTCCCTACCTTTTCTTGTAGATTGTTTGGAAGCCAAGAGGAAGATGCCAGGTTAATACAAACTGAGTCAAAGGGACAGTCTTATGAATATTAATACAATTCTTTCTGAACTACGTATCATTTGATGTTTAGAGCAGTTTTGTTGTTTTGTTTTTCTTATGGGATTTTTTTATTATTTATTGCTTTATTTTCCCCTGAGTATAGATCAAAGCAGGTCAATTTGGGGAGCTAGCCTACCTGGTTGGGGCAGCAACACTAACTTATAAGCTATATCTTAAGACTATTGACCATATGCAAGGGACTGAGTGTCTGAACCTTCCAAGAAGTAAAATTTATGTGTTGAAATCGTAACCCACAAAGGAGATAGTATTAAGAATTAGGGGTTTAGGGAAATGATTAAGTCATGAGAATGCATCTTTTGTAAATGGGATCAGCGCCTTTATAAAGGGGTCCCCTCTTGTAATCTCTTTCTCCCATATGAGGATGATGGCATGAACAGCAAGTTCACAGTGTGCAACCCTGTAGAGGGCACTCTGTAGAGCCAGATCATTGTAGCATCCTGACATTAAAATCTAGTCCTCAAAATGATAATACATTGATTTCTATTGTTTATAAGTCACCCAGTGGGTTTATTATAGAAACTTGAACTAAAACACTTATGTATTGCATTTTAAAAGATTCTCTGGGGCTGGGGTTGTATCTCCCTGGTGAAGGAATTGTTTAAGTGAGGCTTTGGTTCTGATCCCAAGTACTGGAAAAACAAGATTGTCTATAGTAATATAGAACAAATTTCTTGAGTTCTCTACATAGTTCTTCAAAACATAGTGTCTCATCTACAATACTGACAATATAGAATAGCGAATACTATAGGAATTAGCAAGCATATTACAAAAGAAGTTGAGATAAACTAACACAGAATGTAAGTCAAAATTAAAATCCTAGTAGCAATCTAGATACTAGTTTATACTTTTAAGTTTCATTTTCATGGCTATTAACTGAAAAATATGAATGAATGTCATATCAGTAAATATTAAAATCCAATGTGATATATATTATTATTATCATCTTAAAGAGCAAATTTGTAAAATTTTGAGGGAAGCCCTGGTGCATGCACACTGGAAAACAGTAGGCACAGGATAACCTAGGTTTTGTGATAATGATTCCATTTTCCTTCTACTACATGACCCTTGCTTGGATCCAAATTATAGCATTATACCAATGCTGTATTTATATAAACATGATGGTACATAAACCACCAACTGTATTCTGGAACTAATTTTCATGTGTTCAAAAGGTTCATATATTCATTAGAGACTGTTAACTCTAAACAGTAGCAGACTAGGTACTTTTCTCTCAGCTGATCATATTCATTAATATTCAGAGTTTAAAACCTCACACAGAGCCACATAGTGAGATAACTGTTTACCATATCCTGACACGTGAAGTATGCTAAATGTACAATTCAGCCAACAAGATGTTCTGGTAGGAAACTGAAGGTCAGGAAGAAGTTGAGGTCAAGTTATTTATTTTTACCAGTTTACTCCCAACTAGGTCTTGCCTTTCAGTAGTTGAAGATTAGAACCCCTGGAGAGGGATCACTTCCATGGCAAGCGAATACTTTAAAACTTGTGTGCTAAAGAGGAATTTGCACTTGTACACTGTTTTTCAGTTGCATTAACATTTTGATCTCTTAAAATATTTGCCTGCTCGTATAGTCTTGCCACAAAACAACTACAGAAACTCATGACCATTTACTCCCGCTTCTTCCTTTCCTTTCTAATTTTTTTCCTTTCTAGAAGTCTGCCTCCTCCTTTCTTTTTGAAACCTTTGCTAAATTTGTCACATTATGATTAAAATTGTTTGTCTCTTATCATTGTTTTAGAAATCAGAATAAAAATTCAGAAAGCCCCAAAGACTATACACTTGTTAAGCAATTTTTTTCATTTTCTTAAATTGAAAATCCATTTGGCATTCATACAAATGCATTATTTATGTAGAAAATGTACTAGGGTTCACAGAAACTATGCAGTAATAAAATTGCCCATCATTTGAGAATCAAATTAATAACACTATTTCTGAGACTCAATACTTTCACTTCTTTCTTCAGTATTGCTGTCATTGAAACAAAATTTTTAAAGAATCAGGACAAGAACTTCTAGGACCTAAAAGATCTATATTATATTACATGACTATATTTGTCTAGGTAAGACAGATGCCTTGAAAATCAAACCACAGATAAGAGAGCAAAAAGTACTTATAAATTCAGAATAAAAGCAAAGGCTGATGATAGCAAGTCAGATATTAAAATGATATATTATTCAGTAAAAACTTTTCATATATTCCTCCTAATTCACTAAAAATTTAGGTATGAGATACAAATTTCAGGAAAAAAATATTCTTTTCTAGTTAGAGCATAGAATTCTGTGTTTTCTTTTACCAGTATAATATTTTTCAATATGTCATTTGAGTGATGATATATTTTTCTTTATTTAAGCCTAAAATGTATAGCTTCAAGCCCTTATTGTTTTCTGGGTTTCTGAATTATCAACCTAAAAATAACAAGGAAAGAATGTAGTTTTAACAAAATTTCCTCTAGATTTAGAATCTGTCTTTTTTTTTTTTTTTTTTTTTTTTTTTAGAATCTGTCTTTTGAGAGGATGGGGCAGGATCTTTTCAGAATCAAAGAAAGACTTTCTTGCCACAGTCTCTTTATTTGAGATGATTTAAAGAATGAGTAAGTAAGTAAAAAATAGGTAAAGAATACCACCTTATCGGAGCTTAAGTCAAATACCAGAATTTGAATGCTACTGATCTTAGATATAGGTGTTGGAAATGTTACTCTTTTGAACCAGCTTACTTATTAATAAAGTGAGATAACATAGAATGTTGCACTAAACATATTACAGATTTTAATTTTTATTTTAATTGTAGCCTATGGCGGGGTGAAATCAGATAGCAAATTAAGCCTACCATATTTCTCCATATGTGATTTTTCACCATTATGTTTCACCATGCCTGGTTTCTATGTGAAATCTGGGAGGATTGATGATCTAGGTGAGACAATAGGTCAATGCACTCTGTAGTGGCTTACAGCACAACCACTGCCATCAAACAACTTCTCAGCTTTAACACTTACTGGTTGAATTTAGACAGACTACATGGCATTTTAGTTTTAGTTCTTTCATTAGTAGAATAAAAATATTAACCAGTAAGGCAGGTGCAGTGAAACAATCCTGCAGACCCAGACACTTGGGAGACTGTGGTAGATAACTAGAAACCAGAAATTCAAGTTCAGCCTGGGGAACATAGCAAGACCCTATGTTTCAAAGATTAAAGAGAAGGGAGGTATGATAGCACTGCCTGTAATACAAGCACTGGGAAGGATGAGGCAGGAGGATCGCTATGAATTTGAGGTCAGCTTGGACCACACAAAGAGTTCAAGGTCAGGCTGGACTGCACAGCAAGAACCTGTCTCAAAAAAAAAAAAAAAAAGATTGAGGATGATAAGCTCTATTCAACATACTCAGTCCATCCAGGTATAACACATTTAAGAATATGGTACCTGTCACTGAGGATCCTATACTCCAGTAAAACATTAGCATGTCCAAGCATAAATAAAAGTTTTAAAAGAGACTAAAGGCCTAAGTTAAAGACAGAAAAAATGTGAAAAATGGAGGACGCCAAATTAAACTGTGTATAAACATGGTAGATCATGACCTGCCTGCAGTTTGATGGAAACACAATGTCAAGGGGATTTCTGCTAGGGTCATGGTCTCACCTTTCTTAACTCTGTAATCCAGGATGTCCACAAGATACTTATAATTGGTAGGCTTCTTTGATTCCATCCCTGCACAATTTTACATATTGGTTACTTTTACTTATACCTTCTGATTTTGCTTAAACCTTCTTCTATTGAAGAACTGAAAGATCTGGATACCTGGGGATCTGTGTTTCCACATGGTGACCATTACCAGAAGTTGTATAATTATAAAGGTTTGCTTCAGTATAACGATGGTCCCTACAACTCTGGCAGAAATGTGATGGGAGTTCCACTCTTTTAGGGACTGGAGTCTCTGAGAACTCAGAGGATGAGACAGATGGAACCTTGTACAGCTCTTTTAACATCACAAAGTGCTATTGTAACCATGCTCTGGGTAAATAAAGAGACTCCAGAAGCTCATTCAAATCTATATTTAAATGAGAGAGTACACGTTGCAAGACCTGTAATTTTCTAGGAGCTCTGGAAGACATTTTTTTAACCCATGTTTTCTTACTGTAAAACTGTATGAGAAAAATTATTTTCAAACTTCTATAGTAATTATCATAAAATACTACCTGGCATCTCTGTTGTAATTTTTTTACCAACTATCATCAGATTCACCCTAATTCTCACCCACCATGGGCACAGCCTCTTGCTTAATTGTGTGCTCTTCTTGCTCATTTTCCCACAGCTCATGCCAGAAGCCACACCCTCAAATTGATCCTGGCGGTATAGGGGAAAAAGATGCAACTCCCAAACTTGCTAGATATCTGTAATTTGAGTTCTCTAAAATCAAAGAATGAATTCTAGAAACAACAGAGGTTAAGAGTAGGAAAACTTTATTGAGAGAATGAAAGCTTCAAAGAGAGACAGAAGGGGCACTGGAAAATGGGTTAATGGATTTCTCTCCCACCCTGCTTTTCAAAGGCGTTTTATATAGCAAAGCCATGAGGTGAGGCAGGTACAAAGTGGGACAAAACTATAAAACCCAGTGGAAAATTACAAAGTGGCATGAAGTTGGACAAAACCATGACCAGCCTATAAGATTACAAGCACAGTCACCCAGGTAATATTGATTAAATGGGGATCAAATGGGAAACAAGTCATGTACAAGGAATTCCCAGAAAGAAAATGGGCTAGGGAGATTGATGCCCATTTAGAATATCAATCACTGCTATTCATCTCTAGGGGAAGTAGTACCTCTTTTAACCAGTGAATGTGCCTCAGTTGTTCTCCAAGTTGGATCTTTGATTGTTCTCCATGTTGGCTCCTTGAGGGCCAGTCCTGTCTAGCTGCCTACAAGATATCTAATTAACTTACCTATTAACAATACTGGGAGCAGAAGCCAGGTGGCCATATGATTCCTCTATACTTTCCTGTCTTTGCAGACAGTGAAGAGTTCCATCTGTTATCACATGAATCTTTGTTTCTGAGTAGTTTAAATCAAAATGTTATAATTAGTCTTAGAATGAGACTACTAAAACAGTTATCAACCATTAAAATCAGTTACTGAAAATCCAAATATCACATTCAAGACATAAAATTTGAATACTTTTTCTGCCAGTCTTAAAACAGTTTAGAGAAGGAGTGTTCAAATGTGTCTGTGTGCTTATATCTCCTTAGTACTTTCACAAAATATCAGACCTACTGTAGATAAATAAGCTTTTCAGGGATTGAGGCTGTAAGACTACTTTTCTGAAATGATATCAAGATAATTCTAATGTAAAGAGAGTGCTCAAAACCACTGTTTTAGATTTTGTAAAATTATTTAATTTCCTTTGTACTATTGTAACAAAAGAGCAAAGTAGAGTCTCATCAAATGATACATAGATAAAGAAAAAGGGATACATGTACAGTATAGAACAGAATATTTCTCAACCATTTCTTAAAAAGGACAAAATTCTGTCATTTTCAACAGCATATATGGAACTGGAGGTCAATGTAGTATGTATTAAGTGAAATGTCAGGCATGGGAAGACCAATACCGCATGATCTCACTCATATATGGAATTATCAAAAAGTTGATTTCACAGAGTAAATAGTGGTTACTAGAAGCTGGGGAGAATAGGAGAAAGGTGGAAGTCGGGAAAATATAATCAATGGCTACTAAGATATAGTCAGATAGGGGAGATAAGTTCTGGTGTTTAATTGCATAATAAAGTGCTAAATAGCAATGTACTGTATGTATCAAAAAAGCTATGAAAAGGATTTTGAATGCTTTAATAGGAAAGAAATAATGAATTTTTCAAATATATATATGTATATCTTGACTTGAGTATTATAAGGTGAATATATGTATCAGACTATCACATAATATTCCATAAATAATTTTATGTCTCAATTTAAATGATAAATAAAAGGGATTGAAATAACCAAACATACACTCAGCTATAAATCAACTATTACTTTCTTCCTTTTAAAAAATTTTCTTGGTCTTTTTTCTGATGCCTAGCTATTCCCCAAGGAGAAAGGATGACTTACTTACCTGGTGTGGATGTGGTTCATTATGTATACATAGACTCAACATTCTGGGGCTTTTTCAGAGATGCTTGCTAACAAATTAAGTACATTCTGTTCTCATTTCTGAGTCAGAAATGATAAGAATATTTACTTAGGGCCCAAGACTGGATTAGAAGATACCAAACATGTTCCTGGGCCTGTGCACTGAAATCCAAAGAAAAGTGTACATTTTGCTGAAAATTACCATTCAGCTAAGTGGAGACTGAGAGCAGTCAATTCTCCCTATTCCTGTGGCTTTGGGATCTCACTTAGTCATAAAGCTGTGCCATGGACTTTATGAGACCCTCAAAATTTACATGTTGAAGCCTTAGTCCCCAGTGTGATGGTATTTGGAGATAATCTGGTAGGTAATTAAATTCTTAGGGTAGAGTATAAATGAAATTAGGGTAAAATGATCAGACTTCTCTGTTCTGCACTATGTGAAGATATAATGTAGCCATCTACCAACAGGGAAAAGGACCCTCACCAGAAACTCACCATGCTGGCAACCTGGTCTTCAAATTCCCCATCACCACAACTGTGACAAATAAAATTTTGTTGTTTAAACTACCAAATACTGTATATGGTATGTTTGTTAAAGCTACTTTAACTAAGACAAGATAATAATTTTAAAACCTAGTATTATTCTCTAATTCACTTCACATGGTAATGCTTTGATCTTTTTTTAGATCCTGTAAAAAAATCACCAATGATTAAGAAATAGTTCTGACCATTACCTTTGAAATTTTAATGGAAGATTCTCTCATATCAGTAAAATATCAGATGAAAGGAAAGAAAGAAGGATGAAAGGACTGGTGGGAGAGAGGCAGAAAAGAAGAAAAGAAAAAAGGGAAGAAGAGAGGAAGAAGGAAAAGGAGAAAAGTAAGGACAGAGCGTAAGTCCTTTGCCAGGATGCTGCCTATATCACTTTCTCTTGACAGGGCTCAATAATCTTTAAATGAACTGTGTTGTAACCCTGAAACATGATTTAAATTATTAAAACTTTCAATCAACTAACAATAAGGATGGAAAGATCCATTACCAAGTTAATATTTTTACTAGAATTTAAACATAATGTTTTTTAAAATCATATGAGTTCTTCCTCAATAAATGATTTTTTTTCAAAAAATATTCCATTGTATAAACTTGCTTAACTATCATGGTCTTCTTATTAAAGTTTGAGAAGATTTTTAACCATATTCTAAGTTTTTAAAAAGAAATTCAGAAAAACTTCCTGTGTGAGCCTATAACACCAGGTATAGTGGGACAATGGTTAATAGATTTCTCCTTGCTTTGTTAAGCATAGTTATCACTTGATAAAATAATAAAATAAAAAATAAAACAAATCTTTATAACAGTCCATGTGGACAATTGGCATGTTTATACCTATACACACACACACACACACACACACACACACACACACACGCTCATCACCATGGAGCTGAGATAGACATAGTAATTCAAATATTCTGTCAATAACAAGCTGTGCTTGGATTCTTTTCTAAACTTATTAATCACAATCTCTCAAGCATTCACTCTTGAATTTAATTCTGCCTTTATATGACTATTAAAACCTTTATATGACCTTTAAACTTCGTTTTCCTTACATTCAAAATAGAGCTTATAAACATTACTAATACCACTGAAAAATTTCCATTCCTTCAAGAATTGTTTTACTATTAGTGAAAAAGTTTTCTGCCCTTAAATTTCAGCTGTGACTATATGAAACATAGTGACATCATATTACAATTCCATATCAACATTGACTTTAAAATAATGATCAATGGGCACAATTGTAAAGCATTTGGTATTATCTAATACATTAAAAAAAGCTTTCCTTTTAGATAGGGAGTTAAACCCTGTTTTGCTTGTGAAATAAGTTTCTCTGGATTCCTTACATTTTACATAGGCCTGCTTGAATTTTGCACCAGATAGCATTCTGCTTGAACATACAGCACTAAATCACAGATTAAATTTATTATGCACTTTGGGACCATCTAGTTATGTGCAAGTTACATAAAATTAGTCCATTCCTTCAAAATTCTTGTGAAATAGGCAAACACAAATGCAGAGCCTGATATGTGATAATGAAAAGAGTTTCCTATAGTTTCACTGGTTTATATTCATAGAATAAGTTTATCAGAGGATTATTCCTGACTCATAATGTTTGAAGCTATTATTTGGTAGTATATTTCTGGTTTTCTCAATATATATGGGCATGTTTTGCACACACATACACACACACATGACTTTAGCAGTTATTAAATAGTACACATAAAAATAATCTAGAAGGCTCTACAAATATAAATTCTTGGGAACCAAGATTTTATATAATAGTTTGGAATCCAGCAGTACCCAAATATACTTACAATTTTAATGCATATATACCATATATTGCCATCTAAGAGCTATTGATGTAAGACATACTAAAAACTATCTGTCAAAAATATTGGCATAAAAATGTATTTCCATCAAAACAACTTAAATGATAATGATTAAAGGGCAAAGTCAGTTATAATGTCAATTAATGATAAAATTGTATAAAATCTAATACCTTTCTCACTAATCTTTAATTATGATTATTCAGTCAATCATTCAGCTAACCATGGATGCATAACTCGACTGTGATCTATTTTCTGGTATTTATTAGAATGTTCTATATAAATTACTCTTTTTTAGAGTAACCCACAACTGTGGGATTTCACGTGTACTTATCAAAAATCTTAAAGAGTTTTCATTCTTGCCATTTTCATTTATTCAGATAAAAGAATCTCTCTTGTTATTTTCTCATTACCTGTTTCTGGAGTCATTCTCAAAGTTGTGTTTCTCATTCAAGTCAATAGGGGCATCAGTCTACCCTAATGGATTGGGATTCCCCAGTGTTTGTTGGAATTCTCTCCAGATGTAGGGCTGTTCTGGTTCAGCTATACTCAAGATCTGTGGCAGCACTTCTCATCTGAAAACATTGAGGAAATGGTTAGTTTCCTCTTCCAGCTCCCTGTTATTGACTATCCAATCAGTCAGTCTGGTAATCCCTTCATCCTTTCAATATCTTCCTTGACCCCCCCCCCACTCCCCATTCAATGGGGATAGTTTTCCACTCTGACCATAATACATCCCTCAAATCCTTATACTGTAGTATTATTTTTCAAAAGAAATTTAGAGAATATAGTTTACTGCAATAATTTAAAAGAATCCAAATATGTTCTATGGTTTTCCATTGAACCTAAGTTTTAAACTTTTATTTAAAACAGTGCTATTGATGAACATCATGTTTTATAAAAAATAATTTCAGACATTTAAGTTTTATAACTTTAAGAGCAATAGAGGACTCTGTTATTAAGACCTCTGAAGCTGTAATTATTTTGATGTAGAATATGACTCCAGCATTGGAAATATGAATAAAAAGAATAGCTTGCATTACAATAAGAATATAGAGCACTTCTATAAAATTATAAACTTAATACAGTTCTACTGTGAAAATAGTCTTCATTTACTATTAACTTCAAATGGAAAAAAGAGACTAGATGATTTCAAATGTAGGTTAAATTTATTACAAGAAGTATGAATCTGTTCAAGATTTGTAAGACTAGATTCATGGTCAGATTATTCCTTTATTAATCAAGGTCATAATAGCTTTCTCTTTTTTTCTATTTATAGCTTTTCCCTTACTAAAAGTTGCTCAGACAGTTGTTCTAAAATATGGATGGGGTGAAATAAATTGTGACTTTTCATAAAATATTTTTATAAAACATCTTTCTAATTTATAGGAGGCCACTTATCATCTAATTTACATTAATTTTGGAGCATTTTGTTCATTTATACAAAAATCCAAGAAACAAAAATAACATATGAAAAATGACATAAATGGTGAGATTACAAACAGGATTGCAAGACAAGTAACATAATGAAATAATTCTACAATATAAAGTGCTGTTTTATAAGAAAGAAAATAAAAGGAAAAATAGTAACATAATTTTAGAAAATCTCCCCTTTAGAAGTAAGGTGGTAAAATAAGAAATATTTACTTGAAAACTTAGTTTCATTTGCTGAATAGAAGCACCAAAAATGCTTCCAATACATGCAAAGAAATCCCCCAAAAAAATCAGCAATGGAAAAGAGTTCAGCAATATACTGTGTCCAGTCAAATGATATCAAATTTTTGACTCTTATTGGAGAAATTAAAGTATCTCAGACCTTTTCACTTCTTTTTAATAAGTTCTGAAAATTTTACATTCAGTTAATAATAACATATGCTATTATAATTATTATGTCATGTTTATTTTTCACCAAGGAACTGGCTTACTCTTGCAGCAGATTAGCTTTAAAAATCAGTCTTTACTTATTACTGATTTTAGAGATGAATGCCACATTTGACATATTTTAGAAAACATTGATCAACTGCACAGAGCTGTAGTATAGCTTTTTATAACTACACAAAGAATTAAAGCAGAAGACTAATTTTAGTGGAAAAAGATAAAGTGCATTTCAAAACTAATTTTGAAAGAAATAGATGAATAATATTGAAAGTGACTCTAACCAGGAAGATTTTTTCCTCTACATAAGTTAGTGTGTTTTCTAGAGTTTTCTCAGAATCTGCTGCTGAATCTAAGTGTGACCTGCTCTCGGGACATGAATGTCACCTTACTACCTAAGAACCCTCCACCACTATGCCACACCAACACCATAGTCCTTACTTTCTCACCAAAAGTAACATGATTGAGACTTTTGTGTCCATTAAGGGGTAACCATTTCAGATGTATTTACATGAATTCATATTTTCCATGCCATTGTTAATGAATGGAAGATACACACTAATACTGATACTAATTCTGTTTTACAATTTCAGAAACTGAGCCTGGTAGATGTTTACTGAGTTGCCTAAGGTCAAAAGCTGGTTAGATGAAGAAGCAAAGCTTGAATCACACTAAAGGACTCTAAACAATGTAGTTATTCTATTAGAGCAACGTGATACTAGTATTGACTTTTATTAGCATTGCCACACTTTTATGTTCATGAAGTGTTTTCATGTGCAAGTTTCTGGGTTAGCCATTATTTTGAAGACAAATAAGCTTCAGAAGACCACGTAGTTTACCCAGTTGTTTAATAGTTAAATACTGCGACTGAAGTACACCCACTGCTTCTTCAGTGAAGCTTTGCTGCTCAGACCCTGGCTTCCCACTCCAGCCCACAGGTCCTGCTCATTCAGAATTGACTACAAAAGTGCTACTCTATGTTATCATCCATTTTAACATTTCTAAACCCCTAGCACACTACTCATCATTAGCTTCCTTAATAATATTAAGGTAGAAAACATGACACTGTGTAACAGAATCATAAAACTTAACAGACACAAAATAATTTCCATATACACAGCCTACTTTTTCTAAGCAAGGATAACGTTACTCTGGGAATTAAGCATAGGGCCCTTGCATTGAACTGCAGCCCTACTCCTTTTTATTTTTAATATTGAGGCAGGGTCTCACTGTCACTAAGTTGCCCAGACTCTAACCTGGCTCTAACCTGGGATTTTCCTGCCTCAGCCTTCCAGCATTCTGGGATTATAGACATGTACCACCATACCTAGCTTTAATAAATGAATTAATTCTTAAAGGAATCATTTGCATCTCTAGATTTTAAAAACATTTATTATATCCTTAGCAACAGAAAGAATTATTATGCTATAGATTTTTATACTTAATTATTCTATTTTAAACAGTAGCCTTTCTTAATAAGCTCAACTGTTTTTCCTTTTCTTTGCCACTGACTTTGAAATATGGTATCCTTTCACTAACACTACATGGAAACTTAATTTCAAAAGCTTAAAATTATGGTCATAAAATTGTTACATGGATGTGTCAGGCTTGATCTGGTCATGAAATGGTCAGTGAATATACTGCTTAATTCCAGGCTACAGTTTAACAGAAACAAAAACCACTGCCCTCAGGAAAACATGCAGCTGAGGCTAGTGGGTCTACCTTCACTCAACACAGACCATGCTGTCTCCGAACAGATAGAACACAGAATGCAATGTTATAGAAGAGATAAGACCACAAGAGTACAGCACAACATCTTCCCGCCTTGACCGCTCTATGGACCCCGACTACACACATGTGCACCAACCCCTCTATGTGCCAGATATGCCAGACCCCTCTTTCAGTCCCCTAGAAAGCTCCTTGCTTTTCCTTTGTTGGTCACTGATGAGCCTCTCACCTTCAGTCCACCTCCACCCAGGTAAATAAAGTCTGTATTTTGCTGTTTTCCACTAGCCTGCTTGGGTGATCTCATTCTTCCGCCCTTTGTCACAGGATGTATGTCAGAAATTCACTATGTGTATATATGTTTGTCCCATTTCCTCCAAGTGTTAAACAAGTTTATATGTTAATTGCATTGATTTGTTTTTAATGTATTCACTTACCAGTTAATTTAGCAAATATCTCTTCTCTTTCTTTTGACAGAATATTTCCTCATTTATTTGAATTTTCTTTCAAGCGACATCATATATGGACAACATGAGAACCCAAAGTATAATACTCCGGTGTTCTAATGTCAGCTCATCAATTTTAATATTTTTTAATCATTGTTTCAGGTTTCAATAGTCTATTGATTCTAATTACTAAGGGTTTGTCTCTAAAGAAGTCAAGCATCAAATCTATATTTCCTGTATATTATTATCTTCCACTAAAATATTCATTACGTGGACCCACATTGCCCAAACTTCATGCAACAAGCCATTTTAAGGACTTAGATATATCTCACAATAACATGGCAAATGCGACACTGAACACATTCATATCTTCAAGAGCTGTTGAATTACAGTATATTTCTCTATTACACAATGTGGTCTTTTTGAACATACCTTTTCACTCCCCTGTCCTCCCTCAGGTTGTCTGTACTTGTAACATAATGTAGGTGCACCCTCCCTTATCTGCAATTCTGTAGACAAATGGCTCTGGAAAAAAATTGTTTTGTTAAGCCTCAAACTCATTGGGAACAAAGTGTGATCTGATCTGAATCTCATTATGTCATGTAATGTGACTGTTTTTGCTACAGAAATTAGTTATTTCATTATGGTGTTCTGTTTTTAGTACCTTTGTAGTTGATATATAATCTGCAGCATATGCAAAAATATTTTTCTGAAATAGGCAAGCTTTTGAATTCTCAAATCCAGGAGCTTTATATAAAAGATTCTAAACCCTACATAAACTTTTTAAAAAATCAACTAAAAGTCAAATATGTGTTACTTTATTTGTTCAATTATGAACACTTCAATACTGCATTCTCAAAGATTTTTAAATTTCTCTTTAAAATCAACTCAGCAAGCAACAATTAATTAATAGACACTGGATACTCTGCTAGGCTCTGAATACACAACCATAATTTCCATATGATTCTTGCCTTCAACTGAATTCATACTAAAGTTTGTGATCTTTCCTGATTCTTTGAAAGAGAGCTTTTATAAATTAGAGGACTGTGTTCCAAGTCTTCATCTATAAAATACATAATTTTGCACATTAATTGGCAATAAGTTGTAGAAGGTGATAACAATTATTGTATAATTTTCCAAATTTCTGAAGTGTTGAAGTTTTGCAATAAGAAAATGAAATTTATAAAATGTTGTCTCCCTACCTTTTTAGTGAGTGCATATATGCCAATTTCTTTCCATACTTACAAAAAGCAAGGTGCTAAATGGAAGATTCTCTGAAATATGCTGGTAGCATCTCTCTCCTTATTGGAATTCCATGCACTCTTTTTTGTTCATGGTGAAAACAGAAACTAAGCAAGAAATTTAAGTAATCTTCGAACTTGAAAATTGAAAACACAATCTTGTACATTTCAATTGCCCAGATGAAATATTCTTTTACAGAAAAAAAATAAACTCTTCAGAAATTGAACTATGGTGTGACTACTATTATTTTCTTTTCTGTTATGGTTTATTTTTCTACCTCTGCATGGCTCTCAATTGCTTTTCCTTTGTGAATCCAGATGTTTCAATTTGATTCTCTTCATAGTATTAGTCTCTGTATAAAATTATTATAGTATGATTAAAGCAAGATGCAAATTTTGGACATAATGTCAGAATAATAATATCATTTAGAATATCAATATCTTATAATACCAGCACTGGGAAAAAAATCTTAGTTTTATATGCCAGCATTTTAACTTTACAAAATGAGGAACCCAATGTTCAGAGAAATTTTTGATCTCACACCTATTTGTTGACAAATCCCAGAGTAGATTCTCATCTCCTAAACCAGATTCCAAAGTGCTCAGTATTCCATGTCATCACACCATTGTATAAAATGCTCATATTTTACATAATATTTGCATATATTTCATTTATTATGTTCAATAGTATCTTACATTACATATTTACTTTCTATAAAAAATAAGGAATTTAGGAAACTGTAATTCCAAACCTGCAAGGCACATCAATTTTTCTGTATTGAAAACTTTTAGGTTAGAAAATATTATATAATCTGATATGTATCCAAAGCAATGCAAAATAAAAAGTACATGGACAGGATCAGATAAATTATAAAATTCACAACGAAGACAAAGGGAGGCACATGATAACTTGTTTAAGTATGCACTAATATTCATTGTTAAAATGTTTAAATATGTTTAAAATACTCATAAACAGTAGATTTGCAGTTAAAAAATGGCAAAGTATGAAAATGTTTTAATTCATCACCTATACTACAAAATACATTGAAAAATAAAACTGAAAAAATAGCAAACCAAAACAATCACCATGCATAAATATCAAACATTTTCAATAGGCCAAAAATGGAACAGAAATGTTTATAAATGGAATAGAATTGGAGACGATGGATCTTTGTCAATAGATCTGGTCAGGAGATGATGATTTGAGGCAAATAAGGCTCCTTCATTTCCCTACAATTAACTTTGAATAATGTCTTTTTCCTTTTCAGTAAAATAAATGGTCTCTTTTGATTTGGTCAGTAGCAAGCAAATGAACCTCATTGTATGGACTTAAGGGTCTGGTAACAGTTTTGGTGTAGACAGCCAAGAGGTAAGTCTCAGCCACTGAGAAACAGGGGTCTTTCAGTTCTCATTTGGGAGGCAACAAGTGTTGGAGAGGGACTAATTGTTCTTGGCTAGCTAACCCCATGGTCAGGGCTGCAGGGACTTTCAAGTAACTGTGGGGAAAACGTTTGCTCTTGGGAATTCTCCCTCCTTTCCTATTCATGGCATCAGTTGCCTATCAATTATTATTTTGGGGGGGGAGGTAAAACAGAAAAACATTATTTGGAGAGCAGCACCTCAGGAATCTGCTCTCTCTACCATTTGGACCTTTTCTTGGTCACTTGGTATTGTCATTTGGGGGTGAGGCAAGCATCTTCACTGATGTGGGGCCTTTTGGACCTACTACAGGTTATTGTGGGGCACTGACTGGTGTGAGAACAGATTCCGAGGTAGAAAACTGTTCCAAGTATTAGTTTTGCTTGTTTGAAGAACTCATTTGGTTTTGGTTTCTTTTACTCTTCTATTCTTGTGGCTGCATTTATTCCATCATGGGCAAAGAGTTTCAGTATCATCTTGAAGCTGCATACTAACTAGACAGGTTACAGCCAAGATGGCAAGGAGAGGAGACCACTGGAGGCACATGAATGGAATACAAGAATACTTCTCCCCTTTAAGACTTGTGACAAAGAAAGTGAATGGACATAGGTGGAGTCTACTCATAAAATTGGGAAGCAAATTGATGAGTCAGAGACAAAATAGAAAAATAAGTTCATAAGTAAATACAAATTAGCTAGCACAAATTATAAATTGCATGCAGCAAATTAAGGTTAAGAAGGGTATGTTACATATATCTAACATATTATAGGTGCAATTAATTTTATTATATAAGATACAAAGTATTTTATATAAGTACATGTAAAATATGTGAAAAATAGAGAAAAATTGAAGCATAAAATTTGATAACAAAATTATCAAAAATAACAAAAATGCAACCAAAATAGGTGGAATAAAAAACTAATTAGAAAATTATAAATGGAAAAAATGAAGTTATTTAATAAGATGTCACTAGAATAGCCTGAATTCCTTGGGAAATTGCTGAACTGGAAGATACTGATAGATTAATTGTATGTCATTTTAATGAGTCTTCATCTTATGCCTCAAGTAGGACTTGTGGAAGAAATGGAATGAACTAATAGTTGAGTCTTCAATTTGTACTTGTATTCTTATCATTCTGCAGGAATAATACTAGCATATTCAGTCCATATTCATTTAACTATTCAGCATCAAAAACAATGAAAAATTTTTAATTTTATTATTTTGAACTACTTTTAAATTAAAAGGAAAACTATCAAAAGTAACTAGGGTGAGAGCATAAGTTCATCAATTTCAAATAATGTTAAAAGACAATGAAGTAATAAGTTTCCATGACATTGGAATAGTAATTATCAACCCAAAATATTATAACCTGCCAAACTATCATTCAAGTGTGATGACAAAGTAAGGATACCTTTTAACTTCTCAAACGATAGTGAAGTTGTCACATAAGAGTTCTCATTCAAAGAATTTATAATTGGATGCATTTCATTCTCATGAAATAAGAAACTAAGAAGAATTGATAGGAAATAAAGAGAACAAAAATTAATAAAATATATTGACTAACAATTAATTGTTACTTAAAAGTAACTATGTTTGGTTTTAAAAATCTGAATTTTAAAACAACAGTAACAAGATGCTAGGCTATGAAATATGACAAGCAAGGGTGGCTAAAATATGATAGGGTTTGTAATGGAATAGGCATGCAGAATAACATTAGATTTAATATAAAATTTTCATTATGTCGATGAAATAAAACGCAAGGATTCACACAATAAGAGGCACATGTTCTGTAGCTTTTAAGCCAGAAAACCAAAGACAAAAAGAAGGAAAGCAAACAAGAAATGCTAAAAAAATTTGAGGACTGATGAATCATAAATAAGATGAAAAAGTAGACAAAAGAAGAAAGAAAAAATAATGACACCTATAAACAATAAAGAACAATTTTAGAAGTAACTCCAAATATTTCAGCAATGTAGATAAATCCCCCTATCAAATGACACATATATTTAGATTTTTTAAAACCAAGCTATATACTACTTTAAAAATACACATCTAAAACTAATGATAACAGCAAAAAAGTATTACAAACAGACATGGCACAAAGGCATAGCAATATTAATATCAACCAAAAGATAATTAAAGAAATAGCAATAAATACAAAACAAAGACCTACATAGTATGTAATATAAGAGCATTATTACAGTATAGTAATATAAGTGAATATTTGCAATGCAGATATCTGTAATGTAAAATGACAGAGGCACACATAATGCTTAAACTGTATAATTTTCACACAGTTGAATTATTTAACAAAACATTAATAGTATTATATCAAAAACCAAACAAAACGTAGCAATACAAAGAGATATAACACATTTTTTTAAAATTAAAAAGAAACAAAGTGTAGCAATTCCAATGATGACTAAAAAGATGCATCATACCTAAGTAGAAATCTTGAAAGTTATTCAAAGATGCTCCAATAATGTATTAGAAATGTTGCCTCTATAATGTAATATATCCCAGTGACAGATTAAAGGTAAAAAAAAGTGGCCATCACAACAGACTCAGGAATATATGTATAAGAAATATTCATTACAAAATAAACCAATTGTCCTAATAAAGCAATTCTAAACATCACCTTAGTGGGTAAACCTTAGACACATTCCCTTCAAATACAACAAACAGATAAAGATTCTCTTCTCTCCATGTTTCCTAACATGGTAAAATTTTCTCTTTATTAACAAACAGGATGAATCTCTGCAAAGAAAATTTAAAAGACTACACAAATAGTGTTAATAGGGCTTTAAGCAAAATTATGGTTAAAAGATGAACATCTAAAACTTGATGTACTTCAGCATATGTATAATAATAAATAAAGATGAGTTGTTATTGAATTGGGCAAAATAAAACAGAGCACCATGAAAATTTGCTGCGCCTAATAATATTTACAGGAAGGAATGTTTTAAGAAAGTTTTAAAATGGCAATGAATGCAAAAATAAGATATTATAACAAGAAAGATACATTGTGACTGTTAAGCTCAATTGTCAATTTGATTGAATTGGGATTGTCTTAGAAGACAATGCTTCTTAGAAAACATACTCCTAGGCATGTCTTGGTGGGTCATGGAAGCATGAACTTCAACAACATATCTGAAGCCTGGAACCTTCCTTTCACTATTCCCCTCCCCTGCCTCCCAGCTGCCATCCACTAAATATCTTTACTCTGCCTGCCTTTCTGTCATGAGTTTTCTGACTTTAACCCAGCTCACTATGCATTGACTTAATCTCCTGAATTCACAAGCCAAACTAAATCTTTCCTCTAACTTGAGACAGTTGACTAATGTAATTGTTGACTAACACAAATATTCAAACAGCAGGAGACTTAGTTTTACCAAGAGATCATTTTGACTTAAAGTATTTTCTAAACTATGGAAATTTCATCTACATCCTAAGTATTTTTAATGGACATTTTCAAACTGCATTTAATGACTTATACAAAAGGACAAAAGGACAAGAATAGCTGAGACAACTTGAAAAAAAGCAAGTATAAAATTTCTTTCAGATTCTTAAATTTTAGAACACAACATAAGATATTTTTCATGTCAGTGTTGGGTTTATTTAAATGATATAAATACTTTTTATACATCATGTACAATAAACTTCTGTCAACTAAAAGCTACTAAACAAAGATGATGGATCACTGCTAGGGTAAGATATTTTTCAATCATATAACTGACAAAAGATTGGAATGTATCATCTATAAAAATACAAATATACTCATGAGATGAGGACAGACAACTTATTACAAAACAATCAATGAACATGAACTGGAAATTTATAAAAGTACAAAAACAAGTGATTAAGAAATATGTGAACAATCTCAATAGCAATAGAGAAAGGCAAAAATTAGTAAAAATTCGTGTGATACATTTTATGTTCATCAGTTTAGAAATAATTAAAATTCAGAAATCTCAAATATTGGTAAGGAAAAATAATGGAATAATGGATTATTTCATGAATGGATAGTGAAAGATATTGACTACAATCAATTATGAACAATTCAAAATATCTTTTGGTTGTTTTGATTTGTTTTTCTTATTGTAGATTGAACCAACGGCCATTTTACTGAGCTTAATATGATTGGAACACTATAAATATTCACATAGAAATACAAATTGAATAATTTGGGATTCACCCAGAAAAAAGAATAGGAAAAAAATGGAAAAATTGTGTACAGGGATTTCAACTATGTCTGTATTGTATAGTTTGTATTAAGAATCTGAAAGAGGTATACCAATTGGAAAGATCTGATAAGAATAGATATTGGAGATATATATATATAAATATCTGTATATAGATATTTATATAAAGATATAAATATATAGATATATAGATATCTGTTGTACTATTCTTTATTTCACAGAAAAAAAAAAAAGAATTGCACAGCAGTGTCTGAAAGATCAGCCATGTGAACACACTGGAAAGAATGCCTTTCCATTATTAGAGTATAAGAGGCCTAATAAAATTGGACAGCTGGCACAAACTTCAGTCACTGTAGACAAAAGAATTGCTCATTGAAAAGAAGCATTATTGTGTCCAGCCGGGCCATGTACACAGGTTAAATTGCATAATGTCTGAGTGGCTATTTTCAGATTTTACAGCATTCTTATTTAATAGCTGTGTTTGTGTTTGTACAAAGCTTTAGATCCTTTTCACTATTTAATTTTTCATAGTATCAAAAGTTTTTTTGACAAAACATATCTTGGTATATTGACATTTCTTGCTCAGATTCCTTCCTTCCTACTAGATCATTACAGTTGTGAATGAAGAGATAATGTCTGTTGTTTTCACTTTGCATACTTCAGATTCTATTAGAGTTCCAGGGATATAGAGAAGGTGTCTTTTTAAATAAGAAAGGAAAAGAAGAAGGATTTTTTGAAGAAAATTTGTAACTGAGTCCTTAATGAACAGTATTTCCCTGGTTTTCTGCATGTGAACTTTAACAGAATGTATGAACGCTAAGCCTAGTGCTTTGCTCACATCCAGTAACTCAAGGAACAATGATCATTTTACTATAACTCATCAAAGAAATAAGCATTTTCATTTTCTTTGGGGAAGTTTTACATAACATAAATTTTTTTCAAAAGTTAGTATTAGAAAAAGATCATATTTTCTACTTTTCTGCTTGAAAGCCTGTTTTAAAATTTGTTTCTATGAAGTTATTTTGATGAAATTACTATTAATCCTGTGGTTTAATATAATAGATTTCTCTAGAAATATAAAGAACTGAGTTGCTACAAATTCTTTGCAGTGCTTTATTTCTGAACAACGTAGGATAAAGTCAGATTCTTTAATGTATCTCCAGTTTAAACCAGTTGGTATGTGTTGTGGGCTCTTAATAGAATACCTCACTTAATATACAAAATCTAAAATGAGGAACTACAGTGGTGTCCCTTTTCAAGTAAGGAAATCAAAGCAAAAATTGCTAAATAAATGTCTAGTTAGAAATAACACAAGGGATCTGACACTTGAGCCCACATTACTTAGTATATGTACTATTGTTGACAATAAAATATTTTAAAGAACCAAAGATTGATTAATTCTTGGTAACTTACTCAATTTTTTTATCATCTGCTAAAATTACAATTTTCACTAAGATCTGTAAGGTATGAGGTAGGTAAGGAAACAGCTAGAGAAAAAAGGAAGTGCCCACCTTGGAGACCAATGGAAGGGTACCAGCATGCTGTGCATTAGCAGGGACAAAATTTCAGACCAACCTCTCAGTACCACACCAAATTCTAAGCTTAAAACTCTCAGCACCAAGCCTTCTGAAGACATGAGTTATTTTCTGTGGCCTGCTCTAACCCCCCTAGTAAGTACTTTGATTTTCCAAATAAATCTTTGATCTTGCTCCTCCTTTGGGGTATCCTATTCAATTCTTTGTTCAGGATATCAAGACCCTGGATAAAGCCCCTGATCTGTAACTTCTCCTCTGGAAAAAATCAAGTAAAAACAAAAAACATAAAAAAAACCCTTGTGGGGCAACCCACTTTCTGATCCCCCTTCTGTCTCTCTTAGGCAGAAGCTTTCTTTCTCCCAATAAATTTTTCCTACTCTTAACTTCCATTGTTTCTAGAATTCATTCTTCGATTTCAGAGAACACGAACTTGCGTTTTGGATATCTAGTAAGTTTGGGAGTTACATCTCTTCCCCCTGTATCATTTTGGAGGTCTTCCACTGAGATTACTGGTCAGAAGTAAGAGTTTGCTTTTGTTCCATAGGTTCTAACTTTGGTCTTTTTGCTTTATACATTGTAGTTTTTGTTTCATAGGCTCTCGACATTTCTTTCATAGATTCTGGGATTTTTTTCATAAATTCTGGCCTTTGTTTTGGCTTTTGTTTCAAAAGTGTCTTAATTTTAAGTTGCATGTTTTAAATGTTTGCATCTCTCCTTTTTCTTATGCATTGTCTTTTCTTTTATTTATTTATTTATTTGTGGAACCAAGGATGGAACCCAGGTCCTTGCATTTGTGAGGTAGGCTGCAGAACCACTGAGCTAAATCCCCTGCCCTCTTATGCACTGTCTTTTGCTAAAATTATGCTTTATTCTTGTTTTGCATGTGTTGCATTTGGCCTTAGTTGCTTAAAAATGTTATAAAATGGGTCTCTAAATCATCTCAGATAAATCATCTCAGATAAAGACAGTTCAGGCTTTTATCTGTCCTTTATAGAATGCCAAACAGTGGTTGCTCTGCCAGCTAGTAACTGCCTTTAGGGCAGCTGCCACTCTCAAAGCAGAGGATAGGTTTCTCTAGTTGCCCTCTGGTGAATCCCCACTCCCTTTGAGACTAATGGTGGACAGAATGTTGACCAGATAGGCAATTGGGTTCCTTTGGGAGACAGATCTCTGATTGTGTATAACTAGAAGAAACTGAGGTGACAACTGAGGGGTCATGGCCAGGGCTACCCTCCGGTGGAAACCAAAAGGTCTCTCAAAAGAAACTAGCTCCTGACAGCCCATCAGGGTAATCAGCAGAAAATCTCCACATCTTGTCCCTATCTGGACTCCTCAGTGAGGTGAAAGGGGAACTCTATGTCAGTGATCATCAGATATCCTCTGTCTCACACTGATCTGAAATGATGCCGTCAGAGACCTTTCGTAAGCCTCTATTAAGAGGTGAGCTACAGGTTTGGACTGCTTCTCTACTACTAGTAAGACCTCTAGAAAAATGTACAAAACAAATCTTTGATAGAGTAAAAATACCTAAACCTTTTCTCCTCCCAGGCATGGTCTTCATCATTTATGTGTGTATGGTAGAAAAATGCCTTTTCTGATAGGTTATGGACTTTGGAACATTCACTATGGACATTTAAAATACTACATAATGATTTTGGGGGATACTTAACCAGCTTGAGGTTTATTGGGCTTTTTCTCTCTGCTAGTGAGTTAAAGACTCCCCTTAAAGTTTTTTCCAAGTTGTTGGGAGTTCGCTTGAAAATCCCTTGTAGTCAGACGGCTCCTCCTTCCAGAAAGTCAGACTCAGACAACTGGAAACTATCAGTAAATTGCATTTGTGTTTTTACATGTTAACTAGAATATGGGACTATTTTAGCCAGACTTTCTCTTCATTCATGTTTGGATAGGAAACTGATATGACTGCCTTTATATTATTTTTTAAAAATTCTTTTAATGGTACATTGCAGGTATAAAATACAATTACATTTCTCATTGAGAATTGTACCTTTACATAATGCATCTTGGTTCTTATTTTTTCCCCATACCTAGACCTCCCTTCACGGCCTCCACCCTTTCTTATTTACAAAGACTTTATTTCCATTTTTTTCATTTCTCAGCATTTTTCCTTTCCCTTCTTTCCTTTCCCCTGCCTCTCCCGCTACTCCTACCCCTTTGGACCTTTTCTACCTATTTTTCATTATTGATTAATCATTCTAATCATTGGTACATTTTAGGTATACAATATAATGACATTCATCATTGGAAATTTGCAACTTTACATAGTCTCTCTTGGTTCTTATTTTTCACCCTTGCCCAGCCCTCCCTTCAA
>NW_004624730.1:21305531-21315845 GCF_000247695.1 Heterocephalus glaber | reverse complement strand
TGTGATTTGTTTCTTTTCTCTAACTGCTTGGAGAACTTTGTTCTTCTGTTGAGTTTCTGGAGTCTTAACAATTATATGCCTATGTGTAGATTTTTTTTCCTGATCAAGGCTAGTTGGAGTCCTATGTGCCTCACTTATTTTTATGTCAAGTTCTTTTCCCCTGCTTGGGAAGTTTTCTGCCTTTACTTCTGTGAAGAGTTTTTTTGTTTGTTTGTTTGTTTGTTTGTTTTATGTCATCTGCACTCTCTGCTGTTCCTTCTTTGACTCAGATCAGTCTTATGTTATTCTTCTTTGCATCATCTAGCAGCTGCTGGATTGATTTCTCTTGGTCCATTACAATTTTGGAGCAATATTTCTTTTCCTGGTCACTAATTGCAATCTTATCTTCTATATCTGAAATTCTGTCCTCACATTGGCTCCTTCTGCTGTGTAGACTTTCAGTGGAGTTTTTCATCTCCTGGAAATGTATTTGCATCTTTTTTATGGATTCCATTTGTTTCCTATGTTGGGATTCCATCATGTTCCTGAGCTCCTCTCTAGATTTATAAATCATGTCTTGCACTAGGGGCATGATTTCTCCTATTATCTGAGAAATTATTTCTGCTTTCATTTTTTCCAGATCCCCTTTTGTTGCCAGTTCAGTGGGTCCAGGTTGCTGAGTATCAGAGTCTTCCCTCTCATTTCCCTTTGGGGTTGCTGTAGGTGATCTGGAAGTCTGGTTTTGAGTCTTATTTACATGTTTTCTCATTTCGACTTGGGCAGGTGGCTGTTAGCACCTGCACAGATTACCTCCTCTGAGCTGGGAGAGGTCGGACAGGGGCCTGGAGCAGCAGTAAGGATGGTGACCTAAAAGCCCTTCCCTGTGGGCTGGGAGCACTGGGGAGTATGGTGGCCGGGAAGCCCCTTCCTCTGGACCAGGAGCAGTGGGATGGTGGCTCAGAATCCCCTTCCTCTGGGCCAGGAGCAGCGGGACTCAATACCTTGGTCTGGTGGTCTGGTGTCCTCTGCGTCTTTGTAGTGTGGAACCAGGTGGCTGCCTGTCTGCAGCAGGCTGATTCGGCATGTTCCGTGCCACTCGGGACCTCCGTAGGGCATGGGCAGAACTTCCTGTCTGTAGCAGGGTGATTCGGTGTCTTCATCATGAGTTGGGACTTTGGTATGGTGTGCACAGACCTGATTGTCTGCAGTGGGTTGATTCAGCCATTCTGTGCAACTGGGGACCTAGGTAGTGAGCCTTTATTATGTTGACTGTGGCTTCCAGGAGGACCTAAGAGTTTCAAATACTTAATGAATTTAAAATGGACATTAAAGGAGTAGCCTTGTATTGCTGCTAATAAAAGTTGCCTAAATAACTGGATAGACAATAGAAATAACTCAGGGCTTTCTCTGTCCTAGGGCCCAAGGCAGAATATCTGACCTACCATCTCTGGAGGTGATCTCTTTTGCAAGAAATATGCCCTAATTTGACTCTTGACCTATTTTCTCTATATTTCAAGGAATTAAAAAGTAGTGGTTTAAATCTCTTGGGTTTCTAGCAATACTTCCTTCTCTAAACATGATTGTTATGGCTGAAGTCAACTATAACTTGTGTTTTGAGAGTACCTACTGGAGTAAAGATATGAGTTACCTGAGGAAGATAAGATCAAGCTCTAGGTAGATAGTCCAGTCTGGCTTTATTGTTTTGTGTGTGGAACTGGGGTCTCTCTCCACATGGTAGCTACCTACCTTGGAGTGGTATAAAACTTGGGGGATGCCCTGGGGACACCCCAGGGGGCACAGGAATCAAGTAGAGACTTATGGAATACAATATTTGTTTCTCTTGTTTCAGATTAGGAACTCTATATCTGAACCTCATACTCCTTTGGAATATATTAAGGAGAAATTTAATATTTCTCTGCCCCTGTAAATGGTGTGCCTACCTCCTAAAGCCAAGAACATAGAGGAAAGTACTGTGATGCCTTCTCACAATTAGAATTATATTGTAAAAGAGAGGAAATGCTCAAAATCATCTTTTGTTGAGAATTTCTTTATATTAAGAAGTAACTCTTTCTTGTGTTCAAATATGAATGTTGGCTGTAGAAAAGTGAGAGACACTTCACCCTTAAGACATTCAGTACCTCTAAGCCTGAAGCCACTCCTCACCCTCTAGAATAGAGAACAAAGTTTCCAAGACAACTTTAAGCCTCAACCACCAGGTGCTGAGGGTGGAATTTCTAGGCCAGACATAATTAATCTCTATGAGGCTATATCCATCCTTAGCTAAGTAAAATTCAAAGGCAACATCCCTTGCAGAAAATAAATGGCAAATATGGGACTACCTGTGTTCACCTGTCTTTTTTCTTTCAGTGATCTAAGACAGATTAAATGAGGCCTAAGAAAGTTTTCAGATGAGCCTGATATGCACATTGAGGTCTTTGAAGAACTTACTCAGACCCATGGACTAGATTAGAAATATGTAATTTGCTCTTAAATCAAATATTGATTTCTAATAAGAGACACGTAGTTTTACAAGCTGCTACTACATATAGAGACAAATATTATCTTAACTTTGGAAGCTCAAAAGACAGGTATCCAGGGGAACAACTGGTTTCTACTTGAACACCAGCAGTTCCTATGCAAGGCCCCCACTGGCTTGCCAATCAGACAGGAGACTAAAATATAAGACATTTTTAGACATGTATTCTTGAAGATCTAACCAAGATAAGAACTAAGTCCTTTAACTATTTTAAATTGTCAACTATTTTACCAGGAAAAAGCTTAGAACATCCCTGGATCCTGATTTGATAGAAGGAAATACTATAGTTTGTTCCAAGTTAGTCTTGCAATACATGCCCCCTCAGAAGAGCTTTCTAGCCAAGACATCTGCTCTGCTGACTTTTCTAACAAACAGGGGTTATAATGTTTCTAGATCTAAAGCACAACTTTTCAGCCTTGAGATAAAATAGTTAGTCCTAAGGGAATAGTTAGTTCCTAAGGGAACCCAAAGACTGGGGGAAAAAAGAATTATACCAAATCTTTCCTATCTACAGCCCAAGACTCTAAAACACCTAAAGACATACCTAGAAATTACAGGTCTTTGTGGCCTTCAGATAGAGGGTATAGTGAGATTGCATGACCCTTCTATTAACTTATGGAAAAACCCAAGAGACAGACACCTGGGAGCCTTATTCCTAAACTGCATTCCAGAAGCTCAAACATGCACTTTTAAGTGCCTGCCACAGAACACCATTTCAGTATGTATGTTAATAAAAGGTGAGACATGGCTTTGGGAGTGTTTCTACAAGATCAGGGAGCTTCTCAACGGCCTGTAGGGTATTCAAGTTATAAATTAGATATCACAGATTCAAAATAATTTATTTAAAAAGAAAAGCCCTACACAATATAGTTAGAACACTTTTATTCTCTCTCAAGAGATAAAAAAGCAACTATTCAGATTCTTCGATTATTGGTTTGATTTTCTGCTTGGCAATTCAGTTAGAGTCAATCATAGCTTTTGTCTCTGGAGATATGCTTTGCTAAGGATCATAGATCCACTCAGGAAAATCTCCTGATCTTAATTGTCCTTTTATACCTGAGATGGGTAAGATTTACTTCTAGTGCCATACTTAAAGGCACTCTTCTGTCCCTTCTCCACTTCCCTGCCCCTGAGAGATAACAGGCAGTTTGATTCAAGGCACTTCCCTCTTCTGTGGCTGCTGGATTTTAAGACAAAGCTTTGAGAATGATGAGTTTCCCCTTCCCAGGAATCCTTCCAGAGTAAAGCTGACCTTCACTTATCTCTGGGCCATATAGAAAACTGATCTAGGTTTAGTCCTGAAACTCTCAAAAGATAAATGTAAAAGTTTTAGTCCAGATTTATTTGTCTTTCAGCCCTCAGGCAAAATTAGAGAATGGTAAGAACAGCTAACCTGGCTCTGGCCACTTCCTTGCACCTCTGGTCAGCTGCCACTGGCACTGGATGAGATAAAGTCTAAGGGGCACCTTAGATTGGGCACAGAACAAGAGGGATAGCCAGGGATGCCTTCTTTTCCCTTTTTTTATTTCAAAATGGGAAAAACTGTCATAGGTAGATATCTGCAGCACAGCAGGTTGGAGCCTTGGCAGGCCTTCTTCCCTCACTGCATGGAATTCATACTTAGCTCCAAAGAGGGTCACCTAGTCTCTTCTACAGGCAAACCTGGCCTAAGAGGAGATAGTTAAAATTACTTTTAACAGTCTGTCCCTTTAGAGGGAACAATTACATGTGGCTATAAAACAAGTATGGTTATCAAAGCAACAGTGAGAAGCCTGTATAGCTGAGTATTCCAGTCAGATAAACTGTCAGCTTAGGGACCATTTTAAAATGCTCTTTGCTTTCACAGGTGTAGAAGATCTTAATTCCTTTTGATTCTTATTACAAGAGATCTCTGTTAATTGATCTACAAAGTTCTGACTAGTCTTTTTAATAATTATAATCCTAAAAATTATAAAATTATTATGATTCAACTTGGCAAAATACATCTGAGTGCCTTCTGGTTTAGAAACAAGTTGTCTTATGTGTGTGTCTGTCTGCTGTTCAATTTGTTACAACACATCCAGTTGTTATGTTTGATCCTTTTTCTTTTGGCATTTTATTTTTAAAGATGTTTGCCTGTAACTCAAGTTGGCTTATAGATACATGTAATTAAAGACATGCTTCCCCCAGCTTGCCAGATGATCCAAATAATGTCAACTAGTTTTAAAATTCAGCACATACTGCTCTCTATGTATAACTCAGGAATATTTCATTGGTCAAAATAATCTGTTAATTGTTATGATCTGGCTCTCAGAAGTCATCTAAAAGTTTGTTAGGATAATTAAATAAAGACTCTTAAGCTTAGGAAAACTAAGGGACAGGACTCCCCTTGGTAAATAAAAGAGTGGCTACATGGAAAAAAATTATTCTAGCCTTTGTTCGCAAAGGGGACACCAATAATTTTCCATAGCCTCATGGGAAATACATAGCTAAACATATTATTTTGATATGTATACATTGATCATGGTCTAAATTTTCTGTGGGAAAACAAGGTTTGATTTTAAATGCTCTTGGCACAAAACAAAATAAAGGGATGAAGGTTTTCATGTAACTGGTACTCATTGTTATTTTGCAGTATATATATTCATGGCTCCTGGGTGTACAAGTCTTCTAGAGTATTGTTTATAATGATCTTTTGTGACTCAGGTATATGCCTTTCTCTTGCACTCCAGCTACGTGTGATAAGAGGTACATGTCAAGCCAGAATGAGAAAACCAGTCAAATAATAGTTTTCTTAAAAACTTATGTGATGTATGTTATATGTGTCACTACACTTAGGGATGTTTAGTCACCAAACAGTTGAAACAATGTCACACACTAAAAGTAGAGGCTAAACATTGTGAACTCCTAAGGTACATGTATAGACCAATATGTATGTTGTCTTTAGATGGCATCCTACTAAAAGATAACAAGAGTTTTCTTTATGTCATTTAATGTCTTGTGATCAGATGGAGGTGTTTTACTGAAAGACTATTCCATACTAAGATGGACATCTAAGTGTTACAAAGAAAATTTCATCATGATTGTCATGCTAAAATACTATGTGTGGCTAAATTATAATACTTAAATTCACTGCTCCTACTGAAATATTAATGTCACTGATCTTCTCTTCTGGGTGTTCAACAACTAAATTTTGGAGACCAAAACTAAAAAGGTAACTGGGCTAAGAGGACAGCCAATATTTTGACCCTGGCCCCTCAAGGTCAGCAAAGATCCAGGACACAAATGAGGAATCTTTCCTACAAGATCCTACATCTTTGGAGAGTCACTCAACCTCCTGAACAGGGAGATTGCTGGACACCAGAGGACAAACATACCATCCCAAAGGAGGGTCACAAAGGGGGAAAAATCTCCCATGTTTTCACTGAAAGCAACATGGTCAAGCAAGGCCATGACCCATCCTGTTGGCTGACACTGACAGAGAAGCTAAGAAGCTCTATGCATGGTTCCAAAGTAACGTCTGAGGAGACCTAACTGACCTAGATAGATAGCAAGAGATTCACACTGATTGACACAGGTCTCACTTTAACTTGGTCTTAAACACCCAACAGAAAAGAATAACCAAGAGAGGTATAAAATAATGCCATCATAATAAAGTTAGATATAAAAAAAGGGCTCCAGTCACTCACCCCTTCTGACAGTTTCCAGATATATCAGTAGCTGACCTTGGATATGGATCATTAGGAAAAGCTATGGTAGAATCTATAAGAGCTTAGTTAGAGTTTTATATTTCTTAGCAAAATTTGTTCTTCCAATTGTCTCTTCTTAAGATATCAGACATATACATAACCTTTATCAATGAAAGAATCTAAGAGCCAGCAGGTTAAAATCACTATTTCAATTTCTTTTTTTGTTGTTGTTACCAGGGATTGAACTTGGTTCCTTGCGCTTGTGAGGCAGGTGGCCAAACTGCTGAGCTAAATCCCCGGCGCACTATTTCAATTTCTAAGTGTGACACTCTCCCCAACCTGCCCTTTCATTCTAGTGTGCTCATGCTTAGATTATGCATGCTCTAATTTCTTAAAATTTTTGTTTATTCTTGCCTAGAGACTGCCAAACTTCAAGAAGTCATACAAATGGAATCAATGATAAATATACTAGACTTCTTTTACAGGGATCTACCAGATCGACCTTGTAAACACCTCATAACTGCTAAAGTATACAATATGACTTCTATTTTGGATTCTGAAGTCCCCTGGACCTTCTTATCCAATTTGTGGGAGGCTATTACTAGTTCCTCCCAGTGGAAATACTTGGCTATATTTATGACAATGCTGGAGACCTTATTATTTAGCCCATGTATTCTTAATTGTTTCTTTGGCTTTTGGGTGGACAACCCACTTTCCAGTCCCCCTTCTGTCTCTCTTAGGCAGAAGCTTTCTTTCTCCCAATAAATTTTTCCTATTTGCAAAAAGATAAAAAAAAGTATGCAATGAAAACTATTTACACTTTCTAGTCAAGGTGCTAAACTATGGCAAATGTATTATTGTCAAAAATTGTAGCCATTACTTAAAGATTGTTTTAGTTTATGGAACATTGTGGACCATTCAAATATTTTACCTGAAAAGAATCAAGGATTTAAAATCCAGAATTAATTTAGCTGGCATAAAACAGCATGATTTATGTCCTTTTTGTTTTGAAAGTTGTCAAACACAGAAATAAAGATTCAATAGACGTCTGTTTACCTTTGGCTTAATTCATAAGTTGTTTACATTTTGCCACCTTTGCCTTAGTTGTTTTTGCACATCTATGCTTTTATTTTCCTCAAACTATTTGAAAGTAAGTTGCAGTCACAGTGACAATTCTTCAGCATATGTCTGCTAAAAATAAGAATGTTCTGTTACATAAATGTAATACTAAAAACATACCTAGGAAATTATAAATAACTATAATATTATCTAACATCCTGTCTATATTCAGATTTCCCAAAATGTCCCAAGTCTTTTATATTATCTGCTTGTTTTACTTTTTCTATCCAAAATTCTATCTAGATTAACACATCATATAAGGTGTGGTTATTCTTCCTCTTTTTCCATCATTTTGCTTCCTCTCTTGCTTCTCTTCTTCCTTTTTAAAAATAATCTTGATCTGTCTTGTAGAATTTCAGCATCCTAGATTGTTGTATTTTTCATTGTGGCATTGTTTAAATTTTGTCATCTCATGAATCCCATGAATAGGATGATGATCTAAAAGTTTTACTAGGTTCAGGTTACACATTGTTGGAATTAATATTTCAAGTCTTATGTTCATATTGCATCTGATCAAAAGACACAAGATAATAATTTTGTCAGTGATGATACATTTGGTCCTGTGTTCAATAACTCTCAATCCTTTCTATTTCTTCTTTTAAAATTAATAAATATACATCAGTAAACACTTTCAGGTTGTATTTGGCACTGTATGAATATTCTGTTCTTCAATAACCTTTACACATGATTGTATAAATCTTTGATGATTAATGACATTATATTACATTAACAACTGGAAAACTATTTTTGTGATTTTATCCTTTTTTGTTCTACACAGAAAGTCTTCTTTTCATGTTAAATCTTAAAGATTTCTGAATTTTTCACTCACAGAAACATTAAACTTTAGATTTCTTCTCTGACATATGAAATATTTAGCCCAATCCAGGAGCAGGTAGATATCGAAAGGTGTTAGCTATTATTCTGTAATTTTATTTTAGGTCTATCATAAGTCTTTGAAAAAAATCTCTCCTTAGATATTAGTCCCTAACATTAAATCAAAATTGATGATTTTGTGTGACACTCTCCTTCTATACTTTTGGCTATTACCTAATATTAACTGAGCTCTAAGCAGCTTGTAATTCTTTACAATCACATTTGAAAGAATTTAGAACATGAAAGTTTTCAGTTTTGTTTTTTTGTGGTTTTTTTGGTACTGGTGATTGAACTCACTTCCTTGCACTTGTGAGGTAGGCTGTAGAACCACTGAGTTAAATCCCTGGCCCTTCTAGTTTTTTAATTGATAAATTATGCAATGTCTTTAATTTTAGTATCAATATAACCAAATCCCTATAAAGAAGACATGGAGCCAAGATTGTATTGTGGAATCTAAGTTAAAAGTATATCTTATGATGGTTTTATGCATTAATATAGCTTTAATGGGTAATTAAAATTAAATAAAAATGATTTTAACACATAGGAAGCACATAGTAACATGAAACATTATAATATTTAGACTATGTGGCTTCCTATTTCACTCCAAAATTTCAACTTTCCCACTCTGTAATAAATAAGGTACAGTCCTGAAATAAAATTAGTATTTCATAAGAATGTCACTATTGTTGAAGAGAAACTAATCAATATAGCCTCTTCAATTTACAGTTAGTCTCCAACTTACAAACATTCGAGTTGCAAACTTTGACAGATATGAAGGGACCTCACATTACAAGCATTCATAAATATGAAATCATGAAAGTAGCTCACTTATCTGCTGTACATTGTCACAGTTTGTGCTACTCTGTGCTTACTTACAGTGTGATAGTGTATAGTAGTACAGTGCCCAATCAGACCCCAGGATGTCTGGAAGCAAAAGGAAAAGCAGTGGTGATGAGCAGGTAACTGCTCATCAGGAAGCACAAAGCAATATAAATTGTATATTTGTGTCAAAGGTGTGTGAGACTCACTTTGTCAGACTTAGGAACAAATCCTACTTATGAAAATCCTCCTGGAATGGAACTCATTTATAAGTTAGAGACTTACTGTAATACAGCAAAATGCATTTCTTAAGTGATCTATTTCTAATGGTAAAACCAGAATTTGGATCCTAGGGTAACAACATTTTGAGTTTTAGAAATAGATACTCTAGAGTATCTATTACTTTGAAAGTCTTCTGAATTTGTCTAAGGCTTTACAATTCTCTTTAAGACATACAAAAGACGTACCAAAGAAGATAATGTGTTACCTACATTTTTATTTGTAAAAACAATATGGATGTTTAGTAATTTAGAAAGAAAAAGAGTTTCAAAATATTCTATCCCTTGCAATTCTTTGGAATGGTTTGAAAAAAATTGGCATTAATTCCTTTAAAACTGTACATAATTTTATTTGCCATTGTAAGACTTTTCAATATTGATCATTGTTTTATTTAAATTTTCTATATATTCATGAATCAATTTTGGTAAGTTATATGTACTTAGAAATGCATTTTTTTTCTAGGTTTTCTAATTTGTTGGAATATACTTTTCTGTAATAGTCTGATATTCCATTATATTTCTGTGGTATCAATTGTAAAGTCTCCTCATCTCTAAATTTATTTATTTGAAATCTCATCTTTTTTCCTCTTCTTCCTCCCCCTGTCTCTCTATATCATAGGGTGGCTAAAGTTTTATGAATTATCCTTTCTTGGAATTCTTTGTTTCAGTGAATTTGTAATCTTTTTAAGTTCCTTTTTTTTTCAATTCTTTTATTGGTACATTTTAGGTATGCAACACAATTACATTTCTCTTTGGGAACTTGTATCTTTACATGATGCATCTTGGCTCTTATTTTGTCCCCATTCCTAGCACTTCCTTCATGCCCTCCACCCTTCCCTATTTGCAAAGACTTTATTCCCATTTTTTCCATTTCTCATCATTTTTCCTTTCCCTTCTTTCCTTTCCCCTGCTCCTCGCCTACCACTACCCCTTTGGACATTTTCATCCTATTTTGCATTATCTATTATTTATTCTAATCATTGGTACATTTTAGGTATACAATATAATGACATCCATCATTGGAAATTTGCACCTTTACATA
>NW_004624730.1:21270309-21290758 GCF_000247695.1 Heterocephalus glaber | reverse complement strand
ACTTTCAATGGAGTTTTTCATGTCCTGGAAATCTATTTGCATCTGTTTTATGGATTCCAATTGTTTCTTATGTTGGGATTCCATCACGTTCCTCAGCCCCTCTCTAGATTTATTAATCATGTCTTGCACTAAGAGCACAATTTCTTCTGTTATCTGAGAAATTATTTCTGATTTCATTTTTTCCAGATCCCCTTTTGTTGCCAGTTCAGTGGGCCTAGGTGGTTGAGTATCAGAGTGTTCCATCTCATTTCCCTTTGGGAATGCTGTAGGTGATCTGGAAGTCTGGTTTTGAGACTTATTTACATGTTTTCTCATTTCTACTGGGGCGGGGTGCTGTTAGCACCTGCACAGATTATCTCCTCTGAGCTGGGTGAGGTGGGATAGTGGCTGAGAGCAGTGGTAGGGATCATGACCCAAAAGCCCTTTTCTGTGGGCTGGGAGCAGCCGGAGGGATGGTGTCTGGGATATCCCTTCCTCTGGACCAGAAACAGTGGGATGGTGGCTCAGAAGCCCCTCCCTCTGGGCCAGGAATGGTGGGAGGGATGGTGGCCCAGAAGTCCTTTCCTCTGGGCCAGGAGCAGTAGGACAGAAGGTGGCCCAAAAGCCCTTTCCTCTCGACTGGGAGCAGCGGGAGGGATGGTGACTGGAATGCCCCTTCCTCTGGACCAGGAGCAGTGGGAGGATTGCTCAAAAGCCCCTATCTCTGGGCCCAGAACAGTGGGACTCCATACCTTGGTCTGGTAGTCTGGTGTCCTCTGCATCTTTGCATTGTGGAATCAGGTGGCTGCCTATCTGCAGCGGGGTGATTCAGTGTCTTCCACGTGACTCAGGACCTCGGTAGGTCATGCACAGACCTGCCTGTCTGCAGCAGTCTGATTTGGCATGTGTTCCGTGCAACTGGGGCCCTCGGTAGGGTGTGGGCAGACCTACCTGTCTGCAGTGGGGTGATTAGGCATCGTCCGCGCGACTCAGGACCTCAGTAGGACGTGCACAGACCTGCCAGTCTGCAGTGGGCTGATTCAGCATGTTCTGTGCAACTCAGGACCTGTGTATCTGCACCGGGCTGATTCGGCCTGTGTTCTGCCTGACTGGGGACCTTGGTAGGGTGTGGGCAACATACCATCTTTGTGTATTGAAACACAAATAAAATGTCAAGCCATTCAAAGTGTTCTATAGTTTTAGCACAATTCTTATTAAAAATCCAGTAAGAGGGCTGGGGATGTAGCTCAGTGGTTCTATGCCTGCCTGGCAAGTGCAAGGTCCTGAGTTCCATACCCGGTACTGGGGGAAAAAAAAATCTCAAAAATCCATTAAGAATTTTTTATAGATATAGAAAAGGTTATTCTGAAATTTATAGGGAAAGGAAAGGGCACTAAAATGTCTTAACAATTTTGACAAAGAGGACTAAATGGCCACAATCAGTTTATGTGATTTCAAGATATCCCATCTATCTACAGAACTTAAGATTTCATGGAAGGATAGACACAGGCATCAATGGAACGAAGACAGAATACAAGAAAAACACACAAATATATCTTTAAATGATTTTTAACAACTATAAACAAACAGTTCAATGAAAGAAAGCCTTTCAAAAATGGTGCTGGAGCAATTAGACATCCAGCCATGGGTAACAAAAATAAACTTTGATCCAAATCTTAAACTTAAATTTAACTAAAAATAGGAAATATGCTTCAATGTAAAATGCAAATCTAAAAAAGAAGATTTTCAGAATTTAGACCTAGGCAAAGATTTTATAGATATGACACAAAAAGCATTATTCACAGAAATTTGATATATTTGGATTTCATCAAATATTTAAAATATTTAGTTATGAAAGACTCACTTAGAATGTAAATACAAGCTACATCTCAAGGAATATATTTATAAATCACATATAAAGGATTGCATGTTATTCTCATCCCTGACCTCTCCTCCCCCAGAAGCATATATTGAAGCTCTAACCCCTAGCACAATGGCTTTATCTGGAGATGAGGGTGCCAATGAAGTACTAAAATTAAGGAAGGTATAAAAGTAAAGCTCTTATCCAGTAGGATTAGTGTCCTAGAAAAAGATTCATTTTCTCTATATATATAGCTCTCCCTCTCTTTCTCTCTCTCCCCTATGTCAAGACATAGAAAGTGACTACAAATTAAAGTGGCAGCCCTTATCAGAAACCAACACCAATTTACCTTGATCGTCTCAGCTTCCTAACAAAACTTTTAAGAAATGAAACTTTTGTTTCTAAAACCACCCAATTTATAGTATTTTGTTAAGACAGCCCAAGCTGACCAATATGCCACATGTGTGACAAAGAACTACTATCTGAAGTACATAAATGGAGAATTTACTCTTTTTTTTGGTACCAAGGATCGAACTCTGGACCTTGTGCTTGCAAGGCAGGCAGCAGAACCACTGAGCTAAATCCCCAGCTGAAGTACATAAATAATCTTCAGAGCTCAACATAAACAATGGAAGAGGATATAGAGATTGTGACAAGTAAGGTCACTGTCATCAGTTATTAGGTTAATGCACATTAAAATCAAAATGAGATATCATTACACATCAAATAAAATGGTTAAAATATAAAATAGTGACATTGTAAAGAAACTGAAACTAATACAATATTGGTAAAGTTATGCATGGTACAGGCATTATGGAATATATCTTGGCAGTTTCTTATAAAACTAATTGTCCAATTCCAGTATGAACCAGTGATTTTATTCCTATTCATTTATTATAAAAACTCATGTTAACATTAAAAAAATGGTACATGAATGTAAATAGAAGCTGTCTTTTAAGCAGCCAATATGAACTCTGGTTCCAGAAGCTATAAGTCAATTGGATATACACACAGGTGTGCATGTATGCGGGCACGTGGGTGTACACACACACATGGTGTTAATTATGATTCTTTAAAGGACACTAACACAGAGGATATTATACTCATTCTGACAGTAAATGATGTTGACCCTACAGTAATAGAGATGCAGAAGTTACTATAAGGATTATATATATATATATATATATACACACACACACACACACACACACGTACACACATACATATATATATATAAACATATAGACATACATATATATACATACACACACACACATATATATATATAAACTACAGTTAACAGGAGATGGATTTCATAGGTAGTTGTGATATTAAAAAGATTAAATGACCACATTGGTGCTGTGATAACAGTTATAATGAGACTTTGTATAATGAGCCCCTAAAGAGGATGTATCAGTCAGGATGCTGGCAAGAAATCCAAATCTACTCTGATAGTTTAACAGAGAAGTCATTACTGAGGAGAATATGGGCTGATTGAAGAAACTAAAAGTCATGTTGAGTCTCCCAGAAAGCGGCAACAGCAGGAAACTGTTGCCAGTCTGGATTGGAAGGAGCAAGAGGAGGAAATAATGTCATAAGGTTGCCCAAGGTGCAACAGTGAGAGGGAAGCCACAGAGAGGCACCCTGCCCCCACCCCGCCCTTTGGCCATTCCCACAGGAGCTGCAATTAGGGGGGAAGAGGACCACTGCCAAGAAGCAGCTGAAAAGGGGGCAGACCGAGAAACAAAATCACAACTTTTCTCTCCCAGTTTTAATATCAGGCCTATGGCCTCCAAATCCAAAACCCAACAGAAAGCCAGTTAGTCAGGGAGCCTGAATGAGCAGGCAAAAAAGAGGGAGAATGGTCAGGATGGGAGGTATGGCAGGTACCAATGAAGGGATGGAGTGAATTTTAATTTGGGAAATATTCCTTCAGAAAATGAATACAAAGAACAGCATATTGATGAGTATTCTCTAAAAGTTAGTGTAAGTTTATAAAATGGTATCAAGGCAGTCATAGAAAAGTCCTAAAAAGAGCTGTGGTTAGTCCATCCCAACCCATTTGAAGGGAGTGCCTCATACTTTTTCCTGTTGACATACAACAATATTCTATTTCATCAGATCCAAGCATGTGACTGATTTGTACAATTTTCCTTTTAAAATTTAATTATTTTTAAATATTATACAGCACTTATGAATACATTTCTAGTCAAAAGGATTTCAAATTTGTAGAAAATGAAAGTTAAATCTCCATTGCCCAAGCCCTCAATTCAAATCCCCCATTTACAACTGTGTTCATTGTGTGAAACTATATTTTCAGCTCTTTTACTGTGTATCTAAACAAATCTATTTATGGTCAAAAAAATATATATTTCCATTTATATGCTTAGTCACCCAGGCCTGCTTTCTCTCCTAGCTACCACTTCTGTATCTCACTAAATTGTTAACATGCTCACTTGAGTTAGGATCTAATAGCCCTCCGATTTTTTGTCCATCCTTGATTCCCATGTTTCTTTTTACAGATCCCTGAGAAAATGAATACAAAGTTCAAGTCTTCAAAAGATTCACATTTTTCCAACTTTTTTTCACTAAAGCCCCTTTATTTTTCACTTAGAATTAAGTATCGTATTTACACACACTCGTTTCCTAGCCCTTAGCTAGTGAGGTTTCTCAGGTTCAGTCATTGCAGAGCTCCAAGCAGAAATGTGTGATGTTCATCGACCCTCTTCTGACATAAGACATGACAAAAGGACTTCTCCAAAGAAAGTTCTAACTTGTAGAATTTCTCCATGTAAGTAGCACAGAGAAATAAATACTAAGAAATACTCCACATTCTTCACTTTACTCTTACAGTATTTTCTTAAGTAAAAAAACTCAGAGGATATATGTTTTAACACATTCACCAATAGGGAAATATAAATTGAAAATACTGTATAGAGAAAAGCTCACTTTGAGTTTAAGTAAGTTTGATCACAGATTTGATCAAGGGTCTGTGGCACAGAGCTACTAAAGCAGAAAGGATAGATCCAGATACAAAAACCTTCTCAAATACCCTATTTATGATGCAAGAATTTAATGCTTCTTAAAGTGTAAATTGTTTGTATTCTTGAAAATATAAAACAATGCATTGTATATTACATTTCTTTAAGACATTCAATTAACTTACAAGATTGTTGAGATATTATAATGAGATAATGTAAAAAACCACTTATTATTCTATGTGATCTATGAAAAAAACCCAGTATTTCCATCATTAATAATTTCAAAATTAATTTACATAATTGCATTACACCTCATAGTTCTTGACTAAAAATAAATTCTTGGCATATAATTAATAACTATCTCTGTCCTTTAAAAAATTAGATGTCCTCTTCAACATAATAATGAAAAAGCTTTCCTTTTCTCAAAACTAATTAAGAATCACATTACCAGTTTTCAGATTACACTTGAGCTGTATTTGAGGTGACACTGTAGGTCTTCAAAGAACATTTTTAAGGATGCAACATTAAAATCCCAACCAATTAAAAGTAGTACCTAATTGTGATTCACTAAACTAGGAAATGTTCCTCTTAAGAATATTTCCAAATTCAATGGTGAGGATATCAAAATATAAAGAGCCAAAAACTGCTTTAGTTATATCATAATACAAACAAATCTTATAGATAGAACACAAATTATATTTTTTTGACTGAAGGCAAGGGGTAATCTTTAAGATGTTTAAAAGAAACTGTGCAACAAGCCAAGCCATAAAAATGTAGGAATGGCAGGCTGCTGTAAATTTTTCTGGCAGTTATGTCTGTAATCCTAAATCCAAGTTACTGAAACCCTGTAATACAATAATAATAAAAGCAATGCAGCGTGAGCACAAGTCCTGTTAGATTTATGATGAGCTGGTGTCTTCCATGAAAGGTACACACCAAATCAAATTAGTGGAGAGGAGATTAATAGGATTTCATCAGTTTCTAACATGGAGACCATAAGCTGCCTCATAAATTTTCTGTGGCCTGAAAGGCAGTGGTTTAAGTCCTTTTGCAGCTGAGTACAAAAATCACCACCATAAGTGGCCTTAGCTATTATGAGGCAAAATTATTCTGTTGGGCCTTAGATAAGTAAGAATAGGGGAGGAGTTTTCAAAGACAACTGTAAGATTCTACCTCATGGGGAAACAGAGTATGGTGGTCACTATCTGGGACTCTAGGTCAAGATTGCTGAGATTTCCATGCTGCCTTCACTATTCACTAATTCAGTGACCTTGGGAAATTTCTTAGCATCTCCAAGCCTCGTTTCCTCATTAGTAGAATGGATATAATAATAGTTTCAAGCTAATGAAGTTGTCATCATCCATTTTTCTGGTCACTATTATGTGTCATACACTGGATTAAATTCTGAGTAATATTTGTTTTTATATATTTAATAATATTTTGAATGTGTCTATGTTCTACAATTTGTAGGAAGTACTTTACAAATATTAACACATTTATATGATTTGGGTACTATCATTCTCATGTTATACATGAGGACACTAAGGTATAAGGACATGCATTAACTTGCTCACTACTGCATTAGAACGAGATTCTTAGTGCAGGTCATTTATAAAATCTACCAAGTTCCCTATCTCTCATTTACAGTGCTTATACTACACTGATCATACCTTGCAGTGGGGCCGAAAACTTCTCTTTCCTGTCTAATTGTAATGTATTCCACACTGATCAAGAATTCTCCATTCATCTATTGCTGCCTCCTGTCCTCAGCCTCAGATAACCATCTTTCTATATTAATTTTCATAAGATAAAATGGTTTACATTCCATATCTGAGTGAGATCACACAGTACTTCTCTTTCTGTATCAGACTTATTTCATTTAACATAATGATCTCCAGTTTGATTTATGTGTCACAAGTGACAGGATTATATTTTTATGGCTAAATAGTATTCCATTGTGTATATACCATATTTTCTTTATATATTTATCAGCTGATAGATCCAAGTTGTCCCCATTTCTTGGCTATTACATACAATGCTGAAATGAATATGAGAGTGCAAATATCTCTTTGACATATTGGTTTTATTTACTTTAGATATGTAGTAGCTTGGGCTGGGGATTTGGCTCAGTGGTTCCAGCACCTTCCTCACAAGTACAAGGTCCTGTGTTTGATCTCTGGTACTAAAAAAAAAAAAAAAAATCTAAACATAGATATGCAGTAGCTAGTAGGAGGATAGTTAGATCACAAGGTAATTCTATTTTTAATATTTTAAGGAACCTTTATAATGACTCAAATAGTTTAGATTCCCATTGACAAGGTGGAGATATTTCCCTTTTCTCTACATTCTTACCACTATGTGTTATATTTAGTTTTTTTATATTAACCATTTTTACTGTGGTGAAGCAATGAATCTTTTTAGTTTACTCATTTAATAGTACTTCCTGCTTTTAAGTTTTGTTTTTTTTATCTGTTGAAATTTCGGAGAACTTCTATATTCTGGATATTGTTAATCCCTTGTCAGATATATACATTGTCAATATTTTCTCCCATTTTGTAGGTTTCTTCTGCACTCTGTGGATTATTTCCTTTGTTCTATAGAAGCCTTTTAGTTTGATATAATCTGAATTGTCTACTTTTGGTTTGTTTACTATACATTTTCCTGTCCAAAAGTCCATGCCATTCCAATGTCCTGAAGCATTTCTCATATATTTTTTTCTAGTACTTTCATAGTTTCAAGTATTACATTTACATGTTTAGTCCATTTGAGTTGAACATTTTTACTGGCAAAAGACAGAGGTCTAGTTTCATTCCTTTGCATATAAATTATCAATTATCCCCAAAATGTTTATTAAAAAGACTCCCCTCTTTATAGTGTGCTGTTAGCATCTTCATAAAAAAAATCAGCTGGCTTTAGATGTGCAGGTTTTCTTTTAGGCTTTGTATTTTATACCATTGTTCTATGTGTCTGTTTTTATGCCAATAGTGTGTTGTTTGATGGACTACAGCATTGCCTAATGTCTTCTGTTTTGTTATTTTTGCATAAAGTGTCTATTTGTGGTTTTGTGGTCTCACATAAAGTTTAGAATTGTATTTTCTAGGACTGTGAAATTCAGCATTGATATTTTGATAGAGCAATTGAATTGATTTTGTAAATCAGTTTGGTAGGGTAGGCATCTTAATAATATTGATTCTTCTGACCAATAAACAGGGGAAGTCTCTTTTGTGCCACTTCAGTTTCTTTCATCAATATTTTTTTATTTTCATAGTCGACACCTCTA
The DNA here is from genome assembly GCF_000247695.1 of Heterocephalus glaber. The sequence continues at coordinate 21,282,657 of NW_004624730.1, read as the reverse complement.
ACCACTTTGGTGAATTTGTTCTTAATTATTTTTCTTAGCTATTGTAAGTGGGATTGGTTCTTGAATTCTACTTCAGTTAATTCACTATTGTCATATAACAGTGCTACTGATTGTTGTATATTGATTTGGTTTCCCATAATTATGTTGAATGTGTTTATTAATTCTTGGAGCTTTTTAGCTTTTGATGTTTTCAAGTTTTCTGCAAACAAGGGACAATTTGACTTACAATTTGGATGTCCTTTATTTCTTTCTCTTGCCTGTTTCAGCACTATGTTAATAAAAGAGGAAAAAGTAGCATTCTTCGTTTGTTCCAGGTCTTAGACACGAAGTTTTCACCTTTCCCTTGTTCAATATAATGTTAGCTCTTGGCATGTTATAAATGATCTTTACTATGTTAAGTTGCATTTTTGTATGCTTAATTTGTTCCACATATTTATCATGAAGGGATGTTGAATTTTATCAAATATGCCTTTTCTGCATCAATTGAGGTGGTCATATAGTTTTTATCCTTCATTCTGTTAAAATGATAAAAATGATATATAAAATGATATAAATCACATTTATTAATCCACACATAAGGAACTATTCTTATTTCCCTGAATTGAGGGTTTCTGTGTCTGTAGTCAATGATTTTTTTTTTTTTTTTTTTTTTTTTTTGGTACCGGGGATTGAACTCGGAACCTTGAGCTTAAGAGGCAGGCGGCAGAACCACTGAGCTAAATCCCTGACCCTCAAAGATACTGATCTATAATTCTTTTTTATTCTGCCTTTATTGATTTTGGTACCAAGATGATGCTGGCCTTATAGAATATATTTGGAGGAATTCCCTCCTTCTCTGTTTTTTTAATAAGAAGAATTGGTATAGGCTTTTCTTTAAATGTCTGGTAGAGTATAATACAGTCATGATTATTAATCATGATTCAGACTTGGTAAGGTGTATATCTAGGAATCTATCAATTTTTTTCTAGGTTATCAAATTTGTTGGCATATAGTTATTCATAATAGTGCCTAATGACCTTTTAAATTTTTTAAATGTCAGTTGTAATTTTTCCCTTTTTGTCTCTGATTATATTTGTTTGAATTTTGTTCTTATTTTATTCAAATTATTTTTCTATGAAAATTTTGTAAATATCTAGAAGTACTTCTAAATCCCATGGAATTCTCAATTATACCCTGATATATATCCACATATCTTTGGCCTGAACCAATTTATCTTCACAATTACAGTATTTATGTTTCTGCATACAGGGAAGGAAAAAATCCAGTTTTTCCATGCAAAAGGATGGACTGAAAAATTACAACTATCTTCAGATCTGCTACAGCTATTATCTCTGAGAGTCATACCATACCATTTTGGCCCAATTTTATCTTTCAAATAAGATTATTATTGGTCATATTATGGCTGTATGCCAACTTTCTTGTGCACATCATATGGTTACTAGCCCTGGACCATACTTCCCCTCTCTATCTACACTCACTTCCTAGTTGATCACAGCCAATCCAGTCTTTAAATGCCATCCATTTGAAGAAAACATGTCTAATTCTCCTGTCTCCTAATTCTTTTATCTTTAGCTGCCTACTTAGTAGATTTGATTATCTAATGTGCCTCAGTGTGTCTGTAAATGAACTCTGGACTTTAATTTCTGTAGTAGATACTGCAGTCCACTGTAGTTGGTGCTCCAACAAAAGGGCCTATAAATCCTCTTCCCTGTTTCTTTTGGCCATTCCTCAGTTTGCCAGGCTTTGAGCCTAATCACTTTTACCTGTAATATTATGTCATGGCTGTCTACAATTGTTAGAAAAATTCCATAGATTGTGTGGCTTAAACAATAAACATTTACCTTCTCATAGCTGTTGAGGCTTCCTTGTCTGAGATTAACGTGATGCTGATTTTTTGTGTGTGTTGAAGGGCCCCTTCCTGACTTTCAGAGGGCCCTTCCTTGCAATATTGTCACTTGTAGGGTCAATAACTCCATCTAACCCTCACCTAATTTCATCTAACCCTAATTATCTCTCAAAAATATCATCTTCAAGTACTATCACACTGAGAATTTGGATTTCAACATAAGAATTTCAAAGGGATGCAAAGCAGCACTTCTAAGAGAATACCCCTTTGCCTTCCAGAGCTGCTTAGAAGTCACAAGTAACCTGAAGTGGCTCGAAGTTTATGCTGGCTCCCAGTCAGAAAACTCACTGAAACAATTAATATGCCAGAGTTCCCTCAGTATCAGACATAGTCTGGGACTTTTCCTGACATTGTATCTTTGCTTTGCTTTCTCCTCTTCCTTTTCCTTTTTTCCCTTATTCTCTTCAGAAAGTATCTCCTTAGTAAATTGCATAGAAATGCTAATCTCAGAGACTGCACCTTGGAAAATGTCTTATTTCCTCAGGGCTCTTCCCTGCTGATACTTCTTCCTTAGTATAACTACTATTAAATAATGCTTCTGGGCTCCAAACCTCATCATGTTTCTTAATTTTTTTTTCTCCCCGTCTTATATCTCATCTTTCAGAATGTGCTGCAGGCTCTTTGAAAATATATTCAAACTCTGACCATTTTCTGTACCTTTCACTGTTACTATTTTATGTAACCAAAAAATATACTGTCTTTGAGAGGAAATGAATGTGCCACTAATATTTGTATAGTGATAACAGTTAGGAAAACAGAAGTTCCTCAGTGGACAGATGTCTTCTGCCTATAATCTTATTCCACCTACCATTTTTTTTGAATCTTGACCTATATCTAATCTCTGAAAAGTAGCAAAAGTGCAATTTGGGTCATGCTACCCTACTGCTCAAAAAATCTCCAAAGGATTCACATCACATTAGATAAAATCCAAACTCTTTGCCAATCTCTAAAGTGCCCCATATGATTTGGCATCTAATGACTTCTCTGACCTGAATTCTTACTGTTGTCCTACTCACTCACTGCACTCCTACAACACTGAACTCTTTGACATACTTTCAGTACTCTAGGCACATTCTCCATTCAGGACCTTTGTATTTGCTGATCTTTCTGCCTGAAATAGTATGCCCCAAATAGACCCATGTTTTACTCATTTACTTCATTCATATCCCTCCCAGCCTGTATACATATACCCACCCTTGCAGTCACTTCTGATCCACTTTTCTTTTCTATATTCCTTTGCAGCAATTATAACAGAATGCCATATCACCTTTCTTTGCTTATTCTTATTAATATCATTACCCCTCACTAGGATGCAAGCTGCCAGATAGAGTTGAGTTCAAAACCCTGCACTTCATTCGAGGAGGCTGGCACAGAATCTATACTCCAAAATATTTAATTTTCTCAATGACTTCTAAATTAACCTTTAAGACTCTGCGAGTGTGTGAGTGTATGTGTGCATGTGTGTGTGTGTGCGTCTGTGTGTGTACATGCACATCACCAGAGCTGAGTCTTGACTTCCTTGAAAAAATATTCCACAATTTATATTTACCCTCCAATCCCTTTTCACTTTAGACTGTTTAAATTTTATGGGTTTTATATGTAGTTACTTTTAGAAACATAATGAATTATTCAATTTAAATGAATAATAAGAATTAATGTTTGAGGATGAAGGTTTAAATAAGTACAATTTTGATGGACATATACCATCTATGATTTCTCAAAAACAAAACAGAAATATACTTTTTATCGTTAAAAGTGTCTACATCTTGCCATCTTTTTCACCAGAATCTGAACACATGCTTCTTTTAATTGAAACAAGCATGCTTCTAAGAGATAATATCTTTAAAATACTCAATTTTAGAGCCTAAGTTTAGCATGTAAAATCCTAAGAAATGAGTTCTGGAAAGTTAGCCCAAGAATTTCTTGTCCAATATCTGAGAATTTATAGACTATATTGAAAATCATTTACATGTATTTCTTCCCCACTTACACAACCCTCCTTCATGAAATTTCTATCACAATGAAAAATGTATTTCCCTTAAATTTCCCTTTAGCATGCTGAAGTAACATAATCACCTTCTAAATGTAGATTTCTTTTGCCTGAGATATTGCTTTCAGCCACTACTCTGTATTTCAGAGGATGAAAGTGTAATCACTAGTATTTATTAGTGATTGAGGTGGTCACACCTATCTCACAATTAGAATGCTACATTCTTCTAAGATGTATTCTGTTTGTTAGACATCAGCCCTGCATCCATTTATTTTTCCATTTTAAACCATACATAACAATAAATATATAATGGGACTATATTGTCACTTTACTGATGACATCAGCTATATAGAGAGGAAAATATAAAAATCTTCATATATGTTATAAACCCCAAATATTCTCTAAGAAAGTTGTGGCTATCAGTAGTTTGGAGTATCCTCCTATCTTTTTCCTATGCAGTGTATGTGCATGTAAAATTTGCTTATTTAAATGCTGCCATACCACATATGCTTGACTTTCTATGCCACTATAGATTTCATCTTTTATTGTAAAGGGTGAATATATTCTATAACATACAGGCCTTATAATTTTTCCTATCCCTTTTTAATTGGTTTTATGTACTTTTCAATTTTTAAATATTGTATTATAAAAAGTACAATTAATATCCACATAGATAAAATTGTTCACATGCATCTGCATGTTTGTAGATAAGATTCATAAAAGATTAAATTGTGAGTAAAATGAAATTCTTATTCTGTTAGATCCTGCCAAATTTCTCACCAAAAAGATTGTTATATTTGTGCTCCCCCTAGGAATATATGTAAAGATTACTGTAACTCTTTCTACATATAAGAACCATAGTAAATACTAACAATATTTTATGTTCTTCCCCCTGCATTCATTGGAAAATAAAGTCATACGATTTTCTTTATTTTCATTATTTAAAGAACTATTTATCTGTATCTTTAAACTGCAAAATAAATCTCACTGATATTACTGGAATTCTAACAGCTTTGAACTTGGTACTACTCTCCACATTTTCTATGATATTTCCTTACATTTTCTATGATATTTCCTTACATGTTTTACATATTTTAGATCAGATGTTTCTTGTCTGTAGGAGTTTTGTTTTGTTTTGTTTGGTACTGGGGATTGAACTTAGGACCTTGTGCTTGCAAGGCAGGCACAGTGTCACTGAGCTACATCTCTGGCCCCTGTCTATAGTGGTTTTGAAAATATTTTCCAGATTCAATTTCCAAAGTTTTATTGAACCTTAGATGGGTGATATCTAATCTTGAAAAGTTTTTTACATTTTAATATTCATGTATATACATAATTTTCTCAAAATGTTCAGAATTAATAAATAATGAGCAAGTCTCCCCATAAAAGATGAAGGTCTTCACTTATCTATTACTGTCTCTACTCATCAGTTCCATGATGAAATCATTTTACTCTGAAATTGCTTTGAGGGAGTCAGAGGGATTTTTTAATAGGTAAATTTTATAAACAAGTAAATGGGATCTAAAATGTACAATTCAATGAGCTTTGATGAAGCAAATCATCCATAACATTACCACCACAATGTGTGGAGAATTTTTATTAATTCAGAAAGTTTCCTTGTACCCTACTAGTCTACCACACAATGTGTATCTGGCTCCTATTCTGTTTTCTATCACTATACATGAGTTTTGTCTGTTCTTGAACATCATATAAACAAAATCATATGGTCTACTATTTCCTCTGTATCACATAACTAAACCTAAGTTTTTAAGATTCATCTATGTATTTCCTTATATAAGTGGATTATTCATTCAATTATTGAAAACTTTTATTGTGTACAGAAAAGCCACAATATTTTCATCCACTCCCCTCTTGGATATTTGGGCTCGTTCTTATTTATTCCTAAATTATATATAGAGATAGATAGATAGATAGATAGATAGATATTCATTCTACTACATAATTAGTTTGCAAAAGAAGTAGAATGACATCTTTACAATATTGAGTTTGTAAAACTATGAACAAGAAATATGTATTTATTTAGATCTGTGATTTCTTTCTTCTTTAGTTTTCAGGTACCAGTCCTGTGTTTAACCAGATTTATACCTAATAATTTCATTTTTTGAGCAACTATAAATAGTATTTACATTTTAGTTTATTCATGATTTTGTTACTTGTGTATAGAAATACAACCTCTTCTTCCTAGTTTTTGGGTACCGGGGATCGAACTCAGGACCTTGTGCTTGTGAGGCAGGCACTGGAACCACTGAGCTAAATCTCCAGTCCTCTTTTTCCTAGTTTTTATTGGTTATTTGCCATCTCACTTATTATTTCTGGGCTGTTTCTAGTTATTGGCTATTATGAATCAAGCAGCTATAAGATTATGTGCATAAGCTTTACTAACAGTGTGTGTTTCTATTTCTCTTAACTAAATACCCAGGACAAAAATTGCCATAATATAGAATTCTTGCATGTTTAACAGTTAAACCTTATATTAAAAAACTGTCAACTAATATTTAAAAGAATGTGTAATGTTCTTTATACTCTAAGTGAAGTTTGAGAATGTGATTGCTACGCATCTTCACTAACGTTCTCTTTTCAGTTTTTGGAATCTAAGAAACTCAAGTGACTGCGACTATGTTTTCATAGTAGGCTTTCATTTGCATTTACCTTTCTAATGATAACGTGGAAAACACTGGGGTTCTAAATAGCTATTCCAATGTTTTCTGCCCTGACTGCTCCATCCTTTTACCCACTTCCATTGGATAATCTTTTTCTTGATTTATAAATTATTTGAATATTAAACAAAACTTTTATCAAATATATGTATGAAAAAATTTTCTCTAAATCTACTGTAGCTTGCATTCATTATCTTTTGAGTGAATTTTGAAAAGCAGGGGTTTTATTTCTATTGAGATTCAGTTGAACATTTTAGACATTTATTTTCCTTTAAGCATAGTACGTGTTGTGCCACTTGAAAAACTCTTTTCTATGCAAATTTATAAACATATTTTATGTTTTTCACCAGAAGCTTTTTGTTTTGCTTTGAATTAATCTCCAATTAATTCTTGTTAGTGATGTGGAATTTAAAGTTCTTTTTTACTTATGTAGGTAGATGTTTTTCAGCATCACTAGGATTCATTTTATGACAAAGTGAACAAAAGTGCATGCTATGAGCTTCAGCAACTTATGTTTAAATTGTTCCTTCTCTTTTGTCTACCTTTGGACTAATGAACACTATGTCTAGCATCTCTCTGTCTCTCTTACCTCAGTTTTAAAATCTGGATAATAGTACATATTTTCCTTCTTCCTTTTAAAGTGTCAAGGTTAAATGTTATGAACACCAACACCCCAAGCACAGAGGACCAGAGCCACCCCCAGTGCCAAGGAGGTGAGTCTCATAGCACTATCAACAAAACCCCAGCTTTGAAATGAGAAGACACATAAACAAGTGTCAAAACCAGACTTCTAGATCACCTAAAGGAAAAGCAACCCTAAAAGGAAATGAGATAGAACAATCTGATACTCAACCACATGGACTCCATGAACTGGAAAAAAAAGAGGATCTGGAAAAAATGAAATCTGAAGTTATTTCTCAGATAACAACAGAGATTGTGCCTATAGTGCAAGACATGATTAATAAATCTAGAGAAGACACAGATAAAAAATAGAGGAGGTGAGGAGCATGATGGAATAGGAACACAGGAAACAAATGGAATCCATAAAACAGATGCAAACAGATTTACATGAGATTAAAAACTCCATTGAAAGTCTATGCACCAGAATGAGCCAATGTGAGAAGAGAATTTCAGATCTTTAGAAGACAATATTGCAATTAGTGACGAGGAAAAGGTATAATAGATAATGTGAAATAGGAAGAAAAGGGGCAAAAGGAAGGGGAAGTTGGAGGGGCAGGCGAAAGGAAAGAAGGGAATGGAATTAATGTGAGAAAATGAAAAAATGAAAAAATGGAAACAAAATCTTTGTAAATACAGAGGGATGGAGGGGTTGAAGGATGGCCTGGGAAATGGGGAAAAAATAATAACCAAGAGAGATTATGTAAAGGTTGAAATGCATTTCCAATGATGAAAGTCATCATATTGTATACCTAAAATGTACCAATAAAATTAATTTTTAAAAAATTTTATGATATGCATGAAGTCTCTGGTATAAACTTGGTATGTAAGAACATCCTAGAAGTGCTATTAAATTATTATTTTATTAAAATTATAAAGTCTTTGGACACTTTTGATATCTGACAAATTTTGGTAATGTAATGATTCTTCTTAAATGGGAAAAATGTTTTAGAAAATTTAAATGTTAATATATGTGGCTCAAAAATTTCTGTTTTAATTCTCTTAATCTGTTTCATAAAGAAAGCATTTTTAATTTTGATGAAGTTCAATTTATCAAGTTTCTTTTTAATTCAATGATGGGTCATGCTTTTGATATTATACCTAAAAACTCTTTGCTTATCAGTGTCTAGAAGACTTCTACTATGTTTTCTTTAAAAACATAAGCATTAAATTTCAGACTGGTATACATTTTGATTCACAGTTTTTATAAGATGTTAAGTATAAGAAGAAATTTATTTTTTAATTTACCTAAGCATTTCTTGTTTTAGTTCTGATATATAAAGCATAGGAAGTCATCACTTCTGTTCTTATTAGAAAAAAAGAAAAAACTGAAAATCACTGACCTTATATATTGTAGATTTGAGATTTCAGGGCAAACCACCACCACCATAGCACTGCTTTACACTTGACAGACAGTATCCTCCCCTCCTCCTACACACCCAATCCTGTGTATTGTTTATAGGCATGGTCTTGTAAGACTTACAGGCATTATTCTATTTCATTCTTCATTATAATTTGTTTTATTAAATACATTTCTACTTTTGTCCAATTTTTTAATGCTTATATCCTTTCAGGAATGCTCCAGGTCTTCCCCTCAATTTCCATACTAACTTTGGGTTATAATGAATGACCCACTATTATAGCTTTGCTTTCCTTCTACTCTAAATAATTTATTATTAACATTCCATTTCACTCTAAGTAAAAACTGATTTTTCTACCTTTACAAACACACACACACACACACACATATACACACACACACCCTTATGTAAAATTATCTTGATATGTTAGGAAAGAGAATTTTATAGTGGATTTTACATATGGGTCAAGTAACATAATGATCTGGAAAACATTTCTCCTTTTATTTACATAAGTGTATCTCTCCTGTCATCATAACACTAATTTTAAAAAGTACACTAGTATCAAGTTACCTTTCTTTCCTCTAAATTCAAGGATGTAATATGGAATTGGGATCATCACGTAAACAACCTATCCACAGAGTGCACAAAGAGTTCATGTTTTTTGTCAACTTCATTATTTTGCTAATTTCTCCTAATATAAGAATACATCATAATTGCATAAAATAGACATTTTGCAATGCATTTTTCCACTAAATTAGTTATAATGGTAATTTTGTGTTTTCCCATTGCAATAAATGTGATTCTATTTCTATTCTATCCAGAGAATTTTTAAGTGTTCTTTTCCTTCATATCTTAAAAATAAGAATACTATCTCACTTTTATTTTTGAAAGTTTATTTTAAGCTAACCTTAAAACCTTAAAAGTATACAAATAAATAGAGCACCAAGTAATATTTCAATACATGTATAAACTGTTAATATTTAAACAAGTTAAACATTTATTTTCTCAAACATCTATCACTTCTTTATGGTAAAACTTTCAAAATCTACATCTTCTTTATCCAATCACCAGTTGATGGGCATTTGAGCTGTTTCCAAGATTTAGCCATTACAAACTGTGCCACTATAAACATGGGTATGCATATACTGCTGTGATATGATGATATAAATTCTTTTGGGAATATACCCAGAAGGGAAATGTCTAGGTCAAATGGAACTTCTAATCTTAGTTTTTGGAGGAATCCCCACACTGATTTCAGGCTTTCTGAAATGTGCACTATATTATTATCATCTACTTTAAATGTGTGTATTTAACTGTGTTCTAAGGTAAACAATAAATAAATGATATTAAATATTAATTTCTTAAATGTTTAAACTACATTTATGTGGAAATACAGTAGTAGTAACAAATATTATTCAGTCCTAACTATATGATAATAGTATCTATTCATGCAATTCTATCTACTTCATCTACCTCCAAGAGGTAATTCTAGACTACCCATTTTTTTCTAATGGAGAAAAATAAAGTAAACTAATTTAAGTGTTTATCTAACACTACACAACTATTGAGAATATTTGCATCTGTTTACATAATCAGGCTTTTATATAGGAAATTATACATATTAATAAACTCATTTTTTTTTTTTGGTACTGGGGATCGAACACGGGTCTTTGCACTCATGAGGCAGGTGGTGGAACCACTGAGCTAAATCCCCGGCCCTAAACTCATATTTTATCTCAAAATTTAACACATTTTAAAGGTTATTTTAAATGTAATGGCAAGAGGAACATGATTATCAAAGTATTTTCAGTATATTTTTACTTTCTTTACACAGATATAAATCCTCATTTTTACATCTCTCTCTTTAAAAGAGTACATAGACTATACATTTGCAAGGACTACTAGCTTAAATTCAATATAAATTGCCTGAAGAAAGAAACATACTGATTAATGATGTTTTAAACAAATGGAATGTTCATCATCGGAAATCTCAAAGGCCACACCTGCCTGGAAAGATAGGATTTGTTGGATTAAACAGTCTCCACCCTCAATGTTTTATTCTGAGTGAGCATAAAATTCATTCATGCTATAAATTCCACAGAGCATTAGAAATGAGACTTTATGTTTTCTGAGAACTTTAAGCAACAGGTTTTGCTATGTTGGATATCTAAAAACCCCAGAGTGATGTGTGCAAGGAGCACTAGATGTTTGGCCTCTCTGAGTGGCACCCTCCATGCCAATGGCATTTTCTTTGGGGCATGGCTGGCAGCCTGAGGAACCAGCAGTATCTGATGGAATGCTGAAACCTTACACTGGGAGATGGGGAAGTTACTGAACAGCTGTTTGTACTACTTTTTTTTCTTTTTTTAACTCTTCACTACTGCTTTATTTTGATGCACCCACAGTACAGAACCTCTCAAAGAGCTGTGAAAGGAGAAGGTTACATTTCTTTTTGGGAGCACCTCCATTTTTGTTTCTGTTACCACTTTGAAAAAAGTAAATCATTTCCAAAGAAGAACATTTTACGTTTCAAGTATTTAAGACTCAGATTGCATTTTTTTTGTGTTCAAAAAGAAGTAGCATGTTTTAGCCAAAGCTGGAAGATTCTTTTATAGCATTTTCATTTTGATGTAGAAGAGAAAGTCTTCACTGTCTGGCTGTTTGTACTACTTCTGACACAACGTGGCTACTCATCAATGTGAAATTACACTGATATTTCCAGGGAATTATATATAATGATAAGACTGAAAATTCTTCATGGGTTTAATTTGTTCAATGGGGTGATAATCAAAAGACAGACAGACCATAGCACTTTATTTCTGTTCCACCCAACCCCAAACATAAAGGCATTTCATTCCCATTTCTTTTCCCTTATTTTGATTTACTATTTATTTGAAGTATTTTTAGAACACCCTGAAGAGAAAATATACTATATTTCAGAAAATGAGATTTCATGCAATGACCATGTAAGTATTATTTTGCAACGTTATATAAAAGAAACAGGTTAAATACTTCATGTCTTTATCTAGAAGGTTAGGAAATGGACATTTGAAAGAAATTTACCAGATAAAAGCAATATCTGGAAGGGAGTTTTGGAACCAAGGTTGAGGTAGTTCTAGGAGTTAGATTTACATGAGTCTTCATTCTCCACCTACAGTCAAAAAAGAAGCTGGTCACAGCTCAATAACACAATATTGTTTATTTTTTAGCTGTTTAACACTGATCACATAATTTGATTTTTGAAAGTAATATAGGCTGCCAGGCCCAGAGGTAGGGGCTTCTGAGCTGCTGTCCCACTGCTCCTGTTCCAGAGGAAGGGGCTTCCCAGCCACCATCCCTCCCGCTGCTCCTAGCCCAGAAGAAGGGGCTTTTGAGCTGCCTTCTGTCCCTCCACTCTCGGCCAGAGGAAGGGGCTTCTGGGTCAACATCCCTACTGCCACACCCGGCCCATGGCCCACCTCTCCTAGCTCAGAGGAGGTGAGCTACGCAGGCACTAACAGCACCCACCCGGACCCCGAGTCAAAATGAGAAAACAAGTAAATAAGTCACAAAACCAGACTTCCAGATCACCTACAGCAACCCCAAAGGGAAATGAGATGGAACACTCTGATACTCAATGACCTGGCCGACTGAACTGGTAAAAAAAAGGGAATCTGGAAGAAATGAAATCAGAAATAATTTCTCAGATAACAGGAGAAATTGTGCTCCTAGTGCAAGACATGATTAATAAATCTA
>NW_004624730.1:21237631-21263072 GCF_000247695.1 Heterocephalus glaber | reverse complement strand
AAAATATGCCACTATAATTACTACATATTTTTCTAAAGTTTGAATGTACTATGATTTGTTTAATCAAAGAACATACTGTTGCCTAGGATTTAGCTCAGTTGTTCCACTGCCTGCCTCACAAGCACAAGGTCCCAAGTTCAATCCCTGGTACCAAAAAAAAAAGAAGATATTGTTAAGAAAGGTAACTGTTGCTAGTATTTATGACTATAAAAATTTTTGAAATTTTTCCTTTATCTTTAAATGCTCATTTGAATATTTTCTTGCATACTTTACACTTAAGGTTTGTACATTTCAATTTTTTGTTGTTGTTGAGAAATTTATGGGAAAGTAGCTTGTCCTATACAAAGTCCTATGTCATTCTAGGGTTCAGTGTTGGATTCCCACTTGGTTAGATTCACAGCCTCCACCAACCACTTCATTGAACTCCTTGCCACTCTTGGGAGCTCAAGCATGCCTGTCAAGTTCAGTGTTGTCCCAGTAGTGTGGCTGTCCGCCTTGGCTTTTAATCCTCTCTCTTTCCTTTCAGTGTTCTCTTACACCATTAGCACAATCTTCCACTCCTTCTGCCTATGTATATTTCTTACCTATAACAAAATATTTGGGACAAAATATAATGTCATCCTGTGAGCTAAAAAGTCTTTTTGTTTATTACATCCCTTTAGGCATTGAAGAAATTTTGTTTGTATTATTAATATTTGAATATTATAAATTGTATATATTTATTATACATTTATACATTTTAAAATATAGTATGTGGATTCATGCTATATTTTATGTGTAAAGCTATTAAAACTTATCCTTTAATCTCTTGATTTTTAGACTTAGTTTATATGCACTTAAAGGATTAATATTTTACTTCAGTGACATGAATAGGATCAAGAATACCCTGTTCTATAATACTATTAGTTTCGAGCACAGAGGCATAAAGATTTCTAGTTTTTGAGATGTCCAAGGAAAGAAAATATAGGCATTTCTGCTATTCAGTGAGTTCTACAGTATCTCAAGCACATTTTATTTAACTGTTTATTCTTTATAAAATAATTATTTTTACCTTTCCTGCCAATAAAATCTCAACCTTAAAAATGTAGAAGTAATCTTATTATCTAGTACAATAATAGCATACTTTTGTGCTAGGGTAGAAAGCAATATTCATTGCCTATACCTCCTGTGGCCAGACAATAAACCAAGAGAGTTAAGGTCAGCAATGTGTTCCCTCATCCTAACTTGAATATACAAAAACCCAGAGTAGCTGTCCAATATAGGTGTCTTATATAGGCAGCATGATAGCCATTTTGGACTGTAATCATGGAAGCAAGATTACCAACCAGTTCTAAAATCTCTGAAAGAGAAACAAAAAATCTAGGAATAAATAGAATGATCCATTCTGAGCCTTCTAGAAAACTTTGAGGAAGATAACAGAAAAGACCGAAGTGAAAATCTTCAGTAAATGTAAATATCAGCAATTTAGGGAAAGACAGAGTTTATTAATGTCTGCAACCTGGGAGCTGAGGGTAAAGAGTAAAGAGAGAAATGGATAAAACATTTTTTAAAGGGCCAAATAAAGCAATCCAAGAGACAGATACAAACCATAAATCTTGCTTGGTTTGCGGCAAGTATTTATTAGATAAGGTGCTAGTTTCAGATACTCAGGACCGTGGTTACATTGTGCAGAGTAAGTTCATCTGGTTGAGCTGAAGCACTCAAACACTGCAGTGTAGCTAGTCTAACTTGGAAGTCACACACACACACACACACACACACACACACACATTCACACAATCCAACACCATGCCTTGTTCAGTGTAATGACGTTTTTCTTTTCCACATTCAAGGAAAGAGAAATTTTTTTTTTTTTGGAATAAAAACTACGAAGAACAATAAGGAAGCTGATATGACAGATGGTTTATTTCTGAGAACCATTCAGAGAAGTTAATTTTAAAAACATATAGAAATATATTTATAAAAGATAATGAGAAACTGTGAGAAGGCTAGACTCTTGATGAACTGTTCAGTGAGGGTGTTCATGAAACATCACCACCTGTGTGATAGAATAAGACATTCTCCCCCACTATCTTGATCCAAACAACTTCCTGGTTCCTGGAAAACTGGAGCTTGGCAGAATCTCCAGGTGAGCCCCTTTCCACAGAGTACAGTCCTTTTCCTTTTGACTGTTTTGAAGATTACTGAGAACACTTAGAAGGAGCAGTGAGATTAGGAAAGATGGACTTGGCAAATATTTTTGTATGATAATTACATCAGTCTCAGTTGCATAAAGGACATGTTGTTAAAAATAATTGTGTAATAAAATTGGAGTGTATCCTGAAAGGTTAAATATTTTGCCTGAGGAGAGGCAAGGCATGGAGCCATTTAATGTGGCATAAATTTGCTTAAATTCTATTTTTAACCAATCACAGGCACAGCAGAGGTGGGTGATCTTGGGATTGTATATAGAAATATAACAAGGGGAAGCTGGAAGTGCATCAAGCATTGGTAAATCTTTTTTATGGGAGAATTTTCATTGACAATCTTTTTTATGTCAAATATCTTGAGATTTGTGGTAATCTAGATCAATTTGAAACCCTCCAAATATGAGAGTCCAAGTCAACCAAAACCCTGTGGTTTCAAACACCAAAGAGGGGTAGTAAAATAAGCCATTATGTTTTCATAAATTCTTGAGATATCTGAGAGGAAGCAAAGTTAACAACAGCCAACAAAAATTTTCCCAGGTCATGTAAATCTGGATCCTTAGGCCTGCTATTTGTTTGATGAGCTAGAGCAACATCAACTCTCTTCATCTATAATAAACAATTTTCCTAAATTTGTCATTTGGAACATAAGCAGAATTTCTCCACTTTAAATTTAGAATAAAGGAAGAAAAATTTCTGTTTTGTTAAGACATTAACTTATCTGTGCCTTATGAGAAATTCAGCCCCATGGGAAGAGTCTAGAAGCTAAGAATGAGACAGGACAGAACAAAGACAACTTTACATAATGATGTTAAGGGTCATCTTCCTAAATGCAATAAAATTTTTCAAATTGTCCATCTCCAGAATGAAAGTAGTAATTGATCTTAAAATGATTTGTATTATTTTATTTTAGAAATATATAGGTTTTCTTTGGGAATGCATAAGTCTGATTATTTGTATATGAATGTGTTTTATCTGAGAGTTATCTGGCATTAGCAGTGAATATCAGAAAATCAAGCTTGAATGGGAACAAAAAGATTAGGAACCCTAAAATCTATTTCTATAAAGTGATTTTCTTGGCTTTCCTTTTTTCCCTTTAACTATTGGTTGAGCACCCCTGAACCAAAAAATCCAAAATCAGAAGTTCACCAAAATCTGAGAGATTTTGACCACTAGGATGAGGCCACAAGTAGAAAATTTCAAAACTGACCCCAGGTGGCTGGACACAGTCAAAACGTAGGCAAACTGAACATTTGTACAACATTAACTCTAGGCCATGATTTTAAGGTGTATATGAAACATCATTAATTTGTGTGTTTAAGCTTGGTTCCCCTCTTAATATATCTTAGAAATCTTTGTTCATACACATCTTCCAAATTCTGGGGAATAAAACTAAAATATCTGGTCCTAATCATTTGAAAGAATAACTACATCTTGTTTATTCCTGATTGTATAACTCAGATAAAGCAAATAGACAGCTATGAACTATTATCCTTGTGAGAGTAGGTGCATGTCCTGGGAAAATCAGTAGTACCTGGATGGGACTTTATTTTATTACGAACACATTTTCACAATGAAGAGAGAGGACGTCACAAGAAAGGAAAATAAAGCCATAAACATAGCAGTTCCCAAAAAAGATTAAGATTAAGGTTAAGATTCCTTCATCTTCTCATTGTGTATTATAGAAAAATCATTTTAAGATCTCATTTCCAGTTTTGTTTTTCCCCATTCAATTTTGTAATTCCCAGTGGTTAGTCCCAAACTGCCATTAAATATATTATACACTAAAACCTAGTGTTAGAAGTTAATTCTGTGGTAATGCTAATTCTGTACTTTTAGGCAGATGCCATATCAAAAGTAGAAAAGAAAGACAAAGAGGACTATGGTGTCAGAAGACAGCAGGATACTTCACTTTAAAACAGGAGAGAAATGGACCCTTTTTGAACCAAATGCTCTAAATGGAAGTTGTCCCTGTCAAGTAAGAGGCAGGTGTGGTTGGACAGGGAAAACTAAATTCCATTTGAAGAATGGGGAAATCTAATCCAAAGGTACAGTATTTGGGTTACAGAACAAACAGTAGTAAAAATATAAAATCTTTGTTTTGTTAAAAGCTAATTTGCAGCATATGCATGCAAATATCAGCAGATATCCAACACAATCAGATGTAAATTTGAAAAGTGAGGCATTTAGATTGCCTTCCTAAAATCTTTAGTCTGAAGAACATATTTTCACACAATTATATTAAAGTTGGTTTTATCACACATTTTTATATTACCTTGTAACAGTTTCATGGATTTCTCTTGCCTAACCCCAAATTGTAAATCCCTTAGCTAAGAGGTATTATAAAATTATATGGTAGGTTTGTGACTCTCCTACATTTAAATGATTTCCCATAGCCAGAGCTCAAAAAGGACACAATCTTCAGGTAACCACATAAGAAATGAGTTGTCTTAGTTTTCTCATTTGGGATGACAACAAAGCTTGCTTTGTTTTTCATAGAAATGGTAGTTTGGAAGTGACAGAATTACTTGTAGCTTATAGCTGGAACTGACTCAGTAGGTTTCAAAATACCCTCAGTTTATACCACTTGGTTAAAACAGCTTCTGTGAATTTTCCTACCATGTGATATAAGAGTATGTTCTGTTTTTTGTGTGTTTTGTTTTGTTTTAATTTTTTGAGACAGGGTCTTGCTATGTAGCCCAGGCTAGTCTGGAACTCTCAGCAATCCTCCTGTCTCAGTCTTCTGAGTGCTAGGATGACAGGTGTGTGACACCACATCCAGCTTGTAACTTTAGAGTCTTAAAGTACACTCCTAACATTAGATGTTCTCAGAACATAACCATCACAACAGTCATCTAAACCCTCTATTTTCCTCATCTGATAAACATAAAACAGTCATTGTGTGTTATCTTTCTGCCTATATCAGTAAGGGAAAGTACAGAATTTTTAAGAAAAAAAAGACAAATAAGTATTTAGATTCTAAAAACTGAAGATGTCAAATTTTGAGGTGTTTGAGCTCTATATACTCCTCTAAATGAGTTCCTGGCCTTTCTGTTCTTTCCTCCCCAGAAAAAAAGTTAAAGTTAATTCTTTCTCCCCTTGCACTCATCCCAGTGCAACTCTCAGCTCTATTCCAGTTCTCAACAGATACAGATTGTATTGGCAGAGCCTTTATAATCTGTAGATATCAGATTAGGATCCTTCTGCAAACTTCTTCACAAAATAAAAATTTCAGTTACTCCCTATTGCCAAGGAAACATGACACCATGGGGTCAGAGTTGTACAGGCTGGTCAGGCATATAGCTTCAGGAATTCGTGTTCGAAGTTCAAAGTAATGCATTTGTCATTTGAAGTTATACATAGCCTCCTTTGATAAAAATAAATTAGATGTTTAAGTAGAATAATTGGAATAAAGACCAAGACTATTATCTTTAGCCTTCTAGACTTTGATGGTATAAAATCTGATGTATTCAGATTTTTAGACAAATCCATTTTAACTTGGTGAATCAAGCAACTATGAATGAAATACAACATCACTGCTATTTTTTCACAATGAGAAATCTGCAGTAAACAGAAAATTAATTAATTAATTAAGGCTGCCGAATAAGCTCTCTAATTTTACTTTGAATTTTGCCTGGGGATGAGCATACAATCAGGCATATTTGGACACCACATTTGAATTAAGCTCCTCCTTTTTGAACCTAAATGAAGCATAACTGATATCATATTCTGTATGAAAAAGTGGCCCTGACTCCGCCTGTATCCACTCTGCCACCATACCTAAGCACCACAGACCTATGGTGGCAATTTTCTGTATTTTAAACACATCTTTTGAAAGAGAACACAGGTTTGTCTCCCTGGGAACATTACTAGCAAAATATTCTTTCATGATTTGCCTATTCAAGAAATAGTTATGAAGTAGGCCAAGTCCAGATTTGAAAATAGTTGGTTAATTTAAAAGGCAACTTGCTAACTCTCATCTGACAGCAAGAGTTAATATCAACTCTACCTGGACAAATTTTGAATGAGGTTTGGGTTAGTAAAGGATATAAGAGAACATTAGATGTGAATATTCTTCTGACTATTATTAAGCCATGGCAAGTATTAGACCACAGAGAGTTAAAGATTTATATTTGCAGCTATTTGGATTTAAAATTAAACTGTTCTTTTCCCTTATCTTTGTGCAGCTTCATCCCTGTGCAGCCGAATGTTACCTTCTTAAGGACTTTGCTGATGGAACTGTCCACCCACTTATACCTCAAACCAGCGCATTTTCCTGTAATTGCAAGTGTTTCCCTTCTTTGAAACATGTACCACAGTTTCTGGTCATATAGCTTTTTGTTTACTACTTATTGGCTTTACCGCTGGGTTGTGATTTTAGGCTCGAAAAAAATATGAATCAAATGAGCGAAATATCGACAAGTTTCCATTTGAGCATAAAAAGGTAGCAAAACATTCATTTTTTTAATCTTAATCTTTTTTGTTCAACAGCAACACAAATATTCATCAAATCTAACTTTTAATATAATGACAGGGAAAACTTGAAAGGAAAATCATTAATATATAAAGACATGAAAGTATCCTTCATACATATGCCTGTTACTCATTTTCCAGTGAAACATAATGTGCATTTCCTATGTTGTTGGAAATGATTTGATTCTATAGAACTCAAAACAAACATAATGGATAAAACTCAAATATTTATTAAGCAGAGGTCAGCAAAGATAAAACAGAATACATGACTGTTAACTACAGATAAATGATGGAGGGGGAAGTGCGTACTAAATCCACAAGAGGCATATAAGACCCATGAGGTCTTATAATGGCCATCCATTAGTGAAGCTTGCTCACACTTATATCACATGTCCAAGAAAGGCCAAAAAACATAGCCTTATTGTAAAGTTTCATCTATTGATCAGTGTACTCATCCCTGCATCTCTTTGTTTCAGCATTGTGCTATTAAGGTATCCATCTCACTAGACAACAGCTATCCATCTGCTTTTTTGATATGACAAATTTTTCTTTAAATTCTAAAAGCATATTTGTTGTCACTAAGAAGTAAACATTCAGGGCTGGGGATTTAGCTCAGTGGAGCCATGCTTGCCTCTCAAGAACAAGGTCCTGAGTTTGATCCTCTGAACAAAAAAAGGAAGTAAACATTCAGAAATAAAAGTCAATGGAAGGAAAGACAAGAAGGAAACTGAAAGTGTAAATAAGGACTAAAAGGTATAATAGATAATTTGAAATAGGAAGAAAAGTGTCAAAGGGAAAGGGGAAGTGGGAGGGGTAGAGGAAAGGAAAGAAGGGAATGGAATTAATATGAGAAAATGAAAAAAGGAAACAAAGTCTTTGTAAATAGGGAGGGATAGAGGGGTTGAAGGGAGGGCAGGGGAAGGGGGGGAAAAAATAAGAACCAAGAGAGTATGTAAAGGTGCATATCTCCAATGATGAATGTCATTATATTGTACACCTAAAATGTACCAATAAAAGGATATACAAAAAATAAAAAATAAAAATAAAATGTGGTCACAGACCCATGGAGGAAAAAAAAAAAGAAAGACAAGAAGGAGGAAGGAAGAAAGGAAGAGGAAAAAAGAAAAAGAGAAAGAAAGAAAGAAAGAAAAAGAAAGAGAAAGAATAGAATAAGTTCAGATCATAATTAAACCCTCAGGAAATGAATAAACAACAGGGGAATAAATAGAAGAAAATTACATTTACATTTTCCAAGTATACCAGTATAGGCCAGATAGATTATACAAGAAAAGCTAAGAATCTTCTTTTAAAAACCAGTTCCACAATGCTTACTGAACATGCCCATCTTACTTTCCCTTATTCTCCTATTGTTATTATAAGTGGAAAAGAAGAAACAAAACATAAATTATATACAAAGTTTTGGTCCTAGCCCAGACTTCTTGCCACAGTCCATGGGGAAGGGTCTGAGGGTCCTACATGTACACAGCCATGAAGATGAGTTTAAGCAGAACAAGGGTAGTGTATTGAAAACATACTTCCCTTTTCTATATTTGCTTTAGGCATTTAAATTAGGTAATAATGGCACATCCTAAAAGAAAGCAAACTTCTGAGTCTCCTTTGGTGGCTATTTAGGATAACTGTTTGGGGATGCAAGTAGTGGTCAGAGGATTATAATGTGTATGGTGGACAGGAGTTAAAAAATAGGAAATACAAAAAATGACTATTCTTCCTAAGAATCACAAGTAGTCATACAGTTATATTTCACTTCTCTAATTCTCTTCTTTTAGGATATAGATTCATAAATAACATAATAGTACTCCCTTTAAGAATATTTAAATATTCTCCTTTTTTCTTCCATTTCAAATCTTCCATATTATAATATTAATATGTTTAAATATTAAAAATCAATTAATTTGTAAAAATCCCATACTTATCCATGAACTGGTAAAAATTTCCATTTTATTATCTTTTTATATCTTAAAATATCTGGTTTATAGAGTATTTTATGGAAGTAGCAATTCATACTTCCATTTGTGGTACTGTAAAAAGAAACATATTTAAGAAACAACTATATTACCACAGATGCACATAAAAACATGTTATAATCACTTACAGACCTTTGGAACATCTTAGAATAAGCCTTGCCTTCAGCCATGAGAGAAACTCAAGCCTAATTATATGTTTGCTCACTCTATTTAAAAGTTTTAAATGCCCCAAACTTCAAATATTTGCTTAGATCTTGGAAGTCCCTATAAAGAGCCAAAGTACTTTCTATGTAAATAGTAAAAAACCAATGAAAGCCAAGTAAACTGCTACTCTGCCTGGTTAGTCAAGATTCTAGTAACAGAAGAACAATAGTCCTAGCAATGAAATTTTCTTTAATCCACTTTATTGTTAGCAGTAATTTCATCTAAAATATTATAGCTGTTAGAATTATAAGAAAACTTTGCATGTCTTCCCAAATACTTTTTCCTCTACTTTTGAGCAAATTTAGGAACAGAAGGTTAGGAGATAAGCTCACAGGCTCATAGATGCTTAAGCACAGAGTCATATCTTTCTAATTTCTTGTCTAAGAATCTGACCACCACAGCACTATTTTCTCTAATTCCAGTAGCAATAGGAGCTACTAAGAAAATAGGCAGGAAGGTTAAAGAGAAGTTTGATGCTCTAGATTACTTACAACAGTCTTGGATTTAGCACAGAAGATGTGAATTCTAGGAAAGCTCAGTAACAGGCAAATCAAGATAGTTCATGACTTGTTTTGAGTTAATAACTTCAATTGAAATGGTGAATCAAGGTTTTACGTTTAGCTCTGGATCTCCTGCAGTATCAGAAAAGAGGGCAGGATAAATGTATAAGCTTCTGCTTCTGTACTACAGAAGCTAAGGACAAATGGTTTTCAGGATAGAATTCCTTAGCCAAGTGATCCACATGAGAGTAATTCAATTTTAAATAAATGAAAGACTGACCAATAAAAGAAGGTGATGTGCAATCATATAAAACAATTACATTGATGCAATCAATGGTAACTTCCAGGTACAATGTCAGGGAATCTATCTGTGACAGATAGTATCCTCCCCAAAGTGTTTATATCTAAATCCATGTCCATATATTATACCGCATGACAAGAGTGTATCAAACCTGCAGATGGAATTAGGCTGCTAATCACATGACTTAAAGAGATTACACTTAATTATTTAGGTGGATTCATTGCAGTCAAAAGGGTCCTTAAATGAAGTAAAGGCAAAGGCCAAACCAGAGGGATGACACTGTAAGAAAGACTCACTCTGCTAATGAAGATTTTGAGCATAGAAGTGGGTTACTTTTCAAGCACGATGGTTAATCTTGATTGCCAATTTGACTGGCTGGAGAGATTTGTAAAGCACACCTCTTGATGTGAATGGATGGGTTGTGAAGGAATGACCTTGGGACTACATCCAGCCCCTTCCTCTCTGGTGCTCTGCTTCCTGACAGCCATGAAGTGAGCAGCATTGTTCCTCCATGCCCTTCTAGCATGTTTCTGCCTTGGAGTTAGCTGACCATGGACTGGAACCTCTAAAATTGTGAACTAAAATAAATGTCTTTGTCTTTTAATTGTAAGTGTATTTTGTCCTAGTGATGTAAAAGTGACTAATGTACCAAGAAATGAAGGTAGGAATAGTAATGGCAAACCTATGGCATGCATGCCTCAATGAGCTATTTGTATCATTGAAGTTATAAAAAGTTTGCCATCACTGCTCTAGAAGCTGGAAAAGACAAAGATAAAGATGTTTCCCTAAAGAATCCAGAAAAGAGAGCAGCCTTGCTGCCACATTGACTTTAGCTCAGAGAAATCTATCTTGTCTAAAGATAGTTAATTTGTGTGATTTTAAACCACTGTTTGTGATAATTTATTAGACTAGCTATAGAAAGTTAATATACTATTTCAGAGATAAAAGAACAAAATAATCAAATTAAAAGGTTTAAATTACATGGTTTAATAAAGGAACTTAACACATATAGTTAGAAGCATGTGGAAAGAAATGAAAGAAATTAATGCAGTTAAGATAAGTTGTTACAGCTTATATCTAGATGTCCCCCTAAAGTCTAAAGGGATGTTCATTGGTCTTTTGGGGTCCAGCGGTGAAATGTTATGGTTTGTATCTAGATGTCCCCTCAAAGCCTCATATGCTCATAGATGGGGCTTTTAAGAGGTGGCTGGATCAAGGGTGTATGAAGATAGATTAAAGGTGGTAATAACTACATTAGTACACTGATTGATTTAGTATAGCTCTGGGTGTGGATTATGGGAACCATCCTGGGTGTGGGTGGTACCAACCCATAGACTTGTAGTCTGGATAGGATAAATAAGAGGGAAAGAGAGGCTGCTTCTTTGATCCCTCCTTCCTACGCTGCCATGGACTGTTTCTAACTCTGCCATGCCTCTCTGCTGTGCCATTTGTCAAAGGCCTAGTCAACTATCGGCTGAAACCTCTACAAATGTGAGCAAAATAAAACTCTCCTCCTTTAACCTGTGGTGTTGGATATTTTGTCCCAGCAATGAAAAAGCAACTAAGACAGATTTTGTTATCAGAGAAGTGGGGTCATTACTATGACTGTACCTGACCATGTAGTTCAGAAAATGTTTGGAAAGCTTTGGAGATGACAGCTGAAGAAGCAGCCCTGGAATGCTGTAATTTGAATCTGATGGGGGATTCTAGTCAGAGCTCAGAAGTGAAGAACACTGATAGAAATGTAGCACATAAAGACCAGGTTTAGGAGGTCTCAAGTAGGAACAAGGATTACATTGGCTGTTGGACTCCCGAATATGTGTGTTATGCTTTGGCAGAAAATTTGTCTGCATTTTGATGTGCCCAGAGGCATTGCAGGAGGCTAACATTAAGGGAAAAGAACTATTTAATCTTGCAGTAGAAATTTCAAGGAAGTCTAATATTGAGGCTGCAGCATGGCTAATGTTGGGGGCTTTTAGCAAGCTCTATCTTGAGAATCAAGAGCAAAGGGCCCAGCAGAATAATTTAAAGGTTTGAGTTTGGAAACAAAAATTTTAAAAGCTCTGGTAAAGTTACCACCTGCAAAGTTGGAACAGAGGAGAATGTGGTTGTTGAAAAGGAACAGGAGAATAGAAAAGATGGCCTGAGGGTATCAGAAGAACCAGCAGAACTCTACCCTTTGCAGCCTCAAAATTCCAAAGGTGAAAGATTTTGTTTGGAGAAGAGTGACCTGGGGCACTATGTTCCAAAATGGTGGTGATCTATGGAATTTGCTCCTCCAGATTTGGTTGATAGTCCTCAACAATCCAAGTTCTTGACCCCTCAACCAAGAGAGAAGGGAGCTTTCTACCATTCCAGCTTGCAACAGACCTTGTTGTCATTCATATGGTGCTGGTTTTAGGCACATACAGAACCCAAAAGTTGTGGGGTCAGGAAGGCTTCCATCCAGATTTCAGAAGAAGGCCTGGAAGGCCAGGCAGTGTGCCCCTGTCAGGGCAGTATGTGAAGCTGTTAAAGTACAGTGAAGACCTCAGAAATTTGAAAAAACTAAGAACATGGATCATCTGAGGAAAGCTGAAAGAGTGAGCAAAGCTGGTCCAAGAGAGAAGCCATGAAAGCTACTACTACCAGCAGTGCCATAGAGGTGGAACCACATCTTGCCACAGATTATCCAAGGTGCTGGACATGGAAGTACAGGACACAATATTGACTCTATTGGATTTTGGTCTTGCTTTGGTCCTATTCCTTTCTATTTCCTTATTTGTGTCTTTTGGAGTGGGAATGTTCATCCTATGCCATTGTATGCTGAGCCTGTTTAACTTTCCTTTCATTTATACAGGGAGTCCTACCTAAGAGTTTGCCTTAAATCTTAGGGGAGACTTTGGAGTTCGACTTTTCAGCAATGTTGAAACAGTTAGAAATCTGACACTCTTAGAGATGGACTAAATGTCTCCTTCCTAAAGGCATGCACATGAGTCTTCTGGGGGCCAGAGATAGAATGGTGTGGTTTGTATGTAGATGTTCCTTCAAGGTTTCATATGCTCACAGGTGGAGCTTTTCAGAGGTGGTTGGAGGGTGTGTGAAGATGAATTAAGGGTGTGTGATAACTAAACAAATATACTGATTGATTTAGCTAGCATATTTCTGAAAGTGGATAATGGGAAGGTCTCACCCTGGGTGTGGGTGGCACCAGCAAATAGACTTGTAGCCTGGATGAGGTAAAGGGAAATGGACACTGCTGCCTTGCTGCCTCCTGCCTACTCTGCCTTGGACTGTTTCTATACTGTCATGCCACCCTGACTTGAAACCAGCCAACAATGGACTGAATGAAACTTTTATGAATTGTGATCTAAAATAAACCTTTCTGGGCTGGGGATTTAGCTCAGGGGTTTCACCACCTGGTGTGCAAGAGCAAGGACCTGAGTTCCATTCCTGGTACCAAAAAATAAAAATAAATAAAATAAAATAAAATAAACCTTTCCTCCTTTAACTTGTGGCTGTCAAGTATTTTGTCCTGGCAATGAAAAAGTAACTAAGACATAGGCACAAGCATATGCCTTGAATTCTGGGTACATAATCTTGATATAGTTTGTGTCTCCCTCTAATAGATCAGCCACCCAACTACCTCAAAGTATTAGAGTTGAGATTTTAAGAAAGCATGTATTGGACCAAATATACACACTATCAAGACATGAGGACAAGTATGCTGTTAATAACTGTAGATCACCAGTAAGTCTCACGAACAATCAGTGGATGTCATTTGTATTTTCTGGGGGGAGGGAACATGAGATTTTAATGATATTACCCATTGGTTGACTGAATTAAGACATTATGCATATTGAGTGACATGCATATTTAGTGTAGCTTGAATATATAGGATTTCTTGTGTATTTTGTTTAACATCAATATTTACCACTCAAGTACCTTATTTATAAACCATTACTAATGGATATTAATTATCTCCTGGTCCTACCCTTTCTGTTTGATATATACTTACTACTTACTAGTACTTAAAATATCTCATGAGTTTCATTAGGTACAAGTTTTCTTGTTTTCTGTAGCCGAATTAGATACTCTCAAGTAATAGAATAAATGTGTATTACACCTGTGAAGAAGATGAACAAAGATCAACAGATGTCTTAAGGCTGTCCCAGTGCAATGACATTCCAAGAATTTGATGGGTTTTGTAAACATGCCAATCTCTGACACTCCTCTGAGTTCCTCAAGAAGCAAATTTATCAGAAAACTATTCTTTTAAAGACAGATTTTTTTTCCTCTCCAATCTAAAAATTTGATTTCTTTCCCATGAATATCAGTTATTAAGGACGGCCCACATACCTTGAATCTTTGGAAGTACCTGTTGATGTTATTCACTATAAAAGACTATGTATCTCTGATTATTGTGTCATTTCCTTTGAGGGGAAGTATGGAGCAATGTAAAGGAAAAGACTCTGAATTTCAGGAGGGAGGACATTTACCACACTTCTGTCCTAAATATTTCTGTGACAATCATACATTAAGTTCAATATCTTGAGCTCCTGACTTCTTTTGTATGACAATGTGGAGGCACACTTGAGAATTTCTATAACCACATTTGATCATATAGACTAACTGCCATCACCCATGCCTGCCCCTAGGTTTGCCTAAATGTCAGCAAATTTGGCCTCGGACATAGCCTCTGAGAGCCTTAAAAATCCTGAAATAAAATTCATTACAGAAAGCAGTTTTCACAGTTACATACAACATTTAGCACACATAAGAAGGGAAGAAAAAATAAACATTTTTGTCTTTCCATCACTGAAGTATGGCTAATATAGCCTTTTTAGTTTTTCAGATCATGATTTATAGCATAATGCAAGCAGTTAGCAGATCTTACCTCTAAAAAAGAACATCAACAAAAAAAAAAACATCCAATGATTAACTCCATACTGTAATACAGAGACAAGTTCAAATAACTTAAACAGTCAGCATCAGACCTTTTCAAATAAATAATCACATTATTTCTGACTCAAGGGCAGTTATTCCAAAGCTTTGTTTTAGGTTGTGTTTATTCTCACTGTTAGAGCTTTCTCATTCGTAGCTCCCCTGCTACAGTATAAAACCAATTCCTGTTGTCCTCTATCTAAGAATATCTACTCATCAATCTCTGTAGAAATAATTCAGCCAGTTCTCTATTAAAGTTACTTTTAGTGAAACTAAGACATCTTATTTTTCTTTTTCCTTAAAAGATTACATTTTATGATCTTTCAATGGTTTCTGTTTTGTTTCATTTTTCTTTTCTCTGAATATGATCTCCAAATATGTAAATGCCAGAAATGGACTCATGCCCCATTGAGGACTTGGTGAGATGAGATCAAGGAGATAAGGCCACAGTTCTGTGGATTGCCAGGGCTGCAGCTGGCTGCCACACTGCCGCTGGTCTGCACATCACAGACCAGGAGTGTGAGATCAGATAATGCACTTTTTATCTTTGCTCAACTCACAGTTCAGACCGTGTCCTATTGATATAGGGGGAACAGATGCAATTCCCAAACCTGCTAGATATACAAAATGTTAGTTCATGTTCTCTAAAGTCAGAGAATGAATTCCAGGAACAGCAGAGGTTAAGAGTGGGAAAAAATTATTGAGAAAAAGATAGGTTCTGTCTAAGAGAGACAGAAGAGGGACAAGAAAATGGGTTAAAGGGTTTTCCACCCACCCCGATTTTCAAAGGCATTTTATTGAGCAAAGCCATGTGGAGGAAGCAGGTTCAAGGTGAGACAAAACTGTAAGACCCAATGGAAAATTACAAGGTGGGCACGAAGTGGGGCAATAACATGACCAAACAAGATTAATGTGATAGCCAACCTGACTCCATTTGTGTAAAATCCAGTGACTCCAGGTGGTTGCCTTCCCCTTTCCCCTTGGGAGTCCCCTCAGTTAATACATAAACAGACCACTGCATCCTGTGTGAATCTGCAACTATGCTATCTTTACTACCTTGTAAAAAGATGATTTGGGCACCTATGTGATACTTTGTTTTAACTCAACTGGGTGAAGCATCCCCCACCCCCACTAGTTTAGCAAAGTTCTGCCCCTATGAAACTCCAACTGTGCTCCCCCTCTCCCTGAGACCTCCCCAAATAGAAGACCCCTTAAAAGGACCTTGCAAACTGCCTTTCCTTTGTCCAGTTTTTGGTGGCCTGAGCCCTCTCTGGAATGCCAGCTATTATAATAAAGGATTGCATTTAATTCAGAATGTGGCACATCTCTATAATTCCACCTCACCTGGCCCTATAACATTACAACTACAGTCGCCCAGGTAATACTGATTAAATGGGATCAAATGGGAAAACAAGTCATGTACAGGGACTTTTGGGAAAGGAAATGGGCTAGGGAGACTGATACTTATTTAGAATATTAATCATTGCTATTTATCTCTAGGGGAAATGATACTTCTTTTCTTTTTATGATGCTAACCAGTGAATGTGCCTCAATTGTTTTTCTATGCTGAGGACCCAGCTTTGTCTGCCATTTAATGATTTCTAACTAACAGCTATCTTCAATACTATTACTCAAAAAGACTGAAGGCACTATGTTTATTTAAGTCTTGATTTACAAAATTTTCTTATGAATACATCTACTGACTCTAAAAATCTACTATCCTGTATCTTCTCTGAAAGACAGAAAAAATTCAAAATAACATGTACCCCCAAAAAATGAAAATCACAAAAAATAAAACCAGAAAACCAAAGCTGTTTCCAATTTAATCCCAGCTACAATCTCTCATGTTATATTCAGCATGATACATCCAACTGATACTCTCCTTTTTTAAATTACTGACTCTATCAGTGATAATTTTAAAATACATTCAAAAAGAACTTGCATAAGGATTTTCCTTATATAAAAGTTCTTCATATAAAATATATTTTGTCAGCTTCCACAGAAACTTTAGTTTGACCAAAAAGGCATCATCAACATTTGGCTTCTTCAAAAATTAGCAAAAGCTAAAATTCTCAACTCTTGCTTTTTAAAAGTAGTTTCTAACTTGTATATTTCTCATCTCACCTTTGTATTGTCTTTCAGTTTTAAAGTTATCAGTTGTGTAGATGTGACATCAGAAAAACATGTCAACGTGTGTGTGTGTATGTATATGTATCCCCATGAAAATCAGACCATGTGGTGTGTGTTTGTGTAGCTGGTGACTGTCACTTGCACCAGGGTAAAGATTTTTGATGCTTCAGACATTTCTGTTTAGAACTCCAAAGTTAAAAATGAGCAAACACCACAAATTCGTTTTGTCTTTTAAGATTTCCCTGGCATAAGATCAAAGAAAAGAGGTAGAAAAGCCCAAGATAAGGCTTAAGACTATGAAACTTGCACAAAAGAATGAGAATTGAAAAGTCTGTTTGTAGTCGAAATAACTCTGACAACAGCTGCTGCATCCATAGAAACAAGGCCTGGGGTCTAGTTTGATTTTCAGGAATAAAAGGGAAGAACAGATGTTTCAGGTACTGAAAATGTATTTGGAATCTAAACTCTCCTCACCTGCCTGAGTACTGGCCTTTAAAGAACCCACATGGCTACACATTGTACTTGAAGTTAGTAAACAAAGCCATAGGAAGGAGCATTAGTCCATGAACTCTGCTTAATGGAATCATTTTGCAATAGGGAGAAAAGAGTAAAATCACTTAGGTTAATATATAAATCACATACCACTTAAAGAAAAGTGTGAATTTAGGTTATGCTAAGACAAGTATAACAAAACTTCTCTTATTTTCAGAGAGACTGGTTGTTGAGCAAAACATGAGCTTACTCTGCGCTGCCCAGGCACCAAATTTTTGTCGTTTCATAGATGTCCCTTCAATACCTCACCCTAGCCACACTGCTTGTCTCCAGTCCACAATGAGTCCATACTGATGATCTGACCCAGTGTCTGGGAAAGGCCTTTACTGCTTGCCATTCGAAAGAATAATCACAGTGGCTTCTTTTTATAAGTAGCTTTTTGTAGTACTTTTTAATGTACTTTTGTGAATTTGTAGAATAAGTCTACAAACAATTGTTGAATATGTGAGGCTTTAAATACAAATTACATTAACATAGCAGATTTATCCCTGTGCACAGCACATTGAGATTTTGTGAAGTCTTTTCTTTGTTACATTTTGTTTTATTGGAGTCATACCTTTAATATCTCAAACGAGAATTAGATTATCCTTGAAACTACAAGGAGCCAGGTAGTTAATCATTTACAAAAGAAATAATGCCTCTCATTGCAGAGTTTTTGAAGTAATGGATCTAATTCACAAAAGCAAATTTAAGGTGTTTATATAGAAAAAGCAATTCAACTTGTAAATGTTTTTCTCAGTTTGAGTTACGTCAGATGCTTTTTAGCTCTTAAAAGAAAAAAAATGTTTCTATAGATTGAGCTCATAAGTGACAGCAGTTGTCTGGATAGGGCTGCCTTTAAGTTTCTGGAAGCAAAAGATGTAGTAAGTGTTAAGTGTATGCCTCCATTCTGTATGCATTATAAATATCAATCAGAAATTAGACTAAGAAAACTCAGGGAGTTGGTGTGTATACTGAAGTGCCTGGGGAAAATGTGCCTGCATAAAGATATCCATGAGTAAAAACGATATTTAGTTCTGCATATCTATTTATATAGCCCTTTTTTATATATGCATGCTGTTGTCAATTTGAGAATATAAACTTAGACTGTGAATCACTTTTTATTTAGTATAAACGTTTGGAGCTTCCACCTCCAGGCCTCAGCTCCAAGTTACAATGGGAAGTCCTAAAGCTCCTTGGCTTTGTCTCCTCTCCTTTCCAACCCCTGGTGGTTAGGAGCTCACAGAAGAAAGGAAAGACCAGAACCTTTCTGAATGGCTCCACCAAGAGAGAAGAATCCACATGCTTTTCTAGCTTTAACCATTGTCTAGGATCTCACTTTCGAAACTCAATGATAGGTTCCTTCACTTGCTGTTTTTCAGGGTGTTTCAGGTGCAGGAACTAGGAGAGAATTTATCATCCTTCATGAGGTGTTTATTGTTCCAAAAGGAACTTGATCAATGGCTCAAGTGATATTTGAATTGCTTAGTGTTTATGAAAGAGGAACATTTCAGAGGTGGTGAGCAGTCTGGAAAAGTGGACTCATGGGTAGGTGGCTCAGCACATGAACAGGTTTGTCTCAGACTTCCAGTTTATGGATTTGTTTCATCTTTCAGTGGCTTGGTCAAATGTTTTACTAGCAAGCTCTCTATCCCAGGTAGAGTTTATATTTGTCTCATTTACCCATGAGATGACTTCAGACTTTTTGATGTGCTGGGCTTCCTGCTTGACAATTAGTTTACAGTTTTATAATAATCCTCCGTGGGACAGTCTTTCAGCCACACCTCACATATAACATTTTTAGTTATACCTCCTTTTTTATTCCACTACCTTAAGCAGTTATCTTATTAATATTACAAGGTTTGTGGTAGTATGTATGTGGGGATAGTACTTTTAAAGGAAAAAACTATTAATATGGCAATTTCCCCTTAAAATTAAATGAAATATTAGATATTCACAAAGTGTCTGATGTTAACATGTATTTCATTTTATATTAAGAATATAAGCTAAATCAGCAGATGTTTATGATATACAGCATCAAGAAGGACATATGATTTTATTTAAACCTCAGCAGAAAATAGTTATGCCTTTTTCTTTCTGTACTACTTGGACTTTACAAATTCAACAGCAAAAAAAAAAAAAAAATGAAGGTAATGTCCTTAATTTCTACATTTCCCCAATAGATTATGCAAAAATTTGCACATATTTTGCATACAATAGATTTTTGAGTTGAATTAAACTCTGTAGAATATACTATGGCATTATTCCAATCAATAGTCACTCAAGGGGAAAAATGCACTCGATATGTGTTTTCTTATAATGGTCCACTGACTTATGGCTGGTTCTTTTTCTCGAAGGAAGTTGTAGAACATCTGAGGATTGCCAGATGCTTCTGTTATAAATAGTGTTAAAGGTTTTCTACATCTGAGCATTATGTGATTATCTCTTTAGGGGCCTAATTTTATTGTCATCACTTTGCAGTTCATTTTAGTGAGCATTCACATTCAATATCAGGACTTGTTCTTCATCTCTTCAAACAGTTAGCTGTTTAGATGTCCCAGCAATAGAGAAACCCACGAATATGTCAAGTACTATATTCCACATTTCTTCCTTTCCTCCATAGATCAGGAAGATATATTTGACCATTTTGTACATTTTAAGACTCTTACTAAAAGCTAAGTATGTTACAACTTTCTCCTAATGTGGAAATTTTAAAATAGCAGGAAAACTATTCTAGTAAATTATTTTTTAGAAAGTTATTTGCATCTACATACATAAATACCTTACAGCCTAATATATCTTGTTAATCCATTTATTCATTTAGTTCCTGGAGTTCTTTTCCTAATCTTTAATTAATTAACTATTATACAATATCTCATTTCATTAAGCCACATGACATTTTACTACTGATGGAATTCAGATGATTTTAAGAGAAATATGAAAAAAATAGTCAACAAATTATTGAATTTATGTTTTTGTTAAATGATGAAATTTTCTGTCATATCATAAATGGTTTAGGAAAAAAAGACTTTGGAGTCTTTGAAGAAATTCTTAAATTTTGTAAAACTAAAGGGTTATCTAAGTCATAATTTAATTTATGGAAATTTGTTATTTTTGCTAAATATCTTAATAGTTTATGCAAGATTTACTGAATATTTATCAGAGTTTTCATTATGTTTACTTTCATATGTGTCTATAAAAACAGGTTAACTTTTGTCCTTTGAGTAAATTCTACAGATTTATATTCTTGTATTACATCCTTTAAATTTATTTCAAGAAACCTAAGACCTTGATTTCAAAAAACTAATACCACCTCTCTGAATTAATAATGATGAATCAATTTTAAAGAAGTTTGCTACAGTCAACCAGGAGAAAGAAAAAACATGACCATATTATTGTCAAATGCTTCTTGAAATGAGCTTGGCATGGTGGTTCACACCTGTAATCCCAGCCCTTGGGAGGCTGAGGCAGGATGATTCCCATGAGTTCAAGACCAGGCTAGGCTATATAGTGAGTTCAAGGTCAGCCTGAACTACATAGTGAGACCTGGTCTCAAAGAAATGCTTCTTGATATGAGCATATTTTACCTTTAGCAACTTCAGTGTGTGTATTTAATCCATTTAATGCTATCTATAGTTTGTAATATATCACTGCTTCAAGAATTAATGTAATTGTCAAACATCTGTATAAAATCAAAGTTCTTTTGCACCTCTACATTTTGTAACATAGTACCTACCACCACCAGAAGGAATACTAGACATTTCAAATGGCACAGTAACTCTCACCTTGGAATATGTATTAAAAATCTCATGTATAACCTTTCATTTGTTCCCCTCAAGTGTTTACTATATGGCTCTTTTGGCTTTGAGTGAGGTCTGGGAAAAAAATTCCAAGAATTAAATTGAGACATAAAGGGGAACTGAGGCTGCACCTAATATTTTTCTAAAACAAACATATTGGTTTTAATTATTCATTTTTCAAGTTGCTATGTTGCCAATCTAAAGCCACTTGAGAGCACTCTCCTGGCTTAAACTCATCCTTCCTGATGTGGCTTCAGAGCCATAGGTAAGATGATTTCAGACTCTCTATCTTAATGTCCATTCTCCATTCCTGAACTTTCCTTGAAAAGTTAGAGAGCACTGTGAGGCATTTTTGAATATCTTGAAATAAAAGACAGATAATATGAAAAAAGAAAAAGAAAAAATAAAGATATTGTAATCCAGGGTGGACAATGTATCTGAAAGTGTACCTTGACTTAATACAATTGTCTTCTATGTTTTATTTTTTATTTGGCCTATTAATCTGGTTTTCTATATATATATATATATATATATATATATATATATAACTTTATAAGGTCTTATAAATCAATGAATCTAATGCTGGAAAAAATAAAATTAAGGTTGTGAGAGGCAGGGGAGGGAAGAGAATTGAAATTTTAAAAAGCCTGAAGTGAAAAACAAAAATATAAAGGGAGGAGATAAAGCAGGGTCAGGGAAATTTTCCTAGAGAAAAATTATATTTAAGTTGAGTCATCAAATAGACATTACCTAGGTGAAAAAGCCAGAAAAGAAATAAAGAAAAATAGTGAGAACAAGAAAAAAACTGTAACCTACAGAAAGTAGATTTATCCTTTTAGATAAAGGAAATAATTCAGTCTGTTGGAGAATGAGAAACAGGGCTAAGGAAAATGATGAGACGTGGCCAGAACAATGTTTGTGAACCATGGACAGGCACTTGAACACTCTCAGAATTGCAATATGAAGACAAAGTTTTAACCAAGATATTTTAAACAAGAGATATTAATCTTACTGTGATGTGAAAAACTGAAGGCAGGAAGAGCCATAGTTAAGCTTTCACATGAGAAGTTCATATTCAATGAGGGAGTGGAGAGGCTTGAAAGATATTTAGGAAGTAGAATGAATACATGTTGTGATTGATTTCTTCCAAGGAAGGGTAGGGAGTGCAAAAAGTCTTGTGTGATTTCCAGTTATTGGCATGGACATCTAGGTGAAAGATAACCCCACAATTCTCTTCTCCAGGAGAAGCAGATTTTTCACTAGATGGTGAGTTCAGTATTTGATAAGTTGATTTGAAAGCATCAGTATAATATATATTATTAGAAATGTTCAATAAATAGATGAATACAGAGGATTGGAGTTCAGAGAGAGTTCTCAGTCCTGCAGATCTGGGAGATGTCAAAATCTATTTCATCATTGAAGGTGTGGGAGTCATTGAGCTCATTAAGAGAAAAATCAAATAAGAGAGTCTAATACTTAAGAAATAAGTCACATTGTTGGTACCTGCAAGGAAACTGAAAAGGAGCAGCCAGAACAATAAGTTATAATCCAGGAAAGCATATTGCCCATTAGAAGGTGACCCAGCCTGTGTGCTCCAGGTGGAACCAACTCACACCCAAAAGGTCATTGCCTTACCTTTGGATGAGGAGGGCCTCCAGATCAAATGGCATTAAAATGAAATTTTAGCCATATCCTTAAAAATTTTCAGTTTTGGGCCGGGGATTTAGCTCAGTGGTTTTGTCTCCTGCTGCACAAGCACAAGGACCCGAGTTCGATCCCTGGTACCAAAAAAAAAAAATTCAGTTTTAATAAATTTAAATTATTCTAAACTATTCTATACATACAATGGATGTCAACAGATTGTTTGAATTAACAATGAATCCAGAGTGTGTGCATTATTCTAAAGAATGAAGAGAGAGCAATCATCAATGTGAAAGATGTCCATTGTGAACTATTCAGTCTCCTGTACAAAAAATAAACTGATGTTGCTTTTTTAATCATTGGAATAAGCCTGTAATTTTTTCCTCCATGAAAAAAATAAATTTAAAGTGGAATTAGAAGAAGTTTTCTTAAAATTCCTTTCATTTTCCAAAGCAAGATAAATACCCCAAATAAAATATAATTTTTTCAGCCTTTCAAAGTATTTGTCATTTTTTCTCCCCATTCGATGTGCTAAAATGTAGGACAGAATACCTTTTTTGGTGTCTCAGAGGGAAAATCTGGTGCTAATCTGGAGAGGACAGTTAAATTTGCTAAGTGTTAAAGATATTTTGTGTTCTCTCCACACTTTTTCTTTTTTTGCCTCAACTGGGTTTATCACATAAGAATTTCTTAAGTAGTGGGTCGTGTGAACATGAGTTTGCACTTACAGCTTCTTTGTAAATTCTTAAGGTATAAACATTCTGCTTCTGACGCCAGTTAAACTTACCAAATGGTGAGAAAGTTATCACCATATCATTATTTTCAGTGTAACTCTACAGGCAGGAAGATTGATTTTACAAATTTGCAATTCTTTTTTCAGCCTGAAAAATGGTCCTGTGAATGATTATTTCAATTAAGGAAAGTAATGTCACAGTTTACATATGAAAGTGGTATGTCTTCATTTAAGATTATATAAGGATCTCTTGATGTTAGAGATTAAAATACTCCCCAATTTTTATAATCCTTAAACATGCCATAAACATGAATTTTCCATATCACTTGGAGAGCATTTGCAATAAAGACTTGTCTGAAATTCTAAGCATTAATAAAAATAGAGTGTTAAACGCTGCCAGTCTCCAGAAGGTTTTGCCAGTCACAAATATAGAGAAGTGTGATGCCATCACACTTATCTGTGGGTTATGCATTTCTCACTTCTAACTCTAATTTTAAGAAATGTCTCTTACTTTAAAAGCCTTTACAAAAGGTCTGTTCTAAATTCCTCTTTACCTTTTGGAAGGTCAGAATGCTAGGGAAAACAAATCCACTGGGGCCTTAATGTATACACCAATCCATGTCCCCAAGTGTTGAAATCAGAAACCCAGGGTGTCCTGTAACTTATCAGGGAAAGTGGAGGTAACTCAAGGGTACCCCATATTTGATGTTTTCCATACCCAAGGTGGTATGAAATCACCTTGAATTTGCATAAATCAGGGCAAAGTGTTTTTATCTTAAATAGGGAAGATTGTTCTTGGAGCAAATAACAAAGAGCTTTTTAAAGCAATTTCCTTCCTTCTCTTCCTTTTCCTTCTTTCTTTCTCTTTCCTCCCTTCCCTCCCTTGCTCACTCCCTCCCCCTTTCCTTCCTTCCTCCTTCCCTCCTTCCTTTTTTTCTCCCTTCCTTCTCTCCTTTTTCCTCATATGTATTGATTGCCCAGTGTTCTCCCCCCTACTGGTAAGGTTATTTTGTTCTTTCCTACTTCTCCACATATGCTTGTTAATTGTATCTGATATCAGTTGTTTTTATTCCAAGATAAATTTGTGCACATTGGTAAATTTTCCCAAAACTTTGGCAATTTATGCAAGACACTTGCTGCTTTAGCTCTCAAGCTTTCTTTTAAGAAATTGCCTAGGCTGCAGACAGTCAACTTGTCCAAGATCTCCCCCATCCCAGGGTAGTCTGGATCCTTTTATGATTCAATCACTATAAAGGTACTACCCATTGGTCTCTACTGGGGACAAATCTCTGAGCTCATTACAACTTGGGAGGGCTCTGAGAGGCTTTGTTGAGATTACATTATACTTAATTATTTCATGTGTAAAATCCTGTTTCTAGGGCTGGGTTTTTTAGCTCAGTGGTTTTGTCCCCTGCTGCACAAGCGCAAGGACCTGAGTTCGATCCCCAGTACCAAAAACAAAACAAAACAAAACAAAAATCTTGTTTCTTTTTTTTTCTTTCATTAGGTGTTGAATTTCAGAATACTCTGATAATTTCTTATAGACTTATCTGCTTAGGTTCTACTTCCTGTGAAGTAATAAAGAGACTATTTTAGCATTGGTTATTTATATGAAGACCACTAAGATTAAGTGAATGAAAATGTCACGTAACAGATGATCAATACATATACAGTAGATGAAGGGAAGGCTTCGTCCCCTGCTGGGAGCTTCAGGTATCAGTGTGTAGCAAGTAGTTTTGTGGGTCTAGTAACCTTCTCACTCCTTCTGAAGTCACCTCATTTGGACAGCCACAACTGAGACTTTTTGTTGACTAGTTTTTAGCCTCCATAGTCCTGGTATATCTTGAGGCTTCATGCTCTCAGATCCTATTCTGTGATTTTGGGCAATTATTGCTGGAATTATTCCCACTCAAACACTCTTTTGGGCCAGAAAGGTGGTTAAGACCTTTTCTCATGTAAGAGCTAATGCAGCATTAAATTAAAATATTATTGATATAAATTTATTTATTTATTTTTAATAAATTATTTTATTGG
>NW_004624730.1:21197738-21232346 GCF_000247695.1 Heterocephalus glaber | reverse complement strand
TCCTCTCTAGATTTATTAATCATGTCTTGCACTAGGGGCACAATTTCTCCTGTTATCTGAGAAATTATTTTTGATTTCATTTTTTCTAGATCCCCTTTTGTTGCCAGTTCAGTGGGTCCAAGTGATAGAGTATCAGAGTGTTCCATCTCATTTCCCTTTGGGGTTGCTGTAGGTGATCTGGAAGTCTGGTTTCAAGACTTATTTATGTGATTTCTCATTTTGACTTGGTGGGGGGGGTCTGTTGGTGCCAGCACGGATTACCTTCTCTGAGCTGGGAGAGATGGGACAAGGGCCGGGAGCAGTGGTATGGATGGTGGCCCAAAAGCCCTTCCCTGTGGGCTGGGAGCAGCAGGAGGGATGAAGGCCAGGGAGCCCCTTCCTCTGGTCCAGGAGCAGTGGGATGGCAGCTCAGAAGCCCCTACCTCTGGGCCAGGAGTGGTGGGAGGGATGGTCACCCGGAAGCCCCTTCCCCTGGGCCAGGAGTGGAGGGACAGAAGGTAGCCCAAAAGCCCTTTCCTCTGGGCTGGGAGCAGCGGGAGTGATACTGGCCAGGAAACACCTACCTCTGGGCCAGGACCAGCGGGACTCAGTACCGTGGTCTGGTGGTCTGGCATCCTCTGCGTCTTTGTAGTGTGGAACCAGGTGGCTGACCATCCACAGCAGGCTGATTTTGCATTCTCCGCATGACTCGGGACCTCAGCAGGGCTTGCGCAGGATATAAATTTATTTTTATTTTTCCTTAATGTCCTCTTTATGCCTCTGAGAATTATTTTCCTTTTCCCTCTACAAAATGAGGACAAAAACTTTAGGGATGTTATAGGATTGAACCATGTGCTCCTGTGGGTTTTGATATGAAAGCTTTTCTGCTAAAAAGTAATTTACATGTTCTAACTATCATCTCCAAAACAAAAACCAACAAACGAAACAATAATCTCCATGTTCAAGTTCCTATTATAGTCAGCAATCAACAGTAAATTCCAATTTAATCTCTGTTTTTGAAAATTTAAAATATAATTTTCCTTGAACAAAAGCATATATAACAGTAAATATTAATTGGTTCCATAACATTAAATAATAATATTAAATGTCAAATAACAGTTATTTAGGTATCTAGCAGGTAAATTAGTATATGGTTTTTGTTTACAACTCTAAGCTGTGAGACAAAGCAAAAAGATGGTAATAAATAGCAATAACTTAAATTTTTGCTATGAGGAGTTTATACTTAATAAATTATGTCATTAAAATCATCATTATTGGTATTAACACTTTCCCAACAAAAAGGTGGTCCACTAAGTTGTACGATAGTAAGGTAGCATGCAATTCCTGTACAATGGTTTGCTTAGTAAATAGTTAATAACCATAACTTACTTGTTCCATGAGGCAAAAGACAGCAGCATTTTATTTTTTATGTGATATTTTGTAATCAAATATTATTTACATAAACTTAATAAATCTATTATAATTGTCTATTATTCTAATATATTTCAAACTGGATCTAAAATTATAAACTCCAGAGATCTCAGTATTAAAATTACTTATCTAATTTTTAATGCTGACTATTAAAAATGACTTAAATTTTTAACCCAAGGGGATCTATGTTATAAAATATGAAAGCAATATTTGATAATATTTAAATAACTTAACAGTACAGGATTTTAAGAAAAAAAGTAAAATATGAATCAATACAACCCAACTCTTACAAATAGGAAATGTTTTGACCAAAGCTCAAAGATTATAAAATAGAGAAAACCCATCATCTCACCTTGATCATCCCTACCAGTTGTACATTATTCAACCCATGGTCTTTTATCAATTCCTACAAGAATATTGCTCTACACTAGATATAAAAGCCTGTTGGAACATTTGAGAAAGGCTCTATTTCCCCAGACTCATTTATTCATTCAGAATTTCTTAGACAACTCATGTTTTTATGATGTTTTAATCCAAAAAAATTGTATGAAAAGCAATACCATCTCAACTTAGAATTTTATTTCTGTTCTGCTGCAATATTATTTGCATGTAAAGTAGCATTTCTACAATAGAACTGCTTAGTTCCTTTCTTAGGCCTCTGACAGAGCTACTCATACCCATAGATACATAATATAAGTAGTTCTTGATTTCCGTCTGACCCTCTTGTGTATATCAAATATCAAGGGGCAAGGGTGCCTTCTCATGACCATCTGCATAACCCTTTACAATTTATGCCACTTTTTTCTCTCAGTTTCCTCATCCATTAAATGAAGATAATGAAAATATTTATCCTGCACGATTATTCTGGTTTAAATCAATTCATACAAAATCAAAGATTATAGAAAAATGCTGTCAGCTTTCTCATTGCAAATTAACTGACATCCACAATTTAAAGAAGAAGTTTATTTGGGTCACAGTTTCAGAGGATTCAGTCCATGACTGGATGACTCCATGGAGGAAAGGCATGGCAGAGCAAAGTTGCTTAGGTCATGATGGCTAGAAAGTGGAACAGGGAAACAGTTCCAAAGGATAAAGGGCCATATATAGTTCCCAAAGTCATACTTCCCTGACCCGCGCCCCCAAGATACCCAAAAATGTGCTTTACACATCCCAAGTTAACAAGTTTAGCTTTTATAAATGCTTACTAAGTCACCATGCTCATTAAGTAATAATTAATATAATTACAAAAATTATTAGCATTCTTCTATACTCCTTTATCTCTGTATCTTTCAAATATAAAAGACTGAAGTATTATGGTCTTGTAGAGGGGAAGATGGCAGATGAATGAGAAGGATAATTTCCTACTGCACATTCACATCAGTGAGAGCTGAGTCCCTCCCTTCCTTCTTTCTACAGCCCATTCTCACTTTGTTCTGCCTCTCACTTTATAGCCTTGGACTAAGCACTTTACAAATTTCAATCTGAGAGGTGAAACTCACAGAAGTAAATGAGAAAAGAGAAAAGAAAAATTTGTTCAGCTATTTTCTCCTATATGCTCCCAATTCTCACTTACCATATTTATAACACCTTTTTTAAAATTTTATTTTAGGAAGAGAAGGAGGGTGGGAAGAACAAGCAGAACATGTTCTGCTCTCAGAGAGCTACCATGATGACTGCTTTTCCCACTCTACCCACTCCTAGAAGTGCTCTTGCCACACACAAGATTTGCTGAGCAATAGCAAAAATCAAGGAATTTAAGTGTCAAAGAAGTTTAATAAAACACTGTTCCCTGCTGCATGTCCCAGGCCCAACCTCCCTGACTCTTATTTTTTTCAAATTTCAGGACTCAGTCCTGCCTCTCATTCTCTCAAACCATATCATATGCTCTACTTTCACTCCTGAGATCTCTGCCATGTTCGAGGAAGTGTCATTCAGGGAAGCTGGAGTTATTGGAGGTCTTCCCACTACCACCAGTGAGAGCTAGAAGAAAGAGTTGTGCCTTTTTCCTGTTTATGGAAATGTAGAGAGGCAGGGATAGCCCTAGTATTCCATACCAGAACTCTGAAATGCTTTGCTTCTATGAAAATATGACTAACATGTGCTTAATCTTTAGATTTATTAGTGTTTTTCTTCATGTATATGTGAATTTTTGTTCTTCAGTTACATAGAGAATTGTAATAGAATTAGACCAACTGACCAAAATTAATTCCTCAGTAAAAATTCATTTCTCTTTCCAAACCATTTCAGTGTAAATTAACTTAGAGGAAAATTCATTTCCAAGATGAGAATTGTCTCTCTAAACATAATATAGGCTATAACTCAGGCAAGTCCACTAGGATCCATACCATGAGATAGCACAATGCAAAAGCTTGGGGTTTCATGAGCTTTTGTTTTTGTTCTTTACAAAAGTAGTGATTAACTTTTTCCATGGAATTCAAGATGCACATACAGCTCCTGAGTTCACCATAAATTGCATTGACAACTTTTCAGACAGTAATTCAATTGCTTCACAAATTTTCAAACAGTATAAATCTCCCTATTTCTAGAAATAACCTCAGCTAGTAGCTTCTTTGAAGATGGACTTCTGTAATAATTTTCAAAGTAAATTCTTAAATGGTCTCAGTAGAGTATTTTAAAGAGGCTCAAATACGGTTGCCACCAGTAGCACCAAAACGTTTCTCTAAAAAATATAAGCTTTTCCACTTACTTTTCTTCTTATCTCATAATGAGTCCATCCTTGGGCAAAATCTTGCCTACTATAGTGTTTTCTGTGACATTGTAGGGCTCAGTTATGTTAATTAGGTCTTTGACATTTCTCTCTAAGTCCTTGGTGATCTGTCTATGAACCAAATTATTGCCAGTATTATCAGCAGTCAAAAGCATTGTGCTGATTTAGCAAAGCTTCTGCTAATCTCTCCATGGTCATCTTCTGGGTGCACTTTAGGTAGAGGTCATCTGCACACAGCAGTTATTGAAGGACATTTGAACATCTCCAAGACGCTGAACATGCCTTTGTATGACAGGTTACATAAGACTAAACCTACCACAGTCTATTTTTCTAGATGAAGAAAGAGTTTGTAAAATGCAGTTGGAAGATGATCACTCGATCATATCATAAGCTCAGGATCTAAATTAACTTCTAGTAAGATGAGCCTCTTAGTGTGCTGACAGGACAGGTGCAACACAGGTCCCTCACCCTTAATAGTCTTTTCTCAGTCTTTGTCCATCTGTATGAGATATCTGAAACTTTCATGCTTTGCTTTATATATTTCTCTTGCTCTGAGCCAAAACTTTATATACCCCTTCATTTTAAAAATATGATTTAAGTACATACTATGTCCTAGGTGCTGTTCTTGGTATTTGGATAACATTAGTACCCCAATTAACAAAGATCTCCACCCTCGTGTAATTCCCATCCTAGTATGGGGAAACTGACAATACATGTTATAAACATAATAAATAAATAAGTAAATTATATATAAGTTGACAAGTACTACACAAGAAATTTAAAAAGTAGATCAAGGTAAGCATACTTTTGAGAGTGGCAGATGAAGGTTTAAAAAGTGTAGTACATGTAGGTATCAGAGAGAAAGCAGCATGTAAATAAGATATAAAAGAGCCGGGAAGTTTAAAATGAAGCTATCTGGATAGGAAGCCCAGAAAGAATAGATGATGACAACATCCTGAGGTACATTTGAATGAAAACACAGACCCCAGGATGGGCAGGAGGAAATATAGCAGGAGATAAAGCCAGGGATAACATGTGGCCATGTCACGTAGGGCTGTGGTAGACCATAGCACAGGCTCAGAATTTAAAAATAAATGAAATGAGGAGCCTTTGGAATTTGAG
This sequence comes from Heterocephalus glaber, assembly GCF_000247695.1. The sequence goes on along the minus strand of NW_004624730.1, from coordinate 21,227,086 downwards.
CACAGGAAGTTCACAATGCATTATAATTTTACAATTTTTCTTCTGGTCTTGTGCTACAAGACTATGGATGGATAAAAAGTAGTAGCCAAGAATCCAGGACCTCATTTAGAATGTTGTTCCACTAATCCCTGGAGTAGGGATTACATCAGAATGGATAGATAGTGCTCCCTTTCAGATGTTAGACATAGAATGTGTTACCCTTCTGAAATGTATTTAAATTTTACAAGATAGTGCTCCACTTTCCCCCAAAATGACTGTTTGGTTAAAAACAAAAGAAAGGAAATAGAAAAGAAAGAGGAGGAAAAATTGTTGATTTAAGGCATTGCTGAAAAAAAATTCTAGGTAGAGTTTTCATTGGCCTCTCAAATTAATCTCCAATAAATTTGATTTAAGCACAAGGCAATAATTGGGCAAAATGAATCTACACATTGTGAGGACAAGAAATATTGAGGAGGAAAAATGTATAATGTTCTCTGTTCACTCATTCACACATGAAAGAACTATTTCTTAACACTTACATGAGTCAGGCACTATTCCAGGTAGTTGGGATCCATGAGTAAATGAAACAAATCTTTTAGCCCCTCTAGTGGTTCTATTCTAGAAGAAAATAATAATAAAATAAAATATGTAGTAAAACTAGCCCACCATACAATGGCAGAAGCTGTCACAATACAAGTAGAATTCTGCATGAGGATTGAATGGGTAGTGTGTAAGAAAGATTAAATTTTTATTTAAAGTGCTCAGGGCTGGTTAAATACCACACTCACAAACTGAAATCTGATCATCAAGTTCCTATGACTCTCAAAGAAATTTGATAGTTAATAATTTAAAGTATCTTCCATTCAAAAGGACTCTGATGAGGAATTTGTTAATGGTTGAACTATAAAATGATACTCTATCACTTATAATACTGTATTGCCATTACTTTTCTTGCAAATATCGTATCATACCATATTTAAACCTCTTATATAAGTGAATATCAAATCAGAACTAACATGGTATAGTTTCAAATATGGTGCATTATAATTACTATAGTTTTCTTGCCTTTTTAGCATTATAAATATATATTGAGGAAATAACTGGAAAGAATTAAAGTGAGGATGCATGCTCTGATTTCAAAATAACTTCCTACCTGCTCTGTATTAGGCTCATTGTGAAATAAATTGAAAATAAAATTAAATTGTTTTAAAATACTGATACTTCTTCAGAATGTGGCTTGGTACTTTGATATCAGGGTTAAGCTAAAGTCTGACAAGTATCTTCCAGACAACTCTGTGGTGAACTTCACCTTTCCAGCTGACTTTATGTAGCACCCTGTTCATTATCCAGAATAATAGTCATCTTTAATATGTCACAAATCTGAACAGCTATGACATTCATTCCCAAAGTTCAGCAAAATATATTAACAAGGCTTAGACTTTATGAAGAAAAGGGTCATCTAGGTGATTATTAAAGATATCTTTTTCATTTTGCTCAGTCTAAGAACCAAATTGCAAGACCACAAAGCACTTAAATGTTATCACTGACCTGTCACCTACAATCCTCCTCCAGGTGAAACTATAGAGGAGAATTTATAAAACTATATTCTTTAAAATAAAAGTTGATGAAAAAAATGGTGTTCGTGGGTAAGTAAAATTGGAAGGCACTTGTTTCAGACACCAAAACCAGGTTACTTGCTGCAACATTTCCCAGAGATTTAACAAATATAGCCCCAAGTGATTGACATAATTAACAATGCTCTTCCAGACTCTCTATACCACAGAATCATTGAGTTTATCAAAAATCTTATTTATAAGGAGAACTGCTAGGGAAATCCTGTGTAGAAGATGAAAGCAAGAATAGTTACAGAAGCTTAAACACTTTATCAGGTGTTTGCCACTTCACTCACTATATTCTTATCATCTCCAGGGATTTGTCAGAACTCTTGTATGCAAATACAAACACAATCTACACTAGTTTAAGCTTCCTAAAATAACTTCCTGACAAACAAAAGTGAAAATACAGAAGGAGAACTAGTTTTGAGTATGGCCAGATGCAAGGACTCAATCCTGCTGCATTTCAGTCTGACCTGCATTTCTGACCCTGTTGTTTTGGTTCAGACTTTTACCAGCAACTTCTCTTTAGAGAGGGTGACTACCCAGCAATTCAGATGTACTTCTTCTGAGTCTCTTAGTTTAGCAGGAAAATGGCTCCTCCCACATTATGGAATGAAAATTCCTTAGTTCCCTTTATTGTGGCTTCCTTGATGCACCCATCCCCACATCGGTCTCAGTATTCAGGAGGATGAGGTTCACTGGCACAAGTCTGTGTCTCATGTCCACCTGAGAACTGGGAAGAGTAATCAAGGTCCCCTTTTCCTGTGGTATAAACATGGGAGGACAGTTCTGTACAATATAATGAAGCCTTGTGGAAGTAGAGATAAAGGCATGGCAAGGAGGAAAAGGAGGAAGAGGTGGAGGAAGAAAGAGAGTGAGAAAGAGACTAAAATTCTAAATTATGAAATAACCAAGTAAGAATTAAAAACTAATTTTACTTTTCTTAAAAAGAGTGTTCATGCTTTTGAAATATTACATATTCCCTCATTTAGCAGAAAACTTTATTGAAGCTTTTAATTGGTTCTATTTATCTCTATAACAGATTGATACCTACATGTGTCTCTCATCTACCTGTGCAAATATATCCAGCTGCATCTAGGGTTACCATGTTGCTTTCTTTTATGGATTCATTTGTATGTGTCTCTCTGATCATTGGAGATCTTGAAAACAGGGATCTTGTTCTACTTGTCATTGAACACAGTGCCTAGAACAATGCCTGGCACATTATGAGCATTTCATGCTTGTTGAATTAAATAGTATTATTGAGGCAGGGAGTATGTTCTTACATACTTTCCCTAGTACACATGCTCACTGAGTGAGGAAAAAATGCTTCAGGAAAAAGATGGTAATTCAGAAATAGATTCAGTATTCACATTGGAAAATAAATTTCTTTTCACATCCTCTTCTGAAAACCTAATTTGAACATAATCAAAATGAAAAATTACTCCATGAAACATTGGAAATCTATGACTTTTAGAGTCACAGAAGAAACTGAATGCATATAATCTCTGTGAAATTGTAATCTTAATTATCAGCTATTTAGTGAAGAATGTATGAAAGAAACAAGAATAAAGATAATATTAATCTTTTTTTATAATTACAATGCAAATATATTATCCACAATTATAAAATTGACTTGGAAAACCATGTACCAATGGCTCAGATGATTGTGATATAGGCTGCTGCTGAACCTCCCAAATTTGTGGTACTTTATCCTTCACTAAAAGAATTCTCAAAATTCATCTGGGCATATGGCAACAGCAAGCAAAAATTATACTTTCTTCCTGGAACTCAGCTCAGTACAGACAAAGAAGGCCTGAAAAATGGTAGGTGAGTATATATAGTACACATCTTCTTGGAAATGTTTATAAAGTTCAGGGTTGTGACCCATTTATACCATGCTCTTTCCTGTAATCTGGCATAATTTTAAGGCTAAATTACAGCAGGGACATGTTTTCCTGAAGTTCTTGGATGTAGAGACCATACCTGGAAAAGCAGCAGAACTGAAGGCACTATCTCACCAACCTCATTGTCCATAGTAGTCATATCAGCCCCAGGGCCCACCTCTCAATTTTATGTGAAAGACAAATAAACTTCTATGTGCTTAGGTGTTTTCATTTTGGGTTTTGTATCCATTGCTGCTAAATGTAGCTCTACCTAAAACAATAACTACTCATTATCTACACTACAGCTCCATCCATTAACAACAGTAACAGAACCTTGATCTGTGCTGGCCTGCAAATCTCTGGGTTAGCTTTCCACTGTTTTCTAGTCAGTTTTCTTCCAAGCCTTTGGGTATTACAGGCAGAAGGGTCAACAACAGCACAAAAAGAGACAGAAGATATTCCAAGGGAGCCCATAGCAATACTGACAGAATATCAGCCTTGAACATCCAAATCACATGGGCCACATTAATTGATTTCTCCTTCCCCCTACTGAAACGATTTTAATAGTCCTGTCACATTGTTCTCATCCTGCCACCTTATCTGACACGTCTGTTCTTCAAGGCCCTGTTCAAGCTCCATTCCTCTTTCTTTTAACCGGTCCTAGGTGGCCCCAGCCACTCCTTTTAGTCTCTTCACCACCTATTTGGCACAAGTCATTTTTTATAGAGACAGAAATGTCCCTTTCCCCTGTCCCTCTCAGCCATATTAAAACCAGTTGGCTTAACAATTTGTTTACAGTTTTCATAATAGGTTAGCAAAGAGAGAAAGCCTGTTTCATGATGAAGTTGAAGTCAATTTAATCAACACAGAACTCTGGCCTCTGTAGCATTTTAAATATTTATACCTTTTGATATTTGCCCAACACAATGCCACTGTAGTAAGAATCTCCCATATTTAGAATCTAGAATATAACATCATATCTATCTTAAGGATATGTTTCAAAGTATTTATTATCAATACATTATAATATAAATACACAACCCAGAAAATTTTATTTAGAAAGTGCCTGAGCCTCCCAAGTCACAGCAACAAGAATGACATTGAACACTACTTTTTACAAATATTTCTCTTGAAAGAAATGAACAAATAGAGACACATATGATTAATCCATGCTCTTGCTAGATGATAACTGCAAAGTAAGAATAAATGCCCATAGCTCTGTGCCCTGGCTCCTGGCCAGAGCTGTCCCAGCCATAAGTCACAAAGTCTGTGTACTTGCAGAGGTCTTGTCACTGTCACAGTCTTCTCTTCTCCCACCATGGCCTTTCTTAGCCTCCTTTGAGGATACAGGCCACACTCTGGAATAGTCTCCACTGTGCATAGCAAAGCAGGTGCCCAGGAGCTCTACTACCCCTGCCTGACTTAGCCTGACACACTGAGCCTGCATGGAGGTAGCCTAGAAATAGAGAGGAATGAACCTCTCCTGGTGAGAAGTTAGACCAATGAAAAACAGTCAATAGGAAGAAGACAGCAGAGAAAATGTTCCCACCCAACATGTTACAAATTTTCCCCTGAATGTGAAGCCAGTTGTGTTTTCTTGTAAAGGTATAGATGTATCAGAAATAAGTCATTTTACACTTGTTTTTCTTCTTTCTTTCTCTCTCCTTTCTACTCTCATTCCCATGAATAGTACAATAGCACCTAAATTTTCCCAGGGCTCTGATTTCTAAGGAACTTAGTAGACCTATTAAATTTCTTCCAGGAAAGTCACAATGAAGTCCATGTTGCTAAAGACAAAGGTCAATTTTCATTCTTAACATTAATTGATTTAGCAGCAGCCTTTGCCACAATTAACCACTCTCTCCTTTTGGGGGAAACAGACAGGAAACAACCATCAAACTTTCAGTGTTTAATAATTAATAGCACAACTGACCAAGGTCCAAAATGTGAAGATATCATATTAAGAAATGGGGAGTCACACCACAAACTATTCAGTAAGTGGTAAGAGTGCACATTTTATAATATAAATTTTGTCTACATATAGTAGCTTGCTGCAAATAAAACAAAGCCATTCAGTCTTCTCTTGGCTTGGAAAAACTGTGTTCTAAATTTCAGTGTAAAGTGTAAGCAACTTTCAATTTCTTTGCTGGAAAGTTATTTTGTGTTCACTTTCCACTTCTACTCTAGTCTGTGTTATGAGGTCCTCAGTGCTTTCCTCTATTTTATCAATTCTGCTGCTCACATCAATTCTTCCAATGACCTATTTGGACATAGTCTGACTTTCATCTTGCTTCTCTTTCTGGAATGTCTATATCTGCACCATCAAAGTGAGCGCCTCCCCTTCTTTGGGTCTGTCTTACTATCTCTTGGGTACTCAATTGGCAGTGCTGTCTCAGATTATTACCTACTGTTCTGTTTGCCTGTATATATTCCCCCAGGTACTTCAACTCCCCTCCCTCTCCTCTGTGATACAGTTATCTCACTTAATTAAAGCACAACACATGTTACTGTTTTCCAACTTTCTTATTATTGAATCTCATTTTCCTGCCAAGTTATCCTCTTCCTTCTAACCCTTAAAATACTACTGCTTCACAGCTCCATCCTTCGTTCTCTTCTTTATTCTATCTACATTCCATTGTTGGGTATCATCACTAATTTCATAGTTTTGAATACCACCTATAATCCAATGTATATAGTAACTTCCCTGTCCTTAATATCCACATTTAACAACTACTAACCCAACATTTCTTCCTAATTTCTAGTAGATACTCTTTATGTAGCATGCTCCAACCTGAATCCCTGACCAAAATTCTTCAACTGTATCAAACACTTAAGTTAATTCTATTCTTTCTAGATGTCTAAAGACAATAAGCATTAGTGTTATTCTTGATCTTTCTAATTTTTTCCTATTTCATACTCATCCAATCAGCAAATCTTTCACACTTAACCTACAAAATAATTTCAGAATATATATCACTTTCTATCATGTTCACCACCACCTTTGACCTAGATTGGTGCCACTACTTTTTAGTCTGTTTTCAACCCAAAGTCCAAGTAATGTAGTTAAACCTAACTCTTATTTCCATACCTGTTATAAAAACCTCTCTACAGCTTTCCATACCATTTGGACAAAAGTCAAAAATTATTACCGAGATCCACAACTTACCATATGACCCTTCTCTATTTCCTCTCTCACTTCTTCTCATAATGCTCTCCTCATGAGGTGGAGCAGCCTACCAGGAACTTCTGCCCAACTGCACAACTTATTCCCAATCACTGCTTCACTTTTCTTGTTAGTTTTTAAAACTATATAATACAGTATACGATTTATTTATTTATACTGTTTCTTTTAGTGAAATATAAGCTAAGTAAATCCAAAATATTTTTCTACAACTTGTTGCCATCCATTATGCTTACTGCAGTATCCCAAGCCTTAGGGAATCCCTGGTACATGATAATAAGCATTTAGTAAATATTTGTGGAGGGAATAAAAGACATGTTGGCTTTGGTCTCTTAATGACTTGTATGTGCCATATCATGCTATAATCATTGATAGTGATATATTCATGTGTTCAAAAAAGGCTCATATCTGTTATTGGCTATGGCGCCAAAATGTTTAGACCTAAATCTCCCTAGAGACTTCATGAAAAATTGTCTCCACAATGTATGTATCACCAAATTACTGAGCAGCAAAATCTGATGGCAAGAAAAAGAGCTATACAGAGTGTAGGGTTGAATTAAATAACAACCAATAACAAAAGTAAGGCATTCACACAAAACAAAATCTAGGGAGGACATAAAATAAGATCTATATGAATGAAAAGACAATGTGCCATAACACTAAATAGAAAATATATTAAAAGTATAATATAACACAACTTCAATTAGAATTTCAATGAGATCTTTCTGGAACATGATATTATTTTGAATTTTACATGGAAGAAGGAATCTCCCAGGACTCACACATGCCTATGATCCCAAGACACTGGAAATTGAGGTAGGAGAATCACCAGTTCAAATCCACCTTGGGCAATTTAGCAACATAGCAAAACTTGTCTCAAAGGGCTTAGGATGTAGCTCAGAGGTGCTCAGTTCAGTCTTCAGTATAAAAAAAATAAAAGGAGAAGAGAAAAAAAAAGGAAAAAGAAAGATCATAGAGTATGGATAGCCAAACAAATAGAAAAATATCATGGTATAAAGGCAGCAGTAGAAGAAAGAGTCTTTGTAAATAGGGAGGGGTGGAGAGATTGAAAGGAGGGGGGAATGGGGAAAAAAAATAAGAACCAAGATAGAGTATATAAAGGTGCAAATTCCCAATGATGAATGTCATTATATTGTATACCTAAAATGTACCAATAAAATTAATAATATAAAAAAGAAATATATGATAATACACATATTTAGGCAAATAATAGTTTCTAAATACATGAGATTGTAACTACTAGTGATATATTTGAAAGAAACATATAATTAACTAATACCATATATTATATGTTGAAAATTTGTTCCAGATGAGTCAATAAGTAGATGTTAACAACTGAAGTATGAGATTGTTAAAATAAACACTAGTAGAATTTATTCATACAACATTTGTATGAGGAAAGGGATCTGAAACAACAAAGGGGAATCAGAAGTTATAAATGTAAACAACATAGAATTATAGTAAAATATCACCTAAGTAAGTTAAGAAAAAGTGTGAGAAACTTCTAATATAATAGTCCAGTATTCTTTGGGAGGAAGATAGAGGTATATTTAGTATGCGTGCTAAAAAATATAAGGTTAACCACTAAATAATAGAATAGCACACCAGCCAAACAGAATTCATGGAACATTATCAGATTTATACTGTAAGTAATTTGTTCTGTGGCATTTTTTTAACTCAGAGAACCAAATGTTCCCTTGCTTATATCCCACAGACTCAAATTACACATAAATTGTCTAATTCAGCACAAGAATGATGTCCTCTAATTCTTTTCAGAGTTAATTCTTTTCCTTTCTACCTCCATCTGGAGCCCTGTGCTTGGGGCTGCCAGACTACAGAGTGAGAACAGTTGGCATTTTTGTTCCTACTGACCTCCACCCCAACATGGTAGTCAACGCATTAGACTCCACCACCACTGCCAAGTGGGAATTTAGTCAGATGATTGATTGATAAATTCTTTTATTTAAATAATACTGTATTTAAAACAAAATGTCATATAAGCATTTCTATGACTTTTTTAGAGAACCTATCCCTTGAGTATTCCAGATCTCTATGTCTTTTAATGTGGCAGCACCTAAGAACACAGTGTTAATTTTAAACACATTTTAGAAGATCAAATACTTCAAATCAGGTAGATATAATAGCATCTAAGACCATACCCACAACAGCTCCCTAGCATGCATGACTTGTATCTGGCTCAAAGGGAATGAACACGTCTGATTTCCTAATACAAGCTCAACTCACTGCCATCAGAATTCAACTTCCCTGCTTCAACACATCTCTAGCTGCCTCACTTCTCTCATCTACTTTTCCCAAACACTTGGAAGAGCACTTCCCTCTGTCTCCTCTTAATTCCTGAAAGAGAACAAACTGTGATGACCCAGTGAAGTGCCTTTCTCTGGGTATAAGTAAGATCTAGATTGGGCTCAAGAGCTGCAGCACCCTAACAACTCTTTCTTTCTAAAGAAAAAAACCTCACAGATTTTCTTTCTCTTTGACATTGTTAGTGTAGCTTTTTTTTAAAGTTTTAAAGCAAGATTTCAGATAATTTCTTTAAAATCTGCACATTAGACTAGTACCTTCCTTTACAACTGAATTATACATTTTAACTTTTAATCAAAATCTTTGATTAAATACACCAATAAAAATATATAAGTTCCAACTTAGTAGAAAAGGATCTGAAAGATAGTGAAGTACATTGAATTTATTCAACAAAAAACAATACAAAGGAAAAAATGATATCAGTGAAATTGTGGTTTTAAAAATTCCACACACAATAGGAGAAATAAATTATAATATGTATTTTAATATATATTCCAATATATGAGACACCATCTAAAAATTAATTATATTTAAATTTTTTAGTTAAAAAGCAAAGATTTTTCAATATGAAGAAAAGCTAGCTATATATTCCAAATATTCATCAGAAAAAATATTTCTCAAACATAGAAAAAATAAATTCTACTCAATCCAGTTTATGTGGCTAGTATTTTTAGTCACTCACTGTTAGACCCCACTAGCAATAAACGAGTTGCTGGGGATTTAGCTCAGTGGTTCCGGTGCCTGCCTTACAAGCACAAGGTCCCGAGTTCGATCCCTGGTACCAAAAAAAAAAAAAATTAAAAAAAAAAAATGAGTCATTATTATTTTTATCTTGGAGATAAAATGTTTTGAATTTTGTGAAGCATGATTGTTCATGACTGTAATTCCAGCACTATGGGGAGGGTGAGACAGGAGAATCACAAGTTGGAGCCCAGCCTGAGCAATGTAATGACTGAGACCCCATCTCAATATAAAACATAGAGGGTGTAACTCAGTATGAAGACCCAGGCTTCAATCCCTAGAACCAAAAAAAATTAATTCTTTCACCTTTATATTATGGAATTACTAAAGTGAATTATCAGATTCCTACAAAAACACACATGCACATATGCTGACATTTTACACAAGATTCATATAGTCATGTGCTCGGTGGATCATATGACATCCTTTGAGACCATCAGTATGACAGTGTTATAGTTAATTAAGGGAATGTGGCCATATTAATAGTATGGTGATTTAAATGATAAGTGCTATGCTAGTGGTTGGTATTTTAGTTAATTACACATAATAATCATGAAATTATCTACATCAGAATTTAAAAGCAGTGAAATTATGAAACCAGTGTCTCCTTATTATCTGATATGACTTTCTCACATTAACTGGCATTAATAATTTTATATTTACTTTATTGCCAAAATAATTAGTAAAGAACCCCAAAATATTAATATAGCAGTATTTCTTACAAAGTAAAAAAATTAACCTTAAGAAGCACATCCTGACAAAAAAACATACACAGAAATCTTAACTTCAAATGCACCCTAAACTCTTAGATTATGGCTCAAACACTTCCTTACTCTTCACCTGAATGCCTTCAATTTACTTGATCTTATTAATGTGATTATAAATCATTTTCATCTTTTAAAAATATTTTTAAATGTTTTTAAACTAATAGCCATGAAAATTCACAAATCAAATTTGATAAATGGCTCTGCATTATTAAACTGCTTTTGCAGCCCAAGCCTATATTCATAGGTAATGATAAATATGAATGTAAGTGTGGGTATCATTTACTTTTCTGATTGCGATCTCTAGCTAATAGACACGCTATGTAGTGCATCAAACTGTAAAAGCTTTAAATAATTATCTGAATTATCTGGCTCTCTGCATCTTTGTGGCACTGATGGTGAAAAATTAGGGAATTCATACTTTGAGTCTCTACATGGACAGCACTGATTCAAGAAAGAGAGCAAGGCAATCAAGTGCTAGAGGTAATACCCAAAAAGCCAGAGGCGATAAGTGGCAGAGACCAAATTAGTATTCAGCTCACCAGTTCTCATCTCTTTCTCCCCAATATATTTCAGGTGTGTCTCATTCAAGGTCAACAGAAGATTTGTGTGCAGCAAAATAAATAGCAAAGCCAAAGGGTAATAATACAAGTTCTGAATCCCCTGGGCTTCAAAACTTGGCTCATTCTTTCAGAACTCACCTCTGTCACACAGTGACACTGTTAAAAGGCTGTAAACACAATCAGCAGTTAATTCTAAAATCTGATTATTGAAGCCATTTGTACACTTTAGGAATGCCAATCAAATTATTGAATAACTAGACCAAAAATGAGAGTTAAATGATATATACTCCAAACCAGATTTCTTCTTTAAGTTACTTCTCATTCTTTTTTGACACCTCAACATCTCCACATTACTATCTCTCAAAGAAAATGGTTCTTTTGAGGCTCAGTTATTTGGAAATTTAAAGATCTTAGCCAATTTTCATGCCTGAAACATAAGACCTTGACAATTTCAGTATGATATACTGTTCCTGCTGAGTAACTGAAATTAAAAAGTACTTGTCATAACTCTGGCTCAAATTAGTAGAGCTGTCCTAATTAAATCCACTAGCAGTTCTGGTTTCCAAATTTCTGAGAGCCAAGAACACTTGCTTCACTGCCAGCTTTCTATGACAGGGCAAAAGCCTCACCTGAGGGCTTGGTATCATTTTAGTAGAAATTTTAATTCCTGTATTTTTGAAGTGACTGAAAGCAAGAAAACCACACTCTCAAATACTTGCTTTATCTCCTAAAATTGCAAATGAACATTCTTGGTACTATCCTTTTCTATTTGAATTTACAATTGAAAGACCAGTTTTTCTATTTCTAAGTGATATATAACCATTTCACTATAAAAATGTGCTGGCTTAATCAAAATGAATTTAAAAAGGGAGGTTTAGCCAGGAGTTTTCAATCCTTCATGAGAAGGAGCACTGCCAAGGTTAAAAGAAAGCACTCATAGTCCAATTTTCTGCTTTCACTTGTCAGCCTTTTCTCCCAGAAGTCTGGGTGTAAATGCCAGTGTGACACACATGCAATCAAATGCCGAGGCAAGAAGATATGACACACTTAAGACAAGTGATGGGACGGTAAGCATGACTTTGGTTCAAATGGAAACCTAGTAAGAAGTAGGATCTTTTTATTTTTGATACTTAGGAAGACAAAATATATAACAAAAATTTAAAGATACATTGATATATAGCACCTGTCAGATTAAAAAATGAGAAAGAGTTGTTCTTGTTAGAATGGAAGTACAGTAGATATTGTAGCCATTTTTATTATTTTAACTCTCATTATTTTCATTATAACAAAGATTCAGATAGCAAAATCTGATATTTAAAACCAAAATAATCATGTGACTTCTGATGGTGTGACTTTGCTTGAAGGTAATAACCAGGGAGGAAATGCCCAGGATCCAAACAACAGCCTTTTATTTTAAGCAACAAGAGACCTAGCAAATCTAGTTGGCAAAGCCTCTCAGAATGCATGGAGAACATCAAGCCTGGGCATTTATTCCATTCTATAAGACATATAAATGGCAGTATAAATAAGACTAGCATCTATAATTTCCTTATCCTCAACAGAAGTATTCAGGCCTATTATCTGAAACAAACCATGTGTTTGAAGTAATTAGAAAAAGTTACAGCTGTAGAAAGCATAGTTGACTCAGAGAACTCAAAAATTTTCCAAGGATTTTGAAGGAATATGTATACCAAAACATGCCATTTAAATCAAAAGATAATCCTCTCCTTATGGTTCTGAAAAATTCTACAAGAATTCTTTACAAAAACATTTTATTCTTTCTCTCAAAAATATAAGTTCTTTTCACAACTGATGCTGAGTATCCTAGCATATGTTAAGTTCCTTTTATAGATTTACCAGTATTCAACTCACATATAAGCAAGTACACATGACTTCTAGACTTTTACCCACATGCAGCAGTTGCAGAATGTGCTATCCTTACTGTACACAACCTAAAACAAAGGCAGTGTTGAGAAAATATGTGACTTTTTCCCATAAAAGACATTCTTTTCTGGAAATAAACTGGTTTTTAATGAATGAATTAAATTGTCCCTCCCCTCCATAACTAATTTAGGATGAAATCCAGTATAGAGTTTCAGCTTCTATCACTATAACAAAATATTTGAGATTATTAACTTACAAAGAGAATAGGTTTATTTTGTCTCAAAGTTTTAGAGGTTTCAGCCCATGATTGGGTGGAGACATCGCTTTTACATCTTTGGTGGAAGAGCTGCATGGCAATAGTGGGAAAGTTATGGCAGAGCAAATTGCTCAGCTCACAGCTAGGAAGTAAAAGAGGAAGTGGAAGGAAACAGTTTCCATGATCCCCATTGAGGGCATGTCCCCAATGTACTAAGAATCTAAAAGCCTCCACTAAGCCTCATCTTCTAAAGATACCACCACCTTTCAATAGTTTAACCTGAGGATGAAATTTAAATCATGACTTTGAGTGACATTCAACCTCCACACTATGGAAGTGTTCTTATTCTTTCTCCCTCTCCTCTTCTTTTATGTCCTTTCTTCTTTAAATGTTTATTGAGCACAGCTGTGTTCTAACTAGAGCTTCTTGAGATGTTATGGCTTGTATCTAAATGTCCACCAAAACTTCATTTGGTTATAAGTGGGTTTTTCCAGGAGGCTGGGTCTAGGATGTGTGATGCTAGGATCAAGGATACGATGCTGGGATTGATTCATGGTGTGATGCTAGGATTAGAGCTGCCCTACCCTGGGTGTCAGTGCTAACTATCCTAAGGGTGGCTAGCCTGGGTAAGATATAAGAGACAGAAAGAAAGCTGCTGTGGTTGTTTGCTGCTTCACTACTTTGCTGCTTGCTGCCTTCTGCTTTGCTGCCCTCTGCTTGCCATAAACTATTTCACCTCTGTGTTGCCTCTCTGCCATGGCACCCTATCTTGGAACCAGCTAAGTATGAATTGAAACCTCTACAAACTGTGAGTTACAATAAACTTTTCCTCCTTTAACTTTGGATAGTGAATATTTTGTCTCAGCAATGAGAAAAGTAATTAAGACAGAATTTGATACCAGAGAAGTGGGGTCCTCGCTGTGACTGCACCTGACCATGTGGTTCAGGAAACTTTGAAACTGGCTTGTAGGAAGAGTTTGGAAAGGTTTGGAGATGTTGACTGAAAAAGCATCCCTGGAATGGCCTAAACTGTACTTGATGGGAAATTCTTGTCAGAGCTCAGAGGACCAAAATGTTGATAGAAATGCTGCTGGTAAAGACCAAGCTCAGAAGGTTTCTGCTGGGAAGAAGGACTGAATTGGCTGTTTGACTCCAGACCATGTGTGTTATGCCTTAGTGGAAAGTTTGCATTTTGCTCTTATCCAGAGACTTTTCCTAACACTAAGATTAAGGGCAACAGACTAATTAATCTGGCAGAAGAAATTCAAGGAATTCTAATGTTGACATGGTGGCAAGGATACCATTGGGGGCATTTAGCCAGATTTGTGTTGAGACTCAAGACCCAAGAACCTAGTGGAATTATTTAAAACATGACTTTTTCCAGAAGGGAAATTCCACTAAAGTTAAAGACTGCAAAGCTGAACAGAGAAACACTTGGTTGCTGTGAAGAAAAAGGATAATAGAAAGGATGGCCTGAGGACATCACAAAAACCAGAAAGACCCCAGTCTTTGTTAGCTGGAAAATTGCAAAGGTAGAAGACTTTGCTTTGCAAAGAGAGCCCCAGAGCACCATGTTCCAGAATGGTGGCAGCCTAGAAAATTTGTTCCTCATAATTGGGTTTATAGTGCATAAAGGGATGTGCATAAGTCTTCAGGGGACTAAGAGTGGAATGTTACAGTTCATGTCTAGATGTCACCCTAAAGCTTTATGATGTCATAGGTGGGGCTTTTCAGAAGTGGCTGGATCTAGAGTGTGTGATGCTGGGATTAAGGATGTGTGATTAATAAATTAATCCACTGACTGGTTAGGCATAGTTCTGGCACAGCATTAAGGGTGCCCCACCCTGAGTGCTACTCACCCCAAGGTTGTATAGCCTGGATAAAATATATGGGAAAAAAGAGTACTGCTGTAATCATTGTTTGTCATGTGCTGCTTGCTGCTTTGTTGACTTCTGCCTGCCATGAACTGTTTCTCCTCTGCAATGCCTGTCTGCCATGCCACCCTGCCTTATAGCCAGCTGATTATGGACTGCCACTTCTACAAACTGAGCTGAAATAAACCTTTCCTCCTGCAACTTTGGGTGTCAGGTATTTTGTCTCAGCAATAAGAAAAATTAAAACAAAAGATTCAAAAGTGAACAAAATATTTAAAATGTCTTACTTGTCAGGAACCTAAAGTTTTGTAGAGAGAAATAAAATAAATTAAAAATGAGCATCAGAAAAGAAGTTAAATAGAAAGTGTTAGCTAAATAATGACCCATTAAATAACACAACCTGCTTGATTTTGGGTGTTCCAGGTAGGACTTCCTGAAGTATTTCCAAAGGAGCATCCCAGTCCAATTTATTGAGCTGGGTATTTTATTGATAGAGTTGGGGGTATTAGTGGGACTGGCTTAGGTGGAGTGAGGCAAAGGAGGGGTATTACACTGGGGGAGTGAGAACAGCTGAGTATGTGGCTATAGCAATGATTACTGTGACCTAGCAGGTGGGGCAGGTGTGCCATGTCCTAGCAGAGTAGGAATTGTTTCCATGCTCAGATGGCAGGGAAGAGGCAGTTGAAGGTGGGGTCGATGGGGGTCAGACCTATCAGAATACACTAGGTGAGAGTTGAAATTTTAATATGAGTGTTCGAGAAAGGTCTAACTTAACAGGTAATGTTTGTACAAGAACTTGAAGAATGAGGATGAATGGGATATATTTGAAAAAAGGATTCCATAAGGAGGGACAACAGCAAGTAAAATAGCCACAAATATGAGCATGCCAAGCTTTCTTAATTCAGACTGAGGAGGCCAGATGACAAGAGCAGAATAAACAAAAGGAATAGTGTAGAAAATAAAGTTGGAGAAATAAGTGAGGAAGACTGGATAATGCTGGCCATGTAAGTCATTTTACTAACTTCAGCCTTTCTTCTGAGTGAAACGGGAGCCATTGGAGGATGGTGGGCAAAGTGCCATGCCTGACTCATGATTTATCAAAAGCACTCTCGCTATGTGTAGAGGATCTCATGAAGGGGAGAGAGTAGGAGTATGGTTACCATTGGACAAGCTAGTACAACAATCCAGGTTGGAGACAGTCATGATTTGAACAGGGGACACGACACTAAAGGAGGTAAACATCTTTGACTCTTTGTAATCTGAAAGAAGAGCTAACTAAAAATCTGATACTGGGATATGAGGCAAATATTTGGCAGGAAGGATTCTAAGATGTGAGGGCAAAGTAACTGAAAGAATGCAGCTGTGATCTTGAAATAGGGAAAATTGCAGGAAGAACATTTTTAAGGGTTAAAGATGAGTATGTCAAATAGTAATGTTCAAGAGAAATGAGGGGCCTTAGCCTCACATAATTTAAACATCAAAACTTCATTACAGTATATCATTGTTTGGATGATTTACAATCTTAAAAACCATACGTTTATCTGCTCTAATACATTGAGAAAAATTAGCTGCATGTGATTCCATAAAGGGAGTCGTATTCTAAAATACAATCCCTGCTAAGTTTCAAGTACAGTTAAAATTCAATTACATACCATTCATTTATAATAGCAAATTAGAAGTATTTTTGTTCAACATCCTCTATAACTGGGTTGACCCACTTTCAATTATACTTGCTATGTTTGTATCAATCATCCCTTTGATTGACCCTGGAAGCTGGCCAAAATTTTCGGATCCAGTACCATCATAATTCACAAAAATATGAAGCTACAAGAAACAAAGGAATTGAAACACTAACTCACAACAACATATCTTCTTGATATATAAAACAATCTTTAATAAGCAATTAAAAATACATTGTCAGAGGGGCAGAGCTTATGAATACTGAGATATTATTCAGTTCAAGTCATGTAAAAGTGTAGAAAATATTTTTTAAAAAATCAATGTTCCCCTGCGACTTTTGAAAGAATGAGTACATGTCATTTTCACTTACCTTACCTAAACTAACTGAAAGGAAATGAGAAAATAAATATAGAAATAAACCTATGATATATATACAAGTAGAGGACAGGCCATTAGAGACAAGTGATTTTAAGTAATGTCTAAAGATAAAAAGTAAGGGGTTGCTGCATATACTTAAAAAGCGAAAGAAGCAGTTCAGAACATAGTCCTTTTTGTTTTTTTAACAACTTAAATCTTGTTCACAGAACCCAAAACATCCCTGAGATTTGGTATGGTTGGATACGGCAACAAGAGCAAGAGGTAGAATACCACTCAGAGTTTCATGCAAGGTAAGTGACCACATACCCATACCAAACACATTTTTTACAAAGGACTTTTTACAAAGGAAAATATTCAAAGAGCTTTGAAAATTCATTTTTAAAGAAAGCACAAATAAAACATATGTGACCCTTTTCAGTATCACTGGATAAAATAGTTGATAATTCTGAAAAAAATTTAATTTTACATCTTAAATTGTAAGTTTGAGTCTAAATTCATAACTATCAGTTATATGAACAGATGAATAATAACCGTGAGATTGATAAGGAATTTTCCCAACCACTTGCTGTCTTCACACAGCATACGAGAAATGTAGAATCAGAAACTGTGACTCTAGCCAAGTGGTACATTCAGAGTTCCCAGAAAATTTCCGGAGAAGAAAGCAACTGATTCAAATTAGTACAGAAATCCAGAGGGCTTCCTGAAGGAAGTCTTCAAAAACAGAATCAAAGGCATTCAACAAATAATTAGATTTAAAAATTGGAAGCTCCTATGGATAAAATTAAGATGACATATACAGGATCATTATGTTAAATTATATAAGCCAGGCATGGAAAAAAGAGTATCACATGATCTCATGCATATACAGAAAAAACTTGATCTCATACAAGTTGAGAATAGAATGGTGGCTATTAGAGGCCAGGTAGAGTTGCAAGGGAAATAAAGGTAAGGATGGGGAAAGGTTGATCAATGTGTACTAAGTTATAGTTAGGAGCAAAAATTTCTGGTGTGCTATTACAGAGCAGTATCATTATTAATAATAATTATGCACTGCACATGTCAAAAGAGCCCAAAGATAGAATTTTTGGAGTTTTGCTGTAAAGAAACAATTAAGGTTTGAGGAGATAAATATGTATGACCTGATTTGAGCATTACATAATGTATATATGTATCAAAACATTGTAAGGTACTCCATTAATATGTGTATTTTTATATTAGTATATATTAAAATATAAATAATCAGTTTTTAAAAAGAAAAAAGAATACGTATAGCCATCATGTTAAAAAGCATGACATGGAGCTGGGGCTTTAGCTCAGTGGCACCATGCCTGCCTCGCAAGAACCAAGTCCTGAGTTCAATCTCTGGCACCAAAAATTAATAAATAAATAAAAGCATGGCATGTGAATCCAATCAACAAATAAACTTACTTGTTTTCAATAATCTATTCAAATTTTTTTCAGTAGGAATGATCTGTCTCACACTAAAACTCCAGAAGCCCACAACAGTTTTGCTTCTCTATGTAAGACATGCTTATGCATGGAAAGCTATATACTGGTTTTGTTTGACTGTTGCTGGGGAGTCAATCCAGGTCTTCACACACGCTGAGCATAACACACTCTACAACTGAGCTACACCCCAAACACCAAACTCCATCACTTTTATTTATTAATTATAGTCTCGTAGTAATTATCTGAGTTTGTCTCCCTTAGTCAGATGGCTTCTAATTCAAGGTAGGAACCGATGAAAAGCAGGGAAGTGGTGATACCTCTTCTTCTCTAATGTACATTGTCAGTTGCTGCATTAACAGCCCAGGTTCCAAGGAGGAGAGATAGGGATAGAGGAGTTCTGCACAATACTGTACTGATGTAAGCTAGCTTCTTACTCTGTACCAGGAGAAGGTTAAGACTGAATATTTTTCTCCTTAAGTCACTTCTGAGGATTCCCAAGAGATTCTGCTGCTGCTCCACTGCTCTGGATTAATATATTGATGTTCCTGGTGGTCACTTGTTCCTGAACTTCTTTCAGTCTGATGCTTTCTGCAGAGTTCTGTCACTTCACAGGCAGCTCTGTTGGATAGGACTCAAGAAAATCCTACATCAATGTTCTTTCTTTATTTTTCTATATTACAAACATCCGGTCCATAAAACACCACATCCCATCTTCTAGCAAAATTTCTAAATGCACAAGATGCAGTCAAATATTAGAGAGATTTCATCTGTCCTTCTTCTGAAAAGACTGATTTTGCCCTGCTTGACTTACTCCCCCAGTGTTATCACTGTAGTATTTAGCAAATGCATGGACCAGAGGAAAAACACATAGATTTCATTCACTCAAAAAAACTGACTACTGGTTACTTTATCAATCTATAAAAATCAAATGTTGGGGGCCGGGGATTTGGCTCAGTAGTTTCGGTGTCTGCTGCGCAAGCTCAAGGACCCAAGTTCAATCCCTGGTAGCAAAAAAAATAAAATAAATCAAATGTTGCATTTCTACAGAAAGATTTGGCCATTGACTTATCATTAACATAATTTGTCTTCCAATAGTCAATTTATATTTTAGTTAACACGTACCTCATTACTTTAGTGGATTGACTATCTGTATCTGGCATTAATTTGTGATATAATTCAGCAAAATGGGGTATGACTTGAGCTCACAGATCAAGGTAGAGCTCACTTTATTTATTTGGAGATAAAAGTTCATAACTTTATTTAATTTGAACCAAACATTTGTATGAACTTATCAAAGTAAATAGACAAATGATTCATATACCCAATTATACATTTTTGTTTTCTAATTTATATCATAGTTATTTATCACTACCTACAGCATTGAGGATTAAAGAATAAGCTCTTAAAAGTTACTTTAGAGGGCCAGGGATTTAGCTCAGTGTTTCTGCCGCCTGCCTTGCAAGTGTAAGGGCCTGAGTTCGATCCCCGGTACCAAAAAAAAAAATTACTTTAGGGTTTATTTATGCTAAAATATTGGCATATATAAAGTCAGATAATAGTAGTAGAAAAACTTAGCTATTTCAAATTTAGCCCTATTTTTTATCACATATTTCCTGATTAATATATAGAATATATAACTGGGGAATTTCTAGGGAGATAAGGCAGAATTGTGTAACATTAATTAGATGAAAGTATAAGACTTTAAGCAGTAATTAGAGATACGCAGTTCTAGAAACCAAAAGAAACCAATAATCTAAAGATCAGAAGCAAAGGAGGTATTGAGGAAGAAGATTAGGGGCAAACCAAACAACAATCTGGGCAGAATGTGTCAGAAGTCATAAAGCCAGGGCCAACAGGTTGAGTGAGATGTTTCCTAAAAAGATGGGATGTGTGCAAATGACACATGCTCCTGTGTAGAGCATCCAAATGACTCTGTGGTTATGAGTCAGAAAGCAGCATTTTCACTCCTTCATTTGGAATCTAAACCTATTTTCAGGACCAATCAAAAACTGCTCTTTTCAATCCTGCATTTCCCTGTGGCCACAGCCAATCAGAAGACCCTGTTCTTGATCTTTCATTTACATCTTCCAGGAAGTCAAGCAAGTCTTTCCAAAGGACAGTTTATACATGGCATGAAACCAAGTGAGTGAGTTTTTAATGGGACAAATGTCCCAATGCCTTGTTTGCATGAAGGGGGAGCCACCCCCAGAATTTTGGATACTAAAGACTCCTTTCCCCTTATCCTCAGGATTACTGTGAACCATTCCGCCACCCTGATCTCCCTGTGTAGAGCTACCTGTTTGCTGACTTCAATAAATGGACACCTTCACTGCCTTTCATTTTAATTAGATTTTTCCAATTCTTTATTTGGGACAGCAAGAATCTGGAAAGAAGCTGCACAGGACCCACTCACCCGTATCAATAATACCGAGGTGTTGAAGAGATGTAGGAAATGGCTGTGGATCATGAAATAGAAATTGCTTTAAATGAGAATCAACAGAAAAAATCATGGCAGTCCTATTGAAACAAACTCCATGTCCAGAAATTTAAATAGATAAAGAACAGAAAATCTGAAAAAGAGGTAAGAAAAAGCTAGAGAGTTGCAGCTTGATTTTATGTATAACCAAACATGTGAAAAACTACCATTAAGAATGGAGTCTTTCTAAAGTTTTATAATTTTTCCAATATGTGATCATTTTTTATTATCTGATAATAAAACAGAATGAACAGGTCTTATGTGTTGAGAAAGTTACTAGACTCATAACAAAGTCACCAGTATCAAACTCAGACAAGAAGGAACCTTTCCTTTTTTTCACTTTACATAGCAGAAGCAATGGGTTGCAATCCTATTCTGTGTTATTCTCAAAATAAAACCTTTCTTTTTCATGGAGATTTATCTGTAAGTTTTTGTTTGACTTTGACAATGCACATTTTGGTACCAGCAAAAGAAGTTTGTGTTGGGATTTTATTCCACAGTTAACATTGTCAAGAAAAAAGTTTACAGATGTTGACAGTTGAAGTGGCTGGGAAGTGCATAAGATACCAGGAGTAAACTACAGAAAATTACACTGGAAACCAGAAGATTTATTCTCATCCAACCCTGAAAGATACCCACCTGTGCGATTAATTACAAAGTCTCTGGTCCTCAGTTTATTCACTAATAGCCAAGGGGCTAGGCATAGGGGGAGTGTAATATTCCCTACCCTTTCAATAAGTTTATTTGTTGCCACTTAGAGTAATATATTCTGTTTTGGTTGATATTAAAATTTATTGACAAAATATTGTCAATAGTTTCCAATGCAACAGTTGTGTGTGTGTGTGTGTGTATGTGTGAATTTGAAACTGTTAACTCTTTTCCCCAGTATATTTCTTGCATTTGCAAAATTTCTTATGTTAGACACTTCCATGTTGGAAATAGCTTATTGTGCCTTATGGTATTTATGTTTGATGATCTCAGAGAAACCATGTCCTTTTCTTTTTATATTTCTCCCTTTTTGTTCTAACCATTCTTTGCTTATCTTCTCCTGCTTGACAGAGTCCAACTTCTATCTCATGAAGACCTTCCTCCAAAATTGGGTTAACATTTTTTGAAGTACAGCCATTCTTTTTT
Organism: Heterocephalus glaber; assembly: GCF_000247695.1. The sequence continues at coordinate 21,204,882 of NW_004624730.1, read as the reverse complement.
ACCGTTTCTTAAATCTCAAGTTTAAAAAAAAATAGGTGAAAAAAACTTATGAAAATCTAAGTATCAGAAATTCATTGCTTATTTCCCTGACTGTAAAATGGCAATCATACTGTGCCTATTTCATCATACAGTTTTAAAGATTAAAAGCGTGCACACAGTAACACTCTGTAAACATTGGCCTTTTATATTCACTCTTTAAAGACACAAACAGACTTCAGTTCTAAAGTTTGAGAGTATTGTCTAGAAATTTAGAAAATTACACCTTTTAGTATCAGCGTTCTGATGGATATGCCTCTTACTTTCCATGTTATGGTCTTTTCCATAACAAATCTTCATTTGACCTTACTCTATCAGGTCTGGAAATACTGGAAATAAAATGAAACATCTTGCCTCTTTCTGTGCTAATTACTAGAGCTTTCTTCATTATCAATTTGGTCTTTAATAACAAAGGAAGACAAGTCTTGAGCCAATTTGGCTGAGCTAATTATCAACCATTCTATTCTTGCTCAGAGGAGGGCAATAATCAGGACTCAGAGCATTTTCCTTGGCAGCAACTGCCAACCATGGCAGCTACTAATTGACAGCCCTGAATCTGGTAGTGGACGATTTCACTAGACTAGTTCAGCTGAGAGCCTCAGGACTTCTTAAAAGCGAGCTCCCACTGTGATTTCTTACAGAAAGCTAGGATTTAACCAAAATGCTAGAGATTGTCTCTCACAGGGGCTGTGAAAAGGTTTGAGAAGCCGGGAATTTTCCACTTCATTGCCTGTGCCAGTGACAATGTTCCTAGTTGCCCACAGTTTACCAGCGTTGATAATTAACATTTTAGCTACAGTTAATTAAAAAAAAATTGACCAGAAAATGAAAAATTGATTAGCATGACACAAGAATACCAGCTTGCTCATAAAGAAAGAAAATTTAGTTGAATCTTTTTAGATGAAGTGACAAAAATATTCCCAGCCTCCAAAATTACACTAAAAACAATACATTCAAGTGCAGGTATGAGTCCACAATGATAATTCCCATTTTACACACTATCACACGGATGTCCCCAAGGCCTCTGGAAGTGTAAATTAAATTTCATGGATCTCCTCCAAGGACAGATTTACTGTCTGTTATTTATGAAAACAAGTGGAAAATTAAGACATAAATCGGGAGTAAACCAAAAATTAGTTAGATCGACAGGGAGTATGAAAGAGAGAACTCAGTTCCAAGTTCTAAGCACTAAGTTACATCAATATTTTATATACCAGTAAAGATGAAAAATAAAAAATATATTAAATTCATTTCTGTGCTCTTTTTATAAGATGCAAGCCTAACTTTCAAAGTTTGTCACGCTAAAGATTTATAATTCATAAAACAAAATTAAGCAAGGAAAACACATTTCTGGTAACAGTGAGATAATCTTTTTTATCTGTTTATTCTGCACTTTCTTTTCAGCAAGGAGCAACTGAGCCATCATCATACAGAGGCACTGCACTGTGATGATATACAGTATAAAAAAAGACACTACACACTGGAGAAGATTTCATATCCATGTGCATAGAGAGGACTCAAAACTGGAAACTAACAAGCATTTCCATCTAAGATTACGATTAAATGGGAAATGATTAGTACTATTGTTGCAATGAAAATGAGAGAGAAATGCCTGGGATGGATGGCATTTAAAGTAGGATTTCTGATCAAAAGAGTGATTAACCCTTGCAGAACAAGTGAAAGAAAAAGAGGTAAAGAATAAGAAAAGAGGTCCAGTGAGGGAGTAAACCTCAGGGGCAGATAGAAATGAATGATAAATGTTAATAGGACAATAAACAGACATGTTTGTGAAATTGGCTGAGCCAGGCTGGAATCTACAATGCCAGGAATTTGCATTTTATAACATAAAGTTCATTTGTCCAATTACTTAATACCCAAAGGAATGGAAAGCAAATCTTTGCTTTTGCTACTTTTAAGTTAAATCCATCAAGGATAAAACTAATTCCCCAAATATTTTCACACAAAACACAATATGTCAAATCAATTCTTTTTACCACCTGTTTTTAGAATTTTGTAATGATGTGCGGTAATTTCATTTCATATCATTACTCATTCACAAAATTCAGGAAAATGTCCAAAATATATATTTTTTTACAGATTTGAGACAACTACCCAAAAGTAACCTTTCAAAGTGATTAAGAACTATGATTCAAGTCAATCACATGAGGTATCACTATAGTGGGAATCATAAGTTGTATAATGCCAAGACATTTTGGTCTTTTTAAGCCTCAGTGTCATCATCTGTAAAACGGAGATATGACTTTTTCTCACTTTTACCTTTGTTTATTTTTTTCAACAAGTAATTATTTGGCACATACTCTGTGCTAGGGAGTCTTCTAGCTGTTGAGAACAATGTCATGTGATCCAGACAAATAAGCATGTTTGGAAGGTTGAAAGAAACCAAGCCTATAATGCACTTGGAAAAATATCTAAAACATCCATCAATATAAGCTACTATAATTACAATTTGCCACAGAACTTATGTCTGACTTTGAGTCCATTCTTTTAGCATGCTGAGATGCAAGTTTCTTATTTTAAAATAATAAAATTAGAACATAATGTCTCAGTATGCATAACATACAGATATGTCTTATACAACACAAGTTATGGGGCACTATTCATAACATCTAAGATAAAGAATTCACTTAAGTCCCTATTACAGAGCAATGGATAAAGAAAAATGTAGTCTATGTACACAGTGGAGTATTATTTAGGCATAAAAAAGAATGAAATCACACCACTGACACCAAAATGGATGGAACTGAAAGACACTATGTTAAGTAAAATAAACCAACTCAGAAAGACAAGCACTTCATGTTCTAATATATGGCTGAGGAACATCAACCTGACAGTAGGATAGTTTTTACTAGAGACTGGAAATAAGAGGAAGTGGAAAAGGAAGGGTAGATTTGATCCGTTCATGTTATATGCATGAATGAAGCTATCGAACCCCATGCATATGTACAATTAAGACATATTAGTAAATATAAAAAGACTAAATGCATAAAGAAAGAAAAAGAGAAATCAAAAGGGAAAAAAAGAAAGAAAATTAGAATATAAGACATCTAAAAACTTTTCCAGCTTCCAATAGCAGTGATTGTGGGACTAACAAGCTATCTTAAATCTTCTGGAAGACACCAGAAAAGAAAAAAGGAAAGAAAACAATCCCATTGATTCCAAGAAGTTCAAAAGTAGAACAAAGGCAATGCTATAGTTTTTTGTACTTATTCCTTTCCATAGTAAAAAAAAAAAAAAAATGGGTCATATTACTTTTAAATCAGAATTATCTACTAAGATCACATATAGTGTGGGCAATTTAATCACAAGTTGTTAAGGTTTTATTATTCTTTATGACTTACTTTTTATGTGTAGACATAAAATAATTTCTTACAGGAATCTATATGAGAGATATCTAGACTGTGAGTCATTTGGCCCAATTCAAAGTTTTTAAAATATCAGGCAATTTATATCAAGTCAACATATAATATGACAAACATTATCATGTGACTTGTAACAGAGTTTGTTGGTATTCTATGGGAACTGTTGGCATTTGAAGTTCCTATCAAAATCAGACTTAGTGAAGAATGTTCTTTACTTCTACAGGTAGAGGTTTAGTGAGACATATTTCAAGCCACCTAATTGATTTGTCACTTGATAAAAATTTGTTGTAAATAATTCAGCACTGAGCTTTGAGTCAATGACATAATCACCTTGTTGTTAGAATGTAAAATAAGTAATAATAAAAATAATAGGAAGAGTAGAACCTACTAAGGCAGGAAATTTATTTATATGATTTCATTTAATCCTTACAACAATTCAGTGAGCTAAGCATTATTCTTTATGTTTTTTAGAAAGTTATTTCAGAGAGTTTTGGTAACTTCCCCAAGGTCAGACAGCAAGCAAGGAGCAGATGGAGGCTGAAAATTGTCACTCATCTTTGTTAGTGATGGGTGCCAGATGACCATGCTGGAAATTCTTTAGGTATAAAAGGATTGCAAGAGAATAGAAATGAGTCATCCCTGAGCCTTTCAGCACAGAGACCTTTATTTTCTGCATTTACATTTCAAAAGATTATATGATAAAGCATCATTTGCTATTGCTAGATAAGTGCTTCTTCAAGCAAGAAATTCAGAGTCCATTTAAAAAATAACAGGAAAAAAAGGAAAGAAAATGTACCAGCTCTAATTTCCTCTCTATATTAGACAGCCATGAAAGACACTTAACATTCTGGCATTAAAAGCAGGCTGCCAAGACTTTCTGCAATCTCCTAGTGTTTGCATTTAAATGAAATTGTTGCTTCTTTGACATAAGTCAAGATAGTCCATAAATTATTAAAAGTGAAGGCCTTGTTTCATTTGTGTCCATATTGCTAATAATTTTCTGGCATAGTCTGAAATGCATATATTTATTTTTGTCTATTTCCCCAATTAGAATTTACCTCTTTGGAGTGGAGATTTTCATCCTCTTTATTCAAGATCATCAGAGCCTAAAAGAGAACCCAGCATGGTAAATATTCACTACACATGTGTGACTTAATAAATAAATAAATAAATTATTATGAGTGAACATGTAGTGAAGAAAAATGATACACAATTTCATTTTATTTTGTCTTAAAACTATCACACTACTCAGGAGCCAAGTTGATCTGATAGACATATCTGAAAAATTTGTATTTTTGTAATTTCCTGGACAAAATAATAATGTTCTAAGTATTTCATTTCTCTTGAAATCAGACATACTGGTAGTTTGAAGGCATTATTAATATCTAAAGGAAATCTAGGAGAAAACTTCTTAATTGACAATGCTTTTCCATTTCAAAGCCTACCTTTTATAGGTTTGTATATAACACACACCTGCTCCACCTGTTTTCACAAACACATGTTAACAGCCTAGCACCCAAAAAGTTTAATTAATCCCCGGAAAAGTTTCTCATTTTCCAACTCACCTTACTGCTTTATCCTAAAAAAGCTGTCAAAAGGATCTTAGAGGTGCTAGATTTCTCTTAAACTACTCCCTAAAGAAAACTACCAGTAATGTTTATGTGGTCTGTTTTCCTGTCTTCTGATGGGCTGAACTTTAACTGCTAAAGTAATTTAGTCATTTTGGCATTTATTCTAACAGGGGGTATATTTTTCTTTTTCCCAATTTCTGCCTTAGTCTATTGAATAAGAATGTTCAGCCTATAAGTCAGAGAGAGACCCTTGTAGCCTCTTCTCTTCCTCCTATCCAAGAGAAAGTAATAACCATGAAAGTTAAGGTAATTCTAACTGCCATTATAAACAACCTTCAAATGTCAGTGGCTTAGCTTAGCACAATTGAACTTTCTCTTTCATTCACACAACAGATCAATGTCTTTAGGTCTGGCTAACAGGCAATTGTCTTCACTGCTGTGATTTAACAAGGTCCATCTTTCCCACATGGGAGGGTTTTACCATTTGTTAGGTTCTTGGAGAACTTGCACCCAATTATTCAATGAGTAAAGGAAAGAAAAGATTTAGGTACAACATGGTCCAGAACTGGCCTACATCTTCTTGACTGATATTCTGTTATTGAATAAATAGTTATTGGCCACACTTGGAGACGAAGAATGGGCTGGAACATGTACCCTTTGGCAGAGATCTTGCCTTCCAGGAAAGGACTACAATAAGGAGTTGGTACGTTTTTATGGTGGTTGGCATACCCTGACCCTTTTTCATGTTGTGAGGATTGGATGGCTGTGTGTTAGTGGTCTATCCAGCTCCCTGTCAGTGCTTGGCTGTTTGAGATCTTAGAGTCCAAATAGAATTCTCCTCTGTTTTGCAGTAAGTCTCCTGGGAACACTCTCCCTGAAGAGCAGGTCTGCAGTTGCCCATTTGCCCTACAACTTACTGGCTGGATACATTCAATTCAGAAGGAAAGTGCAGTAAGAATGCCATTGGGTACCTCAAACTCAAGTTCATTTTGCCATTTAGCTTTACCAATAACACTTGATGTTTTTCTAGATTTCTAATTGACAGATAGATGATAGATACATAGATACCTAAATTGAAAATTGGCTCAAAATTAGCAGAAGAAAAGGGACAATATCCATACAAAGTCCCACAATTACACTGAATAACTCCCAGATTTATCTTAAAATAATGTCTCCTCTTTCAGCTCACTAAAATGACTGAAAGAAATTAACAACAATATTGTAGAAAATGAAATATTAAATCTTTAAACTTTCAGAGCTTAGAGTGGTGTATTTCAAGCTCTAAAGGAAAAGAGCCCCCAACCCAGATTGATGTACCATGAAAAATTATCTTTCAAAACTGATGGAGAAATAAAATACTTTCATGACAAAGAATACCTTAGGAACTTCACAAATACCAAACCAGCACCCCAAAAAATTTTAGACAATATCCTAGGAAAAGACAATGAGGATCACAACCCCAGGAAGCACAGCAGAATGAACCCATCGGGTTCGACAAGAAATTAAATGCAAAGAGGGAGAATCCAACAAAAAGAAAAAATCATGACAATGATAAGTCAACATGTATGAGTTAAAACCATCAATGTTAATGGCCTCAATTCACCAATCAAAAGAAACAGACTGGCAGAATGGGTCAAGAAGCAAGATCCAACAATGTGCTGCATACAAGAAGCACAGTTAATTCAATAAGAAACTCATAGACTGAAAGTTAAAGGGTGGAAAACAATACTCCATGTGACAGGAACCAGAAAAAAAGCAGAAGTAGCTATCCTCTTTGCAGATCAAGTGGATTTCAAACCAACACTGATTAAGAGAGACAAAGAATAAGAATAAAGAGGACAGAATGGAGGAACAGAAAATGAAGGAGAAGCTTTCATTTTAACACTTCCTGGAACTAGCATAAACCTGTGAGACAAGCAGCGTGAAGCTCCGCAGCCATCCCGGGCCCCGCGCACGCACGCCAAGGTGAGGTCCCAGGTGTGCCTTGGAGCCCCACCTCCATTCAAAGCTCTCCCCTGGGTCACCAACCAGCATAAACAAGTGAAACAAGCAGCATGAAGCTCTGCGGCTGTCCTGGGCCCCACCTACGCCACTGTGAGGTCTGCTTAGCCACGCGGGCACCTCCAAGGCCCAATCCCCCCCCCCCCCCCCCCCCGC
>NW_004624730.1:21157856-21183522 GCF_000247695.1 Heterocephalus glaber | reverse complement strand
AATTAAAAAATAAAATTGAGGACAGAATTTACAAACTGCATCCTGACAACACACATAGACACATCCTAGGTATGTACCTGAATTATTAATAAGTATCCCAATGCAAAAACTTGACAATTCTAGTGTACCTTGATATAAGATAAGACTCCTGAGTGTCACAGCCATACGGAATCAGTGGTGAGTAAATTATTCAACAAGCAAAAAGGTTATGAATTATTTTTCATTAATATTTCATGTTTGTAAGAGTCACTCAACTGTAGCATTTGATAGTTTTTCATTCCCATTATAATTGCCCCATAATATATATTATTGAATTTTGAGAATTCTTTATATTATCTGCACTCATGTTTTTATCTCATTCATGATTTGCGAATATTTTAACCTACTATCAGGCTTATATTTTATTACTCTTTATAATATCTCTCAAAGATCAGCTGCTCTTAATTTTGATGAAGCTGCATTTATCTTTTCTTTTTTGGCACTATACTTTCAGTACAGTATCTAAAAGCTCATTACCTCTAATACAGGGCCACAAACATTTCATCTTATGAATAAAATTCTCAAACTCTCCACCTTTGAATTTTCACATCTCCTTAGTGGTGGTATTCAGAAATATGTCCAGATGCCTGATTTTGTTGATATCTATATTTATTTGTCTATATCTATTTTTGGCTAGTTAGTTGTTTTTATTTTCAATATTTTAAAATATCCTCAACAAAATGTTAGTAAAGGGCCTGGGATTTAGCTCAGTGGTTCTGGTGCCTGCCTTGCAGGCACAGGGTCCCAAGTTCAATCCCTGATACAAAAAAAAACAAAACACAAAATGTTAGTAAACTGAATCCAGCGATAGCTGACAAACAATTGATATAGTGTGATTCTACTTATATAAAATTATAGAAAATGATGAGACCATATAAAGATTTGCCTGGTGATAGGACCAAAGAGGTGACAGCAGGGAGCAAAAGATTACAAACATGATGACAAAACTTTTGAGTATAATGCACATGTTCATTGTCTTGATTGTAGGTAGGATTTTGTTATACACATATACTGAATTCTACCACATTGTACTTTTAAATGTGCATGATACATCAACTATACTTCACTTAACTATAAAAATAAATTGATTCTAAAACCTGAACCAAGTACATGGATGCAGTATTTGGAAGTAAAATATATTGGATGCTTAGGGGCAGAGATGGTGACCTTTCAATCAAATGTCTTAATGTTATGAGGAAGTCAATTGTAGGATTATCACTTTGGAAGTCAAACTACAGCAAAGAAAAACAACATGCAGAAATATATGAAAGGCAATCAACCACAGAATAAAACTTAAAGAATAAATGTCTGGGGACTTAACAAAAGTATATTTTGGAACATTTACTTCTAGCATTTTTTCTATATGCATATTAAAAATAAGATTAACTTATATATACAACTGTTTATTTCTGGTTTTTATTTTTGATTAGAGGATAAAATACCCCTATAGAATTAAATATGTTCCAAGAGTACCATTTTTAAAAATCACATCTTATTTAATCAATTCACTGTTATTGAATATATTGGCTACTTAAATTTTTTCATCCATTACAAATTATACTATTTGAATATTTTATTACTTAAGTCATTGATAGAATGTTTTATTTACTTTAAGGGTAGATTCCTAGAAAATAAACTATTGGATTAAAGAATATGTAGTTATAAATAGCCATTTTATTTGTTTCTAACTGACACGTAATAGCTATATATATTTTTGAAGTGCAGTGTGATGTTTTGATTTGTGTATACATTGAGCAATGATCATCTCAGAGTATTTAGTATCTATTACCTTAAACATTTATCATTTCATTTTTCTTTTGTTGTTTGCTGGTAATGGGGATCAAATGCATGGCCTTTGCACTGAGTTACATTCCCAGCACTTATTTATTTATTTATTTTTCCATTCACTTCATTGGTACATTTTAGGTATACAGTACAGTTACATTCATCATTGGGATCTTGTACCTTTACATGATGTATCTTGTTTCTTATTTTTTCCCCATTCCCCTTCCCTGCCTTCACCCCCCTCCACCCTTCTCTATTTATAAAGACTTTGTTTCCATTTTTTTCCTTTTCTTGTTTTTTTTCTTTTCCCTTCTTTTCTTTCCCCTACCCCTCCCACTTCCCCTACTCCTTTATTTATTTATTTATTTATTTATTTATTTATTATTTTTACCTTTTTTTAAGACAAGTTTTCACTAAGTCATTAAGTTGCCCTTCCTGGACTGGAGCTTGCAATTTTCCTTCCTGCCTCTTCCTCTTGGAGTTCTGGGATTACAGGTGTGCACCACCACACCTGGCACTTTTAACATTGGTTTATGGCAAATATATATTAAAACTTGAGAAAAAGGCCCTGAACAAAAATTTCAGTAAAAGTAGTTTATTTAAAGGGTGATCCTACATTTTACCCTGGTACATGGACTCTCTCCACCAGCAATTTTCTCAATATGATACAGTTAAGACACAAACGGCATCTACTGTGTTCAATTAAGGGAAATCAGGGAAATATCACTGCTTAAAGAAATGTCTTTAAGAAGAGTTATTCTCATGTGGCACTGCTGCATTTTATTATTCTCTGCATTGTTCTGTTGCCAATTAGTATAGAATTTTTTTGCTCAATTCTGATGAAAATCATGAATCAGCATAGTGTAGCTCTGCTAGCAGCCCTGATGTTACCAAATGACATCAGGTAATGTTAGGGACCAACAGTCGACACAGCCAGCTGCTGGCCACTGGTGCTCGCAGCCATCATCGTACAGTGTCTGCTTGTGCGGGCCACCATAGATTGGCTCTCCCAGCCACTGCTCTGTCCACATTATTCAGGATAAAAATCCCAAGTAGATTTGCAGGACTTTTGAATCCCATACTACCTGAGAAATATATCATGAGCAGGTTTACAGAAAAAGTAATGTGAATATTTAATTTAACAGGGCCTGTGCTACAGCACAGGGAGTCAGTACAAAGGAGTCCACCTAGACTAAAATCTGTGAAATGAATGCGAAGTGCTGCATATATAGCAGCTGCAGGCCTGTTTCAGTGAGGAGCAGGGCTGGAAGGTTACTCTAAATGTTGGGTATGCAAATACAGTGCCCAGATCCTTCCCTTCCTGAGCTTAGCCACTCTAGGGTGCCCTCTTCCTCCTTCAAAAAGGCAACAGTGTCCTTTGAAGTGGTGAGAGAGGGGAGAGGCACCGTGCTACCTGTCTGGCTGCAATTATGTTAGAGTGGAGAATGATGGTTTGATAGCAAACAAGGACACTGGTAGACAGCCAAGGAGGACACTGAAATAAAATGTCCCAGGCTCTTGGGACATAAGGAGGAGCAAAGAGAAGTGGAGGAGGGGCTGAACAGCTGTTGGCCAAGCAATACCCTCCCACTCCAGCTGGCAGGAGAAAATGAGAGTCAGGCACTTCTTGTCTGTCTCACAAACTGACTTCATATTGAGCATAAGCTCCAAAATTTGTAATATGAACAATAGACACCTCAGCAGCTAACCCTTATGTACTTCACCTACCTGGTTCCACCATATCTAACACATTGAACCACTTGTAGTTCTTCAAGTACAGCATGATTTTACATAACAATATGACTTTAAAGATGGGGCTTCCAGCTATTAGAAATATCTTTCCTCTTTCAAGACAGTTTTCTTATGTTTTAGTAGTCGATGTAAGAATTAGGACTTTTATAATACTCCAAGTGTCTGGCTCCTCTTAGGCCTGTGAATACTTCTGAAACAGTACTTCTACTATATTATAATAACGAATTCACTACTCTATTCTACTAGAGTCTCAAATCTCTAGGGGCAAATATTATTACAGTAACATCTCTATCTCCAGTGGTTGGCTCAGTGCCATGCAAATTGTAAGTGTCTGATAAATTATTGAAATGTGTATGAATCCAGTAATTGGAAATAACATATATAAACTAATTAAATTGATGACAATATATTTAAAGTATATTTTGGAGCTTTTAAAAAGAATTGAGTGTCGTTCTCACTTTGGCAGCACATATACTAAAAGAATTGAGTGGCATTATATGTATTGGTTGTAACAAAATATAAAACAAAATTTATTATAATGTTAAGAGAAAATGGGCATGCTATATAGTGTGATTCAATTTTATTATATTTTGGCAAAATATATACTCCATGAATAATAAAAATATTCTGAAAAACTATGTACAATAAACTGTTAAATATGTTAATCCCCAGAAGGTAAATTTATGTGAATCAAATGCATTATGTATGCAACTCTATACTAATTTTTATAATGAAAAAGTTATATTTATAATGGAGAAGATAGCAGTTATAATAAACATGCAGAATTATAAGCTTTATCAAAATATTTAAAATGGTAATGTTCGAGTCCAACTCAATCCCTTTCAAATTTTAGACAGTTCTAGAAGCTTTAGTTCCATTTAATAGAGTGTCCTTATAGATGAAAGAAGAGAAGTGGTAGGGAAAATCATAGTGCGAGGCCTATGTGCATCACATGACATATTATGTGCTTTAAACTGAGAAAGAGAAGACTTAGGTGGGAAATATGAGCTGTCTTTAACTTCTTGAACAGCTATTTTATGAAAAAGCTATTAAACATGTCCTTCTTTGCCCTTGGGATTTTACAAAGGTCAGTGAGTGAAATTTGTAGAAAGAAAGATTTAGATTGATGTAAAAGGAAGCCTTTTCTATGGTAATAATTCTTCAGAGATAGAAAGGACCGGTCCCATGGTTTCCTCATTTTCACTATCCCTGAAGTTATCCAAATACAACCTGGAAAAACACATGTCAGAGAAGTTATGCAGAAACTCACAGTCTGGTTGGAAGAGACGATTAAATACCCTCTAGGCTCTCTTCCAGGCCTGAGGTTATGATATTATGTGATCAGAAGGTTCCAAAAGAGCTTTAAAATTATTAAGACATGGAAAGCATTTCTATAAAAAGTGATTCTTTTATTAAATTTGGTTCATATTACACAGCAAAATGAAAAGGAAGTCTGGAGACATAGTTCTGTTCCAAACTTTCCAATAAATTCATTCATTCATAAATACAAAATTTACTGAGTGTCTGCTATGTGTCAGGAATTTATACAAAGAAAAATAAAGAAACAAAGGCATAGACTATGTGGCTTGTAGCCTAAAAGTTGAGGTAGAAATTTTAAGCGAACTAGTCTAATGGAACATGTAAACTGACAGAGGCACATATTCTGTACTGCAGCAACAGAAAAGGAAAGGCCTTGTTAAGGAATACCAAGAATGTATAGATAGAGGTAAACAGAGTCATGAAAGCGTGTAAAAAATGAGTACTTAAGGATTTGTATGGAGCTTAATACTACCAGAGCTCAGTGGCTCAAGTAGCAAAAGATTAGACTAAAAATCCAAATTCCTTGTCATTGTTCTCAACAATCCCACATTCAACTGGAGTATAATAACTATTTACATAGAACTTGGATTATATTGGTTATTGGTTAGGTTATTATAAGTAATATAAAGATGGTTAAAACATAAAACAGGATACACACAGGATATATGAAAGCATTGTAGCATTTTATAAAAGAGCATGAGTATCTCTGTAAAGATAGTCTTGGCATTTTAAGGGTCCTGGAACCAGTCCCCTGTGAATATTGTGAGATGACGATATCAGATTTGTCCTTTAGAAATAATCAACTGCAAGCATCATGAAGAAAGGATTGATGGAAATTTAGATTTAAAAAGTAAAAAAAGAAAGTCATTGAAAGGAATTTAATTGGCTTCTCAAGGAATGGCCAAGGGAACAGCAAGTGGAGGAAAGGAAGGGGAAGAAGACAGGTGTTATTGGAGGTACAAAAACAATAAAAGTATGTTACGTGTATGCACAAGTATGCCATAGGAAAACTCATTTTGTTGGATAAGCAATATGTACTACAAAATAAATTGTTTAAAAATAACATTTAAGAAAAAGAATTAGCAAGATAGTCTGTGAAGGAAGTCGTACCATTAAACAGGACCACAAGGAGTCTGTTTGTTGGATACCCTTGGAATTATCCAAGATGAGACAGAAAGAACTCTTTTTTGGAGAAAAAAATTAAAAATAAATACAAAACAATAAATAATAAAATCAACACAAAAATCTTCCCATGTTTAAAATTATCAAGAAGACTAAATAAATGGGGACACTTGGAGAGATGGTTCTGGGGCACAGTGGAAAGGTCTGAACTGGAGATACACATTTATAATCCTAGAATGTAGACTTTTGAATAATCTATGGACATGGATTATACTCCCAGACAAGTAAGGTATAAAAAGATAAAAAATACTGAAATTGGTAGACCTCACATCTTTTAAGAGAAACCAGCTAATGTAAGACAATAGATAATTGGCTAGATGTCAAAACTTACTCTCCCAAAGAGAGCAAATTACACTGTTAGATAAGTTATTTTTAAAAATATGTTTTAAGAATTTCAATAGGGCAGAAAAGAATTGAAAAATTATCAGCTAAAACCAAGTGAAAGTGGGAATCTAAATGCTAAATAGGAGATTGAACTAGGTTCACTCCCAGGGTGTTTGCCTACTCCAGGTAATACTGCAGTTGGTTTTCATATCTTCTGAAGATGCAGGAGAGAAGACAGTACCTAGAGCCAGCCCAATTTTGGAACTTCAGTAGTGTATTCATATAAAGCTGAATTCTCCAAAGTATTACATCAAAGAAAGGGGCAGAAAAAAATCATCTCCTCTCAAAAAAGGGAGGAAGAAAGGAAATTTTCCATCTCAAACTTTGAGCCTAGTTAAAAAGAGAGAGAAATCACTTTTAAGGCTTTGTAAGCACAGTTCAAACCTTACTCATAATACCTAGGTGTTCTAGCAAATCTCATACTGAGACCTGAGTTTGAAATAAGCCTCAAACCTAGAGGTAGGCAAGAACTGGGGAAAAAATTCTCTAGTGGAATCCACTCACCCAAGTCTTAAAGAAATCCTGTTGATAACTGTCAAGTAATATAAATTTACCACCAAAAATCACAAAATCTACAAAACATAAATATACATGAGAACCTGGAGAAATAGCAAATAGCAAAGTCAAATATACTATACTTCATATGTTGGAATTACAATAAAATGATTAAAATAATTGGACTAGATATTATGCAACATATACATGTATTGAACATTTCATGGTAACACATTAATATGTATAGCTTTTAAGTTTTTATGTACCAGTCAAATTTTTTTGTTAAATGCACACATAAAAAGAAAATTCTTAAATAAAATTGGTAGTCTGAAATATGATAAGAGAAAAACTGACAAATTTCTAGGTATATATAAAAAGGAATTAAAATAGGCATTCTAAAAGATTAAAGTATAGTTATTAGAGTAAAAAATCACTGGAGAACTTCAAATAAATTTGGTAGATTGGGGCTGGGGATTTAGCTCAGTGGTTCCGGTGCCTGCCTCGCAAGTGGAAGGACCCGGGTTTGATCCCAGGTGCCAAAATTAATAAAATAAAATAAATAACGTTGGTAGATTGAATAAGTACAACTAATTTCCCTTCAGAAACTCTGAACAAGGCCAATCAACCCATAAGGAATGAAAACAGAAGAAATGGCAGCCACCATTTGGAAGCTGGAAAATTACTATGGAAATAGGAATAGAATTGTCCCAAGAACATTGACTTTACTGTTGGAAATTCAAAGAGCAGAGAACTAACCAATTTTCTGTTTCCGAGTTCCCAAAAGTTCCAAGAATTGACCATACCACTAACCTATGAAGTAAGGTGATGGGAGACATGAAACAGTGAAGACTTGTTAGGAACAAGTTAGATTTTCCAGATTTCATTCTTTCTTTCTTTATTCTTTCTTTATAAGACTTCTGAGTCTCTTAACTTGGGATATTAAATAGAATTAAAGGTAGGATAGTGTTTTTCAAAAGCACAGAAATTAACTGAATTTAAACACACCATGAGACATCTCTCTCAATTCCCTTCTCCATCCCCACCCAACATTCTACTCTTTTTATTCTACCTGACTCCTAGAATGCTAGAACTTATGCTTGATTTTTCAAAGATATCAGGAAAATCTGACAACTTCAAATAAAAGACTCATGATTCTGGTATCAGAAGTTTCCAAATGAAAGCCCAAGTACATCACCCTCCACAAAAGCTTACACTCAACAATACTCAGAGAAGCATCCACTATTCTTAACCATGCGCAGACAACCAAAAAGGAGCACACCTCTTAGGAAAGCCTCAAGCCCAGAGGGAGAGATAAAGCAAACATACAGAAATCAGTACACTGAAGAAGACAGAAAATATGTATAGAAAGAAGAAAAGACACTGTATTGTAATAAGTATTGTCCTTAAAAAATAAAATAGAAACAGGCATAAAATAAAAATCCCTACATAGAAAGGAATACTTATATAATAAAATAATCTCTTGAATAAAAATATAAAACCTGTAATGAGACTCTTCAGAGAAGTCCTGAACAATGGAGACAAGGAAAAGTTCCAGAAAGTAGAGCAAAATCAAGAATAAAATATTTTAGGAGACCAATGCAAGAGGTTTGTTCAACCTCCTGACAGAAAAAGAGAACAGAGAAAATTGAGAGTAGGTAATTGCCAAAATTAATTTCAAAATAGTACCCATAATGGAAAGATATGAGTTTCTCCATGGAAAGGAAACTTTAATAGCTAAACTCTGAATTATTATTGTAAAAAATCAATAAAAGTGATCCCAGAACAAACCAAAGATAATGATGCAATTCGGTTTTATTATTCAAAAACATAGTAACAAATAACAAAATAACCACAGCAAAGATAAAAGTAATGATCTTTGATAAGGAGGAATCAAGAATGGAGAGGGCCTAGGAACTGTTCTTTTCATCACTTGTAGAAACATCTGATATGTACATTTATTAATAAGATAAAAAGTAAAAATGTAAAATGACCCTGAATAGATAGGTTTAATGGTAGATTCAACCAATAGAAATGACAATTTAACTAAAGAACAATTTAACTAGTATATAGATCCAAAGAAATTAATCAGAATGTAGCACAGAGGGCTAAAGAGATAAATAATGTGAATAAGTGGTAAGAAGACCAGCAGTATACATGTGGGAGGCCTATTCATACACCACCTTCTTTCTACAAAGAAAGAAAGAGATGATAAAACAGAGGCAATATTTCAAGCAATAATGACTGGTTTTCTAGAACTAATGGAAGAATCCAATGTTAAGCTTTAGAAATCCCAGGGATGGATCAGAGATAAACTAGAAGGTGAGGATGTTACAGAATCCAAAGGAATACAAATTTTCTGGATAAGCCCTGGATCCAAAATTCAGGTTGTTCTCTATTCTGCCAGCATTTGTTGACTAAAATATATAAACATATTTGATTACGCTTTGTAATGAATTGATTGGTTTTGTTCAAAATACTTCAATTTAGATAAATCACATATACATGAAAAGATATACACCATATAAATTGTTTAGGAACTTTACTGTACTGGTAAACTCAACTAAAGTGATCAAACTAATTCATGATACATTGCTTTATAGCTAAAGAGAACATTATTTTCTCTTCAGTCTCCCTAGGAAATGTTGCCTTAGATACAAAGAAAAAGCAGCCTGAAACATATTTGAGTTTTGTCCACACAATACCACATAACAAATTGAAGAATAAAAGCATCAGTAAATCAGTCCTTTGTTTGCTTACATGATAAAAACCAGCCTAACCAATTCAATTAAATTAGTTATTTTGGCATTATGTAGTCAAAAACCTGGGGTATCTAATTAGGGAGTTAATTTCCTGTTCTTTTACCTTAGCAGCCTTGTTTCAATCTGTTTATTATCCAATCATTATTAGTTTCTACTTGGATGACCAGGTATAATTTAGGCAGTAGAAGTATTATTTTGAAATGGTTAACCTTGCGTCATATTGTAATGAAATTCTTTTGCTCTCAAAATTTTACAATAAATAAAAAGTTAATGAGTACGGCAGTTAGAATTATGTGAAAGGCACAGGAAACAAAGAAACAGATTCTTTAAAAAACAGATTCATTTCTTTATTAAGTCATTTAAAACAGTTCTCTGGTGGTTGCCACATGTGAAAAAATCTTTGCTTTAATTGGCAGTAGACACTTTTTGTTAAAAAAGACAACAGTGAAATATGAAATCTAAGAATATCTATGTTATGGTGTTTATGGAAAGGTAGGTGCATGGTAAGTGAGAATAAGACAGGGTTTTCTTGAAAAGCAATTGGTAATTATGCATATTAATACTGTTGCTTAGCAGTATGCAGTGGACAACATTTTAACAGTATAACAGATCCAACAGTATAACAACTTTTGGATCATAAATCTAAGTGATGAAATAATAGCTTCTTAATTTGCAAGAAAATATTATAATCAACATTCTCTAAAAAATGTTCAGAGTTTACCTCAGCATTATCTTGGGTAATGCATATATTTCCTGTAACAAGTTCAGTGTTATTGCATTTTGGTATTGTTCTTTTCTTCAGATTCTGAGAAAAGAATTTGGTTTCCTAATGATGTCTCATTATTTCTCAGTCATCAAATAAATGTTTTAAATGTGAATGAAGAAGAAAATCATCTTATTTATTTTTGCTTCAGACAAGTTCCTCCATAATGTAAAAATGTTGAATAAATTACTCTAAAGTTAAAAGTAAGAAACATAACACTATGTCTAGAGCACACTGTGTTGTATTCCCTGAGGACATGGCAATAGGGAGTTGAAGTAAATGGACTGTTAATGAATTTTGCTATTTATCTTTGTTTTGTTTTGGCCTAAGTCGATGAGGATAAGCAGTCAAGATGATGAGCATGGGGTCTTGGCTGATTTTATTGTAAATCTAATTAAAAGGTTCTTTTCATCTTAGATTGTATTGGAATTCTAAAACATAAGGAGGCTTCCATTAGTTAGGACAACCATAATTCAAAACAGAACTAGGAAAAGAAGTGGTGTTTAATTGCTTGTCAATAGGCCATTATTTAATGTTATTCACCTGAGATCAAACTTGCTCAAAGACAAATGGTCATGCTTTTATTAGCTGTATCCTACCCATTAGCATACACATAAATGAAGGAGTAATAAATCAAATTGAAGAGATTTGAAGCACAACTTCTGTTCTTTCTGGGCATCCATGATGTAAAAATTACCATCTTTTATTAAAATCCTCAATAAATAAAATATCATTGCTTGAAGATGTCAAAATAAATTGCCATTACTTTGAAAACATCCTCATTCTGAATCTTCTTTCACAGAAAACTAGTATCCCAATCTACTCCAATAATTTCCAGTACTTGTACATTATATCAGGTATATGAGAAAAATATGTCTGTTGTATAAAATTTCCTTTGTAGACAGATTATATGTAGCTTATCTGTGTGTTCCAGTCACAACTAAGGGTTAACCTAAAGCAGTTATTTATTAATTTATAGAATCTATATAAGTTAATGAGTACAATTATGGAGAGCAGCATCATTTTTCTGATCTCTAACACACCAACTCACTTTCCCTGTTGTTTAAAGCCTCCTTCATCTCCTCTTAATTCTTTTAAGTAAACAAGGATTTATGAAATGCCTATTTCATGTATATAAGTATTTTGGTATTCATAAATTATACTGGTAATTTGTTCCCTCAATATATTTCCTCTATAGTTTGAAAGATAAGACAATACCAATACAAATAATTAAAGTGAAAAAATGAAACCCTATGTATAATTACAAATGACATATTATGACAGCCTCCATCATTCTAATGCCATTAATTTACATTTCCTTCATCCTAAAACAGCATTGATTCCAGTATAACTTCAATTTAAGAATAATATTTTAAGAAAGACATTATATAACATGCACACATTTTAGATCTACTCAACCATAGCATATATTTATCCATAAAATTCAATATCATATTATTCATTTATATTACATCTAAGCCATAAATTATTCCAATTCTAGGATTTTGAACCAAGGACTTCAGGCATGCTAGCAAACACTCTACCACTGAGCTATACCCTTGCCCTTTCTAAATGTTTTATTTGAGACAAGGTTACCTAAGTTTAGAAAGTTTCCTAGGGTGTCCTTGAACTTACGATCCTTTTGCCTCATCCTCCAAAATTCCTGGGATTGCAGGCTATAGATGTGTGCCACCCTACCCAGCATGATCCTGACTTCTTTACTGATTTGAGGAGCAACAGTACAATTTTGAAACAAATCAGACAATATTGGAGTTTCTTCTATATTCACCATTTGGTTAACCTTTAGTTACTTGTTTTGCTTTCCTATGGCTGTTAGTGAAATGAATGATAAACACTCAGGACTCAAAATGTGGTACCAGGAACCTCATCTAGCCTTAAAAAGTCCGATCCATTCCAAGAGGCTTGATCATATGATTATCCTTAATTATGCTGATCTGCAAAAGACAGGTGATTGTCTAGGTTCACAGTAACTTTAAGTTCCCATATTCCCTAAGCATTTACTATTTTAAATGACAAATGCAGATCCACTGGTAGAGTTAGACAAACAGCTCTTCTCAACTAGTTGATGAAGCAGTAGTCAGATGCAAAGATACTTTTAGCTCTTGATCATGTTACCATAAGCTCAGAAATGACAAAGATTTTCTAATTTACTTTTCTGCCCAGCAGCATGTAAGCTTCATTTAACATGAATTATGTTTCCCAAATTTAGAAACATTAAACTTAACAATAAATTAAATTTCTAGGAAGAGAAAATACATGGCCCAAACTTTTGGTCATTTAATAAGACTCCATTCCCTACTTTTATATTTGCCTAGCATGCTGGACACATTTAACTTTTTTTTTTCATTACACAGATATGTTTTATTTTAAAAACAAAACCAAAAAACCACCCTTTATCACAAAGTCTAATTAAATTCAATATTAACTCAAGCTCTTAAAAATCTTTCAGGAAGGAAAGCCAACAGGGTACATGAAAGAAAAGCAGGCAGCTGCTGACAATTCTTTGGTGGGAAAGTTAAGTTGCATACTTACACAAGCTGCCTTAATGATTATCAAGCTGAAGTTTTGTTTTTCAAAAATAGGTTTCAAGGTATACCAAAGAAACCAGACAGACACCCCTAACAATACAAAAATTGAACAATGAAGTTTAAGGATGTAACAAAAGCCAAATATGACAATACACACAAATAATTTACAAAACAAGCTTTTCAATCCTAGAAAACTAAAATGGGGAGAACTCACTAAAGGGTAATGTACATAAAGTGGGGGCAGCAGCAAATGGAACAACCCTAAACATTTCCCCAGTGACTAAGCCACAAAAAGACAACCAGTAACATGTAGGTTTTCTTTATCCTCAGCCAATTCAGTTCTCTTCAGATAAATTTGGTTACTGAGCAGTATGTACAGAAATTAAGGTAATTATCTTTCTCTACCCAATAAATTACCACCACTTCTTCCTTTTCACCTTTTTCCTGATCTTCTCTAGCAACATTTTTCCTTTGGTTTGACTAGTTGATCTCAAAAGGTTAAGAACCTAAAATGAGTATCAATTCTTACTGGAATAGCACTTGGGAAACGCAGTTCTAGAAAAGGCAGATTTTTAACTTAAGTGACTTGACAAAGTAAAGTCCATTAACATCCATTCTCAAGGTGACGGTATAGTCCACGTTAATCACTAGGTTAATGGCGCCTTTTGGCTGGATCACATGACCCAGTATGACCCTGGAGTGCTCCTGGCAAACACTGCAAAGCCATGTGCACACACAACGACCCACTTAAGCTTTTAATAAATACAAAGTATATTTTAAACCAGTTCGGCAGAATAAATAAAAGTCTTGCATTTCTATTGGCCTGCATTGCTTCTTGGCTGGCTTAAAGTACTGTTCACGGCATGGCAGACACACAGTTAATTGGTGGCTTCTCCAAGCTCTTTAGATTTCAGCACTTCCCTCTCTTCAGGTCTCAGCACTTTTTTTGCAGCAATAATGGAATTCTTCATTAGCATTTGCCACTGTCATGGGACTAACACCCCCAGGGACTGGAGTGATATAACTGGCTTTCTTCTTAACTTCTTCAAAATCCACATCTCCAACCAACTTGGGTTTAGCAGTTACAGGATCTTGAATTCTGTTTATTCCCACATCAATGACCACTGCTCCTTCCTTGATCATATCTGCTGTGATTAGATTTGGAATACCTGCAGCAGATACTACAATATCTGCAAGAATCATGTGTTTCTTCTGTTGTTCTTTAGGAGTGTAGTGATGAGATATTGTAGCAGTGGCATCACCTCCAGGACATTCATGCGCCCCATCTGTGTGCGGTAACATTGCAATGGGCATTCCAACTACATTCTTTCCTAGGATGAGAATGCCTGTTCGCTTAATTATTTCCCATACACCCCACGGGGTAGCTGACAACATGGAATACTGGTCCAAACACATTCGCCCCACATCCTTGTCTGGAGAAACAGCACTGCAGGTCCTTCTCTCATCAGTATGCTCTGGGAGAGGCAGCTGAACAAGGAGGTCATCTACGTTTTCATCATTATTGAGTTTATTTATCAAATTCAACAGCTCTTCTGAAATTGAAGCTGGTTTCACAATTGTCTCGCTGTTGATCCCCACATCTGCAGCTGCCCTGGTTTTGCTGAGGACATACGAGTGACTTGCAGGATTCTCGCCAAACAGAACCATGCTCAGGTGTGGCCGCAGGCATCCTTCCACCTCCTGCTGGACCTCCGGCTTGATCTGCTGGGCCAGTTTCCTTCGGGAAATGACAACAGCTTCATTTCCAACTGCGGCGAGATGGAAGGGGCGATGGAGAAGGTGGCAGCGTTGCATCGGCGTGAGCAACCGGGGGGGGGGGGGGGGCAAAGCAGACAGGAGAGACGTTGCAGCCGGTGCCCGCGCCTTAAGGTAACTTTGGTTTTTTTAAGGCTTTCAGGTAGTTTCTACATTCCAGTCAGTAAAGTTGTGCCTCAGAGTTTCTACTCTTAGATCTTACGTGTATAGATCTCGTTTTAAAAAATTACTAGAAATCAATATAGGGGACCTCCTGACCTAAAACAATGAAAGAGGCAAGCGTGTGTTGCTTCTTATTCATATAAACACTACACACAAATCAGAAGTGTCCAAAAACAAGCAGAACTTATACAATGCCCAATTAACCAAACATTGTATCACTTATACTAACCTTCTAACTTAACTCAAAGTGTATGTATAAAAGAAGGAGGTAAACAGAAGTGAAATCAAACCTTGAAGAAATAGGTCTGGGGATGGTATTGACAAAAACATAGGAAATCTAGTCCTAGGGGAAAATGGTAAAACTAAAATCATATATGTTATTTTGAGGTGATGAAATAACAGCCAAAGGAGAAATATATATTGGTTATTTGAAAATATATATTGGTTATTTGAAAATTGTGTGGCTAAAATAGTGGACTTTTTAGAAGGAATATGGAAGCAATAACAAATTCATTGCTATTAAAAATAATCATTAAAATTAAACTTAGCATAAAATTTACCCATCAGTTTTTCTATTTATATGCTTATATGTTCTTTGCATGTGTACAAAGTGACTAGGCTTTGATTTGAACTACCACATCCCACCTACCTTAAACTCCTCAAACTAACATTGCCTTCATCTCCAAAGCTTCTGAGGACATGACTTTTCTTCCTATTTAAGTCTACAAGTCTTCAACTTCCCTGAGGGAAGATCCACGCATCAGAACAACTCAGAGTTGTCTGACTCATACAGCCTTTTCTATTTTAGGACAGATCCCTCCAGTAAGACCCACATCAAGTCACTTCACAGGAGATACTGTTTCCTCTTGTGAGTAGAGAAAAGATTACTTAAAAGGTAAGTTTAAATACAATACATCTAGAAGAAAAATAAGTTACTCTTAAATTGTCACATCTTCTTAAATTTTCTAGAATATAGCTCATCAATAAAGGTTAATTTCCCCATATTGTAAAAGCATAAAAAATACCAGACCATGGAACATTTTTTCAAGTAATTAGTATGTACATCATCTGCCACTATCAAATAAAAAAGCATAAACTCCATAAAAGTAAATATATACAAACATATATTTAACAATAAAACATATATGTCATCAAATTTATATTAATTTAAACATGTATGAGATTGTATAGTGTAAACATAAATATGGACAAATTTACTTAATTGTGTAATTAATCAGATAAAGTATATCCTAACAGGAAAAAATCCTATGCAAATTCTACAATTCATTTGCTTAGATTTCAAATTGTTAGAACAAAACAATTTTTGTTATCTTTCTCATAAGAAATTAACTTCATTTTGATGTTTTCAGCATAAGAAATGACTAATCCCAACAGGTTTAAAACAATGTCTTTGCTTGAATCCTGGGCTTCCAAGTTATAAAAGCCAAAATAAATCTCTACAGGAGAAAGTTCTCTTTATTTTTTGAAACTCTTATATTGCAAATGCTGTACATAAAATGTTTTTCTTAATAACCATAGATTTTAATTTCCAAAATGATGTTTGTAGGGAATGCAAATATATGTGGAGAGAAGTTACCTGGTTCATACTTTGGACAAGTGCAAGAAAAAATAATGTTGAATGTTTTGCTTATTTTCTGTGATTTGTTTTCTCATCAGACATCTGGAAACCCTACTGTATATGTTACATTTTAAACTAATAAATTAATAACTTTTGATAGTGGGTTGGAAAAGGGGAGAGAGAAAAATATAGAGATAGATATAGGGAGATTCTCTTAAATTTTAAGCTTAGTGGAAAGAGACCTACAATAGGGTATGAAGTAAAATTACGGCCATTTAAACAGATTGAAAAGATTAGAAATAGACCTACAGAAGTAGGTAAGTCTTCAACAGGCCCAGAAGAATTAAATAGTATGCCTATCAGAAGGAACAACAGAGACAAAGATGCTGATTTTAAGAAATAACCATCAACACGCATGAGAGTAGTAACAGTCTTTGATGTTTGCAAAGTGCATGCCACGTAGAGCATATAGTCTACACAGATCTAATCACTGTGGTACATTTTTCCCTATAGGCTATCCAGGTAATAATATTAAATCATCACCATTTTACAGATGAAGGAATTAAGCTACAAAGACTGCCGGTTTCACAACTCACCTCTAAGAACACTAAGAACTAATAAGTATAGGATCTGGGATTTGAACTGAGGAAGTGATTGTCAAACCCATATTCCTAATCATCACATATTAAGGAGACAGAAAGACAACCAACAACTAAGTAAACAAAGGCTGTATTGTGAAGACTGGCCTGCTTTCTAAAGGGAAGAATTAGTTTGAGCATTTCTTCTGCTGTGTGAGTGTGTGTAATGTGAATTGGAGAGAATATGATTGAATAAAGAGAAAAATTGGCTCTATGCCAACAGCTGTTGACTGTTAGGGTGAATGGGAAGAAGGGGCTTGCTTAGTGAAATGATGCTGCTGAGAAAACAGTGTCAGAACCTGCACCTGCTTGGAGTGCAGTAAATGGAAGCTCAGTTGGCATTCTTTCCTTTGTTTCCTGATGGAAGTTGAAAACTTATACTAGAACTCATTTTGATTGTACGAAGTTTATTGATGCCTGTTTAATCTTGTTTTCAAGTTTTTTATTATTACATGTGTGCAGTACATAATACGTACATTTCTCATGGGGAATTAGTACACGTACATAACATATTTTAATTCTGTTTTCATCTCCTTCCCCTCCTTACCTCCTCCCTCCCTCCATCTCTTTGTCCCTTTCCCTTTTGCAAAAGATCTATTTCCTTACTTCCCATTAACTCTTCTATTTTGCTACGCACTTATGTTGTGGGTTTCTCATAAAAGAAAAACCATGTGATATTTACGCTTTTGTGTCTGATTTATTTTACTTAACATTATGGTCTCAAAATACACCCACTTTCTTTTATATAACTCAAGTTTATTCTTCTTTATGGCAGAGTGGTACTCCACTGTGTATAAATACTGTATTTCTTTATTCATTCATCTGTTGATGGACATAACAGCTTTTAAGACTTAGCTACTATGAATTGTGCTGCTATAAACATGAGCATGTTTGTATCATTGTAATATGGCATCTTTAAATTTTTCAAGAAGACATGGAAAGGAAATAGATAGATCAAAGGGAATTTCTAGTTTTAGTTTTTTGAGGACACTCCATATTGATTTCCATAATGCTCGTACTAGGTTACAGGTCCACCAACAATGTAAACGTGTTTATTTTAAACCCTGAGGCCTCAGCAGCTTTTGTTTTTGTTTGATTTCTTTATAATAATCATACTTTCTGGAGTAAGACAGAATCTCATAGTTATTTTAATTTGCATTTCTCTCATAGAAATGTTGAGCAATTTTTCCATGTATTTATTGGTCATTTGCACTTCTGAAAAGTGTCTATTTCAGTAGCCCGTTTCTTGGCTGGTTCTTTTATTTGGGGGGATCTAAGTTTTTGAGTTTTTTATATATTCTAGATTAGTTTTCTATTTGTGGGATTACTGGCAAAAGCATTTTCCCACTCTATCTGATCTTACATGCTTTTCAGAATTTTCCGTGTGATATTTTGGTTTATTTTTGTTAGTTTTGATCAGTTTGTTAATTCTAGCTTTCAAAGAATTACTGTCATATAACCATTTTTAATAATTTCGTTATTGAAACTCCTGAGCAATATATAAATTGGCATCTGGTATTATTTGCTGCCTCCCAATCTCCCCTACACACTTTTTTAAAGGTACAACTGAACTTTTAGTAATATTATGATCATTAATAGAGAAAGAGTTTTAATTTAAAGCTCAGTACACAGTGGAGGAGAATTAATGGTTTCTGAGCAGGTAAATATTGTCAGAAAACATGAACTAGCTAGATGAAGCATATCAGGTAGATGCTGTGCCGTGAGGTGGAGAGAAGAAATGGGTGATGATAAGGATGAATCAAAGATGCCTGAATTAGGAATCCATGTAATTGGGAGAAGAGTAGTAACATGAATAACATCAACCATAAATATATAAAGACAAATGTGATTAAAAAGAACATAGCAATTGACCATGTTTTGTAAATACACATTTTATAGGCATAATTCTCATGTTATGAAATTGAATTATCCATAACAAATACAAATGCAACCTTAAAATCATTTACTTCGCCGAAGGTACACAACCCTGCTTAAGAAGTTACTTTTAACAAACAAGTTAAATCAGTCTTAGTAATTTAGCTTTTTAAATTGTATACCTGATTCCTCTGTGTTTTTGAGCTGTCTGTACCTAATGCTATGAATAGACAATTATGTGCAATGCCTATTATAAAACACTCCATCGTTAAACTAATACACTACTTGCTGTGTTACCATGGAATTTAACTCTTGATAATAGAACATACAAGCAGTACTAAAATTTAACTTAGAATCAATCCACCTAGTTACTGGGAGTCACTTTATATTCTCTGCTGATAGTCTCCACAAATACATATTCAATAATTAAAATTATAATTCATTCCATAATTGCATATTAGATACTAATCATATGATATTGTCTCACAGGCATAGGTCTTTGAAAATTAAAATTAAGGTCTAATTTTTATCAATTTTCCAAAACAAAAATGCACACTTAATTATGTTTAAATGTGTTTTGATAGTTTTTCAGTGAAATTGATAAATTAAGGATTAGCCTCAACTCTCCTCCTTTAGATCAACAAATATCTAGAAGTCTTGCAAATGCAATAATCTATTGGAACATGTCTGAGTAGTCTGATATTATCTCTTGACAAATTCTTTTGTTCTCTTCTAAGTCAGCTGGATACATGCAACTTCATTTTGTGTCTATAGTAAACATTTCCTATAAAGTGATAACAGATTGCAGCACTAATGTATTGTCTGCATTTACTTTGAATTGTGCATCTTAATTCTTAAATTGTGATAAAATTAGTATGCTTGGTAAGGTTTATTTATTATTTTTGAGAGCAGTAGTAATTTGATTACTCTGATAAAACTCAGCTGAATTTATTACTACAATTTTAGTAAATAATCTGAGTAAATATATGTGTACATAGTTTTTCCATATGAGCAAAATATTTTATTGAATAATTGACAATTCAATAATATTCTCATGTTCATTAAGTTCTTTTTATTTCCACGGTTCTTTCCACTTTATCAAATACAATGCTATTTATATTGAGAAAATATATTCAAATGCTTAAGCCTATTCTATCAGTATCCAATTATTTCATAATTATACCATATTAGCCATGTTAATAGCCGTGTAGTAGCCATAAACATAATGTTTCCTTCCATAGTTCAATATAAGTTCATTTAAGAGATCTACAGAATGATAGGTAACTCACATACCTAACCATGAAGGTAATTATGTCTCTGAAGAAGAAAAAGTTAATGGATTGTTGGAGGAGAATGCAGTGCAGTTCAATAAGCATACCAAAAATCCTAGAGCCAGGTATGGTGGCACACACCTGTAATCTCAGCACTCTGGGAGGCTGAAGCAGGAGGATAGCAAGTTCAAGCCCAGCCTGGACAACTTAGTGACTTAACAAGACCCTGTCTCAAAATAAAAAATAAAAAAGGACTAGGGTTGTAGCTTTGACCAAAGGCCTTGGTTGGGGCTCAGTCCCCAGTACCACCAAAGGGGAAGAAAAAGATAACTAAGAATGAATGGTCGTTAGAATATGGGGGGCCTATTACAGATTCTCAGCTAATCTGATGAGAAGCTATGTGAAGAAAACTCATTCTGAAGCATTTTCTTCCATATGACAAAATGGACTTGGCTTCTTGGCTGCTACTGAGCCTACTCTTGGAAATTGCTCTTGATAGACACTTGCCTGATACACCTTTAAAGTTGCATTAAACTTGCTTTAAAGTTTTCCTCATAATACAATGGGCCTTGGATGCATATCGAATACTTAGGGATCTTTTGAAACATACATTGAGACTTGCCTAAGGCCATTTTAGTAAAAATCTCAGGATGGTAGTTGGAGCAGAATTTGGTGTTTTGTAAGAGATTTCTGTGGTTGAGAATCACTTTATTAACACATAAAGCCAGAAACATCATGTTCTTGTTCTAGTCATCTCTCTGGAGCTCAATTCTACTTCAGACAGAAGTCCACAGACAGGTAAAATCATGTGCTGCCTGAAATACACATTTCAACCTCCACTACTATCATTTCTCTATCATTGCATGCTGGCCTTGAAATACTGAGGCTGACAGTTGCATGTTAGTTGCATATATGCTAAAATCAAGGGTGGGGTATTTAGGGGAAGAAAAAACATATGGCAGATATGATTGTTGAAAATATGTCATTTGGAATGGAAAAAAAAATGATGAAGAGTTCATACATAATGCCCCATAATATAACAGAGAAGAAATAGACCATTTTGTTAGCATTCTGCATAGGGAATAAAAGGCAAAAATCAAGACTCAAATGTGAAAGTGTCGCGAGCCAGACAGCCACTTTATAAAAATACCTG
Source organism: Heterocephalus glaber (assembly GCF_000247695.1). The sequence goes on along the minus strand of NW_004624730.1, from coordinate 21,162,040 downwards.
TGGAGGTATCGCATTTAGTACAAGGCTTTATGAAGTAAGATATTGACAGTGACTGTGTTTGATGGGGGTGAGAACAATAGAGTTTGCCTCAAGATCCAAACACATAAACTCCACACCCAATATAATTTTGCAATTAACTGTCAGCTTCTCCTCTTTAACTAAGCTCTTGTTCTGGTCCTCCTGTTTGTCCTTCCTTCACCCCCTCTGTATTCAGTTCTGCTTAATTTACTTATCCTTTCTCTGAATTCAAGAGCATTCTAATACTCTAATCCTTCTGACTAGGACCAGACATTTCCTCATTTCCTTATAGCTGATCTTTATATTAATTACAAACATTCTTAGTTCTTCCCTGTTGTTGTTAAGAGTATGCCCTTCTAAAGCCCTTAAAGTAACTGGCTATTTTTTCTCTTGGTGAGGGGAAGAAGTGGGGAGGGTATGGAGAATGTGGGAAGAGGAAGATTGTTAATGTCTAAAAATCTCTGTTCTTAATTCAAAAGACCTGACAGCTTTTCTCTCTCATGTTTTAATGTATTCTGGAAGATGCCTGCCACCAATAGTGTATTTTCCAGAAATAGCCTTGTTTTTCTTTCTGTATAGTGCTGTATCTTTTTTTCAGCCTGTACTCAGAGCTAACCTGCTGTGTTGGGAAGGGATTGCTGTTCTGTTCTGGGCCTGGGTGGGGAAAAAGCAATTTCTATATCAATTCTAAGTGACAAAACAAAACATCTCCATTAAAAACCATAGGTCCTGTGCATCTTCATATCTGAATCTAAAAAGTTTACTTTTGATGCTTTCATAACTCCTGTTACTTAGACTACACTAAAATTATTGTGGAAATAATGACCTAAATTCCTCCAACATGTTTATTTAGCTATTTCATGAGTAAAAATTTTATACAACAGAATTCCTTTTCAAGTATTACCATATTTCTCAGCCCTACATATAAAAATCTATGATATGGAAAGGTTGATTAAAATTTTAATGAGACCTTTTCTTCCTATTTCACAATATCAGTTAGGAAGAAAAGGTCTAAAGGAGTAGGGGAAGTGGGAGGGGTGGCAAAAAGAAAAGAAGGGAAAAGAAAAAATATGAGAAAAGGAAAAAAATAGAAACAAAGTCTTTGTAAATAGGGAAGGGTGGAGGGGGTGAAGGAGGGCAGGGGAATGGGGAAAAAAACTAAGAACCAAGATACATCATGTAAAGATACAAGATCCCAGTGGTGAAGGTAACCGTATTGTATACCAAAAACGTATCAATAAACTTAATGGAAAAAAATTATAATAAGATGGCTGAATTTGAGAAAATGTTTCTACATTTAGTATAAAACTTAAAATGGAAATCTGGGGCATACTATTTTTTATATAATATTGTGTAGCCTGTTTTCCATAGGACTTCTTGTCTAACATCTTTAGGCACAGGCAAACATCTTATCCAAGTAAAGAATTTCAAGTCTTCCACATTCAAAGTAAAATTTAGAAATTTGCAAAGTGGAATTAGGTCTATTTTGATTAATCAAGAAGCTGCAATGATTGAAATAAATTAAAGATCTGAACTTACTGAGAAATAGAACAGTAACAATACCCTGTAAAAACAGAATGGACATAACTAAACAGTATCAGGAATGAGGGTTCATGAATTTAGATTGAATAGTTTAAAAATCATAAAGTAGTAATAAGAGCAAATTATGTCAATGAATTTGTAAAATTTGATTAAAAGGATATTATCTTGGTAAGTTATTATTACCAAAATAGACACAAGAAGAAAGAGAATACTTCAATTGACTCAGAACCATTTAAGTTTATTAAAACATATTCCTCATGAATTTCTGCTTACTGCATCAAAAAAGTAAAAAGACAACCCATAAAAACAAAGATGAAAAGATAAGCCAAAGAATAGAAGATATATGTATAAATGCAACAATATGGTTCTCAAATTGAGAATATCTGGTTTGATGCTGTGTTCTTTGAGAGACTAAAGAGGCCAGTGAAAAAAACTAGGCAAAATACTTGAACATGAAATTCTGAAAAGCATATCTAAATAAATATTAAACATATAAAATGTTCTCCATTTCACTAGTTATAAAAGAAATGTAAATTAAAACCTCAAAGTGATGCTCCTACAGCTTCATGGAGGTGGCTAAAATGAAAGACTGACAATACTAGGTGTTGACTAGAATGTAAAGCTACTTGAGCTCATACACTACTGGAGGCATCATAAATTAGTTCAACCACTAAAAACTGGCTGTGTTCCCTAAAGCTCCCATATGTGTTCTCTATGACTCACCAATTCTGCTCCCAGGCTTGTGCAAGCATGTGTGTTTGTGTGTCTTGGTATGTATGTGCACAAAAATATTGGGAGAAAGTTCACAGTAGACTTCTTATAAGAAAAAAAATACTTCAACAGCCCAAGTAGTCAGTAACAATAAAATAGATGAATAAACTAAAATATATTCACATGGGAGAATACTATATAATAATGAGAATGGATGATCATTCTCATCACTCAAAATAACACAATAACACAGATGAATCCCTAAGGGCATATTGAGAAAAGAAGCCAAATACAAAACAGTGTATACAGCATAATTTCATTTATATAAAGTTCAAAACTGATTTATATTATTCTAAAGAATGTTTTTATTCACACACACAAGTATGTACACATGAATGTGAATGTTGAATAATCTATGCTGAAATTTTATTCAACCTTTTGTGGACTTTTTTAAAACCAGACCTACAGTTAGCAGTGCAGTGAAACCTGATGGCCTCATAGGAGATTTTCCAAGCAAGAGCTTACAGTCCACCTTGTAAACAAACCAGGCCCTAAACACAAAAAGTTGGCAAATTCCATGAACTTTCTCCTTTTCAGAAGTATACCAAGCCATTTCAACTTCTAAGCAGAAAGAAACTAAACTTGTACTTGAGGGATGCAGCTCCTCCTTCCCAGGCAAGGGAAGAAAACCAGTTTTCTTTCACGTTATGATTTGCTTATTTTCCCTAAGGAGTTGTCAGACGTCAGGGTACCAGAGCCCTTCAAAAGAGCACTTAGATGAGGTGCTGGGAATATTCTAATTTTTCTTGATTTGTTCTAGCTACAAAGCTGTGTTAATTCTGCTATAATAATATATTATCTTCCTCTATTATTTGAATGTATAGGTCAATAAAATTCACTTTAAGAAAGACAAAACTGTGTAACACATAAATAAATTTCAAACAGAACAACATCACCTAAAAAGAGAATCAATAAAAAAAACCTATCCCTGAAAAACACGGTAAACTGAAAATTCTACAGGCAAGTTCCACTAAATTTTTAAAGGAACAGATATTTTTATCTTTATTCTAGAGCATAGAAATACAAAGACAATGCCTCCACTCATTTTCTTCAGGTTAGTATAACTTTGATAGCTAAATGAGACTACAAAAGAGGCCAATCTCACATTTAAATATGTCTTTCACAGGCAGGTCTGCGGACTTGATCCCCAGGTCACCAATCACACTGAAAACACCAATTCAGCCCTCTGCAGACAGGATGATCTGCGGACATGGTCCCAAGGTCGCCAGTTGTGCTGAAAACACTGGACCCCCCTCCCCTCCTTTGGCCTCTTCTCTGTATAGCCACCTGGTTCCACACTACAAAGACACAGAGGACACCAGACCACCATAACACTGTACAGGAGCTAATAAAGTTCTCAGCATTTAAAGAATTCCTGCCCAGAGGTAGGGGCATCTGAGCCACCGCCCCACTGCTCCCTAGCCAGAGGAAGGGGCTTTCTGGCCACCACCCCTACCACCATTCCGAGCCCTTGGCCCACCTCTCCCAGCTCAGAGGAGATGAGCCACTCAGACGTCAACAGCACCCCCTGCCCCTCCCCAGTCGAAATGAGAAAACATGTAAATAAGTCTCAAAACCAGACTTCCAGATCACCTACAGCAACCACAAAGGGAAATGAAATGGAACATTCTGATACTCAACCACCTGGACCCACTGAACTGGCAACAAAAGAGGATCTGGAAAAAATGAAAGCAGAAATAATTTCTCAGATAACAGGAGAAATTGTGTTCCTGGTGCAAGACATGATTAATAAATCTGGAGAAGAGCTCAGGAACATGATGGAATCCCAACATAGGAAACAAATGGAATCCATAAAACAGATGCAAATAGATTTCCAGGACATGAAAAACTCC
>NW_004624730.1:21131564-21144676 GCF_000247695.1 Heterocephalus glaber | reverse complement strand
CGCCTGCATGGATTACCTCCTCTGAGCTGGGTGAGGTGGGACAGGGGCCGGGAGCAGCGGTAGGGATGGTGACCCAAAAGCCCTTTCCTGTGGGCTGGGAGCAGCGGGAGGGATGGTGGTTGGGAAGCCCCTTCCTTTGGACCAGGAGCAGTGGGATGGTGGCTCAGAAGCCCCTCCCTCTGGGCTGGGAACAGCAGGACTCAGTACCTAGGTCTGGTGTTCTGGTGTTGTCTGGGTCTTTGTAGTGTGGAACCAGGTGGCCACCTGTCTGCAGCGGGGTGACTCGGCATCCTCTGCACAACCCAGGACCTCGGCAGGGTGTGCACAGACCTTCCTGTGTGCAGCGGGCCGATTAGGCGCATTCTGCATGACTATTAGTAATTCTTAATAATTAAGATAACCTAATCATTTATCCTAATTGCTAATATTTTCCCAATTTAATATGTCAGTGTTATCCATTTTTATTATCTGAATTACAAAAAACACATGTAGTAGTTTAAATAGAAAGCATTGTACATAAAAACTTGTATTCAGTTAGCATTTAGTAAACAATGCCAATAACAGTATACATAAAACAAATCATATAAAACCAATGTAAAGTCAATTTATATTCAAAAATTATAGAGTTCTAGCATCATATGTTGCTTTGTCTAAAGATAAATACTTTGTCTAAAGACATATATTGTGATAAACTACTGAATTTTGAACTTCACTGTGGTTGCCTAGGGGTAGATGTACATTTGTGAACAAGGTAGATGCATTAAGCTCCAGTGTTGAGGATTGGTGTTTTAACTTAAAACACTGCCCAAGGTCACTTAATTCTTAGCCCATAATTACAATGCTGGAATCATGCATCCTATACTGGCACCTACTTAGTAGGAAGATTATTGTTGTTAAGGCAAGATAAAATGAATAATGGTTCTCTGTCCTTTAACCTCTTTTGGTTAGCTAAGGAGGAATATGGTAGGTGTGCAAACAATCTCTCTTGCATAATAATATTGTATTCTTATTTGAAAAGACTTAGCTGGCCTACATCTTAGGCCACATGAAGGTACAGAATTAGCCCTTTTAATGCTATAGCTCAAGACACCTCTGCAGTTCTTCTGTATAAAGAGCTAATATTATTCCTTAATGACTCTACCTTCCAACAGAGTCCATGTTTGAAATCTTAGTACAAGTCTTCTGAAAGGGGAGGAACATTAAATCTTTTGTTCTATACTCATTAACTTTTAAAATATGCACTAAAAGAACAGAATGGTCTGTTAAATAGTCTTTTTTAAAATCCATTTGTCTTTCTTACACCCTAATTAGGTCAAATCCCCTGATGGTAGAAAACTTAAAAATACCTCCTCACCTTTCTCAATCTACTCCTATTATTTGTAGAAAAGGTGATGTTCTAAATTGCTTCAGTGTACAGACTGGGCGAGAATTTACTCGAGATAGTTATCCAAATTTTTCATTTCAGAAAATAATGTCTTTTCAGTCAGGAAAAATAATAATGGAGGAGTAATATTTCTTTGTTGATGTTGCATTTTCAGAAACATAAACTAAAATCACAACATACAGAGATGTCTGTATTCAGGCCCTGGGACTCACCTTCCTCAAGTACCCCTTCCTATTAATACCTCTCCAGGTTTTTAAACGTAGGAACTTCTGCAGCCCTTTTCCACTTTGTAACATTTATCTTTGACTCCATCGTCTCCATGGATTTGGTTAAAATCTCTCACTTATTTACCTCCTGGTAAGATGTCTCATCTGAGTTTTATAAAAACATGTGATTGTCCTGTCATTGGCACTTACCTTTAGGTTCAGTCTTTCTGTGGCCAAAACTGAATTCTTACTTTGGTCCCACTAACTGGTTTTTATGAAGGTTCAACATCTCAGCTAAAAATTTGGAGCTATCTTCGGTATCCCTAGTACTAGTTCTGTGTACATTCAATTGCCTCTTCAACAGCTGTGGCTACTATGCTCTGCTTCCCATCATGAACACTGCCTCTCCCGCCTCACACCTCTTGTCTCTTGCTGGGAGAACAATAAAGGGAAACCTTCCTAACTACCCTGTGCACTGCATTGTTCTACACACTGTAGCTATTATGGATTCTTTGAAATGTCAGTTGAACCTGTTGTCTCTAGTCTTATCTAATATCTTTATAGTTTTCCATTATATCTAGAATAAGATGATGTACTTAAGATCCCTATAAGATGTTCCCTGCTCTCCCACATTGGCTGTACTTTGAGCCAGTGGCCATTTTTACTATCACTTACCTAATTTCTTTGATTTTGAGAGCATCCATCCCACCTCAAGTCTTTCATACATGTCATCAGTATGGCCTGGTGCTGTTTTCACTGCATGTTTCTTTAACCTAATGGATGACTCCTATGATAACACAGAGATGTCACTAGAATCCCCCTCAAGGAAGAATTTGATGTCCCAGAGGCTGGGATTACTCTGGACAGAGTCCTCTGATTACAAGTCTCTTCCAGGATTACCTCAGCTCCAGGGTACAACCATGCCCAGGGTCATTCTTTTCATGGCAAAGCCATGGCCAATGAGTGACTGAGGTGCACAGAACTCTGTTGGGTTAGGTTAGCTTCAGAGTTACTCATGGGATAAGGTGAAGCCAGCATCACAGCTTGACTTCTCACTCCAATGCATTCTGTTCCTTCCTCTTCTTTCTACAAATGTGGATCATCATGGGTCTCCCTAATAAGTGTATTACCTCCTAAGCAGTCACAGAATCTCCTTCCAATTACTCCTCCTCCAGAGGTCTGTTTAGATGTAACTCCCTTAAAGAAACAAAAATTTATACTGTCACTCATCTAGAGGTTGCAGGTCTGAACTCAAGGTGTTGGTAGAGCCATACTATCACTGAATGCTACAAGTTCCTTCCCTCTTATAGCTTCTGGTGCTATCAGCAATCCTTGGTGTTCTTTGCCTTGTAGATCCATTATTCTATTTGCATCTTCACAAGGGCTGCTCTTCTATGTGTCCACAGCTTTGTGTTCAAATTTCCCTCTTTGTATCAAGACATCAGTCATATAAGATTAAGGGCCCAGCCTAACCCAGTCAAACCTCATCTTAACTTAACTACCATCTGCAGAGATACTATTTCTATTAAAGTTATTCACAGGTTCTGGGGTTAGGATTCCAATATATTATTTTGGGAGACACAATGCAATCTATGAACTGCACTACTGAGGATATATTTTAATGTAAATAACATAAATTATGATAGATAGTTTCAATTCTTTAAAGTGACCAAACATTTTTTAGTATTTTTCTGCTGTTTAAGCTACATCAGTAAATCTCATTGTTTTCTCAGTTTCTCTTACAAAGAAGGCACATAACTTCCATCATCAGAGGCACTCCTGCCAAATGGAATTGGAAGTCAGTGGTGCAAAAAAAGCAGGCACTGTGAAGAATCTATCTTGGTAAGGAAGCTGACATTGATAGCTGATATTTAGAAGCAAGGATGTCAGAGTTCAGGCTCTGTCCACGGCAAGCCCACAGCATCTGAGTTCCTGCAGATGGCAGCACAGGTGCCTTCAGAGGATTGGTTCAGTGCTTTGGTTTGGGACACTCATACTGGATATACTGTTTCTCAGCATGGATCTTTGAGATTCAATAGTTTTTAATATCCTTTCAATACTGCCTTTCTTCTTCAACTAGTCAGAGTTGGTATGTTTTATCTACTGCTAAACCTCTAACATACTCAGAAATCCAACTTGAGTTAGTTCAGAAGAAGGAAAAACATAAGACAATAAAAGTAAACTTGTTAGTTTGAACCTCTGTAAGGTTGCAGAGCTACAGTTAGAACCTGGGTCTCAAATGCTATCAGGACTATTTCATCCCATCTCTGTTCTCGGCTTTCCTGTATGTGACAAATTCAATTTTTCATGCTGATTATCCCCACTGGAACCAAGGCCAAGAGAACCCCTGGGTTTTGAGAGCAAAGAAAAAAGAGCTCTATTCGCAAGTTCCAGTTTTACAAATTCAGGCAAAATCCTTTGATTAGCCAACTTAAGTCACATGCCCACTCTATGTATGACTCAGTATGGTCAGAAAATTGAGTCACTGAGTTCATTCTAGTTACTGTGCCCAGAGAAGCAGTTCATCCATTTTTTTAAAAAAATCTACATGCCAGAGTAGGGAATGGAAAGAAGGAAGCAGATTCTCCCTCAAGATGGAGTTTTGAGGATAGGGAGAGAGTGGGTAGGATAAATATGTCCACCTGAAAAAAATCGTTATGAACCTGGAAACTACATCAGTTTGTGTGCACTATAAATGTTTTCTGAGCTTACAAATACAATTTAATCTAAACCTGCAAATAATGCCAGATACTACCTCTTCAAAATGTGTAACTAGGTAATTCTGTAAGTTAAATAAAATGTAAGCTTTACCTACATATACACAACCTTCTGCTAAATACTGCTGTTTTCTGAGTGCCTTAGGGATGTAATGAGTAGAGTGAGAAATTGGTTTTATTATTAAATAACTAAATGAATGATCCTGATTCAATGATTGAATTGAGAACATGATGTTAGAGTGATAAAGGAGTAGCATGTTTACAAAGATATTTGTGACTTTACCAAATCTACTTTAAATTTTATTTCATTTCATATTGAAATGATATGATAAAAGCAACATCAAATCAAAAGAATTTCACTACTTATTAGTTATGTAAATTTAAGCAAGTTAGTTCATTTTGCTATGACCTAAGATAAATAGATAATAGATTAATAGATAAAGATCTATTAATAGAGGCCAGTTCAGCACCCATGTCAGAGGATGCTTGTAACAACTGAATGCATTACTACATGGAACCCAGGTTTTACTTAATATATTCTTATTTCTGCTATTAATTTCACCAGATCCAAGTGTCTCCTCAGTGACTTTACAACCTTAATACTGCAATCCCACTAAAGAACCTCTGCCTGCTCTCACCTTTTATCTTTAGGCTCATGTTTGTTCCAGTACCTCTTTGTTCTCTTAAAAGAACCTAAATCTCTTCCTTAAAGTAAAAAACCATAAGTCTTCCAGAAAAGAGAAAAGAGAAGCAATATATAATTTTTCCAACTCTATATAACCTTGGAATTGAAAGTAAAACACAGAGAATTTGTTAAATAAAGAAAAAATGTTTTGTCTTATTAGTATTATGTCCTTCTTTATTTCTTCAATCCATGAGTTCTCAGATATAGCTTTCATTATAGGAAAAGGTGGCTATTGGGAATTAGAATATGTAGAGAAAAACTATGAGCATAAACTTCTTTTTCTCCTCAAAAAATGAGAAATCAGTAATGGGCTGACTCAAAATGGAATTCCCATGAAATTTTCATGCCAATTAAGTTTACAGATATAATTCACTTACCTTACTTGCTACAGAAAAAAAGCAAAACAAAACACAGCAAACAAACAGTGCTAACAAGGACAACAACAAAACAGAACACCTGCTCAGGATTTTTCTGTTTTCCAACCCAGGAATAGGTTGATAAGTTTAAGTATATTTGTATAAGAAATAAATGGACAATAAATACATAATTAGTTTGTGATTTTCTAATTAATATGTGTGTGTTCTTTTCCATCTAAAAGACATACAAATAATAGAAACAGACAGGATTAGAAATTTGTTCAAATTATCATTTTAGAAACCTAAAGAGGGCTTTAGCGTACATCCTAGAATGGTACCATCTGTTCTTATTATCTTTCTTCTACACCAAAGACTACATTGTTTCATATAAAAGTATAATCTTGTTGTAGAATGGGTTTAAAATGTTAATTTCTTATATACCTCCCATCTTATTATGCAATTTTATTTCTAAGCCAAATATATAACAAATGAATTACTTTGCAAAAGGAAAACATTGTCACATCAAATTACTATTTTATGGGTATTAAAAAGAAAAGCAGATTGTCTTTGTTTTTGTGGAATATTTTTAAGAATGATAAGTCTTTAAACTTTTTTGGAAAGATGAAAAACATTTTTATCCACTCCATCATCTGAATATGTACTTACTTCTTCTTATTGCAACATCTTCAAGTTTATAACCACAAAATATTTTTATTCTTGTTTTTAGAGACCTAAGTTCTGCCATCTGGCAAAATCATTCACCTATCAATTCTTTCATCTACTTAGTGATACAATCTTTAACAGTAGTGATACCCTGTGCATGGTATAAACTTGTACAGGGAAACAAACACATACCTGGATTGTGTCTACTAGGATAACTGTATGACTTACTAAAACCCTGATTCAAAATTTTAAAAATAAGGAAAAGGCTGGGAAGGCCTTAGGTTCAATCCCTAGTACTGAAAAACAAGGGAGGCTCACAAAGATTCCATTGGTCAATACATCAAAAGTAGTATATTACCTTAGTCAGCACATTACTTTGCCTTACTGAGCTTACTAAACAAACCACTATGACAATATACAGTGCTTAATCATATGTTTATATGATTATTTCCCATAAGCTTGAATTAGAATATAAGGTCCAAGACAGCAAGTAGCCCTTGCTCTTGTTCATTGCCAGGTCCTCAATAGCTTAAAAAAGCTGGAATATGAGACATAATAAATATTTAGTGAGTAAATGAGTAAACTCTGGCTGAGGATAGATATGGACATCTATCAAATAATAAACATATATAAATATAAAACTTGATTAAGTTCTACCAGACAATTAAACATGGTTTTGTAACTGTGCATTAGAGGAAGATTTAAGCTTGTCTACACCTAATTAGGGCTACTATAATTAAGATCTGACCAAACTCAGGGTGTTAGATGAGTTAAATTCAAGTAGGTAAAGGAAGTAACATACATCTCTCCCAGCTCAGAGAAACTGCAGAGACCTTGTTACAGGAATTGAAAAATGACTAGTGTAGTTGCAGGGTTTATTAAGAGATGAGAGCAGCTTTTCAAGTATAATTCAGTAGCTTATCACTTTTTGTGGCTCTGATACACAAGCCGATTTCATTTCAAGAACCAATGCTCAAACTTATATATGTGTGCATATAAGTATATTGTAGGAACAATTGAGATTATTACTGTCCACTAAATAACTTCATGTGTCACTAATGTGTGATATGTACAGTTTTAAAAATTCTGGACTAGACTAGTCATAAGAAAGACACTTTTCCTCATCCTAAGACATGCATACTTTAAAAAAAATTTACTTCAGTTACATTGTGGAAACTAGATCATGGAAGATGACCACTGGAGATGGGACAGCACAGAAGAAATCAGGTGATAGGAGGGCCAACAGTGAACAGAAGAATGAATGTGACAAGGATTTAGGAGGTAAATCACCATGCATTGTATAAGAAGAAGAGAGGTAATCACAGACAACTCTTAGATTTCCTTCCCACGCAACTGCACAGATGATAATGCCTCTCTCTGGAACTTCACTCTGGAAGAAGACTAAGTGCAATGTGTAATACAATTTGTCCTGCTTTTCCTTGTTGAGCTTGAGGCCTCTCTAAAACATCCATTTGGTGATTTTGAACAAACAATTGAGTATATAGGTCTCTACTGCAAAGGCAAAGTCGGAATTAAAAGATTCAGATTTGGGGTTAACTGTCATGGAAATCACAGGTATACATAACATTACCTGGAGAAGTGAGTGAGGATAGGAGAGATCCAAAACAGAGCCTTATGAAATCTCAACATTCAAATGCTAAGTGGAAGAAGATGAGCTTGTAAATAAGGCTAAGAGGGAGAGGCTACACATACATAAGAAAAAACAGGAGAATATGCTGCCAAAGAAGCCAAAGAAATAGCATTTCAAGAAGAGTTGACAATTTTAGACAATTAAGAGTTGACAATACTTATACTGAGAATTACACCTGGCTGTTTCCTTTGTATTATTCTGGGGTTTTGCCATGGTTGTTATTATTGTGTTGTTTGAGGACAGAATGGTAAATATTCAAACATGTTGATCCCTTTACTGTTTTCCCATGATCTTCTCCATGATTTCACTTCCTTTCTCATCATTTAGATAGCATTTTCCAGCATAGTAATCACATCATTATATCAATTTCTCTAACTTTCCATCTGTGATGTCTACCTAGAGAGCCTTCAGTTCTCCATAAATTCATCTGCTTTGCTTGTTTACTCTAGATAAAACTTGAGGAAACCAAACACTGTGCAGATTACTGCCTTTGCAAACTCATCAGTGTTTAATAACTACTGATCCTTAATGCTAAACAGCACTTCTTCCTTTTGCCTCACTCAACTATTCATTCGATTTTCTACAGAAACTCTTTTAACTCTCATTTTATATGAATCCCATCACTGGCCCCTCTCAATCTCAGGAAGTTACTATTTCTTGGGATAAAAGGAAAACAGCAGCAGCAACAACAAAATGTTGAGATCATTAAACAGAACATTTCTCAACTTTCCATCAACAATTAAAAAAAAAAATTTTTACAAACAACTTTCAGAAACAGTGTAAGATAAAACTTAAGAGTATGGGCTTTACCCCGGTACCGAAAACAAAAACAAACAAAAGAGTGTGGGCTTTATTTATAGTTTGTGACATTTGAAAAATTGCTTAAACTTTATGTGCTACATAGTCATCTGTAAAATGAGCACAGTCCTAATACCTAAACAAAAACAAAATTGCACTGTTAAATGAACAATGGAGTGGTTCTTAAATATGGGAAAGTATCACAGTCATCCAGAATTTTTGTTATAACATAAATAAGGCCCCATCCAAAGAGTTTCTGATATAGTGCCTTTTGGATACAGCTTCAGAATTTGCATTTCTAACAATTTCGCATATGAAGATTATGATGTAGAACAGAGTCAGGAACACAATTTGTGGGCCACTGATCTAATACATATCAAGATTAGAAATGCAGTTGACACATAAGAAACATTTTAAAATATCATATCATGTACATGTATCATTTCCTCCCTTTATCTCAACTTTGTGGAGAAAATCTCTCTCCTGTATATGGTTGTTCTCTCAGCCTTATTCTCTGAAAACTTTGGCTTCCTACCATTGTTGGCAAATTGAACAATTGATTACTTCCTATAAATCCTTTTCTCTCTCTCTCTCTCTCTCTCTCTCTCTCTCTCTCTCTCTCTCTCTCTCCCTCCCTCTCTCTTTCTCTCCCTCTGTCTCTCATTTGGATTAATAGACTGGAACTTAAATATGCTTCTTCTACATTAAAAAAATCACTGACAATACTATGGGCTTAACTTTTAGCAACCATCTTAGCTCTCTTTTCTCTACCAACCCAAGCATTTCAAAAGAAAGTTTTCACTAACTCATTTTCTACAGTTTTTATGCTTTTATCAGCTCCATAGCTAAAGGCTTTCTGATTTATTTTCACACTGATCCCCCAGTGTTCCTCAAAACTTACCAGCACAAATCTCACAATAGCCAACAACAATGGAAATGTACTCCTCTGGATGGAACTAACATTACTGACCACTCCTCCCATCTCAAAACATTCTCTTCTCTTTTTTCATAAATCCACAATTTCATCACTCAGCCACTACACTTCAAATGCGTGCATTTCTCCTTCTTGAGATTCTCTTCTAAATCCTGATTTACTTGGGTTGGTTTATTTTGTTACATCTTTGTTTTAAATCTTAGATATTTTTAAACAATATTTCCTCACTTCTGACACTTTATGCTTCCTGAACAAACTCTGTTGAGAAATATTTATCTGAGGCATAATTCACAATGCAAAAAACAGAAAATGTGTTAGGTGTACTGAGCAGAAATAAACCACCTAAAAGTTAGTGTATTCAAGGGAATAAATATGTTGTCATTCTACATGTTCTGAAAACCTTTAATGATCTCTTTCTAGCATTTGTCATGTTAATTGACAGATCTCTAATTACATAAATAAACACTAATTTTTATATTCAGTACCACATTTAGAAAAAAATGGGCTGCTTATGGAGTTGGGATTCAAGAAGTGGTTTTGACATCTGCCCCTGGGACTTGGTCTTTCCTGATATAATGTTAATGACTTTCCTTTTGATTGTTCACCCTTGATAATATGTTTGATAACCAGACCCAGAATCAGAGCCCAGACTAACCAATGCACATATAATCACACTGATTACCCTAAAATATTTTAAAGTAACTTACAGACATCATAATAGTGTTTTCATTCTGTTCACTCACTGTAATCTTCATGTACTTATTAACAATGGAATTATAGATAAAAGGGTTTTTTTAAATGTACTATATCAGGCTGTGGTTTTAGCTCAGTGGTGCCGCCTCCTACCTTGCAAGTGCAAGGGCCCAAGTTCGATCCCCGGTACCAAAAATAAATAAATAAAAATAAAATGTACTATATAGACACACAATGACACAATGGAATATTATTCGGCCTGGCAACAGAAAGAAATTGTCATTGGTGACAACATGGTTGAACTTCAGGATACTATGATAAGTGAAATAAACCATACACAGAAAAACAAATACGATATAGTCTCACATATCTGTGGAATCTTTGAAAATATATACTTATCAAGACTGACAATAGAATGATAGTTGTTAGAAGACAGGGGATGGGAAGATCTTGGCCAAAGGATACATAGTTTCAATTGGAAGGAATTAGTTCTAGGGATCTATTTACAGAAATATGAATATAGCTAATAATAATATATTTGTTAAAAGATAGATTTCATATGTTTGTGTCACAAAAGATATTGAGAGATAGGTCCTTTTGAAGGGGGATTAAGTCATGAGAGCTGAGCTCTCATAAATGAAATTGGTTACACTCTTATAAAATAGGCCCAAGGGTCTTTTTTGCCCCTACTGTCAGATAAGAAACTGGTAAAAATGCACCTCTTAGGAATCAGAGATCAAGTTTTGCCAGCCATAATACCTACTACTGACTTGATCTTGAACTTTCTGGCATTCAGAGCTATAAGCAATTAATTTCTGGTGCTTATAAATCACCCAGTGTACAGTATTTTGCTAAAGCAGCCTGAATGAATTAAGACAGTAAGTGAGGTGGTGGTATGTGAGTTAGTTAACTTGATTCAGTAATTCTACACTGTATAAAAGCATAATGTTGTACACTGTAAATATATAAAACTTTTATTTGTCAATTGTACCTTAATAAAGTGGAAGGGGAAGATCTTAGGAAGAAAAAGCATAGACTATTTATAATATTTTGACCATAGGAAAGAGAAAGAAATAGAAATTTAATAGGCTCATCTGTACACTCGCCACAACTGGACCCCTGGTTACCCTTGAAACTAAGGCTACATTATATACTAACATTACAAAACAAACAATGCAAAAGCCCATAGCAATGAAATAAATAACTACCTGAGGCAAGTAAACTCAAGGTTGATCTAGGTCCACACTGGGTGATCTCTGAAAGAGCATTGTTGCAGTCATGTAAAAATGAGGTCAATTGACTCAGGAAATTTGGGAGCCCCTGAAGGATATACAGCAATTGTTCTTCACAAAATTTATTTTAACTAGTGCCTATATATCACATAGTTGCACATCAGCAGTATGTCTCATAGTATCTCAGTCAACACTGCTACCTAAGAGAAGTCTGAGACTGAAATACAGCACAAATCCTAGATGGTTTCAGACTTTCAGGTCTACCTCCCTGCTAGATAAGTCTGATTCAGGCAAACTCAATGTTTACAAGACTGAGTTATCATCTTTCTATACAACTGCTTTTCTACTTTTGTTTTCTATCTTGTTGGATAGAAACTCCTCAACCCAGCTGGCAGTGTCAGAAAACTACATTTGATATTCCTATCTTTTCTTTCTCAATTTCCTCATCTTATTAAACATAATGATATTCTATTGAGCCTACTTCCTACATATTTCTTAAATCAATCCATCTATCATTTCCAACTTACTGGTTCAAGCCACAAACACCCTTCCTGTAAGAGCAGAAGAGAACATGTCTATTGCGGACTGACTTAAGCTTAATTGGTTCTGCATAATGCTGAGGCTCTTTTTGGTAGTCAATAATAGATGTGAAAGAAATTCAAGTAGAAAGGATTAACTGTTTCCCATTAAGATCTTTTTTCCCCATTAACTTTTACTAAAAGCAAGTCTCAGGCCAAACTCTACAAAAAGAGTCCACATTTATTAGTCTTTCATGAAACCATAAATTCAATGCATTCCTCTTGTTGGCATTAGGCAATCAGAAATCCTCCCAAACAAATCTCTGAATGGAGAATCAGTGTTCAAATTTCAGGCATTCACTTTAATGGTTATAGATTTTAGAATTCAATAAATTCATATACCCTCTACAGATAGTGTCTGATGATGTCTAATGTATTTTAGTCATTCTACATGTCTTAAAAACCTTTAATTTAATGATCTTTTTCTAGCATTCACCATGTTAACTGACACATCTCTAGTTATATAAACTCTATTTCTAATATTCAGTAGTCTTCTATTCAGCAAAGATTTGGCTGTTGATAGAAACATAATTCAAAAAGTGCTTTTGCTACCTATCCTTGGGGCATGGTCCTTTCTGATACAATACAACTTTTCTAGTTCTATGAAGAAGTCACTATCATTTTCTATTTTTTAAAAAAAAATTTTTAGAAGTCTCATTTGACCCAGCTAATCTCTTTCTGGGTATCTTCCCAAAATAATTTAAAGCATCATGCCATAGTGATATATGCACACCAATGCTTACAGCAGTAAAGTTTGTAACAGCTAAATCTTGGAAACAACTCAAGTGCCCATCAACTGATGAATGGATATAATGAATGTGGTTTAAAAAAAAAATAATGGAGTATTATTTGGCCACAAAGACAGATAAACAAGACATTTCTAGGTAAATGGAGGCACCTTGAAACCATACTCTTAAGTGAAATAAATTGAACACACATGTGTAAATGTCATATAGTCTCTCTGAGTGAGACACTGAAAGTATAAAAAAGGACCAAAAGAATAATAGATATTGTGTAATAGCAAGAAATTTTTTAAACTTATACTGAATGTGAGATACTTTGTTAAAAGTATCCACCAAAATGTGAGCAGGACTGTCTTGCATGTAGTTAGGTATAATTTCTCTCAATTGGGCATATAGCTCCAGTGCCAAAGCACCCACCAACCCTGTTTATAGTGCAGGGTTCAATCTCCAATGCTACTTTTTTTTTTTTTTT
>NW_004624730.1:21084834-21113304 GCF_000247695.1 Heterocephalus glaber | reverse complement strand
TATGTATATATATAAAAGAAGACAGGTCATATGTCCAAACTGCGGTCCTAAATCCAAACAGCAGGCCTGGGTCTTAACTCCAAATAGTCGTTAGCCAGGTAGGTCGTTAAATGAGGAAAATCTGTATTCAATTTGGGGGAAGCGTTTGAGAAAAATTGGTATTAATTCTCCTTTAAATGTTTGGAATACTTCACCAATGAGTCCACCTGGCCTTGACCTTTTCTTTATTGAAAGATTGATTAATTCAATCTTTAACTCATTATGTCTATTCAGGTATTCCATGTATGATTTAGTCTTGGTAGCTTATATGTTTCTGAAAATTTATTCATTTATTTTAGGTTATTCTATTTGTTGGTGTATAATTATTTATAGCAAACTCATAACTTCTATTTTATTTATGTGATATTACTATCACTTTTGTAATGTTCCTATGTTTATTTCTGATTTTTTGGGGGGGGGGGTTGGGGAATCAAACTCAGAACTTTGCGCCTGCAAGGCAAGCACAGTGCCACTGAGCTAAATCCCTGGCCCTGTTTATTTCTGATTTTGAGTTTTCTGTGTTTTCTTAGTTTAGCTAAGGGTTTGTCAATTTTGTGTACCTTTTCAAAACACCAAATCTTAGTTTCAATGACATTTTTCTGTTTTAAAATCTATTGTTTTATTTTTTCACTGATATTTATTATTTATTTATTTCTCCTAAATTTGTGCTTATTTTGGTCTTCTTTTCCTAGTTCCATAAAGTGTAAAATTCGGTCATTTATTTGAGAACTCTCTTTTAGGTAGTCAATTAATTCTAAAAATATCCCTTGGTACTATTTTTACTATACCTCATAAATTATGGTATGTTGTATCTTTTTAAAATTTGTTTCAAATATTTCCTAATCCCTCTCTTAATCTCTTCCTTAACCTACTGATTGTTCAAAAGTGTGTCATTTAATTTCCACATATTTATGTATTTTCCATTTTTCTCCTTATAATTGACCTATAGTTTCATACCATTGTACTCAGCAAAGGTAGGTGGTATTTTCTTAAATTTGTTAAAACTTGTCTTGTAGTCTAACTTTTCCTGGAGAACTCTTTTGTGTGCTTGAGAGGAATATGTATTCTGATGCTCTTGGGTTTAATTTCCTGTACATGTCTCTTGTAATGTTCAGTGGTGTGTTCCCCTATTGATTTTCTGTTTACCTGTTCTATTCATTACTAAAAGTGGCATACTTTAAAAACCTAATATTACTGTGATGCTATCTATTTATCCCTTCAATCTCTCAGTGTTTGCTTTATATATTTAGGTCCACTAATGTTGGGTGCATAGATATTAGTAATTATTTTATCTTCTTGATGAATTGATCCTTCAATCATTACATAATGACCTCTTTTATCTCTTGACTGAAAGTCTATTTTATCTGATGTAAGTAAAGCTATCCTTGATATCATTTAGCCATCACTTTTTCTTTTTCCATATTTTGTTTTCAGCCTGTGTGTCCATGAATCTAAAGTGAGTCTATTGTGGAAAACCTATAGTTGGATAATGTTTTTCTTTCTTTCATTTAAAATATCAGTGCAGACACTCTATGTCTTCTGACTAGGAAATTGAATCCATATACAATTCAAATACTTAGGAAAGGATTTAATATTGCCATTTTGTTAGTTGTTTTCTGCCTCTCTTACAGTTGTATTTTCTGTTTCTTTGTCTTTGGTGTCTTCTTTTTTAACCTGTTAATTTTTTTCTAGTAATATATTCCAATTATATATATTATATTATATATTATATATATATATTCTGTAGATATGGTTACCGTAAGATTTACATAAAATATCTTGAGTTATACTAAGTTGATAACTAACTAAAAATGTAAGAAAGAAAAATAATTAGTGAATATTTTCGTTAGGAAAAAAATCCTCAATGATTCAGTTACCAGCTGCCAGTATTTGTCAATCTGTAATTAAAAAAAAAAAAACAACATAAAATGAGGTCAGTTATTTCAACAGAGAAAATTTTCTAAATTCAAATACAGTCAGGTAGCAATTCAACTTAAATAAAATTTTGTGTACCATTAGTTTCTCCGTGAGACTACTGAGACCAGTAGTCTCTCATAGATAAAATTTATGTAGTAGGCATAGATTATTTTTCAAGCTTTGAATGCTAAGATGCAAAATATTTTGTTTTGTTTTGCTTTTGGTACCAGGGATCGAACTCGGGTCCTTCCGCTTGTGAGGCAGGCAGCGGAACCACTGAGCTAAATCCCCAGCCCCAGATGCAAAATAGTTTGATTCTAGTGATGGTGTATTTTAAAGTTAGGCCAATAATTGCTCATTTATAAAAAAAACCTTAGTGTTCATATTTATATAATATCCAAGAAATTCATGAAAATTTCAGAGCATATAAAAGCTTTCATATAATCATTTAACTAGTCAACATCTAATACATTTTTATAAATGTCTTGCTTTTCTTGATATAAAATATCATCTGCAAAAGTTATGGTTTTATATTTTTACAAACTATTGTATTTTCTAAAATTTTTACTTATTAGACTATGTTGAATAATAATGGTGCTAACAGACTGTGCAGTTTTGCTCTTGATCATAACAAGAACTATTTAAAAATTTTACCATTTAAAATTTTTCCTGCTATTGAATTTTGATAAAATGTCATAATCTGCTGAGAACTCATCTGAAACCTTTTTCAGTGCTAGATTTTAACTGGATTTCATCTCTTTTTTTACTGCAACTGTATGTAATTACAAACTCCTCTAGAAAATTAGGCATTTCCTCTAGGTTTTGTGTTTGTTGTCCTAAAGTTGTCAAATACCATAAAACTTTTTATATATTTGCCACTTACGAATTTGTAAATTTTTGCTTTTCTCTTAACATATATGTTAATTAGTCAAGACCATGAATTTTGTTATTTTCTATCGAAAGGAACTTTGGGTTGGTTTTCTATTATTTATTAGTATCCAGTTAATTTTAGTTATCTTTACTAAATCATTTTTAGTTACTGGAGTATTTCTGGTCCTTTTCTAACTTTTTATGATTAATAAGTTTATTTCTGTGCTATTTTCTCTCTGTGTGTGTGTATGTTTACTAGTGTACACACATACAATTTTTTATATTGCTCACCACTTAAATTTTATTTTTTTAATGGCCAGTATTACTTATGAGACTATTTCTTAATTTTAAGTTGGATAAGATTTCTTTTATTTTTGTTTTAGGAGGGTAATTTTTAATGAGTTACTTCTATTTGCTAATTATGTTATTCATAGATTAAATATTTAAAATATTTGCAGGGTATGCCTTTTGTCTGCAACTATTGATATTATATATGTATATATGCATAATAAAATTTATTGAATATATTCTTTAATTGCTTTATGTTTTTATTAATTTTTAACACATGATCTGCTTAATGCTAAATGAAATATACTAAAATCTTATTTAATTTTTAAATTTTCTTACATTACTAATAGTTGTTACTTTGGATATATTTACCTGTTATGTATTTTAATACACAGGAATTTTTGACATACTGTCTTCTCATTTAATTTGAACTTTTAAATTAAGTTCTGCCCTTTAATGTTTCCTGTTGCTATTACCTTAAAATGCCATCTTTTGTAGTATTAATATTGGTGCTTTGTTTCTGATTTCTAGTCTGGCACTCTGGCTGCGTCTTCATTTTCAACCTCTTTTGTTATACCATTTTAAATTTGTTTCCTTATAAATAGCAAATAGCTATAGATAGGCTAGGTTTGAGGTTTATGCCAATTTTATGGTCTCTGTCTTTTAGAATAATAGTTAAGAATATCACATTTAATGTAAGAACTTATTTCATTTTACTCTTCCATATTACTTACTGTTTATATTGATTTTAATTTATAGTCTCATTCTTTCCCCTTTTTCATAGATATTACTATTTAACCCTTTTTAAATTTTGCTATCTGTATATATAGCTAACTTTTCTTTTTCCAAATTCATATTTTTTTGTTAAGAATCTTCATTTTCCTACTGCTCAGACTCCTCCTTATGAGCTTGAAGTTTTTAGAATACATGTTCCTCACCACACACCACCCTCAACTTCTTGTTCCACATTTTTCAGAGACTTTTAGTTCCAGTGTTTTCCTGTAATGCAGCCCTTCTGTGTTAGTCTTTATTTCCCTCTTCATTTGCATAGTCACATTGTATCATTTTTTGTTTAGAATTACTTATACATATTGCAATAATTTTTGCTTAAAATGGTTTCCTTTCAACTTAATCTTTTTCTATTCTATTACACCCCTGTCCTGATTTATTTGTTCTGTAGCCCTACCTCTAACATTTTATTTACAATTGGTACTTGGTGATATACTCTAAGATGCTTGCATAGCCTCTAATATTTTTCCACTATGGCAGATAAATACTATCTTAGAATGATAGAGAGTCTTTACATTCTCATACTTTTTCTCCCAGTGGTATATATTCTAGCTTAATAAGTTCACAGGCATAAGTCACACTCCTGTAAATCCATCTGCTTTGGTTTAGATACTGTGTTCATCCCAAAGGTTATGTGTAAATGTTTAATCAACAGGGGGCAGAATTGAGAGATGTAGGGTGACTTTCAGAGGTGGATCTTAACAAGAAGTCCTCAGGTCACTGGAGGCAAGTCCCTAAAGGGAACAGTGGGACTCTGCCTCCCTCTCTGCTCCGGTGGTCCAAACTGTAATCGCTTGCTTCCACCTTACAAGCATTTCAACTATTGCCATCTACTGTTCCCTGAAAGGTGATGCAATAAAGGAGCAGGTCTTGCCAACCCTGCTGTGCTATTTGGACTCTGAACCTTCAAAACTGTTCTATAACTAGACCTTTCTCTTTATAAAGTTATTTGCTTTAGGTATTTTGTTGTAGGAACACAAAACTAACACACTACTTCATACAAATAAAAACATCTGTTGTTGATTGTTATGTATAAGGATGGGTGTCATCCGGGTGTGGTGGCGCACGCCTATAATCCCAGCACTCAAGAGGCTGAGGCAGGAGAATTGCTGTGAGTTTGAGGCCAGCCCAGGCTACATAGTAAGTTTGGGGCCAGCCTGAGCTACAAAGGGAGAGACTCTGCTTCAAAAAAGAAGGATGGATGGATGTCTATTGTGGAATTGTTTATGGATGCAGGGAGAAAGCTAGAGGCAAATATTATATGGAATAATAGAGGCTTGGAATAAACAATATAATTATACTTTGAAATATTATTTGAAATTTTAAAATTATAAATTAAGCCTGTATTGGTGGCTTAAGAAGAACTTAATTATGCAGGGATTGAATTTCAAAAGCTGAAGAAATAATATATATCATTTTTGCATAACAGCAACAAAAATGTCTTGTGTAATTTTGTGTTTTGAGATTAAATGGTTGAACAGAGAAGATTATGAAAAAATGCATATTAACTTATTAATATTGTTTATATGGGATGAAGGGAATTTGCAGAAAGGTGTAGGAAGTAAAATATATTTTATAGATATATTCATTTACCAAATATTTCTAAAAATCTTATAACATGTTTTACACTGACATAAATATTTATCAAAATACTTTTATAAAGCATATAGCTTCTGTTTCAATATATGCCTTTTTGAAATATTCATAAACTACTCTCTTCAAATCTCCCAGCTACATTCCCCATAAAGTACTCTAGAATTCTGTCATTAATTATAAGTTCACACAAATTATAAGTATCCATGGTTTTGTATGTCTTCTTTTCTTTTTCCAGAACAATGCCTACATATAAAAATCTAGCTCCACCATGCATTTCTTTAGGTGGCAACCTCCTTTCTAGGTAATATTTTAGAGTAGTCAGATATGTTTTTGTTCCAGAATAGGGATCACTGCTCTTGGTCTGGACAGAATAAGCAAAACTATAATAGGATATAAAGCACAGGTGTAATGGAAAATTAAATCATAGATGATCTTCAAGGTAATCTTCAAGATTTTGCTTTCTACTTGATTGCAATGAGAATAATAGAGCCATTTCATGCAGAAGAGTAACATAATAAAACACAGATCTTCAAGCATCACTGATTTGTAGAGAGAAACGTAGTGTGCAGAGACAAAATTAGGGAGAGAGAGACTGTGCCAATGTTTCAAGTGAGAAGTAATGTATCTTATGCCAAGGTAATAACAGAAGAAAGAGTAGGAAGAAGTTGGATTTTGGATATATTTTGAGGAAAGAACCAGAACTCCTAACAGATTGAATCTGTGATTTGAGAAAGAGGGAGAAATGAAAGATAAACCTAAGGTTTTGGGTTTGAGCCACTGACTTTGGAAGATGGTGGGAAAAGGAAGTTTGTGGCACAGAGTGAGGAATCAGGACATGTTTGGGACATGTGTTTGAGAAATATGTGTGACTTTTGAATTTTATACACGTGTTTTTAATAACTCTAAGCAAAATTTAGATACTCTCACATATTTATTTTGTTAGATCCTAGTTTAATACCTCAGAAATCACCTGGAGGAATTCTTTTCCAGGAAAATTTCATAGTGTCCACTGGAGAGCTTCTATCTACCACTTTTCTGTAGTATCTACTAGATAACTATATTATACCTTATGGTCTCATGGCAAAGTTAAGAAATTATTACAATCTGTCAACATTTTTTTCTATTTTTGCACAGTTGCAAACAGCAAAAAGTTCTACTTTGATTATGTTTAGTAATTGTAGTATTTATTTCAATAGATTTCCAAATTACATCATTTTTATAATATTGCTTGTACACATTCTGTCTTGTCCTAATTTCTAAGAATGACTCATCTCAATATCTAATCTCATGCTTTATAAAAAGAATGGCCATTGTGATCTACTCTTCTCTGAATGCTTTTCTCCTTCTTAAAATTTCTAATTGTTTTTTCTGTTGAAATGTTTTCAGGCTGTTCCAGGGGAAAAGAGTCAGACTCTTGCCATGAAAAAGTAGCATTTCTAATTTTTTTAAAAGATTAGTCTTGAAAAAGGATGAAGGCTCCCTTTCATTACAAAGGAGTGCTGCTGAGGTGAGAGGGACAATTCGAGGATTGCAGACATTGAGACCTGGCCTTTCTTGGAGGCTCCTCTCCTCCAGAGGTAGTACTGAAACTGCTCAACAAAAAGAGGTGCTTGAGTCCCTTTATGAAGACCAGAAATTTTAAAGATATTCCAGTCAACCCTAAACTCATCTGAATAAATGATGAAAACAATGAAAACCCTTCAAACCAAAGATGTTATCTTGAATCATCACAAAATGTGGTTATTATTTCCTGACTTGTTATGCTTTTTAGGACATACTCATCAGAGTACTGCTAATTCTTAGGAGTAAAAGGAATCTTGATGCTAATAGTGTTATTAATTATATTGATAGCTATCGTCTACTAAGAACACAATTGCCAGAAACCTTGATAAATGCTTTCATTTTTATGTCATTTAATTTTAACTCTAACCTATGGGGATAATTTTTATTTGGATTTTACAAATAAATAAAATGAGTCTTAGAAAAGAAAAGTAATGTTAGGTCTGGTACTATATGCAAACACAGTACCCGTACACCTATATACTGTTGATGGAGTTGATTTTGATAGCTAATGAGATATTTACTAGCATACCAATTTGACAAATACGAAAAGTTGAGCTTAAGAAGGTTAATAAATGAGATGATAAGTTGCAGAACTTGGATTCAAATACAGAATGTGCTCCTCACTGCTCTGTGCTGTTGAGTATCAGCAGGACCCTCGAAGCTTTTAAGAACTAATTTGATAAAACCAACTCTAAAAAGATATAATAAGATCAAAACATAAGCCACCCTAGGAGGCAGAGTGGCTCCTAGTTCACAATCCGGCCACCATACATGTTGGTTGTATTAATACATCAAGTTCAACTATGTACTTCCCATGACAGCCAAGTCCTAATGATGGCAGCAGATGTGTTGGGTTATTACATGTTGGCACCACAACTATTTATGTCATGCAATGAGCTCCTCTTGCTCTGACTCACTGCTCTCCAAGCAGCACTCTGATTTTAATTTGATTTCCCAATTGGCTTTCTTCAGCAGCACAAGTTCCTCTAGTCTCTATGACAATTGCATCTCTCATTGTAACCAAATGGCTAGGCAACTTGCTAAACAGATTAGTTTTTTCTTTTCTTTGTCTTCTTTTGTTTTGTTTTGTTTTTGTAAAACTGGTAACATAACTCTCCTGGAGTCACTTAGGAACTGAATAACCTACTTCTATATTTATACTGTGATCAGATGCTGAACTGTAATGGTTTCACCTAGGTAAAGTCATTATGTTGATTATTCTAAAAAATGCCAAACCATAGTCACACTGTTTGTGAATTCATTATCTCATTACAACCCCAAAACTAAAGTAAAAGATAATTAGTGACATATTATTGATCCATTTTGTCTGTATATGAACGAATGTATTTATTATTCAATTTCTCCAGTTGCAATTCATTTCAGTGTTATAATGTCAGTAAATAAATGTTATATTTGTTATTCACATACCAATATTTATAATGAATGCATGTATAACCTAATAGAATTGGTAACCCATTTCTCTTCTTTATATCAGTTTATTGAGTAAAGTGTTTTTTATATTGTGTTATGTTTCCTGCTTGATTATTAACTATGACATATTTTACTACTTTTTCTCATTTAGTTCTGAAAATTGAAGGGAAGTGAACATTTTACTTGCCTACCATAAACTTCATGAAAATGTACTGTGTACATTTTTTTCAAGTAAAATAGATTTTAGCACAAGCCAATCCATTTCAACAGCCCTGGGTTAAAAGAAATGCAAAAAATCCTGCACATTTGTTCCAAACTGTCAAATGAAAAAAAGATTAAATATGAATCTACAGAAATACCATTCAGTATTATTATTAGGTGAATAATAATTTCACTCTACATTTGCTGGCACTTTCTTTATAAACCAGGAATATGTTAATGTGATATTCTACTAAATGTTTTAAATTATATATTTTCCAATCCTCTCTGAGATAATTGAAAATTTTTCCTGTTATATAAAGATATAGAAAGATAACATTAAAATTGTGTTCTGAAAGGACCTATTTAGTAGAAGTATATCTGAGTATCATCTATAGCTTCAAGGTTATTTTTCTTAAATTTTTATCAGAAATGAATTCCTACATATTTAGAAATAAGCCAAATGTAGTATCAAATATTACACTGACTAATGAAGCCACTCAACTCCTAAAATGCTGCAAAAACACTTTTTAATATATTCAAGAAATATAGGCTTTTTACGGGTGTATGTTAGAGTACTTTATATCAAGTTAACATATGTCACTGTGGTAACTGAAATTTTTTAACTAGACAAAAATGAGAAGAAAAATAAGAGATTTGGAATATGTATAAGAAAATTTGAAGAAAACAATTACCTAAAACATTTAGAAATTCCCCATGGCCCCAACAAGTTTCAAATTGACATACAATGTGGGGGCAAATAGGAAAATAATAATAAGCAATTATCCTAAATAGAATAAGAAGGAAGTTATAAAGCAGAAAAACACCAAAATTTGCTCTCTTGGTCAACGTAGGGATTCTCAACTTTCACATTTTAGCAGCACTTGCAGATATAAGGCATTCATAAAGTTTGTGTAGATAAGAGTTTCATGTCATTACATTCAAATGCCTTTCCATTTTAAAAATTTAGTATTATTGGAAAAAGCATCCACATTGGTTTTTCCATTTCTATGTCAAATGTTACTTGAGACTATCACTTAGCAGATGTGATGTCTTTTCCAGCATTTAATAAAAGTCACAAGGTTGAGGATATCAACTTGTAAGCCTTCTCAAGATGCAAGGTATGAAGAGGTACATCTTAACTTTTTTTTAAAAAGCAACTCTTTCCGTAAGCAAAGCATAGTTTTAGAAGAATGTAGACATTTCAACTTCCTATTTCTCAGGTATTCAGGTTGCAGACTGTAAATGAGATTAATGAAGAAATGCTTCCTGTTGCTTTTTGCCTTCTACACTCCTCAATATCTCCCAAAGACATCATAGTTTGATAACACCTTGTTTGTAGTGAGGTTCTGCTGTCTGATGCAGGAATCCAACTTTCTAATCAACTCAGTGCACAGTGACTTGTGTGTGTCTATTTTGTTAATGCATTCCATAACATTTTTGTTTTAGACAACCACAGCACATTCCAATGAACCTTACAGTTTCAGGGAAATCTTTTAGGTCTTATTAGCATGAATTACCAGTAAGAAAATGATGAACTTTGAATTTACCATAAGAAAACAAATAAAACTATGAAATTGTCCATTGTCACTCAGTGATATTAGAGCTTTAAAAACAAACCATCCCAAGTCATTGAAGTGGAGCAGGCACTCTACTCCAGAACTGTGAATTTCCAGTATAGTCATTATGTATAAATGCATTCTGAGGCCGCTATTTTACTAGGTATTGCCTGAACACCAATAACGAAATTAACTGTGATAACTCCTGCTTTCTAGCATGAAAGACCTTCCAAAAAGAAGCTTCTATTATCATTTATAAGGTTGACTACAATTAAGCACATAAACATGTGAACATACAAAAGCCAGGATCATTTATTCTTTATGCTTTTGTTCAAGAATGTGATTGAAGGGAAAAGGAGAAGACAGGCTTGCATGTTAAAGTGAAATAGGGAAAAATCCATTCTGTGTATGAACACATTGAAATTTAAAGAAATTAAAGAATATGAATTCATTTCAAAAATAATTATGTCATTCTCATACTGTGGAAATATCTTGATTATCTGTGTAGATGCAAAAGGCAAAACATAAAAATTCAGGACACTAGACAGGGACTGGTACATTGTACACTGTACATTGCACATTGCACACATTTTTTTCTCTGAGTAGGGTCCAAATTCTCTTCTGGTTTTGTACAAGATAAATAGTTCAAGGTCATGTGGGATTATCAGTGATTACATACTTTTAAAAAAATTAAAAGGACAAAATTTAACTTAGGTAAAGCAATTCAGATACATAGTCATATACAGAAATGAATTATCAAGCTCAAATTAATATTGTAATTTTCTGATGAGAAATTTAAATGCTTTTTATTTTAAATTTTTTCCTACTTGCAAAGAAAATAAAAATTAATATTAATTCCGCAAGTAAAGGGAATACTTTTTGGAAATAAGATATCTAACTCTACTAAACTTGAAGGACCTTTTGTAATCTAAAGCTCTATAAATCCTCAGGAAAGAAACCCATGTAGTTTGCTATTTATGCATTTTAGAATTCTAGGAATGAATAAAATGGGAAGATGATTTTCAATTAAAATCAGCTGAAAATTATAGCATACCAAAAATCATTTTGTCTGTAACTTTCCATCTAATGTTTCCTATATGACTCCTGAAACAACCCCACTCTTATTACTACATTGACAGCCAACATATAAACAGAGAGATAAATCATCCTAAACCCATCTATCTCTTAGAAGCATTACAGATGGTTAGATTTCTCAGCTAAAATAGGAAACATATAATTGGGTACCTGAATTACAACATCTTTCCAATTTTGATATAGATTTGCCAATAGGTACAATAATAAAACTAAATAAAACAATATATAAGTGTCTAATAGTAATTTTAAAATTATATCTTCAATGACAGTAGTATCAAAGAGGTTAAATGAGAAGAGAAGAAGGTGAAACAGATATATCAGGAGAGTCTAATGTTCCATCTACTGACTTTCAAAGATATTAGAAAAATAATGGCACTGCTTTTTATTATATAAAATATCATATTACACATTAGGATAGTCTAGTCTATTTCCAGGACTGTCATCGCATTCTAAATATCCTTAGAGTACGTTTTTCTGTGTATAGGGAGGGCATTTACTAGGCTTCAGGTAACAAAGCAAAGGATATAGAGAAAAAATGGAAAAGGAAATAAAAAGCAATCTTATAATACAGAAATGTTTTTCTTGAAGTAATTTGGGTAAAGAAAAGGCAGAATGAATAGAACAAGGTAAATAATTGTAGACAAACTTGTTCCTGAAGGAGAGCTATAAGTCTACCTGTCCAAATTGAACTCATTTTTGTTCCTGTATATACCATGTTAAGAACTCATGTTTAATTTTTTAAAAGCCACTCCATACCAACCCAGATAGAACAAAAACTGATTACAAAATTCATGGAACAAAATAAGAAACAAATGCATATTTATAGATACGTGATGTGTCATCTGACACATTATAAAGGCTGTGTTATTTTGTTGTTGTTTATAGTACCATATGGACCGAAGCTGAAACCTCTTAAATGATCTATTTAGCACACATTGATTGACCACACATCAAATATCAAGCACTGTCACAAGCATTTAGTATACATTAGTGCATGAAAATGACATTTCTTCACTGAGCCCTTCTGTCATGATGGTATGCTCCTGCCTTTCAACATAGTGATCACCACCCAGCTCCTGTAAAAGAGGTCCCACACATCTGCTCTGCAACCAGCAGAACACCTTTTCTTCCTTGGGAATACTTTAGTCCTATCTAATTAGCATTAAATTTAAAATTCAGGGCTGAGAGTGTAACTCAATGTTACAGCACTTGTTTAGCATGCATAAGGCTCTGGGTTGATCCCCAGCACTGAAAAATAAAATAAAATAAAACACACATAGATTGCAGTTTTTGCCAACTTTTTCAATGCTCTAAATAAAATTTTCTAAAACAGTTTTGACTACTTCTCCAGGCATAAGTCAATTTTCCCTTAAATGTTGATGTTAGGCCAACAATTTCTCTTCTGGAGATAATCACACATCTTTTTTATGCTGAGCACCTTTGCTAAAATTCATTGCTGAGTTTAGACTTTAAACTTTAGACTGACTAAGCGTGCACAAGAGACAGACGTGTTCCCATCTTAACACTCAGCCAACACATTTTCATGCCACTCTGGCTTGAATATGATTCAGCACCTTTCTGTCCACTGTGTTTCAGGCTTCTTTATTTTAAAACAAAGTGAGGAGTGGGTAAAAATGAAGAGCGTCGTTGAACTCACTTTCCCTCCAACCAATTCACTAGAATTCCCTGCCCACCCTTTGTGCTTGCAATTTTTCCTTAGAGAATGAAGAAATTAATCCCAGAAGTCCTGTTACAAACTCCAGGTTCTCTTCTCTTAATTT
Source organism: Heterocephalus glaber (assembly GCF_000247695.1). Next base: position 21,100,178 of record NW_004624730.1, on the reverse strand, counting down.
CCTCCCCCTTTCCCCTTCCCATCAACCCCGGGAAGGGCAAGTGTCTCCGTGTGAAAGCGTAGAGAACCCAGAATGGTGACCGCCACTAGGGTAAAGCTGGCCCATCCGAGTAAGGGACCACGGAGTACAGTGGTGTATGGTGAGGTGAGGGCTCGCATAGCCGGGGGTACCAAAATGGGGCGGTGGGAAGACAGGGAAGGATACACATCACCCTGAGAAAGAAGATCCCACAGCCTCAAAATCCTCTCCTTGGGAATCCTCAAAATTCTGTGTGATGTTTGCCCTTGTGGCGCTGGTTACAGTATCACCCGGGGACAAGAGTTTGTTGAGTACCAGCTGGTGGGCCCTGTGGCTGACCTGCCGCTGCAAGCGTTTCTGGCACTGTAGGAATACACCAAGTTGAATTTCAGAACTGGTTTTCATTTGCTTTCTCTTTCTGGCCTGCACAGAAGATGCTTCTCCACACATCTCCCGCAGGATCTCCCTGGTTTTTTTGCCTCCTTCATCTGCAGCAGAAGCCATATGCATTATCAAAAGTGGGCTGCAAAATCTAAAAGATGGTGGTATCACTGAACACTTTCCTAAAGGGAAAGCACACCCCCCGCACCTCCTGAGCCCTACAGGAGCTTGGATGTATCCCAGGGTGATCCTCTTCTGCCTTGGCGGCTGAGCAAATTGCTGGAGTTCTTTCTGCAGCGCTTTGTTGTCCTGGGACTCCTTAGGGTTCTGCTCCATCTTCTCCTCCTCCACTTTCACAGCACCAGGGACTCAGCATTTTGTTTTGCTTTTAAATCCTTCCCCTTCTTCTAAAATCCATTCTGGGACCCAAATGAGACAACTTTGATTCGGAGGCTGGTCCATTCACTTTTATACCAACCTCTGCTTCTGAAATGTGGTCAGTATCATCTCTTTTTCTCTAAGAAGTAGAATAGAGGAATTTTATTTTAGAAATTGAAGAAAATACAGATGAACTGAAAAGCAGTATGAAAAACATATGCTTGTACTAACTGCAATCACACACATCCAGCTGACTTCCGGCTGTCAACAGCCACCTGGCCTGCATCTGCACAGGATCTGGGGATGCCTGGGCCAGGCGCAGAGGCCAGAAGTGACATCCAAAGCCATCTACCTCTGTCTGTGCTGGAGGTGGGGGGGAAGTGAGGCTGTTGGAGATGCTCTCATAATTCCAATCTGTATCTAAATTTGCAAATTTCTACAGTGATATTAACTGCTCTGAGAGCTAAAAAGCAGAAGAAACATCTACAATAATAAGTGAGGCCACATGACATTTGGACATCAAGTTTTCATGCCTCTGGCCTAACTGCCTGAAAATTTGTCCATCAATCACACATAATTACCAAACACTGTCACTAGTAGGTCTCCAAAATGTAAATGAGATTGAGGTAATAATAAGAGAATGCACTTTGGAATCATTAGAAAACCTGTCATACATATCTAAGAGTGGCTACCACAGATTATTTTCACTATTTTTGAGACTCATTTGAAACTTTTTAAACTAGGTGTTTCATGTTTGCAAAAGGAATATGTCAGTTAAAACAATTGCACTATATTTATTTTATCAATATTAGGTTCATAGATTGCACTTATAGGTGCATATTTTACATGATTTACAAGTTAGTGTTGGTAGGAAAACCTGCTTTGTTTTTAGATTTTATCTTTCTTCCTTTCCCATTTCTTAGAAATACTCCAATCTTTCAGAAGTGAGAGTCACTTGGCAATGCATATTATATGATTGGAATTGATCCAGATATTTCTATTTGCTGTTGTTATTAAGTGTTTCAAAATACTAACATTAGTTTGCAAAACAAATGTCTAGAACCTTTCAGGATGATGGAAGTCTGAACCTATCATCATTATCTCATCCCACATGAAGTCATTCATCTTATCTGGAGAATGCCAAGATATTAGAAATGAATGTTTTTAAAGAAAAATGCTGACGTGAGCTAAGTGTGTTCTAGGAATTCAATAAAATATCAAGAAGATTACATAATTTAGAAAATTCAGCTCAACCACTGCCCCCAAATAAAAGCCTTTATTAGACTCTTTCCTAAAGCCTCAGTGCAAGTAATAGGATTATTTTCATTTGAAGTATATAGGGTCAGTTTGAAATTAAAACTCTATATTTCTTAAGCTATATAAAATTTTTAATATTCTAAATTCCTGAAAAACAGAAACATTTAAAATTAAGGTACAAATTGCTAATATTTTGCCATTTGTATGAATCAGGCCAATCCACTTATTATTCTTCCTCAAATGTGACCCCAAAAGGGAAATTTCAAATGATATATATTACTCAAAGCCAAGATGTAAGGTCCCTTTCTTCAATTTACTCCTAGTTCAATTTTACCTACTCTGATTTTCCTGTTTCCAATCTGATATTTCTGAACCTCCTTGCCACTCTAGTGCTTCCCTCTTCCAAGCTCACTTATACTTTTGGCTCTGTGCATGATTATCTCCCTATGAATAAATAAGTTATATGTAACTATTCAGGACTTCTAAGAATCAATGAAGCACGAGCCTTAAACTATCAGAGAAGGAATTTGTCATTCATAAGCATAGGGTCATATCATATTGGTACAGGCCTATTCAAGGTTGCCCTGTCTCCTCAATGTTTGGGTCTGATTTCCTTGACAGAGGTTCTGCTTTTCTCACTCTCTGTCCCTAGCTTTGGTTTTTAATGAACTCAGTTTCTGATACATTTCCCAGATGCATGAAACTTAGGTTGCCTGACGAGGCCATTCCTACCTGGTCCCTTTCAAAACAGGGAGTGAAAGAGTAATAGCACAGGCTGAGAAGCAGTAAGTCAAAACATATTGTCTTTGTATAATTTATAACTTATTTCATTTAAAGATCTCCTATACAAGTGTCTTTCAGTCTTTGCCTTTCAATCTGTATTGGGCAGCTATAGCATTTGCAATGATGGAAATGTAAAGAGTTAATCGTGGGTGTTAAAAGTCTTTAATGGAACTCAATGTTGTAAAATAAGCACATACATAGTTGTGATACTCAATAAAAGTGAGATGTTTCTCTTACTTTTTCCTATTCTTTTCTGCAACACCAATACAATTTAAAATAATTTTTATTATGTGTGTGACTCCTCTAGTAAATCACATATCAATACAAACCATTTGGATTAAAGTAAAAAAATGCTTTATTCCATTAGCTAGCCTATTAAATTATTGAAGATGACCAGATTTAGACTTAAATTTTAAAAGGACACTTTATTCCCTAAAAAGGTGGAAAGAGGAAAATTAACATTTATTTAGTGAATAAAGTATACCTGGCCAGCATAACAAGCACTTCAATTATACATTGTCTCATTAAATTTTCACACAAAATCTGCCCGTAGATGTTATTAACTTCTTCAGTTATATTCTGTGCTATAGCCACAGGGCTTTTGGAATACAATATGACAAGACAGGTATATATCTGTTGATTGGACAGAGTCTTAATTTAGAAGTGAGAAAACTGAAGCTCAGAATTTAGAAATCTTACTCAAGGTAATAATCTTAGTCAAGATAAATCTTACTAATAATTTATTGTAATAATTACTAATATTTATTGAGTAATAATTACTAATTTAGTGTGTATACACTCCATGTCAAGTAACTTATGTGATTTTTCTCACTAGGCTTCAAAGTTTTTCCCCCTACTTAACAGATCCCCCTATTTTAACAGATCTGATCAGAGACTACAGCGTGTGTTTAAATAAAAATTGATTACAGTAAAAGACACCTTGCCACTGATCTCCCTCAAAACACTCCCCATTCCTTCAAATGCACTTATCCTATCTTTCTTGCCACTTTCTGATGCAGTTCTGAAAGTCTTCTTTCATGAGTACCTTCTTTACTAGGCATGATCAAAAATGTGAGTGCTGCTCCTGGGTACCATGCAAAGGAAAGGCAATTTTACAAAAACATTTCAGGATGTCTTCATCCACCTTATTCACTGGATCTGCTATCATGTGGCTTCTGCCTCTTCTCCAAAGTCAAAAGGATCATGAAAAGTAAATGTTTTGAGTCAATTAAGGACATCAATGCAGCCAAGATAGTGCAACTAAAGTTACTCATGAAGGAGGACTTTCAGAACAGCTTCAGAAAGTGGCAAAAACAATGAGATAAGTGTGTTCAAAACAAGGGGGAATATTTTGAAGGGGACTCATATCACTGTGTGTTTTGCTGTAATAAATTTTTAAATTTACATATTCAATACATTTTTTTATCACTTGATCTTAGCCAAAAGGCCGAGAAGTGATCAATACATTTTTTTATCACACCTCACACATGTAGAGGAAGCAAGGCTCAGAGGTGTAAAGTAACAGGCACCCAGTTCACACAGCTGGGAAGCAGGAGAAATTACAGATTCTAAACAAGACAATCACATGATAGAATATGTATATTTAATCACTGAGCATATATCTCCTACACAAGGAAGGAGATTTGACACTAGATATGGCCAAATGCCCAAACCTAGGCTTTCCCATGACTCGAACTCCATGTTAATGAGAGCAAGCAATCTCAGTATTTAGTATCTCCAAGGCTGACATGCTTTGATCAACTAATCAAAGTAACACATTTCTTCAAATAAAAATGACAATTTTCAATTATCCTTGAGAGTAAGGATAGGTGAGAATATGAAAATTTATCTCTCAAAACTTTATTTGTAAAATTGAGCTTTTCATAAGCAAATGCATACAGCTATCAAAAATAGAAATACCTGAAATATGGGAATTTTATTCAGACAATGTATTAATCATCCATAACTTGATAATAAAATCATTATTTTCATGTATATAAGTAAAAATCCTTTGACTTACATGCTAACAAATTAGCTTGGACCTTAGTTACTAATTGCCCTCTCAGAGGAGCCAACTTACCCATGCAGAGCAGGGGCAATGTCTAGGGCCTCCAAAATTTCTGGGTGCCAATAAAAATATTTAATTTCTTTTTAAATCAAGAGAAAATGATAAAATTTCAGTGCTGTAAAATACATTTATCATATACATAAAGAAACACAAAATATACCTTTTAATGTTTTTTTTTTCATTTGTGGAGGAATGGGCTCACAGAAGTCAAATTATCTAAGACCCAGGAAAGTTATACAGCTGCCCAGCTTTAAGATTGATTTTACTGCACTCAAGTATGTTGAGGTGAGTCTCCTAGACGAATAAAGAAGTATAAAGGTGTTTTTTCCATAGATCTGAGCTATCTAGCACCTCTGGCATTGCCTAGAGGCTGTATTAATTTCCCAGCTTGCCTGATGTTGCAGCTGCCAGGAACTTGTGATATGTCTATTAATATCTATAAAGAGAGATTTTTAAGATTTGACCATATATGAAATTTCTTCTGTAACTATTCTGTCCCACATGGTAGCCATATGACCATTTAGATTTAATTAAAACTAAACAGTTTATAAAACTTTAGTTCTCCTGCCATAATAGCCATATTTCAAATGCTGAATAATTGCATATGGCTAGCAATACTGGGAAGTACAGATTAATGAATATTTCTAGCACCATAGGGTATTCTATTGGGCAATGTTTCTCTAAAATCTTTCACATTAGCTTCCTTCCCTATATCTTCTCAAGGCAGTGTAATTAAAGTTTATCAAGAGAACAGAGCATGTTCTGGATTTATTCCTTATTATAAATAATGTCACTGAAATTCAAATAAGTTGCCTATTCACATTAATACTGATGTTAAAGTAAGAAGGAATATCATAAGGAGATGATATTGTCATTCTAATATTATGTTTAGTAATCTCCTTATTAGCTCCATAAATTTGGAAGTGGAGAGAGTTTCATGCAGGACTGAAAATGAAGGTGCAGGGACCAGCAGGATATATGGCACTATTGCCTGTGTCAGGCCATCCATCACCCCCATCTCTCAATGAGATTTTCAGGAAACTCATTCCCATTCTCTTCAATCTCATTTAAAAATGAATGGGCCCTCACCATACTATCAGCATTAAAAATCCCACCTTTTCTTTCCTTCAAATAGCACATTGCTTTGTCAGGTCAAACAAACCAGTTATTTTTCATACCGAAGGCTGGAGTTCCCTTCTATCCCATATAGGCAGAAGAGGAAATGCAAGTAAATTACTCACTCTTGCCCAGTCTCAGGTGTGATCTTCCCCAAGGTAATCAGAAGTGATACTGCCATGTTTGATCAAGGAAAACCCTTGTGCGTTGTTATGGGAAGGCTCTGTTCTGTCTCATTTGCTCATTCTGAGGCACATCATGCCACTGTGTGTTTCATGGGTATGGGGATTATGTGACAAGTCTACTTCTTCATATTGAAAATGTAGGTTATATATTTTTTTGTAATGTTCTGCAAACTCAATGTCCAAAAATAAAAATAAATATACCCCATTTCTCTCAAAGACACAAATAATTTAGGACTTGTTCTTCAAATATTCATTTCAAGAGAAATATTGTAGCCTGGCCTGGTGGTATATGCTTGGAATCCCAGCACTTGGGAGCCTGAGGCAGGAGGATGGCCTCAAGTTCAAGGCCAGTCTGGGCTACATAGTGAGTTCAAGGGCAGCCAGAATTACATAGCAAGACCCTTCCCCAAAAATAAAAAGAAATATTGTAGTGCACTAGTAGGCTGGATAACAACCCCCCACCCCCACCCAGCCGCACCATTTCCCTGGGAAATTATCTAGGTATGTACCAATCCTGAGGTGAATATTTACTTTTTATGGCAAAAAAAAAAAAGTCTTTGCAGAGGTGGTAAAGCTATTGACTGAAATGGAGACCTCATTCTGTATTACCCAGATAAACCCAATGCAATCTAAAGTGTCCTTTTAAGAAGGAAATAGGAATGAACAATTGACAGTTGGCTTAACAGATGAAGCAGGGAGCTGCGAGCCACTGATTGCAAGGATCCTCCAGAAGCTAGACACGGTAAATGTATTTCTCCTAAAGCCCTAAGAAGAGAAGAAGTCCTGCTTGCACCTTGAACGCTGCCCACTGAAAGTGGTTTGGGACATCTAATGTCTAGATGCACAATATAATACATTTATATTGTTTTAAGCCAGTAAGTTTGTTGTATAGTGTTATAGCAGCAATAGGAAACTAAATCATGTAGTTAAATTTGAGGTAAGTCATTTTAGCTAATGGTAACGCATGAGTACTAACGTCAGAGACGTTCATAAAGGAAATTTCAATGTTGCTACATATTTTGTATAATTACCACCAAGTAATGTATTTTTCTAAATACTGTATTTTCTTCTCCATTAAATAGGTATGCTAATAAGCACTCCCATGGGTTGTTATAAAAAGCTGTATTTTGGTATGGGAATATCAGCTTCTAGTGTTCTATTTAATAACATGTATGCAGTAGGATCTGTAACCAAATGATGAAATAAAGTGCAAGCATATATTCACATTCGAAATATTAATAACCCCAATTTCATAAAGATGTGAGACAACTAGTTTCTGTCATAGCTCTTTGTTCTCTGTTTTATCACTGTAAAATTTACTCTTTGAGTGTTAATTAAATTTTGTTCCACAGATTACTGCTGATCAGATCAGTAAACTGTTGCTGATTTCCAATGAGGTAACGACAAAAGTTGAGCATAAGATTCTGTATGTTATAGTTTTAACAATAAAAGGTGATTTTTTTTCTCAGACATTATAATCAGTAAATAAAATATGCAAGTCCCTTAAGTACCAGCTAGAGCTGATGCCAAGCTTGGTTTTGAAGATCATTTCACTTTGGTTTATACTGTGGCTTAAATCATCAAAGTTCTGGAAGAAGTTCCAGCCATGAGTAGGAATATTTAATCTGCAGATAAAATCTAGAATTTCATATCTACTGCTAACCAGTTAATTGTGTTCTATGACTCTTCAAACATTAACAATATAACAAAATGGCATAGTATTTATCTAACTGTGGCCCCAAATAAAAGTGCTTCAGAATTTCTATTTAGAAGGACAAGCTCAGGTATGATAGCATTATAACCTGATTACCCAAATGGTCTCCTTCAGTATTAAAGAAGGCATGATGGAGCCCTGGGTTCATCTTGTCCACTTGCTTAAAACAAGTGATAGTAAGAGTACAGCTTTACTTTCATCAATTGTATAATCAAGAAACTATCTTCCCAAATCCTTTTTATCTCTAAAACTCAAACATGATTAATTTTATTGCAGTACAGATAATAAAGCAAATGAAGTATTCTACACTTCATATATATATATATATATATTTTTTTTAACTTCTTTCATGTAGGCAGGATCATTCCATGTAGGAATGATTCATTCCACTTCATGTGTTGTGCACAGAGGGTGGCCAAGCTTTGAAGAGCAGTGTGAGTTCTCTTCAAGTCATAAGAAGGGTGGAGCCTAAATGTTGAGATGGCTGAGCCATGAGGTAAAAGGAGATTAGACCTCAGATCATGACCTGAAACACACTGGTGCTGGAGAGTTACTTGACCAGAACCATCTTTACAGGAGAAGAAATAAACTTTAGGTGTTAAGCACCTACAACCCTATGTTTATAGTGAAACATAACCCTGTTCTAAACTGTCTGCTGTATCATTAAACTACCAAAGTAAAATAGTTATGAAAATCACAAATAAAATGAGTAAATAAGCCTGGTGAAGGTGCCAAAGTTTCAGAATCATCATTATCTCTTAAGTTTTATTTTATTTATACAGCACAAAACATTATGTTCTATGTAAAAGATTTTTTTAAATCTTACCAAAAAGATCTTTTGAGGTTTCTCAAACTTAAAAAGCATTAAACAGCATTTTTGAAAAGTTAACTGTTAATTTTAAATGTACTGCACTTTGTACTTATCTTCCCCTTTTCAATGAGTGACTTTAAACCTTAAATGAAGAGACGCTGACAAAATGAAATCTGGAGGATTATAACAACAGAAATGGTAAATTAAATGCAGATTTTTCAAGGCAACAAAAATTCTTTGGGTGAAAATGCATGTTTAAACATATCCTATACCATTATCTTGAAATATATCTCTTCATGTTTTCAATTTTGACTTATCAAGTGGCAATTTAATAAATGTAGATATTAGCAATACTTAAAAGGTACTTTCTGTTGTGCAAAATCTACTGAAAATTCATAAAATTTGCTATCTATTACTGTCATTCCTAATTTAAAAAATGTAAATACAACTCTTAGAAAAAATGTACTCTTTCTAATGAATTAAATACCACAATAGCAGTACCATTTATTTAGAAGTATATCACAAAAAGCAGATGTGTTTTATTCAAAATGTCAGGTCCCAGATGTTACATCCTCAGTTCTATTCCAGCGTGACATTCTAGAAAAACAGAAAGCACTCCAAGGTCCTGGAGCAAGAAGGAAGAAAACTTTAAGATAAAAATAAGAAATGCTTGATAGTGTTTGAGACTGCTTAACCACAGTTCATAGTTCATTCTATGGATAAAGCTTTTTGACAATCACTATGAGGGAATTGAACTCTATTGAATTTTATTTATAACACAAGACTCCCACCTACTTCTGGTGATGTCTTAAGGATCACTAGATAAAAGACAGATGTACACTATATGCCAACAAGTTAAGAATAAAGAAGGTATTCTACAATGTGCAAATGGTAACCAATTCAAAAGAGCAGAGGCAGTACATGAGGAAGATCAAAATTAGGACAAAATAAAGAGAAAGAGCAGTGTGACAAGGGAAGGATAAATAATGAACCTTAAGTAGACTCATTTATTCCTGTTTATCAAAGTACTAGAGCTGAGTCAGATCCTGGAGCAGGTGCTTCTAACCCAGGCAGTCCTGAGGGAGCATCCACAGATATTCAAGGAACCTTAAAACCTCAAATTTGAAGGGAAAATACTGAGCACAGAAGTGTATATCTCTAGAGGGGAACATCACCTTAACCAAAATTTTTCAAAGTCTGATTCATTGAATCTTACTGTCAATCTGTTGTTTTCTGACAACTGCCTCAAACAGGCTCAAATGAAGATTGTGGAAGGTCCATCTGAAAGTGACAGGTTCTTCAAAGCTAGAGGGATCTGTGCAGAGTCATGTGCACTGGGAGAGGAGGGTAAGGACTTCCACACCCTCCCACCAGATGAAGCCCCAGTTGTGTTTCAAGGTTCAACGCAGATTGCACTCTCTTCACAAACTCTAAGAGTTCATAATACGTGAGAAGGAAATGCAAATAAAAAATAAAATAAAAATTGATGCAATAATTATGAGTTCATTCAAAAGAATAAGTGTTGGAGAAAATGGAACAGTTGGGCCGGGGATTTAGCTCAGTGGTTCCGCCACCTGCCTTCCAAGCGGAAGGACCCGAGTTCAATTCCCAGTACCAAAAAAAAAAAAAAAAAAAGAAAGAAAATGGAACAGTTATACACTGATGTTAGAATACAAAATGGTATGACTGTTGTGGTAGTTCCTCAAAATACATGGTCCATATGCCATATGACCAGCAAGTATAATTCTGAGTATATAAATATTTGAAAACAAAGAGATTTTTGTATAATCATATTTGTAACAGCATTATTCACAATAGCCAAAAGACAGAAGCAACCCATGTGTCCATAGACAGATCAATGGGTAAACAAAATATTATGTATATTTACAGCTCTAAAAGGGAAGTAAACTCTAATATATGCTACATGGGTGAACCTAAAGGAAATTATTCTAAATGAAATAATCCAGTCACAAAAGATAATACTGTGTGATTTCACTGAAACAGAGTAATAAGAACAGTCAAAATCATGGAGACAGAAAGTAGAAAGGTGGTTCCTAGAGGCTGAGGCTAAGTGGGAATGGAGAGCTACTATTAAATGGGTATAGAGTCTCAGTCTGCTAAACCAAGGCTTTTGGTCTTAGGAAGATAAAAGAGTTTGGAGATTGGGTGAACAATTGTGTTGAATATACTTAATAGGACTAAGCCACATGTTTGAAATGGTTAAAAGGGAAAATTTTATATTATGTATATTTGACCACAACTTTAAAGTTTTAGTAGAAGAATGGATTATTCCTTTATCTACTGACAGGAGTGTGCACATTGTTAAGTGAACCTATTAGTAACAAAATAATAGATAGCTTACAATCCCCAATTTTGGAAAACAATCAAACATAAATCAGTATTTTTAAATGAGTTTATATCAATTTATGTAATCACAAGGGAAGCATATAATTCTATATACCAAGCTATTTGCTCAGGTTATTTCAAGAAGATGATGGTCATTTACTGTCTTGTCTGTCTCTATACTTTTTCACTTCAACAATGAGCATTTACTTCTATTATTAAGAGAAAGAATTAATAAAGAAAATGACAAAAGTGATAAGAATCCCAAGAGAAGTGGACCCCAAAATCTATGTGCAATGAGGACCAAGGGAGACACCTGCACCTGCATGTTTCCAAAGACCTCCTATCCCAGACCACATGGATCTTGATAAGTGACTAAAAGGCCATGATGGAGACTCAGAATCAATCACATGCTTCAAAGAGGGTCTCTGCTCTTGATAAAATTGTTCCATGGAGAGCAGTTATATCCTATCCATCTCACAATGTTTGCGTGTGATATCAACTTGATATGCAAATATGAGTAGCATTTTAATGGCAAAGTACACAATTCATAGCTCTAGACAACCCTTAAACTGCTTTTCTCATTTAACCACACATGAACACTAGTTGCAGGACAATAGTTACAGGTGTAACTCATTCTTTTTGATCCAATCACATACCTTTAAAAAATATTGCTCATATAGAAAAAGAATGAAAATCAATCAACCAAGCTCTTGCTGGGGTTTTAAAAAAGATAACTCAAAGACTGAAGCTTTGACATGCTGAGAGGCTTAGAAGCTATCTCAAAATCAAGGAGGCTCTGACTTTTCCGTGTTCTCCTTTCTGCAGTCCTCTCATCAACCTAATGTTCAAAATCACTGAAGAACGCACAATTACCTCTCTCCTGCTAGCTTTCATTGATTAAACTTCTATTGTAGGAAGAAAGACTGGAGTCTGTCCACATAGCTGGTCTGACTGTTGTCACACATGATTGTCCTTTATTTCAGTTCCATAGATAATTACTTATCAACCATTAATGGTCCATTCCATGGCCAAGCTGACTTTGGCCATTGTCACTCTGGCCCTTGTAAATTCTCTAACACCAAGAATCTCCCCTAAAAATCATTGCATATTCTCCTAAAAATGGTCTGCATTTCCCATCCTCCCCCTTCCCTATAGAAAAAGGATATATATGTTTTGGAACAATTTGGGGATAGTGGGTGGTTGCCATCCTTTTGCTCTTTAACAAATTGTCCTTTTTCTCTTATTTAACTTTGTCAGTTTATTCCATCAAACTTTCAGGGGCTTCCCTTTACCCTGACACTTTCAAATGGAAAAGTTTAAAATTAAGAAATTAAGAAATATAGAATGAAAAAATAATAGCATTAAAAGGTTAAGCAAGATTAAGTCAAAGATAAATGACAAAATTAGCCAATGTAATAAAGAACTTTGCAAAACTCTATATAAAACATTTAAAATTTAAATAAAAGAGCTTTTCAGAAAAACATTAACTACTAAAAGGCAGAAAAAAGATACCTTAATCCAAAAAGATAGACAAAACTTAAATAGGTCAGTTGCTGTGATAGAATGAGACATTCAATAAAATGAGCAAAACTCAAGTTATGCCACATGTTCAGAATTCACAAAGATTATTTAAAAAATGGGAAGATAAGATTCATCTAGAGCCAGATAAACAAATATCTCAGTCTCTAATTTGAGACTTTTTTGGGTGAATAGTGTGACCACTGCTGCAGAGAAAAGGCATTTATAATCCTAAGGATTTATTTAGACAGAAAGAAAAGATAGAAAATATTTTCTCTCCTCTCTTCTCCAACATTACTAAACTGGCTGGGGAAAAAAAAAAAAGATCCTGATTAGCTTTCAGCTCCACTCTGAGAGGGCATTTCTGGGCAGCCTCTGGTGGATTAACAGTCAACTTGTAATTCCCAGCTGACCTGAATCAGTGTGGTCTGGGCAGGGAAGACCCACCTGAGGATTGTTGTCAATGGCATAAAAAGAGAACTGGAAAGGAAGATCGTTGGCTGTTGATTTTCTAGGAGAAGCTTGCTGTGGTTGATTTTCCTGATGATAACTTTGCTGTTCTCATTGGAGGAGGAGTTCAGGGCCTCAGTGTCACTGGGAATGGCTGCTGTTCTCTTCAGGGGAGCTCTGATCTTCACCATGAGCATCACTTCCTGGCTCCAGTGCAGATCCCTGAGCCTGGTGGCACAAATCCTTCACCCCACTGGCAAAAGTTTTCTGGCTTGAACCACTGGTCTTTGGGCCTTCCAGTTGCAGATCCTTGATACAGACTTGTATGAGTGTTTGACATGGGCTCTAGAACACAGGTTGAACTCATGGAGGACATTGCCTTGGACTCTAGGCCTTCAGCTGGACTTGTGCAGGATATCACCAGGGGATCCAAGCCCTTGGGTGAATTCTTTGGATGTGCAGCTAGATCTCTTCCACTCCTCTGCATTTCACTTTTTGAGTGAATATTATAAATAATCCTATAAATTATATGTCCTGTATTAAATCTATTCCCTTGAAAACTCTGACTACAACACAGCTCTTTGTATTAATGGAGATTTTCTATCTCACATGACTCCTAATATTGGTTGGATTAAGGGTGGACCATCAGCACATAATATGATTAATGAAATTTTATCAGACAATCATAAATATGTTGGAAATTTTACTAACAGCAAATAGAAAAACAGTTGTTCAGTGAATAGTAGAAGCTTCAGCAAATAATAGCTGAGTCAATTAAGTAGCTATGTTTTATTAATGGATATTAATAGAAATAAAAGAAATCCATAAACTCAGTGTCTGGGGATTGACATTATAAGGCACCACAAGTGGCTCTGAACCTTAATAACCTTTCAGCATCCACCCATCAGAAATCTGGGTAGGCTGGAATTCCTGTCACTCTATTGACAACCATAAAGTATATACATTACATAAGTAAGTTGAGCTTTCCTTACCTTCCTACAAGGCCTAATAGCATGCCTGGAATTCTTGCATTTCTCTTTTCCACTTCCAACTGGACAACACCCTCCCCCCCATTTAGTTATAATCCTGTTCTGGGCTCAAGCCAGAACAATCCATTTTCTGAAAAAATTTTGCATTTCTGAACTGATGGAGTAAATGAAGGTTTGATTTACCACTTTGAAAAGATTAAAGAAAGTTTTTGTTCACTAAATTTATTAATGATATTCAAAAATATGATGGATTCTTACACAGGTGGTACTGACCAGCTGTTCTCCATCTCTACTGAGAACAAAACAAAGGGAAGTGGTGTTAAATTGGTGTTAAAAATTAGAGATTTTGTCAATTTAATAAATCACCTGGTCCTCATTCTCTCATCTCCCACTCACTGTCCCAGTTGGTAAACTTTTCAACTAAGTGTTCACTACTAAGCATTTCATTTTCAATTCCATTTATTCCTAAGTAGGAGGACCTGGGCAGCCCTGGTCTTTGATTCATGGAAGTAGAGTATACTGCACATGTCCTCTTCAAATCTGCCTCTGTGATGAAGCATCACCTGCCAGAAGCACTGTGCTGCACAGCAGAATGAGGGAAAATGCTGACACACTTTTCAATTTCATTCACAGTGAGTCTCTGAGGCCAAACAACATGGAGGCACACAATTTCTCACCATTATTTTGTCTATTCCCTCCAAGCTCCACGGTCATGTGACACTTTGCTATCAGTTCTAGGGCAGCCCTGATAGCTAAAATTTTGCATGTTACAAGGAAGAATTTAATTCTGTGAGATGAACCTAATGAAAGTACAGAGTCTTTGCAGAAACTAGCAGCCAAGAAAGAAATGGAAGAGATGGTTAGGGAATAATCTGACCACAGAGGACAGAGTGATAAGCAGAGATGTTAACAGACAATAGTTAAACCTTGTCAGTGACATCATGGAGAGATGTGCTAATGATTTATTCATTTTCCAGCCTCTGTCCCTTAGATATTAAAAAAGTAGGTATCTAGATACATATGAATTACCAAAGTTGAACGAAGAAGACCTAAAAATTCTGAGCAACCCAATATCAACCAATGAAATTGAAAACGTAAGGAAAAACTTATCAACTAAGAAAAGCCCGGGCCCTGATGGCTTCACTGCTAAATTCTACAAGACATTTAGAAAGGAACTGCTGCCACTACTGTTTAAACTCTTCAATGAAATCGAAAGGGAAGCAATACTCCCAAACTAATTCCTGGAAGCAAGCATCACCTTGATCCCCAAAGCAGAGAAAGACCCAACCGAAAAGGAGAACTATAGGCCAATCTCACTAATGAACATAGA
>NW_004624730.1:21059952-21082429 GCF_000247695.1 Heterocephalus glaber | reverse complement strand
AAAAATGGAAATAAAGTCTTTGTAAATAGGGAAGGGTGGAGGGGGTGAAGGGAGGGCTAGGAATGGGGACAAAATAAGAACCAAGATGCATTATGTAAAGGTACAATTCCCAATGAGAATGTAATTGCGTTGTATACCTACAATGTACCAATAAAAGAATTTAATAAAGTGCAAAATATTAGGTATCCTTTATGTTTGGAATGAAGGAGTCTTCCAATGTGCCTAGAACAATCAAACACAGAATCTACCCAGAAACACCTAATAGCAAAATAAAAATTTAAAGTGAATTGTTTAAAATGAATTTATGTAGAAACAAAAATGCATGTAGTACTCCATTTACTGAAGGATAAAAATTAATGCTAAACTTTTCCATAATGACATAACTCTACAACAAATCACAAAAGCCATTTACACGAAGCTTCTGATTGTCTCGAGTTGATCATTCCCATGGAATAAAAACTGCTCTCAATGAAGAGATATCAAATTTTCAGGACTCCTGACATTCAGAAAACCGCCCACATTTTATGCAGAACATCAAAATTTGTTTGAGTTCCTTAAAAATGCCATCAACATCTCAGTACCATCCAATTTATTTGGCTTTGATTTTGCCATTTTCCTAGATTGTGAAAAGAAAGATAATCATAAGGATTTAAGGCTGTGCCACTGCTATTTGCAATAAAAAGTGCACTCCCTCAAAGATGCACACAAAGAAGGTAAGACAGTCGACATGAGGGAACAGCTATCTTTGCAGGACTTGAATTCTATTGGGACCACAACATTGTAAACCTAGTTGTTTAATATTGATTTTTGAATGTGAGAACATCATGACAAAAAGACCATGAAAAAAGTTTTAGACTCTGAATGAACACATTTTTCTCTCACCATTTATGATTATTTTTTTAAAAATTAAAATAATCAACTTACCATTTTATTTAACCCATATATATAGCTTTATATATATATAACTTTATATATATGACTTTATATATGTGTAAATTTATTGGCTCATTTTGAATATTTAATTCAGCATTCGGCCACATCTTCTACTATAGATCTGTATATATGAAATATATATATATTATATATAATAGAGGATGGCATGAGATACTGACTTAAAAAGACAAAATCAAATAGGAAATCCAATTCTGGAAACCAAAGACATCTTTTTTTTTGATTCGTTTTGCATTGTACTATACACATTTATTACTTGCTGTAGTAAATGCTAATGGGAGAATCAAAAGATATGACAGATAGTCTTGGACCCTTGAGTTCTGAAATTCAGCTGAGAGTCAAGTTAGTCCCACATCTACTGTAAACAAAATATGGCCAAATCAGAAACTGAAGAGTACCGCATACTACCTGCTGCATGCCCATCTCACTCTGAAACTCTTTGAGAGCCTGAGAGGAATGTCTGGTCAAACTTTCTCATATTTTAAAATCATCAGATAAATGCTACAAAATTTATATAAGAAATTTCCATGTTTTCTGGGTCATGCAAGAAACACTGGCTTCAAGAACTCACCATTTATTCCTCAGAGTATTTAAAGGTGATAGGTTATAAATTTGCTTACTTTGTCCTACATTTCCCTCCAGCCTCCTGGTAACTTTTTCAATTTTGCAAATTATCTCTGGCCAGTCATTAGACTTGACAGGGAGGTAAAGGGAGGTGAGGAGCTCTGGCAGCCTAATTATCCCTGTGACAAAACTATTTAAATTCTAGAGTCTGATAAGAAAGGAAGTAAGTGTGAGACATTCTCCTTGTTTATGTGGAGGATGTCATCATATCCTCTAGAAGTATACTTAATGAGATAGTTTAAAATCTTTGGAAAGAAAGAGGCTTGATTACTACAACGGTTGACATAGTTAAGAATGCATTTATTATCATTTTATGTATCTAAAGTGCACTTTCTGTACATAAGGAAGGAAATCTGCTGGCTGATAAACTCTTTTAAAAGAAAGATTCTTTGATATACTTAAATCCCTTTGAGGATACTGAGTGTTCCATATGATAACTATTATAATTATAAGCATTTGTCAAGATGGTTTAAAGCACTTATCACAAAAAGCTTGATTATAACAGTAGGCTGATGTGGAAAGCAGCTCTATCCTAGTGATTGTGTATAACAGCCTCCATGGAACAATTCTGAAATGGAAGAATGGTTTTTGTGCTAAATGCTAAAAGCCTAAGAAAAACTCCACTTGTGATTTAAGCACCACAAGGAAGGATAGAGAAAGTTGAGACACAGGCTTTGAGGCCTAAGCTACATCCTCATTATTAGGATCTCACAGAATTAATAATACATCTGTGGCACGGGAAAAAGTAGTAGCAGAGTCTGACATTATTCCCAACTGCTGACACTACAGATTTACAGGAGTTTGAGAACAGCTCAATATATCAGGATATTTTCATCACAACATGATACATTAATGAGATATTATTAATTATGTTTTAAATAGCTTCACATCTATTTTCTCTTTTAGTCATTAAGTAAACTAAATTAATTAGTTTCTAAGCCAAGTTTCAGGTTCAATTGTTGCAATCACTCCAAGAGGTTCCTTTACCTATTTCAATTCAACTCTTAATCACAATTAAACCCCCTTGGAATCTATTGACAGTTTCATGCAGCTATTGTAGGGAATTTGGATTTAACCACTGACCATTTCATGCCAAATGCTTCCTTGAGAAAAAATGAAATATCAGCAAAACAATAAAAAAACACAGATTTAGTGAAATATTTATACATCCCCAAATCTCAAATGTAATGCTATGTGATATGCACAGAAAATCTGTGGAGAGAAATCATGGTCTTTACAGACAAATTCAGAATTGAAGAGATATTGTAAAAGGAGGATCCTTTTACTAAAAAGCATCAAAATTTTCTCAGACTGCAATAGCTTATGTTTTCAGAAGGTAGAGCAAGTAAATAATTGAAGAAACATGATGTCACTTTAAGAACCACCAAGTACAACTTAATGAGATGCTATATCACCTCTCTAAAGCCATTTATTAACCAGAGGGTAAATCATAGAGATACAAATCATTACATTGTTATATATTCTCTACCTCTACTACATTTTCCACATTTCATCAGCTGATGAAATATGATGGAAGAAGTTTCATGTCATTTTTTCTGGAAAAGTAGTTACTGAAGAAGCAAATGAGGAATTTCATAGTTCAAACTACACCAGAATTTTCAGGCTTAAAAATTCCAGAAATATGGATAGCAATTCTTCTAGTTTCATGAAGAATGTTGCCTATATCACCGAATTCATCTCTCGATAGTTTAAATTTATATTTTCTTATTATATTATAGTATATTGATATTGCTGTTGTTCTTATCTTTATTTATATATCTAAGGTCTCCAAGAGTAGTGAAAGCCAAAATTTTCCACTTAGAAAATTACACCTGATGCACTGGTGTAAGTGGAGGAAGTTCCTTATGCTGTCTTGAGGGCTGGGGCAAGTCGCAGGTCTCTAGCTCACCTCACTGAGAAAGCTCTGTGTTAGATTATGAAGTCATTAAAAGATGGGTGTTCATTTTCACAGCCGTAGCATCTAAAGCTGTGCCCTCAAAGAGAAGATGATAAAGAAAAGTATAAACACATCCCATTAGGTGAATTACAAGGTCTTTCGTAGCCTTGGTTAACAATTGAGCCTGTACCTGGGAGGCTTTGTGTCTAGCCACTTTACCTGTGCCCCTTATCATGTGCTCCAAAGTATTCACAGGTCTATCCAATAGTCTTGCATTTACTAGCTTGGTACACAGTAAATAATCAGCAAAGAATTCTGAGCAAGATAACTTGGGCTGAGGATGTTCTGTTACACATCCAACAGCATACATTACTAGAGACTCAAGAGCTAACCTAGCCTCTACCATCTCCTGCCTGCACATCCAGGCAAACACCAAGTCTAATCAGTCTTATCTCCTAATGTCTCTCTGACCATCAATTTATTTCCATTTCCAAGATCACCAAACCACATCAGGTTCTCATCCTCTCTCACTTAAATAATTTTCATACCCTTCTAACCTTGCTGGAAGTAAGTTTACAGCATCATTTTCATACAGAAGTCAAAAAGAGCTTTCAAAAGCACAAATTTCATCCACCTTTCATCATACAAAAGTGTAAAAGAGCTTATAAAAACAAACAAAGAAGATGATGGAGTGGGGAGCATCAGAGAAAGAGCCTCTCCAAGATTTGGAGTCCAGACTCTGGAATATAGCAAGGTGAGGGAGAAAAATAAGGAAGGAACTGAAGCAAGGATCTGAAGCAAGAATTGCAGCCCATGAGGAAAGCCAAGAGAGGGATCTCAATGCAGAAGAGGGAGGTGGCAAGCAGCATTTTTGCCCTGAGCCCCAGTTCATGGTATGGGAGGGGCAATTCAAAACTGCAGACCCACAATGACTACTGCTGACCCCAGAGGCCTTCAAAGAGAAACACAGCAGTGGAATGGAGGAGTGGATGCTGAGGCCTACAGTGGCTGGTGAGTTTTTCTGGTTCAGACATCCCCCAGGAGAAGTTAATTGGCCTGTCACCATTTTGGAAAGGAGCCAACTGAACTCAGAACAGCTGTGGGATGGCTCCATCTATTGGCTCCCTGTGTCAGGATGGAAGTGCTGCTAAGTTCAAACCAGCAGGACATCAGGGAGCTGAGTTCATGCAGGCAGGAGGCACTTGGTGTAATGTGGACTGAAAAACTAGGGTCCCAGCCTCACAGCCAGAAACCCAGAAGCAGTCTGAATTTCAGTGGAATTAAAGGCACAAAGACTGAGATTGCCTGAAGGTCATAAACAATACTGTATGCCAATGTCAAAGAACCAAGGGTTAGGCCAAATAGGCAGCAACTTCTCATCCCAATAAATTGAAGAGGTAGGATCTTGCAATAGACTCAAAACCAAAAATCCAGCTACACTCAGAAGACATCTCTGAGAAGAGCTCATTTACTAAAGGTTCTCAATACTAGCAATAAAACTACCTATCACAAGTGATTAACAAGCATCAAAGCAGGAATTAAAGTAAAAACAAAAAAGAAAAGAAGGAAAAGGGGAAGACATGGAAGCGAGATGCAACCCCTGACTTCCAGCTCACCAAAGGCAAATGCAGGGAGTAATGATGTGGAACAATTTGAAAACCACCAACCCTGACTCTCTGATGTGCTAACAGCAGAAGCAACAAAGCAGATGAATGAGACTCCACCAAAAAATCAAATCAAATAATTTCTCAGATAACAACAGAGATGATGATAATAATGAAGGATATGGCTAGTGAATCTAGAGTAGATACAGATAAAAACAGATGAGCCTAGAAAAATGATGGAAAACATGAAGGCCCAACATAGGAAAGAAATGGAATCAATGAAACAGATTCAAACAGATATCCAGAAATTAAAAATTCTATTGAAAAATACACAGCAGAATGAATCATTGTGAGGACAGAATATCAGATCTAGAAGACAGGATTGCAGTTAGGAATCATGAAAAGAAAGATTTCTTAAAAATACCTAAAATGTACCAATAAAAGAACTTAAGAAAAAAAAATAGCAAGAGACCATGAAAAATCAATCCAACAGCTGCTAGATGATGCAAAGAATAATGTAAGATTGATCAGAGTCAATGAAAAAGCAGAAGATAGTGCAATCATATATAAAAAATAAAAAACTGTTCAAAGAAATAATGGCAGAAAACTTTCCAAGCTTGGAAAAAGCATTTGACATACACATAAGTGAGGCATATAGAACTCCAATTAGCCACTGTATTAAAAAACACTACTGGGCCAGGGATTTAGCTCAGTGCTTTTGCAGCCTGCTGCGCAAGCGCAAGAATCCAAGTTCGATCCCTGGTACCACACACAAAAAAAGACCAACAACACTACACCAAGGCATATATAGTCAAGATTCTAGAAAATCAACACAAGAACAAAATATTAAAAGCTATTAGAAAAAAGAAAGAAATCACCTATAAAGGGAAGCCATTCAGAGTCACACCAGACTTCTCAACACAAACTCTTAAGTTAAGGAGAGATTGTAGTGAAGTATTTCAGGCCCTAAAAGAAAACAATCTCCAATCCAGATTGATGTATCCTGCAAAACTACCTTTCAAAATTGATGGAGAAGTATGATATTTTTATGACAAAAAACAGTTGAAGAAATTCATGAGTACCAAACCAGCACTCCTAAATGTTCTGAAGGACATTCTAGAAAGTGATAATGCATGAATTTAGTAGAACTACAGAGTGTTCCACCCCACAACATCAGAATACACATTCTTCTTAGCACAGGACATTCTCCAAAGTATGCAACATATTAGCTCATAGAACATGCTTAGTAAATGGAAAGGAATAGAAATTATCCCCCACATATTATCAGACCATACTCAATGAAACTGAAAATCAATGGCAAAAAAACACAAAAACTTCATAAACATATGAAAATTAAATAACACAATCCTGAGCAACCAAAGGGTCACAGATGAAATTAAAGAAGGAATTAGATAGTTACAACATTTAAGTGATAATGCCAGTAAAACATAACAGAAGCTATGGACACAATGAAAGCAGTCCTATGAAAAAATGTTATAGTGGTGAATTCCTATATCAGAAAAAAAAGTAAGCTCAAATAAGCAACCTAATATTGAATCTCAAGTATCTAGGGAAAAAAAAAAAAGAGCAAGTCAAGCACAAAGCTTGTACGAGGGAAAAAATATAAAGATCAGAACAGAAATTAATGAAACAGAGACTAAGAAGTCAATATGAAAAATAAATGAATTGAAGAATTGGTTCTTTGAAAGATTAAGTAAAACTGACAAACCTTAGCCAAACTTTTCATAAAAAGGAAAGAGAATACTCAAACCCATGCAATTAGGAATAAAAAGGATGAAATCACAACAGATTCTGAAAAAATCCAGAAGATCATCAACATGTTCTTTGAGAACCTATACTCCAATAAAATGGAAAACACAGAATAAATGGACAAATTCCTAGATAAATATGAATCAACAAACCTGAATCAAGAGGATATAAAAATTCTAAATAACCCAGTATCAGTCTATGAAATCAAAGATGCAATTAAAAACCTAGAAACAAAGAAAAACCCAGGTCCTCATGAATTCACTGCTGAATTCTGTAAGAAATTTAGAGAACATCCAATGCTACTACTCCTCAAACTCTTTAATGAAATTGAAAGAGAAGTAATACTCCCAAATTCACTTCTGGAAGCAAGCATTACCCTAATACTAAAACCAGAGAAAATCCAACCAAAAAAGAGAACTACAGACCAATCTCCCTAATGAGGATAGACACAAAAATCCTCAATAAGATACTGGTAAACAAAATGCAGCAAATCATCAAGATTATACACCATGGCCAAGCAGATTCATCTCAGGAATGCAGAGATGGTTAAATATACACAAATTAATAAATTTAATACACCATATAAACAGAGCCAAGGGAAAAAACACATGATCATCTTAATAGATGCAAAAAACCATTTGAAAAAGTCAAACACTGATTCATGATTAAAAAGAAAACCCTACAGGAAATTGGATAGATGGTCTTTACTTCAATCTAATAAAAGGCATCTATGACAAATTAACAGCCAACATCATACTAAAGGTCAAAAACTGAAAACATTTGCTCTACAATCAAGAACAGGACAAGGATGCCCAGTGTCACCACTCTTGTTCAGTATAGTTCTGAAAACATTAGCTAGAGCAATTAGAAAAGAAAAAGAAATAAAAGGAGTAAGAACAGGAAAGGAAAAAGTTAAATTATCATTATTTATGGATGACATGATATCATGTATAGAAGACCCCAAAATCTCCACTAAAAGACTTCCATATTTAATAAGCAAATTCAGTAGTCAACACTCAAAAATCAATAGCATTCCTGTACACAAATAACAAACTCACTGAGAGAGAAATTAGGGAAACCACACCTTTCACAATAGCATCCAAAAAAATGAAATATGTAGGAATCAATCTGACAAAGGAAGTAAAAGACCTCATGGTATTCTGAAATAGGAGATTGAAAAGAATATCAGAAAATAGAAAGATATTACTATTTCCTGGGTAGGAAGAACCAATATAGTGATAAATGACCATCCTTCCAAAATTATTATACAGGTTTAGTGTAATCCTGATCAAAATACCAATATCATACCTCACAGAACTAGAGGAAATGGTTCTAAAAATCATTTGAAACCAGAAGAAACCTAGAATAGCACAAGAAATTCTGGGCAGCAAAGGCAAGGCAGGAGGCATCAAAATCCCTCACTTGAAATCATGCTACAAAGCTACTGTGATAAAAACAGCATGGTAATGGACAACAGAAAAAGACCCAAGGATCAATGGAACAGATTAGAAGGCACAGAAACAACTCCAAACATCCTCAGCCAGCTTACCTCTGACAGATGGACTAAACACCTTCATGAGAATAAAGATAGCCTCTTTAATAAATGGTGCAGGAAAACAGGCTTTCCATGTGCTGAAGATTAAAACTAGACCCATACCTCTCACCATAAAGTAAATTGAAACATAAATGGTTCAAAAATCTAAATATAAAAACAGAAACACTAAATCTGTTGGAAGATAGAATAAGTAGAACTCTTGAAGACAGTTGCAGGCAAAGACTTTATGAACAAAACCCCAATCACATAGGAAATATCACAAAGAATCAGCAACTGGGATATATCTTATTTAAAATCTTTTGCACAGCAAAAACAAAAACAAAAATAAAAACAAAAACACTAACTGTGAAGAGACAACACACAAAATGGCAAAAAAATTCTTACCACCTGTTCCTCAGATAAAGGACTACTATCTAGAATATATAAAGAACTCAAAAATATCAGACCCCCAAATTTAAAGACCCAATCCAAAAATGGACATCTGAAATGAATAGAAACCTCAGATGAAGTAGAAATGATCAATAAATATATTAAAAATGTTCAACATCACTGGTCATTTGAGAGATGCAAATGAAAACAATGCTGAGATTTTATCCCACCCCAGAAAAAATGACTACTATTAAGAAATCAATCAATAACAAATGCTGGCTGGGTTGTGGGGAAAAAAGAACTCTTCTCCATTGTTGGTGGGACTGTACACTGATGCAACCACTGTGGAAATCAGTGTAGAGATTCATCAAAAAGCTAGAATTAGAGGTCCCATTTGACTCAGCTCTTCTATTTCTGGGTATGTTCCTGAAAGAATTAAAAGAATCATACCACAGTGATATATGTCCACCCATGTTTATAGTGGTACAGTTTGTAATAGCTAAATCCTGGAAACAGCCCATATGCTCATCAACTGGTGACTGGATAAAGAAGATGTGGGGTTTTTTATAAAATGGAGTACTACTCATCCATAAAGAAAGACAAACTAGAGACATTTATAGCTAAATGAATGCACCTTGATGCCATACTCTTAAGTTCAATAAACAAGACACACTTGTAAATACCAAATTATTTCTCTGGTGTGAGAAACTGAAAGTCTAAATGAGGACCAAAATGTATAATAGATATTGTGAAATAGGAAGAAAATATTCAAAGGGGAAGGGGAACTAAGTACGAGGGGGTGGGAAAAAGGAAAGAAGAGAAAGAAAAAGAAATGAAAAAAGAAGGAAAAAGCAGAAACAAAGCTTATGTAAATAGGGAGAGGTAGAGGGGTTGACGGGAGGGAAGAGGAATGGAAAAAAATAAGAACAAAGATATATCATGTACAGGTACAAATTACCAATAATGAATGTGATCATAATATATACCTAAAATGAACCAATAAACTTAATTAATTAAAAAAAGAATAGAGGAAACATGGAAAATTCTCCTCTGTGAAACATTCAGGCTGAGAGAAAGAAACAGATGGTACAGGTGACAGAACCTGTGAATATGATTGGTTTCATGGCAAAGGAGACTTAAGGTAAGATTGTGAATCAGCTGACCTTCAAATAAGATTATTCTGGGTTATGTGAATGGCCCCCTATAATCACAAGAATTCTTAAGTAAGGAAAAGAAAAATCAGAAAGGAGCCAGTATGAGAAGGACATGTCCTTATGTTGACTTTGAAAATGGTAGAAAAGGGTCATGAGCCAAGGAAAGAAGGCAGCCTCTAGAAGATATAAAATCAAGGAAATAGCTGCTCTCACTCACCCTATGGAAAAGGATGTTCTGCACTGACACCTTGATTTTAGTTCAGTAACAATCTTGTCACAATTTTAATCTATAAAACTGAGATAATTAATTTGCGTTATTTTAGGCCACTAAATATGAATAACATCACAGCATCATCTGAAAACTAAAATAGATACTATTATGATTTGGATGAATGGCTAACAAAGAGCCATGTCTTAAAATCTTGGTCCTCAAGGTTGCGCTGTTGGGACATCATGGGGTCTATAGGACACAGGGAATCATGGGAAGCCCTTGTGTTGTTTTGAGTATAATATCAAAAGAGGTTATGGGATCTTATTGGCCCCATATTCCCTCTTTGCTTCCTGATTCATGAGATGAGTAATTTGCTCTCCTGTTATATACTGTCTCACCAAAGCCCCCCAAAATGGAACCTCTGGATGGTAAACTGGAACCTTCAAAACCATGAGGAAAAATAAATCTTCTCTCTCTGTAAGTTAATTGCTTCAGATACATTGTTGTAGTGATGGAAGATTGGCTAATACAGACACCAAACAAAAGAATCACTCTAATAACTGACTACTCACAATGACAATAAATGCAAAGAACAGAGTTCTGAGGCTAGGTTATTGAGACCCATAATGTAGACTTGGAATAAATGTCCAACTGCTGACATGAAATGTAGAGCTCTACATTTTTCCAATCCTTGCTTCATTTTTCTCATATCCAACCATCATTTTCCAATTAAGTTAAGCACTCAGCTCAGAATGGTGCCAAGTATATACCAAGATTTTAATGAATTAACAGATTAATTAACTCACTATTAATGAGTTAACTCATTAATTATAAATATCCAAATGGTTAATTAATCATATATATTAGTCTGAGACATAAAAGTTGAAATTAGATACAGATTTATAACTTGGTTAAGGTGAAAACTGTTTTAATAGAATTAAGAAAGACCTCGGAGATTATAGGAAATGAAAATAGAAGATAATCAAAGAATCTTAGGAAATATTAGGATTATGAAAGTAGGAAAGTGATGGTTAAAAAAACACAAGGTTAACATAGAAAGATACTAAATGATGAAAAGTCAATATTTTAAAAATGAGATGATTTGAGTACTGAGAAGCACAGAATCACAAACTTATATGTACACATAAAGCAGAAAGATATTAGGTAAAAATTTTAACTAGAGTTTAGGTAACACATATGTTGATCATTTATTTTATATTTTCTATCTTCCAATTTTGATGAAATAAATTTTAATCATATTTAAAAAATAATACCATGGTCTCTTTTAAAATGATTCAATGTTTTTCCTCTTTATATTTTTTCCTTTAAATTCTGAAAAGGAAAGTCTCCCCTCTCCTTCTTTTGTAAAGAGAGACCCTTTCACCTTTACCTTTGGTGATGGTCATCACCATTGCTCCTTGCCCTCAGAAATTCTCCTTTCTCATACATCTGAAAGTAGACATTGTACACTAAATCCAAATACCACTCAGTAACTGGACTCAACTTATCAGTCCTGTTTCAGAGGGCCTTATAAATTTGTGTCCACAATTTCAATGTTCTCTGTGCTTCAAAATGCAGAAGTCAATTTGGGTCAGTCCATGACAGGATGCCCAAGGGTACTTACATTTCAACACTAGGTACTAGTATTGCATACACACACCATCTAGTCTTTGGTACTGAATAGATTTGTCTGGTGCTTGCACTGGCATTGTCAAAGCTGTCAATTAACACCCTGCCTCTAGAAACTGGAGGAACAGTCAAGAGACTTAAGACAAAAAAAGAAAATGGACAAATCTATTCAACTGTACCCTCAGAGAGTTAGTATAAACTGAAAGTAAATTTGGAGACATTTTAAAAGCCACAGACTCTTGGGTAATAAGCTTAATAAAATAGTAATAATGCAGATCTATCTATAAGAAATTATTATTAAGACTAAACTGAGTCATTTTTACTAAAGATTCTGCCTTGCAAGCATGGATACAGTAACAAACATGAAAATGTATTCTTATTTGTCTGTCTGTCACTTCATGTCTTATGTCTGTACATGAAAGATTAATTGAAATTTACTTGTTACATTGTATACCTTAAAATATCTCTTAAGCTATTGTGACATATATAATATGTGACACTGTGACATGGGACTGAAGGCACTGTGAATGAAATAAAATTTAATTGAATTTCTTTTTTTAATTACATGGACATTAAAAATGAGGTTAATTTAGAAAACCAATGTCAGCATAAATGTATCTAGTATAAATTGGTCAAAAGTGTTTTTGTTTTTATTTTAATCTGAAAAAGGAAGTCAGGCCTTTGTACACTCAAAGATTATTTGAGTTTTACACTATGTCATACTTCTAAATATTTGAGATTTCTCCTTTTGTTGTGATGAAAAAATTATAGAAGTACATTGGAAAATGGATGTACTATCTATTAGTCAGAGAAATTGGTTTTGTTGTTGGGTAAGGAGAACAGGTCCTTCAGCCAGATATCATCTATGCAAAAACACAGTGAGCTCTGTGGTTGTCCGCAACTCTACATCATTGTGATGCTGTAATTCTGCCACATATTCTCTTCCCACCAACACCCACAGGTCCTCTTTCCTTTAATGCTCTCTCCACATCTTGTTTACACCAATTATATATACCGCCTCTAGGTCTTAGTCAGAGCAATAACTTTTGTAAATGTATCACCCACTGTACAATGATCCCTTTCTATTTGTTATGGGTTAAATTGTACTAGAATTCCTATGTTGAAATCCTAACCCTCAGTATCTCAGAAAGACCTTACCTGGGAGCAGATCATTAGAGATGTGATTAATTTAAACAAGGTCACCGAAGCAAGTCCTGATCCTTTATAACTTATCCTTATGAAAAAGGGAAATGGGCACACAGAGTCAGGCCTGCAAAGAGAGAGGACCACATGAAGAGACAGAAGAAGAAGATGCCATCTACAACCCAAAGAGAGAAAAGAGCTTTCCTTCACAGCCTACAGAAAGAACCAACTCTGCTGATACCCTGATGTTAGACTTCAGCCTCCAGAACTACGAGGCAATATATTTCTACTGTTTAAGTCACTCAGTTTGTGGTATTTTGTTATAGCAGCCTAGCGAACTAATATAATTCTTAAGCCCCAAGGCTTTTGAAACTAAATCTAGACTTCTAGAACTATACTGAAGCATATTACATTTAGTTTACAAAGTATTTTTCAGACTGAAACTCATTTTTAAATGTATGTTCTTATAGAAATTTTTTCTACTCCAGTTATCTCCAATTCTCAAACATACGTTTCTGAATAGTTTTCAATTCTTTTTTAGTAGTGTACATAAGTAATTGCAGAATCCTATGCCTTTATGCAAGGGTAAATCACTTACTGAGCCTCGGTTGGCTCATTTGTAATATGAATTAGCAATTATCACAGGATTGTTTTGAGAATTAAAATAACACATAAAAAATTTTAATTGTACTGTGTTTTGGGGGGATTTTTTTGCTTAAATCCTTTTATTGGTACATTTTAGGTATACAATATGTTTACATTTACCATTGGGTGCTTGGACCTGTACATGATGTATCTTGTTTCTTATTTTTTCCCCATTACCTGTGCACCCTTCACACCCTCCACCCTTCCCTATTTACATAGACATAGTTTCCATTTTTTTCTTTTCTCATACTTTTTCCTTTCCCTTCTTTCCTTTCTCCTTCCCCTTCCACTTCCTGTACCACTTTGAACATTTTCTTCCTGTTTCAAATTATCAATTATTCGAACAAAACCTCAGTAGCATGGGAACTAGCACAAAGAATCAACAACTAGGATCTCATCTTATTAAAAAGCTTCTGCACTGTAAGAGAAGCCATCAACAGAGCTAAGAGACAACCTACAATGTGGGAAAAAAATTTTAGCAGCTTTACCTCAGACAAACACTACTATCTAGAATATATAAAGAACTGAAATTGCCACTTACTGATCAACAGAACATCCTGCTTGATTTTAACAAAATAAATACTGTATCTTCAAGGGGAAAAAAAAAACTGAAAAGAATCAGACCCCCAAATTCAAGGACCCAATTCAAAAATGGGCATCTGAAATGAACAGACATTTCTCAGACAAAGAAGTAAAAGAAGCAAATAAACATATGAAAAAATTTTCAACATCACTGGTCATTGGAGAGATACAGATGAAAACAACACTGAGATTCCACCTCACCCTAGAAAGAATGGCTGCTATCAAGAAATCAACCAATAACAAATGTACTGTGCTTTTCTGTTTCATTTGTGATATTTTGACTGATGATTCCCAAAACTGTAGTTTGTGTTTATCACCATAGACTTCAGGGGGAGCTCCTCAAGAAGAGAAAATTATAGTGACTTTCAAATCTGTATTGTGGAATCATTAATGTTCTAGAACTGTTATCATATAAATTTTGTTCATATTATTTGTCCTTATTCTACCATAGTCACATGCATGTAGTGGTGTTCATCTTCTGTGTCCTGACCTCACACACAAGCAGGGAAGATCTTTTTTGCAGATTATCCTTATCAGTATGACATTTAATTATCCAGAGAAGCTTAGTGTCACTGTGAAGTGGAAGATTTTACTGGGTACTTCATCTTCTCAATCACTCATAAAAGCCTTAAGTGAAGCCATCCTGGCAACAATCTCTAAAACAGAGCTTCAAAACCTGAGTCCTGGGAATGGCCTATAGACTGTACAGACACAGGTGCCCTTAGTCCTTAGGATAGCAGGTGCCTCTGACCACAAGGAATCTTTTCCTTATGCTTCCGTTGACAGTGGCACCATTATCATTTTTTTCAGTTGTTATGCCAAAAACAATTGGCAAATAATGTCCCTGAGAACAACTTCTGTTAAAATCCTTTTACTGGTGAAAGTAGTTGGCCATGCCCTTGTCTTTTGTCCACCAGTAAATAGGCACTTAGCTATGAAACCATACTCTCATGAATTTCTAGGCCACTTATTGAGTGTGAGCATGAGAGGTAGGTGTGTGTGTGTGTGTGTGTATCTGCTTTTTCTACTGTTAGTGGAATTTGACATGGATCATTTTCAGGTATGTTCCAATCGTGCCAACTAACAAACATTTAAAAAGGAAGTTGAAGATAATATGCTGAATCTGTCACATGAATAAATAAAGGTACCAATTCCTCAATATGAATATAATCATTTTGTATCAGAAAGATATATTAATAAAAACAATAAAAGAGTGAGGGTCACAAAGGTCATATGAGGTATTGGTCTCAGATCGAAAAGACAAAAACATTATATGTTTACATTTTGGGGAACAGTATTGTTACACAACTTATGCACACTGAAAAGTGTTAAAATACTGTTGTTATTCTACATTTGCAGGATTTTTCTTGCTGCTATTCCAAAAGATCATCTCAATGAATGAGTATTTCATTTTAATTAAGCCTAGCTAGAACAAAGATTTCCTAATCAGAAGATAAGTTCCAGCCAGGCCTGGTGGCACAAGCCTGTAATCCCATCACTCTGGGAGGCTGAGGCAAGAGGACTGCGAGTTTGAGCCCAGCCTTGGCAACTTTGCACCTTAGGAAATGCTGTCTCAAAAAATAAAGAGTATGGTACAGACGGAATGCTCCAGGTCCAATCCAAGTACAATAAATAAATATATAAATATTAACTTAGAAGGTTCCCTTGAAAACAGATGATCATAGAAGAAAATTGGTGGGAAGACAGAATAACAAGAGCAAACCCAAGCAAGGTTAGAAATCTTGCTTGGTTAGAAACAGCATCACCAGAGGAGTGACAGTTTCATGCAGTGTCTCAGCACCTAAAATTCCCAGTAGGAAGATGTCATCTAGTAAGTGGCTCAGTAAACAAGTAGCAAAATAAATAAGCAAAAGTGAGAGAGTAAAAAATAAATAAATAAGTGAGAGTAAAACTAAGGGCTAATGAAAGAAAATTATAGGCAACCTAACTCATGTCGAATCATAGTATCTGTTGCTATATGAAGATGACTTCTTTGTATGCCAGCAGTAAAATGTTGCTTTAAATTTAAAAGCGTGTATTTTTAATACATACAGAATTATCTCAATATTCTTAGTAAATATATATTCTTCATATTCTAAAATTATAAAAACTATTGGAAATTCAATTATTTATGTACACTAAGCTGATATTATGTTTTTACATTGTATAATAAACTACAGATCCAAGAAAATGACCCTTCTGGAATAGAGTTCAAGGAAGAAAGGTTTAAAGAGGAAAAGCAGCATTGAATAACTTATAATGCTGTTCACATCCATATGAGACAGGAATATATTCCAAATTAAAGTTTTCAGACTTTTTTTTACTTTTAAATTTTTTATGAGAGTCATTCAGATTCCCTCCCTACAGCTGCCTACATCTGCGAAGCACAGGGTGCCTGACTGTTATCAGCCTTAGAGCCAGAGACATTCAAACCCTTGGTGGGCTGTTACCCTAGAATTGTTTTAAATAATTTCCCATCAAAATAGATGCAAAAAAAAAAAAATACATGCAGGCCAGCTCCCACTAGCTAGGTGGGGTGCAGAGGTCTCCTTGTCACCCCTTCTACTTGATTTAAAATGTGGAAGAAAGCAGCTTTCCTACCCTGATGGAGGAAACAACTGTCCAACACATTCTCTATATCTTCTCCATTAATTTTTTCCTTGATGTTTTTATTGTTGGAAATGAGTGATCAGTAATAGGCAAAATTAAATTAATCATATTTTATCACATCCAGGTTAAATGGGCTAACACTTGTCTTGGAGAAATGTTTTGGGATATTGGCATCTATCACATTTTTTCTGGTCTTGAAAGTTTTAGTCAGATTGAGACAAAAGAGTTCTATTTACTATATTGCACAATTATACATTGCAACTTTTAAGTTTATTTCTATGATTTAATCTAATGAATATATTATTAAATACATTTTTCTTTCATTTCTTTTCATTTATCTTTCACTAAATTTTGTCAAAATGGAACTGGTTAGGCAGCAGTTCTTTGTTAGACAGAATTTTTTAAGAATGATGTGGTATTTCTCCATAATGGAGTACTACTATCTCCTAAAGAATGATAAACGAGTTATTGGTAAGAAAATACATCCACCTTGAGTCTATCATGTTAAGCTAAATAAGATATACAGGCTTAAATATCATGTGGTTTACCTTAAATAAGAAACCAAAAAAATAAGGAGCAAAATAAAATTTAGATTATAGGAAGTAGGGAGGTAGATCTTTCTAAAGTAGAAAGAGAACCAAGAGATAGAGGGGGAGGGAGGGAGAGGAAAAGGGAAACAGAGAAGGAATTAGGATATGGTATGTGCACTTACCAACTCCCCACAAGGAATGTAAACATTACATACTACAAACATGTACTAATAAAAAATTGCTGAAAAAAAAGAATGATGAAAGAAAAAACATATACCATGTTCAAATTTTTCCTATAACTTGAAATAAATAAACAAGACATATACCTCACTCAATGTTCTCAAAATTACAAACTCGCAACCAAACCTCTTTTATTGTAAAACAACAGAACACTGTTTCTCACCACCCAGTTTGGAAGAATCACCAGATGCACTGGTGAGAAACAAGTTTATCTGTTATTTACTGAACAAAATATGACTTTTCTGACTGACTCAAGGAATTCTGCTCAGAAAATCATCATGGTGCTAAACATGACTGGGATTCTGCTGTTGGGATGCTGCTTACTAATGATAGTCACAGCTGCTACCATGTGACTTTTACCTAAGCTTGAACACTGTCAAAAACTGCCTTTGCAACTCTGATCTTCTGTAACTTCTATTATTTGTATCCCTCATTTGCTAAAAATAAGAAATATAAATATGTTACTTCTTTTTTGTTTTACTTGAAATTGTACTGAATTGTCATTTTTTTATCATCTAATATCTATAGATTTTATGATTCCGGCATGAAGCAGCCTGCAGTGCATTGCAGTACAGTGCTGTATTTCCCTCTGTGCCTCTCTGGCTAAGACGCAGTAGGGAAACTCAATATATGAATGTTGACTGAATGAATGAAAGCTATTGCTCTTTAATGTTGTGTTTCCAATGTCTCATTATTCTATTTAGCCTAATATCAATTTTTAAGATCATTTGAATCAATCAATCAAAAAAAACTAGAAAAGGCCATTTTTTACATTGCTGGAAAAATAATGTGTATTGTATTTAATTTAAGCAGCAGTTCTTGAATTATTGTTCTGACCTTTTAATTCTTTACATTAAAGAGATCCTTTAGATATATTCATCTTAAGCTAAAACCAACAAGTGAATTTGCCTAACTTTTAAACTCAAAAAGAATGAAAATCTTACACTGAACTCAGTATGATCCTCCAAAGATTCCTTTGTCCCTCCAAATACGTAAGAAGTTGAATAATACAATCAGAATGCCAAAGAAAATAAGTACATGATTGGGTCACAGTTTCTGCAAGATAAACTATTCCAAGAGCATGGAGGAGTCATTGTTGTCTCCCTTTCAGCCATTATGAGAGGAGCAATTTAAAAAGCAAATAATACATTATTAAATTTCAAAAGTTTACAACATAGAGCAGCTTCTTTGCTTATTTAAAATCAAGCTACAAATTTTTATAGACTAAATAACCACAACTTAGAAACACAAACAATTTTATAAATAAAGATTATATTAAAACAAGATACTTTTTCTTGGTAGATAGTAATTTTTGCATAGGTATTCTTTTTTCTTCTGGCACTCAAAGGAAGTTCTTCAAATTTCTTTATCTATATGATTTTAATGACATGTATTGAGTTCATGATATTTTCAGGAATCAAATAGTGGTTCATAACATACACCTCAAATAGCATTTTCTTTGCAGAAACTCTAATTCTTGTAGTTCTTTACAGAGCAAATGTGTTAAATAGAAATAAATTATAAAAGAGAAAATAAAGGAAAGCATATTCACAAATGGATGGCTTTTTATAATCAGCAAGTCCTTGGTAAGACTAGCAGTAATTTACTTACAATTACAAAGAAACTTGCTATCAAGTATATTCAATGAACCATTTTCACTATCTAGGCAACACCTGGTATTGCCAGTAAGCAAATGTCTAAATGAGACAAGTCAGAAGTTTGAAAATAAAAAATAGATTATTTTATGTGAATCTCACTAGTGAATTCACTTAGAGAATATCAAGCAAAGATAAGTAATGTCACATAAAAGAAACAAATGTTTCAGACATATAAGCCCTATTAAAATCAAAATGAAGATATGAGCATATAAAAAATATGTCAACCAAAATGGAGTCAGTAGTACCACAAGTTATGCAAAGAAAGAAACATGAAAGATGGACTGGGGATTTAGTTCAGTGGTTCCAGTGCCTGCCTTGCAAGCACAACCACAAGGTCCCAAGTTTGATCCCCGGTAAAAAAAACCCAAAAGAATCATGAAAGAAAACATGCAAAGTAAAAGTTAAACCAGTTGCTTTTAAATATGCAAGAGCAATTGGCAAGAATATTCTTATCATGATATAAATAAATGAATTGAGCTTTAAATGAATTTGCTTTAAACCATTATACGTTTAAGTAATATGGCTAATTGTTCCTGTGGTAATTCTGTATTCATTCTGAAATGCACTTTATGTTTTGTTTTTCCAAAATGGGCTATTTCTTCTATCATCAATATTGTAAGCAATGCAACAGTTAATTTGGTTGTTGGAAACAAATCAATTGGATTTCAGGATTTAAGTACTAGCTTCAAAGACACTAGTGAGTTCATCAATATAATATCTGCTCCTTGTTAAGCTTTGTGACAGCCAGGTAACAGTCTTCTCTTGAATTTTGCAATTTTCTCCAGTGTATTATGAGAAAAATCAAGCTTTTGTACACTTAAATTTCTATATCAGCATTTTAGTCTAACCTATCAAATTCCACAAGTTGCCTATCTAAAAGTGAGAGTAATTATAATCAATCACTTTAATAATTCAAATTCAATATGTTATTTTTATAGGCCTTCTGAAAACTATCAGATACCATTTCAGAGTTATGAAATAGGCATTTTGTGAGAACATTAATGAACCTTAAAATATATCTGCTGATTTGTCAGCATATTTTACATGGAGGGGGAAGAAGAATGTCAATTCGAACTCAGGTGTTAGTTACACATGATCAAGAACAAAATGTTTGCAGATTATATGTGCATATTGTCAACAATGTCTAAAATTTCAGTCTCATTAGAATATTATTAAAATCATGGAATGGTTTTGACAAGGTAGAAGGAGACAAAACTGCTCTGCTCATGTATAAGTCAGAATACACTGTGTTATGCTACAATAATGAACAACCTCAAAAAACCTCAGCATCTGTATATTTCTTATGCTATCCTTTCATTATAAGTTGTCTGGGCTTCTGCTCTATACACTCTTCTTCCTCACTCTTTTACTAAAGCTGATGGGGCAGTAATTTTCAGTTTGCATGGCAGAAGAAAAGGCACATAGTGATACATCTACAGATGAGGAAGTGAAATCTACCATGTGTCCAGCAAAAGAAAGAAAAGCAGATTATCTGTTAACAGATCTATTTAGCATCAAAGTCATTACAACTATATATAACAATTTCAACAAAGGTCTAGAATGGCAAAAGTTCTAGAAAAGCAGAAAACTCACTACTGCTTAAATAAAAACAGAAAATGTCTTTCTTGATGTAAAACAACATGTGGAATTAAAATTTTATACCAGGTAAAAGAAGAAAGAGAAAAAAACAGCCTCTATATGTGTCTCAGGGCCTGTGAGATTTAAGGCTATGTTTTACCTACAGGGTTATTGTATGTTCTTCTCATCTCAGTAAGGGAAATTTCCTAGGGTATCAAAGATACCTGCAGAATTATCTCTCCCTTTATTCTCTAACACATAAAATACCAATATACTCTCCTCTGTGCTGAAGCACTCATCTACGGTGGTATTTGCTGATCATCACACCTGCTCTTGCACCCAAATATGTAATTTTCCTGGGCCTGGGAACACATGGGGACATTGTCCAAGGTCCTAAGCAAGCCACTACCAGGTTTTCTTTTCCAGTAATGAAAAGAGCAGGCATTCTAACCCTTATTTTTATTTCTCCCAGATCAGAAATTATAAATAGATTATAATTAAGTAGATTATCTATTCACACTATATTAAGTAGATTAAGCAGTCACATTATATTTTTGCTTTGTCCTGTGTGTGGTTTTGGGATTAAACCCAGGACCTTTATACTGAGCTACATTCCCCAGACCTTTTTTATTTTGAGACAGGATCTCATTAAGTCACTAAGTTGCCCAGGCTAGACTTGAACTTATGATCTTCCTGCCTCAGCTTCTAAGAGTGCTGGGATTACAGGTGTGCACAACACTCAGATATTTTTTTCTTTATTTGATATATAATGGGATATGTAGGTTACCAACTTTCTAGGGAAAAACAAGCAAACAAGCATAATTTCTACCCAAAGAGATTCTCGGTAAAACAAAACAAAAACCTTCTAGGTGTTACAAATTTTCCTCTCTCAAAAAAACACATAATCTATGTTTAAGAAGGAGCACACAAGCCTTGACATATCTAGCCAGAATAATATACAATATTCAGTGTCTACATTCATTGTTTTCAACAAAAATAAAGCAATACTATTACATAATACTGAGTGATAATTCAAATCCATTTATGAGGTTCCCCTTCAAAGTGTGTTCCTTAAGATAGCTCAGGAAAATTTGATTGATTGTAAATGAAAGATCTCAGAAATGTTCGAAATGTTAAAAAAAATCAGTGGCAACCTTCACAAAATGAGATTTATCTGTAGATTTTCTTTAAAGGACACTATAAAAGCATAAAATATTTGCCTTGAGTCCTTATCTACTTCTTAAGTGTAGATAGGTAATACATGATAGATAGATGATAGATAGATAGATAGACAGACAGATAGATAGATAGATAGATAGATAGATAGATAGATAGATAGATAGATAGATAAAATTGTCTTGAGTATATCTGAGGAGCATGATTGTTGTCTTATAGCATATGCATCCACATTTTTACTGAATGTTGTTGCAGCATAACAATACCAAAAATCTCCTTCCAGTAATGCAATAGTTTCCATGGCTTTCTATTTGCATGTGCACTTGGTATTTTTTTCTATGCACTAGTCAAGATCATTGCTGTCTGTGGTAAGCAAAATTCCAAACTGGCACTGTAATCTCAGCTCTGGTGTTACTCCTGTGATTTTGTTTCTTTTTTTTTTTGTACTAAATTCTTTTATTGGTACATTGTAGGTATACAACACAATTACATTTCTCATTGGGAAATGTACCTTTATATAATGCATCTTGGTTCTTATTTTTTCCCCATTC
>NW_004624730.1:21025349-21055185 GCF_000247695.1 Heterocephalus glaber | reverse complement strand
TGTCCTGGAAATCTATTTGCATCTGTTTTATGGATTCCATTTTTTTCTTATGTTGGGATTCCATCATGTTCCTAAGCTCCTCTCTAGATTTATTAATCATATCTTGCACTAGAGGCACAATTTCTCCTGTTATCTGAGAAATTATTTTTGATTTCATTTTTTCCAGATCCCCTTTTGTTGCCAGTTCAGTGGGTCCAGGTGGTTGAATATCAGAATGGTCCTTCTCATTTCCCTTTGTGGTTGCTGTAGGTGATCTGGAAGTCTGGTTTTGAGACTTATTTATGTGTTTTCTCATTTCGACTGCTGTGGGGGCCTGTTAGCACCTGCAAGGATTACTTCCTCTGAGCTGGGTGAGGTGGGACAGGGGCCAGGAGCAGCAGTAGGTATGGTGACCCAAAAGCCCTTTCCTGTGGGCTGGGAGCAGCGGGAGGGATGGTGGCTGGGAAACCCCTCCCTCTGGGCCAGGAATAGTCGTAGGGATGGTGGTCTGGAAGCCCCTTCCTCTGGGCCAGGTGCAGCGGGACAGAAGGTGGCCCAAAAGCCCTTTCCTCTGGGCTGGGAGTAGCAGGAGGTATAGTGACTGGGAAGTCCCTTCCTCTGGACCAGGAGTAGTGGGATGATGGCTCAGAAGCCCCTACCTCTGGGCCGGGAACAGTGGGACTCAGTACCTTGGTCTGGTGGTCTGGTATCCTCTGCATTTTTGTAGTGTGGAACCAGGTGGCTGCTTGTCTGCAGCAGGGTGATTCAGTGTCCTCCACTTGACTCAGGACCTCGGTAGGGTGTGCACAGACCTTCCTGTTTGCAGAGGGCTGATTCGGCACATTCTGCAGGACTGGGGACCTCGGTAGGGCGTGGGCAGACCTCCCTGTCTGCAGCAGACAGATTCGGCATGTTCTGCGCGACCAAAAGTTTCTTAATTTTAAGTTTTGTGTTTTAAACGTTTGCAAATTTGTTTTATGCACTGTCTTTTGTTAAAATTACATTTCATTCTTGTTTTGTATGTGTTGCATTTGGACTTAGTTCCCTAAAAATGCTGTAAAATGGGTCTCTTATGAAACCATGTCAGATAAAAACATTTCAAGCTTTTATCTGTCCCTTATAGAATGCCAAACTGTGATTATTCTGCCAGCTAGTAATTGTCTTTAAGGCAGATGTCATTCTCAAAGGAGTGGACAGGTTTCTCCAGTTGTCCTCTGGTGAATCCCCACTCCCACTGATGCCAATGGCAGGTGGAATGTTGACCAGATAGGCACTTGGGTTCCTTTCAGAGACATATCTCTGATTGGGAGGAATTAGCAGAAACTGAGGTGACAACTGAGGGGTCATGGCCAGGGCTGCTCTCTGGCAGATGCCCAAAGGTCCCTCAGAAGAAACTTGCTCCTGACAGCCCATCAGGGTAATCAACAGAAAAATCTCCAAATCTTATCCTTATCTGGACTCCTCAGTGAGGTGAAAGGGGAACTCTGTCAGTGATCATCAGATATCCTCTGTCTCAGAGTGATGTGAAATGATGCCATCAGAGCCCTTTCTTAAGCCTCAGTTAAGAATTGAACTACAGGTTTGGACTGCTTTCTCTACTATTAGTAAGACAGACCTCTAGACAAATGTAGAAAACAAATCTTTGATAGAGTAAAAGCTACCTGAACCTTTTCTCCCCCCTAGGCATGGTCTTCATCATTTATGTGCATAGGAGAAAAAAATACCTTTCCTGATAAGTTGTGGACTTTGGAACTTTGGCTATGGACTTATAAAATGCTATATGATGATTTTTGGATGTTTAACCAGCTTGAGCTTTATTTGGACTTTTTCTCTCTTATAGTGAGTTAAAAGCACCCCTTAAACTTTTCTCCAACTTGTTGGGAGTTCATTTGAGAATCCCTTGTCAGACCGCTCCTCCTTCCAGAAAGTCAGACTAAGGCAACTTATAACAACTGTTTTGTCTTATGCTAGAGAAAAAAGCAATCAGTAGCTTGAATTTCTGTTTTCACACACTGACTAGAATATGGGACTATTTTAGTCAGCCTCTCTCTTCCTTTGTGAGTGTAGAAATTTGATAAAGGTGCCTTTACTAATGTGGATTGTGGCTGGTAGGAGGCTCTATCAGTTTCTAATACTTAGTGAATTTAAAATGGACCTTAAAGGAGTAGCCTTGTATTGCTGCTAATAAAACTTACCTAAATGACTGGGTAAACAACAGAAATGTCTCAGAGGTTTCTCTTCCCTAGGGTCCAGGGCAGAATCTCTCACCTACCAGTCCTGGAGGTGATCTCCTTAGCAGGAAAACTGCCCAAATTTGACTGTTGACTTAATTTCCTCTCTCAAGGAAATAAAAACCAGTGGTTTAAATCTCTTGGTTTGCTAGCAATACTTCCTTCTCTAAACATGATTATTATGGCTAAAGTCAACTGTAACTTGTGCTTTGAGAGTACCTACTGGAATAAGGATGTGAGTTCCCTGAGGAAGATGAGATCCCTCACTGGTAAAGGGTAGATAGTCCAGTCCAGTTTAATTTTCTGATTCTCTCTCCAGACTGTAGCTACCTACCCTGGAGTGGTATAAACCTTGGGGGATGCCCTGGGGATGCCCTAGGGGGCACAGGAATCAAGCAGAGACTTATGGGATGCCATATTTGTTTCTCTTGTTTCAGATTAGGAACTCCATATCTGAACCTCATACTCCTTTTAAATGTTTTATTTCTCTACACCTGTGCGTGGTGTGCCTATATCCTAAAGCCAAGTACACAGAGGAAAGTACTATGATGCTATCTCACAATTAGAATTATACTGTAAAAAAGAGGAAATAGTCAAAATCATCTTATGTTGAGATTTTCTTTACATTAAGAAGTAATTCTTGCTTGTGTTCAAATGTAAATGTGGGACATAGAAAAATAAGACTCCTCACCCTTAAGGCATTCAGTACCTCTAAGCCTGCAGCTACTCCTTACCCTAACCACCAGGTGCTGAGGGTGGAGTTTCTAGGCCAGCCATAATTAATACATCTATGAAGCTGTATCCATCCTTAGCTAAGTTGTTCAGGTCCCTCAAAGACAACGTCCCTTGCAGGAAGTAAATGGCAAATATGGGACTACCCATGTTCATGTGTCTTTTTCTCTCAGTGATCTAAGACAGATCAAATGAGACCTAAGAGAGTTTTCAGATGACCCTGATATGAACATTGAGGTCTTTAGAGGATTTAATCAGACCTATGGACTAGATTAGAAAGATGTAATGTTGCTGTTAAATCAAACATTGATTTCTAATGAGAGACAAGTAATATTACAAGCTGCTATTACATGTAGAGACAAGTATTATCTTAATTTTGAAACCTCAAAAGACAGGCAACCAGAGAACAACTCATTCCTATTGGAACACAAGCAGTTCCTACACAAGGGCCCCACTGGCCTGTGAATACGTTTTCAGGCATGTATTCTTGAAGATCTAAGCCCTTCAATTATTTTAAATTGTCAACATTAACCAGAAAAAAAGCTGAGAACATCCCTGGATCCTGATTTGATAGAGGGAAATATTATAGTTTTTTCCAAGTCAGTCTTGCAATATTTATATGGTATACTGTTACGTGCCCCCTCAGAAGAGTTTTCTAGCCAAGATACCTATGCTCTGCTGAATTTTCTA
The DNA here is from genome assembly GCF_000247695.1 of Heterocephalus glaber. Next base: position 21,051,553 of record NW_004624730.1, on the reverse strand, counting down.
ATAGACAGGGGTTATAATGTTTCTAGATCTAAGGCACAACTTTGCAGCCTTGAGATAAAATATTTAAGCCTTATATCTAAGGGAACCTGAAGACTGGAGGAAGAAAGAATTAAACCAATTATTTCCTTTCCACAGGCCATGACTCTAAAACAGCTAAGGACATTCCTAGAAATTGCAGGCTTTTGTGGCCTTCAGACAGCAAGATATAATGAGATTGTGTGACCCCTCTATTAGCTTATAGAAAAACCCAAGAGACAGACACCTGGGAACCTTATTCCCAGACCTCATTCCAGAAGCTCCAACAAGAACTTCTAAATCCCTGCCTACAGGACACTGTTTCAGTTTGTATGTTAATAAAAAGTAAGACATGGTTTGAGAGTGTTTCTACAACATCAGGGAGCTGCTCAATAGCCTGTAGGGTATTTAAGTCATAAATTAGATATTATAGATTCAGGGTAATTCATTAAAAGGGTAAGCACTAAACAATATAATTATAACACTTTCATTCTCTTTCCAGAGGCAAAAAGCACCCATTTGGGTTCTTTGATTATTGGTTTGATTTTCTGCTTGGCAATTCAGTTGGAGTCAACCATAGCTTTTGTCTCTGGAGACATGTTTTGTTAAGGATTGCAGATCCACTCTTGAAAAGCTCCTGATCTTAACTGTCCTTCTACACCTGAGATGGTTAGGATTTAGTTCTTGTGCCATGCTTAAAGGCACTCTTCTGTCCCTTATCCACTATCCTGCCCCTGAGAAATAATGCAGTTTGATTCAAGGCCCTTCCCTCCTCTGTGGCTGCTGGATTTCAAGACAAATCTTCCAAAATGGTGAGTTTCCCTGCCCTGGAACCCTTCCAGAGTAAAGCTGACCTTCACTTATCTCTGGGCCATATAGAATACTGGTCTAGGTTTAATCCTGAAACTCAAAAAATAAATGTAAAAGTTTTAGTTCAGATTTATCTGTCTTTCAGCCCTCAGGCAAAATTAGAGAATGTTACCAAATGTTACCACGTTTGCCTGTAACTCAAGTTGGCTAACCTGGCTCTGGCCACTTCCTTGCACCTCTAGTCTGCTGTCACTGGCACTGGATGAGATAAAGTCTAAGGGGCACCTTGGATTGGGCACAGAACAAGAGGGGTATATGGGGATGCCTTCTTTTCCTTTTTTTTTCAAAATGGGAAAAACTGTCATAGGTAGACATCTGCAGCACAGCTGGTTGGACCCTTGGCAGGCCTTCTTCCCTCACTACTTGGAATTCATACTTAGCTCCAAAGAGTGTCACTTAGTCTCTTCCACATGCAAACCTGGCCTGAGTGGACCACCAATGGAGACAGTTAAAATTACCTTTAATGGTCTGTCCCTTTAGAGGGAACAATTACATGTAGCTATCAAACAAGTATGGTTATCAAAGCAACAATGAGAAGACTGTATAGCTGGGTATTCCAGTCAGATAAACTGTCAGCTTAGGGTCCATCTTAATATGGTCTTTGCTTTCACAGGTGTAGGAGATTTTAATTTCTTTTGATTCTTATTACAAGCGGTCTCTGTTAATTGAACTACAAAGCTCTGAATAGACTTTTTATAAGTATAAACCTAAAAATTATAAAAGTTATTACAATTCAACTTGGCCAAATACATCTGAGTGCACTGTGGTATAGAAATAAGTTGTCTTATGTGTGTGTGTGTGTCTGTCTGTCTGTTCAATTTGTTACAATATGTACAGCTGTTTGTTTGAGCTTTATTCTTTTGGTATTTTGGATTTTTTAAGTTGTTTGCCTGTAACTCAAGTTGGCTTATAGATAAATATAATTATTGATATGCTTCCCCCAGGTTGCCAGATTATCCAAATAATGTCAACTGGTTTTATGAATACAGTGCATATTGCTGTCTATATATAATATCTCAGGAATCTTTCATTGGTCAAAATGAATAATGTGTTAATTGTTATGATCTGGCTCTCATAAGTCATCTAAAGATTTGTTAAGATAATTAAATAAAGACTCTTGGGCTTAGGAAAACTACTGTACAGGACTCACCTTGATAAATAAAGGAGTGGATGCCTGGAAAAAATTTATTCCAGCATTTGTTCACAAAAGGGACCCCAATAATTTCCATAACCTCATGGGAAATACATTGTTAAAGATATTGTTGTGATATGTATACACTGGTCTTGATCAAACAGCTAAGTTTTCTGTGGGAAACAATAATAATTTTACTTTAAATGTTCTTGGTACAAAACAAAATTAAGGGACAAAGGGTTTCATGTAACATACTCATTGTTATTTCATAGTATATATATTCATGCCTTCTGGGTGTACAAGCCTTTGGGATATTGTCTATGGTAATGATCTTCTGTGACTCAGGTATCTGCCTCTCTTGGACTCCAGCTACTTGTGATAAGAGGTAAATGTCAAGGTAGCATAAGAAAACCAGTAAAATAATAGTTTTCTTAAAAACTTATGTGATGCATGTTATATGTATCACCACACTTAAGGATGTTCAGTCACCAAATAGTTGAAACAATGTCAAAGACTAAAATTAGAGGCTAGACATTATGAACTCCTAAAATACATTTATAAGCCAATGTGTATATTCTATTTAAGATAGCATCCTACTAAAGGAAAACAAATAAGTGTTTTCTTTATGTCATTTAATGTCTTGTGATCAGATGGAGGTGTTTGACTGAAAGACTATTCCATATTGAGATGGACATGTAAGTTTTACAAAGAAAATGTCATCATGATTGTCATGCTAATATAGTATGTGTAGCTCTTGATCTTGTTTCTCTACAGTATATAACCATTGTCTGCTAACATTCTGCAGGGATTCAACTACTAAAACAACCATGGTTGGTAAGAAAAAACAGCCCTCTAACTGTTCTTTATACTTCAAAAGTGCTTGATGTTTTAATTATTATAATAGTTAAACTCACTGCTCCTACTGAATACTTATGTCACTGATCTTCTCTTCTGGGTGTTCAACACCTAAAGTTTGGAGAACAAAACTAGAAAGGTAACTGGGCTATGAGGACAGCCAATATTTTGGCACTGGCCCCTCAAGATCAACAAAGATCCAGAACACAAAGGAACCTTTCCTACATGATCCTACATCTTTAATAAGTCACTCAACCTCCTGAGAAGGGAGATTTCTGGGCACCAGAGGACAAATGTACTGTGTACCAAAGGAGGGTCACAAAGACGAAAAAATCTCCCATGCTTTCACTGAAAGCAACATGATCAAGTAAGGCCATGACCCACCCTGATGGCTGACATTGACAGAGGAGCTGAGAAGCTCTATGCATGGTTCCAAAGTAATGTCTGAGGAAACCTAACTGACCTAAGATGTTCATACTTATTGACACAGGTCTTATTTTAAGTTGGTCTTAAACACCCAGCAGAAAAGAATAACCAAGAGAGGTATAAAATAATGCCACAGTAATAAAGCTAGATATAAAAAGGGGCTCTAGTCACTGACCCCTTCTGGCAGTTTCTAGCTACACCAGTAGCTGACCACAGTTACAGATCATTAGGAAAAATCTATGGTAAAATCTGCAAGAGCTCAGCTAGAGCTTTAAATTTCTTAAGTGAGATTTGTTCTTCAAATTGTCTCTTATCGTCTTACAGCTAAAACTGAAAAGATTTATGACAAAGTATCAGACTTATATATAACCTTTATCAATGAAAGAATCTAAGAGCCAGCAGGTTACAATCACTATTTCAATTTCTAAATGTGACTTTCTCCCCAATCTTCCCTTCCATTCTGGTGTGCTCATTCTTAGATTATTCATGATCTAATTTCTTAAAAGTTTTGCTAATTCTTGCCTAGAGGCTGCCAAACTCAACCAGTCATATAAATGGAACCAATGAAAAACATGCTAGACTTCTTTTAATGGGATTCACCAGATTGACCTTGTAAACAACTCGTAACTGCTAAACTATACAATATGACTTCTATGTTGGATTCTGAAGTCCCCTGTACCTTCTTATTCTCTTTGTGGGAGGCTATTACTAGTTCCTCCCCATGGAAACACTTGTTGGCCATATTCATAGCAATCCTGCTGACCTTATAATTTGGCCCATGTATTCTTAACTGTTTCTTTGGCTTTGTCTCCTCCAGACTCAAAGCTATACAGCTACCAAGATGACAATGCCTGGCACCTATCAAAGGCCTTTAGACAGACCCTCTGTACAGTAACTCTGACTGCTGATCACAACTAAGAATCTCTTCAGCTGGAAGTAGCCAGACTAGTCTTTGCCCTTTGCCTCTTCACAGGAGTTAGGGGTGCTTCTTCAGATGGGGGGAATATTGCAGATAGGTAAGTTAATTAGATGTCTTGTAGGCAATTAGACCGGGCCAGCCCAGGAGGAGCCAATATATGGGACAGTGACGACACATTCACTATAGGCCACCATTGTAAAAGGAGAGAAACTACCACACCCATATAGGATAAATACCATGGATTGATATTCTAAATAGGTATCAATCACCTGGGTGGGGAACCAGGCTCTCCAGAAAATATCCCTATCCCCCCTTACTGAAAATCCTTGTACCCTTGCTATGTGACTTGCTCCTCCATTTAACTCTCATCTAATCAGTATTACCTGGGTGACTGTACTTGTAATTTTATTGGTTGGTCATGATTTTGCCCCACCTCATGCCCACTTTGTAAATTTCCATTGGGTCTTACAGTTTTCTCCCACTTTGTACCTGCCTCATCACATGGCTTTGTTGTATAAAGCATGCTTGAAAAGTGAGGTGGGCAGGGAACCAACTTTCCAGTCCCCTTTCTGTCTCTCTTAGAGAGAAGCTTTCTTTCTCCCAATAAATTTTTCCTACTCTTAAAAAAAAAGAAAGAGGAAAACTACAACAATAAATAAAAAGGAAGCATGCTCATTTATTTAAGAACAGGTATTTATTATAATGCAAAATGTTGCATTTATTGAAGCAGGGCAAACTCAGAAGAGATTCTTTAGCATGTGAACCTGCTGTGGAGGTAGAATTCCAAATTCTAGATGAAAGTGATTCTTTAAGTAAACAAAGAATTTAAGTAGATAGTTTTTTCCACCCAAAGGGGAATCCATCAATCTTCATTTGTCATGGAATTCTAATACACTGTTTGATTTGCTACTAAGTTTCTTCATCTCTGCAAAGCAATCATGTCCCAGGATAGCCTGGCAATTTGCACAAGGGTGATTCACCCATTAATTCTCTCTGCTATCTACCCACTAGATAAATACTAGATTCATGTAAATGGATCTATAAATCAGTGCCAATCAAGGAAACTTATCAAAACATTTCCTGGGATTTTTGGGAGATTTTCATCCCCCCAAAAAAGCCCTCTTTCTGCGAATGTGTTGTGTAAGAATATATTGTTTCTTAGCAGTCATTATGTAGCTACAGCAGATCACACATGAGGACTAAAGCCAATTCATTAAAATTGGAAGATAGAAAAACAGAAGAAACACACTGCTCTGACAGAAATTAAGTCAGGACCACTCAATCCTGAACATTTTATGTCAGATAATAAACCCACATCACTTGTTATTTTCAGTTGAGTGTTTTTTTATTTGTAGCTATAAGTATTCTAATAGATATGTACTTTTTTCCTCTATATAGGCCATATCTCTGCCCATTTGGACTGCTACAACAAGCTTTAATAGAGTGGGCAGCCTAAATAGGAAATTTCTTTCTCATAGTTCTGGAGGCTGGAAGTCTTGAATGTTAGAGAGAGAGAGAGAGAGAGAGAGAGAGAGAGAGAGAGAGAGAGAGTTTTATGTCTTTCCTCTCTTTTAAAGGGCATTAGTTCCATTAAGAGGGAGGTTGCCTCATCTTATCTAACCCTAATTACCTTCTGAGGTCTCCATATCCAGAATGATCACACTGGAAATTAAGGTTGAAACCTATGAGTTTAGGGGAACATACGCATTCAGTTTATAGTAGTCTGGATCTCATGATGAGAATATCATGTCTATAGTTTCCTGAGTAGTATTAAAAATAATCACAGCAGACTCAGACTTGTGTTTTCCAATTGGCATTTTTTTCTAGAAAGCCCTAGTTATGAGAAGGTTGACTTATAATAAAATGATGACTTGAGGGACACTTAAAACTAAAATTATCTGTCTTTATAAGCTGTAATACATTGAAAGATAAAACTAATGGTAATCTTCTGCATTTAAACATTAATATCTTGCTAATCCTAGACCTCACCAGTGATTTATGTTTTACTGAACACAGCTAATAAATATTCCAGTATATTGCATGTGCATAATACCGTGTCAGGATTGAAACAACTTACTCCCAAATCAAATGGCAAGATATTTGAGCTAGAAATCATTCAATTATTTTATGACATATAAATTGAAGAAGTTTCTATTTCAAAACATAATTAATATGAATTGCCTAATTTTACACCATTTGCCTGGTCGGCTTAGCCAGTCAGTTTAGAAATATGTAGGTCACTTCTTATGTAAAGAATTCTGTCTATACTATAAACATTCTTTTTCACTTTAAGTAAATTAACAAGTCTTCTAAATTTAATGTTCTTATAATCTAGGGCTGGTAATACTGACCTATACCAATGCAAATCACATAAAATAGGATAAAATATTCAGAATACTCTATATATCTGACTTAAGTTGAAAAAAGTAGAAATTCTTGAAGATATTCATTAGCAATATCAGAGCTTTCTGTTTGTATATGTTACCTATTAACAGATCTTACTTCATCCTCTTTAATGTAATGTTGTGAAATATTTAATTTTGGTAAAATGGAGGGAAATAGTGGCTAGTTGAATATTACACAGCGAATGATACATGTGAAGTTTATGTGTTTGTTTTGGAAGAAATGAATGATGGAGAATTTGCTCTCTTCTTTAAAACAAAGTAAGTCAATTGGCATGTCTATGATCTCACATGATAGAACTCTTAACTCAGACTGACTTACACCCCAAACAGAAACCTATTGTCTCAGGTATATGTGGAGATGAGAGCAGATCCTTGTTCAGTTGATCCAAGGTCTTAGTCAGTGTCATCTAGACTTGGCTTCTCTCCATTTTGGCTTCTCTGTTATTCAACAGAAAATTCCTAATCCATGTAGCCTCCAATAGCTCCAGGCTCATGTCTTCCTCATTGCTAATATAATCAAGAGGGAAAAGTCATGACTTCCTTTCAGTGGTTTTAGAACCACTAATTTCCTCTAATTGGGTCTCTATCTACTTCTGAGTCATGGTGACCAGTGTAATATTTAGTTCCAATGGGCCAAAAGCCAGAAATGGTGGTTTCTGCACTGAACTATATGAACTAAAAATAAAAGACAGTGTTGTTCACAAAATAAAATTGTGGACTTATTACCAGGATGAGAAAAAGAACAGGTACTGAGAAAGAAAGACAAAGATGTCCACTATCATCTTTTCTCTTTTCAGTGGAAATAGAGCTTCTACAAACTGGAAGGGTACCAACAGTTGGAAAGAACAGAGAGGAATAAGAAGGATAGGGGACAAAAATAATTAAGATCTGTTATGTACATGTGCCAACTCCCCATGATAAATGTAATCATTAAGTGCTACAGACATCAACTAATAAAAATACCTAAACTTTCACAAATTATTTGAATACACAAAGAAATTAGTAATTAAATTATCAAGTGATAAAATTCACATTGAAGTTGATTGAAATTTCTTTTTATTCCCAAGTATCTCTATGTGAAAACTGTATATTTTATATGTATTATTTTAAAAATTTACTCTTTATCAAAAAACAAATTAAGAATTTGATGTGGCAAAGTCTACTGTGGCCTCATTTTTTTTGTTTGTTTGTTTTGCTTTTGTTTTTGCTTTTGAGACAGGGTCTCTCTATGTAGTTCATAGTGGCCTTAAACTCACTACGTAGCCCAGGCTGGCCTCAAACTCCAGGTGATCCTCCTGCCTCAGCCTCCCAAATGCTGGGATTACAGATGTGTGCCACTATGCCTGGCTTGTGAGCCCATTTTTACAAAGGTGTTTTCACAGAGAGAATATAGGACACAACTCTAGATATCAAATTAACCTAACTCAGAAAGTCTTACATGAAGTGGTGTTATCAGTGGAAAAGTGTATTATACAAGGTAAAATTGTGTTCTTGCTGTGGAGTAAGTTGTGTGAGCCAAAAATCCTTTGGACAACCGAGGGCATACCTGAGCCTTAAGGTAATCTTAGAATTTAATTCAATGAGGTGAGAAGGTAATACAAGGGGAAGAAACCAATGTCTCTCAAACAAAACAAAACAGTAGATAAAATTCACTTTTAGTGAAACAGTAAGGACCTAGTGGCAGAACAGGAGGACAAGTAAAATACAAAGTTGTATGTCAGGAAATTATAGAGTCCTTAAACAAGATATAGATTTAGTATAATATTATGAAAATGTGGACTCTAGAATTACTCCAAAAAAAGTTTAAATTTCAGCTATACTGTATACTATGTGATCTAGTAACACTTCTGCCTCTTTCTGTACCTTGGTTTCTTTATCAATTAACAGAGGTAACTAAAATTTATTTGAAAATCATGATGACTAAATGTCATACTTTGAACTTAGCACAGTCCTTGACATGTAGAATACATTAAATACTTTGAACTTAGCCCAGTCCTTGACATGTAGAGTACATTAAATACTTGCCAGTAACTATTACTAATACTATGTGAATTAATGCAAAATAAAGAAAAGCTCTTGTGTTAGGGACTCTCCGGAAAAAAGAAATAACATTCAATTCCTCTTAAGAGCATGGAACTGTTTCTATTGCTATTGGTGTATTATTTAGGAATATAGAAATGAAGATAAAGTGTGATAAGGTTTCAACAGAACCAAACAACCATGAGAAAGAGAAACTGTAGTCAACTGGCTTTGCAATGACCAGATCCCAGAACCAAGGGTGGTTCAGGGCCCTGAGAAGACGAGGTTATATTGTCATAGGATCACTAACAAGGGTTAATTGTACTTGCTCTCATAACTAAGAATCAAACCCTTTCTCTGATTAATCTTTTGATGAACTGCTCTACTTCTGCTCCTACAGCCACTGAGTTGATGGCCAAATTCCTGAGAGGGAATCTTAGTTTGGTAAATCCTCTGCATAGAGCATTCAGCACATCAACTCTGCAATTGCTAGCCACCTGTAGGCACCTATCCTTGAATCAGATGTCCATCCAGTTGACAGCTGCCAGTTAGATGAATGGAATTTCAGGATCACACAGTCATAGCAAGTAGTAATTGTACAACAAATCAAGTAGATGGAGACTGTGCATAGAATTTGGGTTAGAAGATTCAGTACATTTGCTAAGATTAGCCAATAATGACACAATGGTTAAAAATAGTTATGAGGTTTATCATAAAAGTTATAATTTAAAACAATTATTTAAGTGTCAATATACTGAAAGCATAAAAATGAAGGATACTTGGGTAAGGCAGATCAGCAAGGACATGATTACATTTATCCCTTTATTATTATTTTTTTAATTAAATTCTTTTATTGGTACATTGTAGGTATACAACACAATTACATTTCTCACTGGGAATTGTACCTTTACATAATGCATCTTGCTTCTTATCTTTTCCCCATTCCTAGCCCTCCCTTCACACCCTCCACCCTTCCCTATTTACAAAGACTTTATTTCCATTTTTTCCATTTCTCATCATTTTTCTTTCCCTTCTTTCCTTTCCCCTGCCCCTCCCACTACCCCTACCCCTTGGACCTTTTCTTCCTATTTTGCATTATCGATTATTCATTCTATACATTGGTACATTTTAGGTATACAATATAATGACATTCATCATTGAAAATTTGCACCTTTACGTAATCAAAACCCCTTTATTATTTATAAAGGCATGATGTAGGGCTAAGAGACTGGAAATAGGAAAATTTTACCTGAAATAGCTAAACTATAATAATACAACTTAATAAATGACTAGGGAAATAGTAAAAGGTCTTTTAGCAGGTTTAGCTAAACAATCATAATACAACTTAATAAATGACTAGGGAAATAGTAAAAGCTCTTTTAGCAAAGTATACCCTAGGTATTTGGGGGCATTGAAAAAATCTACTTTTAGGTTCATATTTTCTCAATTACTAACTATAAAACTCTACTAAATTAAGTACCAATTTCAAACTTTAGATTTTCACCTATAAAATAGGGTTGTTCATAGCAGATGCTATGTAGAGTTGTTGTAAGAAATGGATAAGATCATACATGTGAAATGCTGAGTGCAGAGTGACAGTACATATTCAATACAAGCTACCTAGAGCCAAGGATGCCAAGAAGTGTAGACTGAATCTGTGAGAGACTCAGGGATCTCAGGAGGGAAATTTATCAGCATGAACCAAAGACTGAGTTGTGCTTTCAATGAGTCAGGCAGTTTGTGGTACAAAAGTGTGCCCAGATCTAAGTAGAAGAAACAAGACAGGAAAAAGAAGAGAAGACCATGGTCTCATGGTTCTATGATGTGTTCTATGATGCATTTATAGGAACATGTAATTTAACATAATTTGAACTATACTTAATATTTTACTTGTTATTGGCATCTTATTGTGTTGTAAGAATATAATACTGTGTAGCTACTTGAAAAGTGCAATAAAATTATTTTAATGTATAGGTGTTTGTGAATAATTTTCTTCAAAGCAAATCATGGAGAAGTAATGTTCCTTAATGGCCTCATTGTATGTAGGGATATTTAGGGGATTATAATATAATGATACATATTTTGAATTTACTATTATTTATTGTGCCATTTAATATTATACCAGAAAATAGAATTCACTTTCACTGTAATCTATCAGGTAAACTTGATGAAATTTATCATCTTCCATTTAATTTCTCAAGCAACAAATTTAAACTTTTTTTAAATAACCCCACTCAGTACACACATGCAATTAATCAGCAAGACCTGTTGTTTCTACAGCTTAATCATCTCTCAGAATTGCCTAATTTCTCTCTTCCCACTGACATTTCCCTAGTCCACTCCAAGCCACCATCTTCCTTTGTCAGTACCATGCACTGGCCTACAAGCCACTTCTACTCTTATTCCTCTCGAACCTTTCACTATGTTCTTACCCAGAGACACAAATGTTAAACACAATGTGGGCTACTTAAAAGCCAGCAATTGCTTTCCATAGGCCTTAGGTGAAATCAAATCTCTTTGACACACCTTACATGGCTTTCATGTCTGGCTCCCATTTGCTTCTAAAGCCTCTTTTTTTTTTACTACTCTGGCACTCTATGCCCCACTCATACTGCAGTTCTTTCCTGTGTGATCTCTTTGATATCTTCACCTTAGGCAAAACTAAGACACCTGTCTAGGCATTCTTCAATTAAAAGCTTTTGAATTTCCCTTGCTCCAGAAAACTCAGAAGCTGAAATCAGCATAAGTCCACAAAGCAATATATTCTATATTTACTTCTCATAATATCCAGCATGTGCATAATTACTTGCTTATTGTCTTTCTCATTATGGTACATATTCATTGAAGGCTGGACCATATCAGTTTTGTTTGCAGCCAAAGACATTGCAAATGAATAGCTAAAAATTTTGTACAACAAGAATGTAATAAATGTTTGCCAAATAAATTGAATGTTGGAAGAATTCTATCAACCCAAATAGTAATCATTTGTATTATTGCTGAGAATTTCTATCAGTCAATTTAATTATTTGTTTATAGAGTTTATATACATTGTGTAATATGGTACATATTACAAAATGTAAACTAAAGGCTTTTATGTATGTACTTCAAATCAAATAATGATTATCTATATTCTCTGAGACAGAGGTATATCATTTTAAGATTATGATTTATTTTCATTGGAACCATAAACATTTATATGATTTTAGAAATATATCAATCTATTTTCCATATATATAATCTCTTTTTACAAATTTCTTGGCAAGGTAGAATTTCCTCTGAATTCTTGCCTCAAAACTTCTCTACAATTCAAATGCTCTTCTTACATTGAATTAATATGATTTTTTCACTATAGAAGTAATTTCCTAAGAGGAAGAATAAATTGTAAGACTTGGTGTTTGGACATTTCCACTTATGCTAGTAAAACTGAGATAGCAAAAGAATGTCACAAACTCAAATGATGCTTTATTGTCAGATATGAGCCAAATGGCATAATGTGACAAGTATGAATGTTTGAAGTTGAGAGATAGAAGAATTTCCAGGGAAATTCATAACCCAGATATCCTAAGGTTATATCAATTCAATTATAAAATAATGGAGTCTAAATTATTAAATAGAATCTGTCTCAGGAACCTGGAATTAAACCAGAAGCCAATTAACTGTTTAATACTATTGGATATCATGAAATAATTCTCCCAAACTCCAGGGACAAGCTTCATTTCAAGCCAATTCTAAAAATAAGAAGGTAGAGAGAGAAGTAGAGAGAGTCAGAGAGCCAGAGAGGAATATTTTATTTCATTTCAGGTTATTTATTGACTTGACTCTTGTCCTTGTGTGAGGGTGACAGCAATGAAATGCAAGCCATTATAGGGTGAAAAAAATCACTTTAAAGTTAAGAATTTATATAAGCAACTGTATAGGATATTTTTTTCTTTTGTACATTTAGTTCAAAAGTTAAATCTCAGTAAATTTTCTGGTCAGTAAGAGAGAAGGAGAGAGAGAGAGAGAGAGAGATCATTTTATTCCAGCTAATGACCATCACCACCATGGGCAATGCAAGTGCACACAAGTGTTTCCTTTTCCTGCCATCAGCGTGAGGCCCAGCTCCCAGGGCATTTGACTTAAGGATGGTGACACTTATATTAACTCTGTGTTCTTCTGCCTTGTGTCTTATATTAACTCTGTGTTCTGAATGTACAAGCCTCACTCATCTCTTCATCTCTTTTCCCAGTACTTACATTCCACTTTGTTATTTCTAGAAGGAACCAAGTCCTCTCTTCTCAAAAAATATTTCTTCTCCACTTTATTTCCCTCAGCTGGCAACTGCACAGGAATGTTGAAGTATTGAGCGAAGCCAGAGAAAACTGGATGTCATCTTCTAAAATAGGATGTTTGTTGTCACTCCTGGCCAGATTCAAGAAAAATATCTTCTCCTCAATCCAGAAACTGTCTTAACAAGCCTGCCAGTGAGCTTCTAACATCAAAGCTAACTGTGTCTTCTGAGCTTTCTTCTTCCTATCACTTAGCATTAAGAATCAATACCCTCCCCCTAGGATTTGCCTCTTTTGATCCCTATGAACACACACTCTCCTGGTTCTCTTTTACCTCATAGAACAATGGGCCACTTGTTCTCAGTAGCAAATGAAGGTACTTCCTTTTTGTCTAGCACATAAATGATCCTTAGGTATAAGCCAGCTTATACAGTGGACCCTTGATTTAGGAACACAATTTATTTGCGAGGGCTGATTTTAACTCAATTTGGTCAGTTGAAGGCTCAAGCTCCTCTGTATAACCTTCAAAGTCTCTCTCCGATATACAGGTAGATCCCAGTGCCCTTAGAAGGACACTGGCCTGAGATTTATCAATTAAATTCATACATAAAAGGATGTTGTAATGTTCCTTCCAGAACTCTTTAAGAGTTAAATCTGTATCTGCGACCATCCAGAAGCACAAAAAACCAGCATTCAGGTCATAACTCAAGACTTTGGTTAAGTTAAACCTAAAATTCTGATCATAACCCAAGTTGTGTGTGTGTGTATATATATATATATATATATCAGGTCAGTTGTAACTTGAGGGTCCACTGTATTCTCTTTTGTCCAATACACTGACCTTGCATTTATGCTGCCAGTTTCTTCTGATGGATAAAGGCTTCTACACCTTTATTTTCAGCCAGGTATCCTTCTAGAATTCCATTCTTATTTATCCACCTATCTATTCAATATTTTTCCCCACCTGTGCTCCAGGATATTCAACCTCAACATGTCACTCCTTCCACACACCCCATCTTGATTAGTATCATCTTCCACCACTAAGTCATCAGAGGTAGAAAAGTTCTCCTCTTGTCTTTTAATTAAATATCATTGATTCTACTTCCTTAGTATCTTTTATGATCTCTCAGTGCCTCCCCTGTCTATCTTCCTGCCCCTTACTGATCATATGGCCATGCTTTTATGATCTCTTGATAATGTACTCATGCATGTCCTCCCCATCTGTTTCTCATCTTACCTCTTTGTAATGAAACCTTCACTAGAATAATCTTTTGAAACATACTTGAACATCTTACTACCCAGTGTAATGCCAGTTTGTGACTTATTTTACCCTGATGGTTTTGAAACCTTAACATGCAGCAAATCACCTTCTGGAAAGTTCCACTTCCAGAATTTCCAAATCACTAGGTTTGAAGTGATCCTGAGAATGAGCATCTCTAACAGATTTCAAGATGAAATGTTGCTACCAGAAATCACTCTTGAAGATCCGCTGTGTAGCCTAGAACATATATCTGAAAATCTACAGCACAGTATACAGGATATTGTCCATCCATCTCTTCAGTTATTTCTCCTTACCACTAATATTTAGACCCAGTAAATGAAGTCCAAATGTATGAAAGTGACTCACTACTTCTTGGCTCTTTGCTTTCCCATTTCCTTATTCTCTTTTACTTTTTTCTTTTCCTTTGCTTATCTATTTAGCATCCACTCATCTTTGAAGCTTCAGAACAAATGCCACCATTTCACTGATCTTATTCCCCAGCAGGGTCTTCTTCTCTTCCACTGCATACACACATATGCTAGTAGAACTGCCTATTCCTTCCTTGGACCTTATTTAGGAACTGAACCTACTCTTGTCGTAGGGTACATATAATTTATAAGACTTAATTTCCCATATTCTCCTTTAAGGTCTTTTTAAAAGGAAAATGTATCAAAGTTATTTTTATATTAGCAGATGTTTGCAGTATAAAATCATGACATTATTTGTGGAGAGTTGGTGCATGTATATAACACATTTTAATTATTTTTATCCCCTTCTCATCCTCTCCACTTTATCCTTGCTCCACCCATAACTTGGTCCCATTCAGATTGCAAAAGATCACTGTCTTTCTTTTTCCTACTATCTATCTTTTATTTTTCTCTTTAATTTATTCATACTTTGGTCTTCTCATATAAGAGAAACTACACGATATTTAAACTTGTGTGTCTGATTCACTATGGTCCAAATGTACATCCATTTTCCTACAAATGAATCAAATTTATCCTTCTTTATGGCAGAGTAGAACTCTGTATAAATACCACATTTTCTTTATCCATTCATGTGATAATGGACATGAAGACCACTTACAAGATTTAACTATTGTAAGTTGAGCTGCTATAAAGAAGGGTATACATTTATTACTTTAATATAATGACTTTAACTCTTTTGGGAAGATACCTAGAAGAGGAATAGCTGGGTCAAATGGAATTTCTAATTTTAGTTTTTTGAGGACTATCCACACTGATGTCAATAGTAGTTGTACTAAATTAAGTTCCCACTAACAATGTAGGATGTTCCTTTTTCCTCACAGCCTCACCAGTATATGCTATTATTTAATTTCTCGATGATAGCTATTCTTTCTGGGGTAAAATGGAATGTCAGTGTTGTTTCAATTTGCATTTCTCTAATGGCCAGAGATGTTGAACATTTTTTCATGTATTTATTGGCTATTTCTACTTCTTCTGAAAAGTGTCTATTTACTTCCTTTGCTCAGTTTTTGGTTGGGTCTTTTACTTTGGGCGACCTATTTTTTTTTAGTCCTTTATGTATTCTAGATACATAAAATGTATCTTAAAAAATTCAAATTAGTCCTCAATGAGGAATAGAAGGCAATATTTTCCCATTATGCATGTTATCTCTTCATTCTTCTGGTTGTCTCCTTTGCTGTGCAGAAGCTTTTTAATTTCATACCTTTTCATTTGTTGATTCTTGATATTATTTCTTCAGCAATTGGGGTTATATTCAAAGTATTTACCTATGCCTATGTCTTCAAGTGTTTTAACTGGGCCAGGGATTTGGCTCAGTGGTGCCATCACAAATGCACAGTCCTGAGTTCCATCCCCAGTACCAAAAAAAAAAAAAAAAAAGAGTTTTATCTATTTTATCTTCCAGTGGATTAAGCATTTCTGTTTTAATATTTCAGTTTTTGATCCATTTTGATTTTAGCTCAGTACATGTTAAGAGAAACGGATCTAAATTCAATCTTCTGCATGTTTATAGACAGTTTTCCCAACACCATTTGTTAAACAGGCCAATTTTCCTCCTGCCTATGGTTTTTAGCCTTTTTTTTTTTTCAAATATCACATGGATAAATGTGCCTGTGATTGTTTTTATATCTTCTACTCTGTTTCATGGATCCACATGTCTGTCTTTGTATCAGTACAATGTCCTTATCACTGTAGCTTTCTGGTATAACTGGAAGTGAGGCATAGTGATGCTTTCTGTTTTGCTCTCGTTGCACCCAGGATTCCTTTTGTTATTCTGGGTCTCTTCTGGAACTGTAAATTGTAGGATTGTTTTCTCTAGTTCAGTGAGAAATCCTGGTGATATTTTGATTGGGATTGCATTAGACCTATATATCAGTTTTGGTAATATGTTCATTTTGACAATACTGGTTCTACCTATCCAGGAACAGAGGACATCTTACCATATTCTGATGTATCCCTTTTAAGAGTACTGCACTTTGTATTATGAAGTCTTAATTCTTAAGAATTTAATTTTCCTTGATGTTATTAAGAAAGGTACTGTTTTCCTAATTTCCCTCTCCATGAGTTCATTATTAATCTACAAGGAAGCTGTTAGTTTTGTGCATTAATTTTATATCCTGATGCATGACTGAATTTGGTTATTAATTCAAGAAGTCTTTAGGTGTAATAATTTGGGTTTTCTATGTAAAGGATCACATCATCTGCAAATAAAGATGATTTGATTTCTTCCTTTCCTATACATCACTTTTCTTTCTTTCTGGAGCTTGACTCCTTTCGCTAATATTTCAAGTACTGTGTTTAATAGGAGTGATGACAGTGGACATCCTTGTCTTGTTCTTGATTTCAGAGGGAGGATTATTAGTAATTCCTTCAAAAACCTGTACTCCAATAAATTGGAGAATTCAGAAGGAATAGATTCCCAGATACTGTGAATTTAAAAAACTCAATCAAGAAGATACGAAAAGCATGAATAATCCAATAACAGAAAATGAAATTGAAAAAGTAACAAAAATCAACTAAGTAAAACACAGGATGCATTGCATTCACTGCTGAGTTCTACAAGAACTTCAGGGAAGGTCTAATGCTAATACTTATAAAAATCTCTCATGAAATTCAAAGGGATAGAACACTCTTAGATTCTTCCTTAGAAGCTAGAATTATCCTCATTCCAAAACCAGACAAGAACCCAACTGAAAAAGAAACTGCAGAACACAGATACAAAAATCCTCAACAAGATAATGGCAAGCAGAATGCAACAAATCACAAAAAAAAAATCATACATCCCAGGGATGTAAGGATGATTCAACATATGCAAATCAATAAGTGTAATACAGTATAACATGTATACAGAAGGAAGGACAAATACCATATGATTATTTCATCAAATTAAGAAAAGGCTTTTGGCAAAATCCAACATCTATTCATGATTAAGAAAAAAAACCCTAAAAAAAAATAAGTACAGAAGGACTTTACCTCAATCTGATAAAAGTCATTTATGACAAACCTACAGCCAACATCATATTAAATGATGAAATTCTTTAAGATTTTATGAGAAAAACTTTCATTAGTTTGTATACTATTAATATGTAGAAAAACATCTATCCTACACATCTATTGTACACATTCAGTATTTGATTACTGAATGACAACAGATGAATGAATGAATATGTTAACCCTTTTTAAAAAGACTACTTTACTTACTCACATATATATTAATCTTTAACCCTTCTCTTTTGTAAGGGAATCTTATGAATTTGAAAAATATCCAAGAATAGTTTATCTTTTTGGTGCAAGAAAAATCATGGAGAAGAGAAACAGAGAGGATTAAACTTTTTTATTTCTTCTACTTAATGGGTATGGATACTGAGAATAATTTGACTAATGGAATATTAGGCCACATAAGTGACTACAGAGCAATTCTATAGGAATAATGAAACTCTAGTAGTTCTATTTTATTCTTGACTATACTGAATAAGGCCAGCATTGATTTATGATGCATGAACCATGCTTAAATAGAAAAGATCTAGGCTATTTTTACAATCAGAGAAACAATTAACTTTATGGCAAAAAATGGAGTAAGAATTGGCTCTGAATATAAATTATTGAATAGCCAACTAAAAAACTTTTATTCCCAGTAGAACAGCCAGAGATATAAATCTCTGTATGTTTCACAGCATACCACTCAAGTGCCTTATGTAGTTCACTTATTTATAGTCATTATTTCTTAAAACATAATAATGTGCTATAAGGTATTGGCTAAGTATGGTGGGGAATTCAAAGAAAAGGGAACAACATCCTTGTCATATGTATACTCAAGAGGGGCTCTTCTGGTATTTAGGGTAGGGCAGTTCTTTGTGTGGTATGGTATACCATTTTTCCAGATGATTAGGATTCCTGCTAGCTATCTACAAACTACCATATGCAAAATGCCAAAATCACCGAGGCAAAGTGACAAAGTGACCACATTATACTTTTTAGTTCTAGGACCACCCATAGTTGAGACTTTCTGGACTACAGATAGGCAGCTGATGGGATGCCTTCTTTAAAAATTATGATTTTCTCACTGGCCATGCCACTCTATTTTGAAAGGAATAAAGAGAAATGGAAAAGAGATACTTCAAATATTCTTTGTTATATTTAACACTCCTACGTTACCCATGTAACTCAGGCTTACATGTGAATGGTAATGTTAATTTATAGGAATCAGTTTTCATAGACACAAATATTGTTTGAACTAATGTCACCTATTATAAATTGGGGAATACCTTTTATTATCTGGTATGGAATCTTGTTCCACCACTGGTGCACAAGAGAACAATATTTTTACCAGTGTTTATGATATTCATGTACACCGTGGTTTATGGAGAACTGGTTTGTTTATTTATTTATTTATTTATTTATTCACTTATTTTAGACATAATAGAAAACTTGAATAGATTCAGGAAATGTCTCCTGGTTTTATTCCTCTGTGGTATAATAGCAAAGTTATTTTTTAATCAGTTCATTTGTATGTGATTAAATTTCACATTTCTAGAAAAACTGAAATATTGTTAAAGTGTGGCCTAGACTTTGTGAGCAAAATGTTTACATTTTCTCCTTAGTGCTATTTAATAAGTCAAAATCTTACTTTAAAAGCTGCATCTCCATTTCCACCACATCCATCTTTGGTCTTGTCTGGCCTGCTGAAATTGCATCTGGACCTGGCTCCCTGAATCCATCCTCAACTTGTGCTTAATTGTTTATCACTATGATGAATGAGCTTTAAAAACATCAAATGTTGATTTCAGACCTTCACTTACATCTCTCTAATGGCATCCCATTGCTTATAGGATCAAGGGTGATAAAGATATTTTACTGAAAATAAAAACTGAAAGACTTAGTGGCTAACAGACGGGGCTCTCAAGCAGTCATAAAAGACTTTCTTCAAACTGGATAGAGATGTTAACAAATGGAGACTTAAAACGACATGGAGAGATAAAGAACACTGAAGATGGTAAGTATGTGAATAAACGTGAGACTCTGTTTGTTTCTTTATTTTTCAAAAGATATTGAATGTTTAAAGCAAAAATAATAACTTTACATTGTGAGATTATAAAATATATAAATGCAAATTGTAGGATAAGTGAGTAAATCAAATTGCACTTTTATCATGTTCATTTATTGTATATAATGTGGGAAAAGGCTAAGACCATTAAACTGAGAACTTTGTTTCACAGAACAATTAAAAATATTAAAATTAAATTAAGCACTGTGGCACACCCCTGTAATCCCAGCACTTTGGGAGACTAAACCAGGTGGATCATAAGTTCAAATCCACCTGTACAAATTAGTGAAACTGGCATAAAATTTTAAAAAACAAACTTGAAAAGGTCTGGGAATGTAGTTCAGTGTAAAGGCCTTGGGTTCTAAACCGAGTACTACAAGAAGGAAGAGGAGGGGGAAGAGGAAGAAGAAAACAACTGTAACTAAAAGACTGATACGAAATTTGAATAATAAAATAATGTTTGTGTAACAAAAAAGGTAAGCAAAGAATAAGAACAGTAAAATCCAACAAATAAATGAAACAAAAAGTTACCAAATAACAAATCTATAGACTGAAATGTAATTGTATCAATAGTTACATTAAACATAAAGTGACTCAAAACTTAAAAGTTAAACTTTGTCAGACTAGATAAATAAGAGTCAAGTATGTTTCTATCTCCCATATACAAAGGCAAAAACATACTGAAAGTAAAATGGTAAAATTATAAACCAGGTTATAGTAAGTATAAGAAAAATAATATGATTATAGGAATATCAAACAATGTACTTTTCAAAAAAGAGATATTATCAAAAATAATAAGTGGAGAGGCCCAGGATTTAGCTCAGTGGTTCTGCCGCCTGCTTTATAAGCGCAAGGTCCCAAGTTCGATCCCTGGTACCAAAAAAAAAAAAGGGACAATTCCCAGAAACACATTACAAACCTAAAAGTGATTTAGTGAAAAGTAAGACTTCAAAGTTGAAAATACATGAGTAAAATCTGATCAAACTAAAGGGAAAAATATAGAATCCATTGAAACAATAATAGACATAAAAAGAATAAGGACTCAAAATAACAGTAGTAGCAGAAACTATATAACATTGGACAACATTGTCAATTACATATATCTAACAGACATTTATAGCACATTATTTCTATTCATGTTGAGTAAATATTCTTTCAAGAGATCATTAAGAGTTTCATCAAAATCATCAGATACTCTGCAAAACTATCATAATAAATTTTGAAAAATAGAAATATTGAATATATTTGATCAGAATGACATCAAGTAAGAAATAAATAATAAATATTTAAGGAAGATCAAATATTTTAGAATTTTAAAACATAATATAAAAATTCCATTGATCCAGAAAGAAAAATAGAAAAATTTTCAAGCTGAATAATAGTAAAAATAAACATCAAAATGTGTGGATGCATCTAAAGCAGAAGTTTTATAGCTTTAATTGCTTACAGTATAAAGGAAGATAGATCTAAGTATCCATATCCCTGGATGAGAAAGAGGCAAATTATAAGAAAGAATAAAAGAGAAGAAGCCAATAACATATAAAACTAATAATAGAGAAAATTACCTACATTAAACAAAATGCTATCCCCCTATCCCTGATATCTATCCTTCTATTATTTTACATGGCAAAATGGGCTTTGAAGATGTAATTAAAATTATAAACCTTAGAACAGAGAGATTATTCTGATTTATAGAGATGGGCCCAATTTAATCACATGAGCTTAAAAAAAAAAAAAAAAGAACATTTTCCAACTGGAATCAGAAAGATGTGGCAGAGAAGTTAGGGACTGGAAGCCTAAGGCCTCAACATAGCCTTGCTTAACTGAGAGGTAGAGGACTATGTGATCAGTCATGCCTGCACCCTTGTCAGATGTTAACAGCCAGCAAGGAAACAGCCCCTCAGATGGGACAACAATAAGGAACTAACTTCCGCCAACCTGCCTGATCTTGGGAGGGGATGCTTCCCCAAAGCCTCTAGAATCAACACAGTCCTGAAAACATCTAGATTTTGGCCTTGTAAAACCAAGCTGAGAGCTGGTTGAGCCATACTATACCCAAACTCTGCCCACAAAAACTATGAGAAAATAAATGGATATTTAAACTGCTATTTCTTGTGGTAGTTTGTAATGGTAGCAATAGAAAACCAGTACAATTAACAAATACAGGAACTATGTTTTGGAAAGATCATTATGTTATGTGAAATAAGCCAGGCACAAAAAGACAAGTACCACATGATTTGACTCATATGTGAAATATAAAAAAACTTGATCTTATGAAAGTTGAAAATAGAACAGTAGTTACCAGAGGCAATGTAATGAGGAAGCAGGTGGAAAAATACTGATCAGTGGTGCTGATTAGACAGAAGCAAGAAGTTTAAGTGTGCTATTGCACAGCATGATGGCTAGTGATAACAATAATGAAAGTACGTTATGTTTCAAAAAGCTACTAGAACAAGCAGGGGTGAGGTGGCCCATGCTAATCGCAGCACTTTGGGATGCAGAGGCTGGAGGAGCATATATACCTGCTGGGGCTGTAGTGTGAATGCCCTGAGTTAAAATCCTAATTCACCATAAAAGAAATGATAAGTGAGGGATATATTAACCTGTTTCAACATCACACAATATATTAAATTGCTACATGATACCTATTAATATGTACAATTTTTATGTTTTTAATGTATCAGGTATAAAATTTAAAAAGTAAAACAAAAAAGCTGAAAAAAGACTACTATAATTAACAAAATCCTAGAAAGACTGATCGATATAAAAAAGAAATATTGTAAATTGCCAAAAATAAAAATACAATAAAATAAAGTACACTGTTACAGATCCTATAAGCACTAAGGGGTAATAAGGTAATTTTATGAAAAACATTATGCCAAGAAACTTGAAGATTTAGGTAAAAAAGATGAATTCCTTGAAAAGCACAACTTGACTAAACTGAAAAGATATATGTGTATGCATATGTACATAAGCACACACACACACATCTGAGTAGCCCTATGTCTACCAAGGAAATTAAATTTGTAATAGAAACTCTCTAATAAGAAAACCTCCAAGCCAAAATAGTTTCACTAGTGAATTATATTAAGTATTTGACAAAGAAATAGCAATCTTGCTTGAACACTTTGAGAAAATAACACTGTAACTCATTTTATAAAATAAACATCAACCTGAAACAAGAATCTGGCAAAAGGCAATTCAAGAAAAAATATACTAGCCTATAATTTTGTATAAAGATGGGAAAAAACCTAAACCAAATATTGGCAAGATAAATCTAACAATATAAATAGTATACACATCAACCAAGTAAAATTTCTCCCAGAAAGGCAAGGTGATTTAATATTTAAAAATCAGTAAGTAATTCATCATATTTCTTAGCGAAGATCAAAAATATAAATGCAGTATGAAAGATAAAAAATAAATACGACAGGGCTGGGGATTTAGCTCAGGGGTTCTGCAGCCTGCCTCGCAAGTACAAAGTTCCGAGTTCAATCCCTGGTACCAAACAAACAAACAAACAAAAAATAAGTATGATAAATTAATAGAATCTGAATTTTACCAAATAAAAACATTTTGCTTATCAAATGACACAAATTGAAAAGTAACACTGACTGGATAAAAATATCCTCAGCACAAATATCCAATATAATATTTGTAAGTAGAGCACAATAATGAAAAACAAATACACATAAGTAAATAATAAAATAAAACAATTTAAAAATAGGTAAAAATCTTGAAGAAAAACTTTATAAAATAGAATATATAAAAGTTTAAAAAGCATGTGAAATAATGCTGAACATCTCTAAGCATTTGGAAAAAATTGAAATTATGTTTACAAAGATAAACCATTTTATACATTATAAAAAGCAAATATTGGCAAAGATATGAAACAAGTGAAACTCCAATACATTGAGTTGAGAGTATAATATGATTAAACCAATTTGGAAAATTGTAAGTTCTTATAATGCTGAACATATATTTAATATAAACTCTATAATGTCATTCCTAAGTATTTATGGCAAAATATTTGTAAAAAGGTATTCAGAGAAAAAAAAAGGTATTCAGAGAACCTTTATTTATAATAGCCCAAAACTGGAAACAACCCAAAAATCCATTAGCAGGAGAATGGATAAACAAATTGTGGCATCTTTATTTAATGGGATATTTCAAAGTAACAAAAAAAATGAAATACTGATACATTCAACAGCATGCCAGAATGTTACAAATAGATATTATACAAAAGAATTCAGACCACAGAAAGAGTGTATATTTTATGAAAAAAATATTAAGTTCAAGAACACACACAAATAATTTATTTCTATGGAAATCATACAGGAAGCATTTCTATAGAAATTCCAACTGGAAGTCAGGGAGAGAACTCCTGGAGTGAGAGAAATACCCTTTGTCTTTTGGGAATTAAACTTATATTTGTCAAAACACATTATTATAGACTTAGGATCTGTACATAATAAATACAAGCCTGAACATATTCCTTTTAAAAATCCCACAGTGGAGAAAGGAGTTACCTAGTGAAATGTAGTAAAATTGAAAATGTTAAAATTCTATTTGAAAGTAAAGATCATAAGTTTTCACCATAAGAAATAGTGCTCAAAAGGATTATAGGCATCAATTTATTTCACTGAATTAAAGTGTTAGCATCTTAGCTGATTCAGCAAATAGAATATAGTAACCTGTCAGAATGCTGAAAGTCCGGTGACTGATATCCCATTACTTATATATTTATACATAAATAAAATAGTTTAAACTATTTCTTTACCCTATACACTGTCTATGGGAATGTAAATTAGTATAGCCACTATGGAAGCCATTATGGAGATTTCTCAGAAAACTAAAAGTAGAGCTACTATAAAGTATTCATACCATTCCTCAGTATATGTACAAAGGAATAAAGGCAACATACAATAGAAATATCTGAGTACCTATTCCCATTGCAGCACAATAGCTAAGTTATACAATCAGCCTAGGTGCCTGTCAATGGATAAAGAACTTGTGGTATATATACACAACGGAGTATTATTAAACCATAAAGAATAATGAAATAGCATCATTTGCAGGAAAATGGATGGAAGCTGGAAATCATCATGTCAGGTGAAATAAGCTGGACTCAAAGATAAGTACCATATGTTTTTCCTTATATATGAAATCTAGAAAGAAAAAAAAAAGACCTGAAAGTAAAAGATACACTGTTAGAGAAGAGAGAGGGGAATGGGGGAGGGGGAGGGAAAAATACCGAGGGTAACATGGGGTGGATATGATCAAAATATCTTATATCCATGTATAAAATGAAATCCATTATTCTGTGTAATTAATATGTACTAAGAAAAATAAAATAATAATTTTTTAAATTATAAGGTCTTCCTCTTTGTATATATGAAGAAATAAATAGATACTGAAGAATTCAAGAATATATATGTAATTTTCTCTAACTTAATAGTTTGATGAGACTTTAGGTAAAAATTAATATAACTTTGATAACTGATGTGTTAAAGTCTATCAGTATTTTTTGAATGTTTTTCCCCTAGTAAATATCAGGAGATTTAAATCTCCTATTGGTATTAGTGTGGTGCAACCATAGAAATCCAGCCACACAGTGCCATGTACTAATCTGTAAAACATAATTAATGTTTTAAAATATTGGGTAGCTCAATTTGCCAAGCATTTCTCTAAGACATACTACAATACTCTGTTAATGAAGTATGTCTCATAAGAATGAGCTGAACAGTATTATTTATTTCAGTATGGAACTCAAAATTTTCTACTTCTTAGTATGGTAGGTTAGAAAAACAAAAGGGCAATAGAAAAAGAGACTTGCTTCTTGATCTGTGAGGTTACATCCATGAGTTATTTCTTAGTGTTGGTTTCTTTACAGACAGTAGAGGGAGAAGCAGCAGTATTTAAGTAGTGATCATGTAAAGGGAAGGATTTCAGTACATAAAGGGTTAATATCCTGCACAGAAAGCCTGAAACATTTTACTGATGAGAGTCAACTGGAGGATGATTGTGGGGTGATTTGAAGTCTAGGCGTTTGCCATGATTTATTGAGGTGAAAAGAATTTTCTAAAACCTCTTAGCCTAAAACTGTACTGCAGAGAATGATAAGTTCCCACTAAGTGGACCAAGAGTGAAGAAGCACATGAGATAGATGGGACAGTGGCTAGGGAAGGTGAAAGATGGGGCACCAGGGCCTGACTCGGAAACTGGGAGATGGCTGCACCACAGAGGAAAACCTTGGCATCAGGCGTTTTCCACTGATGGGAGAGACAACAAATTCCCAAAGAATGTCTTCTATTGTGAGAAGCATTGAGATTAGAAATCTAATCCCAGCTGGGGATTTAGCTCAAGGCTGGGGATTTAGCTCAGGGGCATCATGCCTGTCTCCCAAGTCCAAGGTCTTGAGTTTGATTCCCTTTTCGGGGAAAAAAGAAAGAAAGAAAGAAAGAAAGAAAGAAAGAAAGAAAGAAAGAAAGAAAGAAAGAAAGAA
>NW_004624730.1:21001343-21021760 GCF_000247695.1 Heterocephalus glaber | reverse complement strand
TAGTGTTTATAGTATATATATAGTGTATATATTATATATGTATAGTGTTTATATTGTGATACATTATTAGCTCTTCTGGCACATCAATATGCAGTCAGTCTTTGAGGTTTTTTTGAGGCTGATTTTATTGGTATTGCCAGGAAGGCATAATTGTTGCTACTAATTGTTTTTTTCTGTATTCTAATATCCAAGTTGCCTTTGAGTCATCAGCAGCACTGCAATTCATTCCTGAAGAACTGGGTGCTGAGCCAATTTTATTGCAGCTTCTCACCTCCCTAAATAACACAGGTAGTTGAATCCTGGGACAGAGGCAAAGAACTATTCTTAGCCATGTCCAGAGTTCATCACTGAAAAGCAGACACTGAAGAAATTTCCTTACTTGCAGAAAAACAGTTCCACTATAATCAACCTATAAACATGAGGACACACATAAAGTAGAAACATGGGAAGACAAGGCAATAAAATGCCTCCCAAAGTTCCCAACTGCCCCAAAACTGTTCCATGTGGCATCATGAAACAGGAAATCAGAAGCCACACATCTGAATTATTTGATAAAAGGGGAGATCAAAACACTGATCAATAAAGTGCTCTGTAAACTCAAGGAAGAAATAAGTAAACATATAATGGACTTAATAAACAAACTGATTAGCAAGTTTACACAAGGCACTAATGAAAAGCTAGCTGAGCTAAACAAAGTGATATAAAACCTAAATGAATAATTTAGCAAAGAAATAGAATCCATGAAAAGGTTTCAAATAGAAAACCAGGAGAATAAAATTTCTATTGAAAGTATGGGCAGCAGAGGTTCTGTTGTGAGGACAGAGTGTCAGAACTACAAGATAGGGCTAATATCTGAGACTGATTACTCAGAGAAACCTTGAAAAAAGAGAACAGGAAAAATAGACCATCATTTGATGAAGCACAGACAAATCTAAGATTAAGAGGAATTAGTGAAAAGTTAGAAGACAGCACAAATAGCATAGAAATATGTTTATAGAAATAATAGCAGAAAATATTCTATACATGAGACATATAGAATGCTAAATAGCCACAATTAGAAGAGAACATTTCCATGACACATCATAGTCAATGTCCCAGAAGTCCAATACAAGGAGAGAATCTTAAAAGCTGTTAGGGAAAAGCAATAAGTCACTTATAATGGTAAACTCTGAAAAATTACAGCAGACTTCTCCACATAAAATTAAAAAGTTAGGAGAGTTGGGAGTTAAATGTTTCAAGTGCCACACACCAAAAAAACACAACTTCCACTCCAGATTGATATTATCTTGCAAAACTATTTTTCAAAATTAATAAAGAAATCAGGATTTTTCATGACAAAGAGCACCACCTTAAGAAATCCATGACCACCAAACTAGCACTCCAAAGAATTCCGAAGAATGTGCTGGAAAGAGAATATGAAGTCAACAGTGACAAAAAGTTTAATAGAATGAATACATCAAGCAGGGTGAGCAGCTAAGCAGAAATGAAAAGGAGGGAATCAGCAAGTGGCAAATACTACAATGACAGTAATTAATCAATATTTTTCATAATAACTCTCAGTGTGAATGCTCTCAACTCCCTAATTGAAAGACAGATCAGAATGGATCAAAAAACAAATTCCAATGGTATATATGCAATCCAATGGTGCTATATACAAGAAACACATTTAATTCAAGCCAAAGGGATAAAAAACAATATTTTATACATGAGGGACCCCCTCAAAAAGCAGGTGTAGCTACTGTCTTTTCAGATAAAGTGAACTCCAAGACGAAACTAATGAGAAGATGCAAAAAGGTCATTACATATTGGTTAAGGTATCAATGCAACAGGAAAAGATAAGAATTATAAACCTATATGCACTGAACACAGGCACATCCAATTTCATAAAGCAAATGCTACTGGACATAAAAGATTATAAAAATATCAACGTAACTGTAGTGGGGGACTTTAATACCACAATTCACAAATAAACAGATAAATTAGACAAAGTCAAGAAAGAAATATCAGAATGGAAACAAACTTTCAAACAAATGGACATAATAGATATCTACAGAGTGTACCAACTAACTACCACACAATATATATTCTTCTCAGTACCACACAGAACTTTCTCCAAAATCAAACACACACTAGCCAAGGAGTCATGCTTAGGTAAATGAAAAAAATCAAAATATCCCATGTATATTATTACATCATGGGATGATGAAACTAGGAATCAATGCCAAAAGAAACAAAAGATATTATACAAATACAGTATATGGAAATTAAACAATATACTTGTGAATATACCAATGCGTCACAGAAGAAATCAAGGAAGAAATGAGACAGTTCTCAGAATCAAATGATAATACCAATACAACAAACCAGAACTTATAGGATGCAATGAAAGCAGTCCTAAGAGGGAAGTTTAATAGCTATGAATACCCACATCAGAAAAATAGACTAGCTCATTGAACGCGCCGGCAGCTTTGGAGGCTTTTGTGTGATTTCTTCACCAGTAGATCCGGGCCTACACTCAAGCAACCATGTTGAATGGACATGCAGTTGGCATTGATCTTGGCATTACCTACTCTTATGTGGGTGTCTTCCAGCATGGGAAGTTGGAGATAATTGCTAATGATCAGAGAAACTGAACCACCCCAAGTTATGTCACTTTCACCAACACCGAATGACTGGAGATGCTACAAAAAATCAAGTTGCAATGAACCTCACCAACACAGTTTTTGATGTCAAGTATCTGATTGGATGAAGATTTGATGATGCTGTAGTCCAGTCAGATATGAAGCATTGGCCCTTCATGGTGGTGAATGACGCAGGCAGACCCAAAGTTCAAGTCGAATACAAAGGAGGAACAAAGAGCTTCTAGCCAGAAGTATCTTCTATGGTGCTGACAAAGATGAAGGAATTTGCCGAAGCTTATCTTGGGAAGACTGTTACCAATGCTGTGGTTTCTGTGCCAGCTTACTTTAATGACTCTCACCATCAAGCAACCAAAGATGCTGGAACTATTGCTGGTCTTAATGTACTTAGAATTATCGATGAGCCAACAGCTGCTGCTATTTCTTGTGGTTTAGGCAAAAAGGTTGGAGCTGAAAGAAATGTGCTGATTTTTTATTTAGGATGTGGTACTTTTGATGTGTCAATCCTCACTATTGAAGATGGAATCTTCGAGGTGAAATCTACACCTGGAGACACCCACTTAGGTGCAGAAGACTTTGACAACCGAATGGTCAACCATTTTATTGCTGAGTTCAAGTGCAACCATAAGAAAGACATCAGTGAGAAAAAGAGAGCTGTCCGCCATCTCCATATTGCATGTGAATGAACTAAGACAACCCTCTCTTGAAGCATCCAAGCCAGTATTGAGATTGAGTCCTTCTATGAAGGAATCAACTTCTATAACTCCATTACTCGTCCTTGATTTGAAGAGTTGAATGCTGACCTGTTCTGTGGAACTCTGGACCCTGTAGAGAAGGCTCTTCAAGATGCCAAACTGGACAAGTCACAAATCCATGACATTGTCCTGGTGAGTGATTCTACTTGTATCCCTAAGATCCAGAAGCTTCTACAAGATTTCTTCAGTGGAAAAGAATTGAATAAGAGCATCAACCCTGTTGAAGCTGTTGCTTATGGTGCAGCTGTTCAGGCAGCCATTCTGTCTGGAGACAAGTCTGAAAATGTTCAAGATTTGCTGCTCTTGGATGTCACTCCTCTTTCCCTTGGTATTGAAACTGCTGGTGGAGTCATGACAGTCCTTATCAAACACAATACTATCATTCTTACCAAGCAGACAAAGACCTTCACTACCTACTCTGACAACCACCCTGGTGTACTTATTCAGGTATATGAAGGTGAGCTTGCCATGACTAAGGATAACAACCTGCTTGGCAAGTTTGAACTCACAGGCATACCTCCTGCAGCCATGGTGTTCCTCAAATTGAGGTCACCTTTGATATTGATGCCAATGGCATCCTCAGTGTCTCTGCTGTTGACAAGAGTACAAGGAAAGAGAACAAGATTACCATCACTAATGACAAGGGCCATTTGAGCAAGGAGGACATAGAGCGTATGGTCCAGGGAGCAGAGAAGCACAAAGCTGAAGATGAGAAGCAGAGGGATAAGGTGTCCTCCAAGAATTCACTAGAGTCCTATGCTTTCAATATGAAAGCAACTGTTGAAGATGAGAAACTTCAGGGCAAGATCAATGATGAAGATAAATAGAAGATTCTTGATAAGTATAATGAAATCATCAACTGGCTGGATAAGAATCAGACTGCAGAGAAGGAAGAATTTGAACATCAGCAGAAGGAGCTGGAGAAAGTCTTCAATCCTATCATTACCAAGCTGTACGAGAGTGCAGGTGGCATGCCTGGAGGAATCCCTGGGGCCTTCCCTGGTGGGGGAGATCTCCTTCTGGTGGTGCTTCCTCAGGGCCTACCATTGAAGAGATTGATTAAGCCAACCTTAAGTACAGATTTAGCATTGCTCCACAGAATAAAACATTGAAGGATCTAAATTTGTAGCAAATTCTGTGGTAGTTGTTAAAGTTTAACTGCTACAGTAAAGTACTGCGCATTCTCAATACTTGAACATGGAACATGTGCGCAGAGAAAAAAATAACATTGCACTTTATAAGCACTGTATTATAAGTGGAAATGCAATGTCTTCAATAAAAGTATTTAAAATTGGCACCATAAAAAAAAAAAGAAAAGCAAAATCGACTAAGTCCAAATGAACAACCTAATGATGCATCACAAGGTCCTAAAAAAACAAGAAACAGTCCAAGTCCAAAGTTACTACATGGAAAGAAATTACAAAAATCAAGCAGAAATTAATGAAATTCAGACTATAAAAATGGTACAAAGGATCAATGAATTGAAGAGCTTGTTCTTCAAGCAAATACACATAATAGACAAACTCTTAGCCAATCTTATCCCAAAAAAAGGCCCAAATCAATGCAAGTAAAAATGAAAAAGATTAAATTACAACAGACACTGCTGAAATCCAGAAGATTATTCATAACTTTTTTGACTGCATGTACCCCAATAAGCTGAAAAATTCAGAAGAAATAGATTCTTAGAGATATGAATTACCAAAACTGAATCAAGAAGATATATAAAACCTGAATAATGCAGTAATAGGCAATGAAATTAAAACAGTAATAAAAACCTACCAACTACAAAAAGTCTAGGACTGGATGAATTTATTGATGAATTCTGCAAGAACTTCAGGGAAGATCTAACACCAATACTTTTCAAACTCTGTAATGAAATTGAGAGGGAAGGAGTATTCTCCAACTCATTCCTGAAAGCTAGGATTTTCCTGATTCCAAAACCAGAAAAAAACCCAACCAAAACAGACCCAACCAAAGAAGAAAACTCCAATCTCTTTAAGGAATGTAATCCTTAATAAGATTCTGGAAAATGGGATGCAATAAATGATCAAAAAGATCATATATCATGACCAAGTAGGCTTCATCCCAGGGATGCAGGGGAAACTCAACATAAGAAAAACAATGAATGTAATACATCACATAAACAGAAGCAAAGACAAAAATCACATAATCAATTCAATAGACATGGAAAAAACCTTTCACAAAATCCAACAGCCATTTGTGATAAAAAAAAAATCCTGAAGAAAATAGGTATAGAAAGACATTATTATTATCTGATAATGATATTTATAAAAAATTTACTGCCAACATTTTAAATGCAGGAAACATATCTTTTCCTTTAAAATCAGAAATAAGGCAAGGTATACTTCAGCACTCCTCTTCAGTATAGTTCCATATCCCCTTCTCATTAAAAAAAATTTTTTTTGGTACCAGGAAATGAACTCAGGTCCTTGTGCTTGTGAGGCAGGCAGCGTAACCACTGAGCTAAATCCCTGGCCCTCTTCAATATAGTTCTAAAAACATTAGCCAGAGAAATTAGACAAGAGAAAGAAATAAAAAGGATACATATAGGAAATGAAAGACTCAAATTGTCATTATTTTCAAGTGACATAATCTTTTACATAGAAGATCCAAAATATTCCACCAAATGATTCTTAAAATTAACAATCAGTTCACTAGGCTATCAGACTACAAAGCCAACACACAAAAATCAATAGCATTCTGCACAGCAATAATGAACTCTCAGAAAAAGAAATTAGGAAAACAATACCATTCACCATAGAATCAAAAAACAAGTACCTCGGAATTAACCTAACCAAGGAAGGACAAAATATCTACGACAAAAACTACAGTACTCTGATAAAGGAGATCAAAGAGGACATCAGAAAATAAAGATATCCTCTGTTCCTCATTATGTAAAACCAATATTGTCAAAATGGTCATATTGCCAAAACTGATTACAGTATATATAAATATAGCAGTCTCAATAAAAATACCAAGAACATTCTTCATAAAACTAGGGAAAACAACCTTAAAATGCATATCCAGAAGAAACCCAGAATGACAAAAGAAATCCTGGGCCAAAAGAGCCAAGAAGGAGCCATCACAATCTTGGATTGATTTGAAATTATATTACAAAGCAACAGCAATAAAAATCACATGCCATTGGCACAAAAATAGAGATGTGGATCAATGGAACAGTACAGAGGATACAGAAACAATCGGAGGACATTCTATTCTTTGACCTTTGACAAATGGGCCAAAATCTTATGCTGGTGGAACGATAGCCTCTTTAATAAATGGTGCTAGGAAACTGGCTATACACATGCAAAAAATTGAATCTAGACCCATATTTCTCATCATGTACTAAGCTACAATAAAAAGGAACAAATTTTTATCATTTAAAACACTTAATCTGCTTGAAAACATATCTGCTTGAAGACATGCATAGGCAAAGGCTTTCTGAATAGAACCCCAACTGTACAAGAAATAACACTGAGTCAACAAATGGTATTATATCAAATTAATTTTTTTCTGCTCAGCTAAACAACCAACACAGTGAAGAGATAACTACAGAACAAGAAAAAAATTTTTGCCAGTTACTCCTCAGAGGACTAATATCCAGAATATATAAAAAACTAAAAAAAAAAAAAAAAGACCATAGACCTCCCAAAATAAAAGACTCAACCAAAAGCAAAACAAAAGAAAACAAAAAAATGTGCAATTGAAACAAACACTTCTCAGAAGAAGTACAAATGGCCAATAAATACATGAAAAATGTTCACCATATCTGACCATTAGAGAAATGCAACTTAAAACAACCCTGAGATTCTGTCTTACTCCAGAAAGAACAGCTATTGTGAGAAAAATCATATAATCACAAATACTGGTGAAGCTATGGTGGGAAAAAGAACCCTTCTATTTTGTTTGCAGGAATGTAATCTAGTACAATCACTATGGAAATTAGTATGGTTAAATCTTAGAAGTAGCCTATATATCCATCAACAGATGAATGAATAAAGAAAAATATAGTATTTATACAGAATGGAGTACTTATCTCCCATAAGTATTTATATTTGAATCATTTATAGGAAAATGGATGCACATTGAGACCATAATTCTGGGTGAAATAAGACATACAAGCTCAAATATTGCATGGTTTCTCTTACATGATAAACCCAAAATATAAATAAAGAACAAAAATAAAGGAATCAGGGAGATAGACCTTTTGCAAAAGTGAATGGTACCAAAAGTTAGAGGATAGGGTAGAGAGAGAGGAGAGATGATGAAAAAAGAATTAACATGTGATATGTACATGTAGTAACTTCCCATGAAAAATGTGTTCATGTACTGCAAACATATACTAATATAAAGGTAAATTTGAAAAAAAGGATCTTGGAGAAGTGTTACATTATCGAAACATTACTGGTTAGAGTAAGGTACTATTGGCTTTGAATCCTGGCTGGAAGTCATCAGCTTGAGGGGCTATGAAATGTATTATTTATACTTTCAGTTATTTTTCTTGAACAGGGAAGGATGACCTGTATGTCTCCCAGGGATAACAGAACTTCAACATGTAGACACTCAAATAAGTTGCTTTCCTTTTGCTCTTCCCCACTCTCACCTTCTTACAGTATTATTAGACTTGTAATCAATTAAAATAAACATCAACTAGATAGATATTTATTGTTACAAAATATTCCCCAATAAAAAACCTGGCTAATAGCCTCAGGTGAAGAGTAATCATCTCAAGTGCAACCATTGCCCTCAGCCCTTTCTGCACCAGGCAATCATCACTCCAGGCTACAAAAGCAGTATTTTCCAACACTGTGCAGAGTTTTTGTGCCAGTAAAAGTAGAAGGCTTTACAGTGGATTCCCACTTCTCAGGCAGAGAAGACTTAGCACTATATTTATAAAGTTGGCAAATGAGCAAAGAAAAGGCCAAACTTCATACCATTTCTTCAGTGAAGCCAGTAATATTTTGTGGTGCTTTTCTGAAAAATAAAAGATATTCAATCATGCATTAAAAAAATTATTGACCTCTTACCAAGAGTTAGAAGAGTAAAAGAAATTGTCATTTGTGCATCTTTATCCTTCAATTACTGCAAGCTTGAGAGAGTTCTTCCCTGTTTTCCCAGGCGACAGTGGGTAGCCACCATGTGGTGAGCAGTGGCTCTTGGTAGCAACAAGAACAGCAAAGGAACTTGTGACCTGGAAATGGATGTGAGGAACCCTCCCTCCTTACTAAATAAACCAGAAGGTCAATTACTCTCCAAAAAGGGGGACTTAATTACCCAAATGGATTTTTAAAGATGAATCTAGAATGATGATGATGATGACGATGATTATCATTATCATTTTGCAGTGGGTGGGATAAAAGCTAATTTTTTTCAATGAGAGATTCCCGAAAGAATTTACAGTGCATTATTGACACATATTTTTGGCTTTTCTGATGTACATTGCACTTAAATTTTAAAAATAATAGAGGTAGGAAAATTATGTGGCATGGTGTTTCATATTACATGCCAAAGAATCAAAACTATCCATACTATTTATCACCAACTTACTTGCTACCAAAGCCAACTTCTGAAAGTGTCATGATTCTTTCTTTTGAAATTTCATAGAAATAACTTTCCAAAAATTATAGGTGGCTTAGTGTAGGCAGTGCAGTCAATAGTATTTTTGTTAATGTACGGTTTGTTTTGCAAAGAGTTTTGAACATTTGAAAGGAAGGTTCATGAATTTCCAAATGCTATGTTTGCTATAGCAAGACACTCAGAGTAATCATTACCTCTGGCTGTGATTTCCATCTTCCCTACCACTGCTCCCCATGTGTGCTTCTTTTAAAGTTGACAGACAATCTACATTTTTAGCTTTCCTGACAATAATTATGTAGTTGGTAAGCACCAACTGTTCTGCTCAGGTGCATTTAGTTCCTACTTAGTCCCAATTATATGATCATAAAGCACTTCAAGAGGTAACAAAAAGTTGAGCATACTCACAGTATCAATACAGAGAATTTAAATGAAAAAGGGGAAAAAGTTATTTTAGGCTAAGCATAACATGAACCACATCTTTTCATGGAGGCTCTTTTTGAATACAATAACTTGCCTTGAAACAAATTGTTCAAAATAATTTTTAAATAGTCATTGCAATGTATATAAAAATATAGCAAAACCAATATGAGTTTTTTATAATCTTCTGAAACTTTTTTCTTTCTTAAATATTAAAATATTTCAATAATATTGTCCCTAAAGAGAGTTACTACATAGTAACTCCATGGAGATAATTTTTTTTTCCTTTAGGAGCTCAGAGTGTGAATTATTCCATTTTAAGATTGCATTCAACATGTCCTTTATAAGAACAGTTTTAGAAATACAACACAACCAATATAAAATTGTATATAAATCATATTCTTCTTGCAATGTACAAAAGCTGCACACTTATATTAAAACTGCGTAGAAATTGTATTAGCATGTATATTTACATATATACATACAATTTATCATACATATTACATATAATGTATATACACATTTTTCTTTTAAATGTATTAGATCAATAACTCATGTATACAGTGAAATAACAGTCTGAAATGATTTTCCACAATTTCAAGTGTTAAGAACTTATAATTTAGTGATTAAAAGTACTACCTGTTCTTTTTCTTATTGACTATCTATTAAAATATTTCTTCTAAAAACTGCAATGAAAATAAGGAAATAATAAGATCAGCTATATGTAGCTCACAAAAATACAAGCTCAAAAAAGTTTGATTCCATTGTATGCTCTATGGGTTGCATATAATTCAGATGTAAATCAAATAAAATTTTAAAATTTATATTTTATTCTTTAGACACCAGAATAATAAAAGGCGCTTAAAGAAGAATGGAAAATACCTCATATCTTGGAAATTTAATATTGTGGAGAAATTTCATGAGGATAAATGTGATTTTTGAATTTTATATTTCTTTTAATTTCTTCCCTTTTTGAAGTTTGGATTAGGGACCTGGTCAGAACACAAAATGAGAGAAGCTGTTTTATTTGCCATGTTAATATTGGATAAGAATAACCTCAACTTGTTAATGAATCTTTGCAATTAAGTTAACTAAGCAACTGTATATATGATATATATATATGATATATATCATAACATATTTGAGAAATATGGGTCCTATATTTCAAAAGGTTTGTTATTTACTAGGCATAATTTTTTCCCCTGAGCTCCTTCTCAAAGCCTACAGGAAATTGGCTAAATGGAAAAAATAACGGGAGAATCCAAAATGAGATCAGATCCAAGCAGTCATTATAGAACCATTCTCCAATGGAAACCAATAAATCACCTTTGATAACTTTAACTTTGACCCATATTGATGAGCTTTACATCAACAATTTGTCATCCTATATGAAATAATTTTATATATATTTATAAATGTTTAGAATCTTTTTATAATTGACCTATGTTCGGTTTTGGATATGATGAACCGTTTTCTTATTAGTCCCTTTGTCTTTCTATTTTTGAGTAATTTCTTTATAGTCCCTTATTTTTGAATATCTTTATAGTAAATGGTCACATTTCAAAGCATTATATGTTAGATTCTCAAATCCTGAAGTTGTTATTGCATGAATTGGGGGATTCACTATTAGAAACCTACTTTACACATATGAAAGAATATAAAAATAGATGACCAACAATAAGTGAAGAAAGAAATAGATTAGAAATATAAAGTTTGTAAACATATTTTTCAAGTATGTATAATCACTCACAATACAATGAAATGAAGAACTTAAATACTTTATTTTTTTTTGTACATATTTATAAATACCACATTTTTCCTATTTCAGTGTACATTCACACTTAGGGTTACTTATTATAACATTTTATTGCTAATTTTATGTGCATAAAAGCCTCAATGATCCAGGGCTTGCTTAGCATGTATGAGGAGCCTAAATTCAATCCTCAGCACCATGATATAAGTAAGTAAATAAATAAATATTTGTAAAAGTTCAATTTATCCTCCCCACTGTCTTTTGTGTTGGTAAGAAGAGTGAATGTGTCTGAAATCACTGAGAGGTTGGTTGTGAACATTGGATGGGGAAGGTTGTTAGCTACAATAAGTAATCCTTAAAAAAACAGAGATGCAGGAGTGAAACTGCCTCCAGTGTTATTAAAATATGGTCCAAGAAGACCTATTTCAGAACTCTTCAGATGTAACCTATGGCCACGACTTTAGCCAGTTTAAACATCAATTTTCTGCAAAATGCATGGAGATCAAAAAAAGCTCTGGCCAACAGATGTTATAAGTCTACCCTTCTCACCATGATCTCTAGGACTTTCTCATCTAGCTATTTCAAAATTGTGTTAATGAAGAGAAACCATGACCAACTGTATTAAAGTGTAGCCCAAACTCTTCAGGCACACTAGCAGGCAAGGAAAAATAGAAAAAGCAAGATTAATGCTCTATATTCACCCCTAGTCTGTTAGCACTGCCCTCGAGTTTGTTATACACAGACTGGAACTGTTGGAACCTATCTATGCCTTTTTATTTTCCAGATGAGGATATTCAGATCAACAGTGGAGAACAGAATGTCCACTAGAGGCCAAGTGCTTAGTCCTAGTCCACATGAAATCATACCCAATCACTCCTTGGCAAATATCTTTCAAGGAAAGATATATACTCAATAATAAACTGGTTGCATGAACAATTCTCTCCTGTCTAGCAGAAAAATAGGAGTGCTAGTTTTGAGTAGTTGCAATGATTTTTATAGTTTATTCATTTTAATTTTCCATAGCATTTTATTAGAGGTTTAAAATCTGCCTATTTATACTAAAGGAAACAAGCATCTATGTTATTTAAACATAAATTTAAATGAAATGTCTTCATCTAAAGCTCAACATTTTATAATCCAAGTGAGGAGAGGCATAAAAACATATACAATGGGTTATGTTTTGTTTCCTCTAATTTCAGAAAAGAAAGTTATTTTCAGCAAAATACCACAAGTCCAGTGTCTTGTACTTTAACTCTGTTAACCAGCTTGTTAGAGAAATGGACCATAATGTTGGCTCTTATCAGTAAAATGCATTTGATAGTAAAGCCAAAAAGAAAGCATTGAGTATAGTGGATATATGCTTTTTAAGGGCTATTTACTTCACCAATCCTACTAAAAATAACAATGTAGCTTCTTTCTGAATACAATATTCTGAGCTTTCCTTTTGCTATGTACAAAGCCATAAATGAACACTTCACATTGAAACCACTTCCAGGAGAACTCTACTGTTCAACTGTACCCTTTAATCCCTGGTAGAGAAAACACAGCTATAAGCTAGGACACTGTCTAAATTTTAAATAGAGCTTACTATTAACTTTGGCATTTAATACTGAAAATGGGAAATTAAAGAAAAGAGAACACTTTGAAAGCTTTTTGGGATATTAAAGAAGACATTAAAAGGAAGAATAATAAAACAATGAAACCATCCAAGCCTAGGCTGGTGAAATTCAGATGCCATTTTGTTCATTTGAATGAAAGAATTCTAACCATGAATATCATACATAATGAAAGATGACAATAGAGTTTTAAATGGAGAAACTTTCAATCTAAAGCAGATAGTTTATAATATATCTCCATGCAATATAATTATTTTTATAAATAATTACATATCTTATGCACACACTCATTCATGAGGAACAGATGAATGAGCAACCACTTTAATAGAAGAAAGCCTCTTACAAACAATGCTGAGTGTGATTTTCTCCTTCCACACTACCTTTTCCATCCCTCCTAGTTCTTCCAAAAAGGATAAACAGAGTCAAAGCCCTTTCTAGAAAGCAGCAGTCCAAGAGAAATCTCACTCTGCATGACTTTCTCTTTGTCTCAAACATTCATTCAGTGAATACTTACAGATTGAGTACAGTATACTAGGCAAGTTGCTAGGGGCTAGAGGTAAATAATGAACATAATACAGTTTCTCCTTTCAAGGAGATTATGGAGAGGGGGGAAAGAGAAATATACACTCCTAGAGTACAGCATACTAAATTCCGCCCCCCAAATATTGCATCCTGATAGTAAGTCAAGGTCAAGAATGCCTATTCTAGGTACTTCTCATTGCCTAAAACCAGTATCATAGTCTGTTAAAGTTGAAGTTTCATCTGAGACATTAGGATAAGCAGATGTCAAATAGTACAAGATACAATATCAACAAACACATGTTCAAAAGAAATTGACAAGTAAAATATCAACTTAAAATTGTGTTTTAATACACACACTGTGAATATAAAAGAGTCATGAGAGAATTTTGTAGGATTCATAAGAAAGACTTCTATGGTGAGAGGGATGTTGTAAAAAGTATCTACTCACAAAGAGAGAGGTCAAAGACTCTTTCTCTTCCCTTCTCAAACCAAATTAAACAAGAGATTCAAATCACCCATACCCTGCAGTGAAGTGACACATTGGGCTAGTGTGTTCTGTCCACCTACAAGGCTCAGTGAGCAGGAAAGGTGGAGTGCAAGCTGCTTTGGTGGTGGAGTAAGAGTTGCTTTTGTAATGGAGTTTGTGTGGGCAAAGAGTACACCTTGGTTTTCTGTTGACAGATGAGGACTAAAATAAAAGAGAAAGCCAATTGTTACTACAATTTCTGGAGTGGACTGCCTGAGAGATGACCATCTGGGAAAATACTTGAACTCCAGCAGAGAGGATGTCGTGGAGGAGACCTCTGAAACTCCAAAACTTATGGGCCAAGAGTAAACAGAGGAAAAAGCAGCATTCATATCATTGAAGTACAACCATATGTACACACAGCAGGGGCTGCTGGCAACCCACAAAAGTGCCTCGCAGAGAAGGAGTCAACTTTGAACAGCTACCAAGCCTGCAGACTGCAATGCCAGCTTTAGACACTAGCAATCAAACAAAAGCTTTCCTGCTCCCTTCCTCTTCTTTCCTCAGCCTTCAAGGTAAGAAACCAAACAGAGCTAAATAAAAGCCTAAAAAAGAGATGCTAAGAAAATGTGTCCAAAATTTAAGGACACAGGACAGAGAATGACTGCACATCTTTTCATTGTCATACTGGAATATTCTCATACAGGTTACTTCTGAAAAATCAGTCATTATTTAATTTATACACTCTATTGATTAGGCTTAAACTCTGGAATTTGAAAGTAACATAGAATTGTTTTTGTGAAGGATAAAATATAGCTCAAAGGGTTACACCTGCAGTAAAATCACTTGGGAATTTAGGAACCTTAATTCAGCCTTTCTTTTCCCCCTGAATTATTGTATGTACTTTTTAAATGCTCTTAAGCCAACTTGATCATCCTGCTGATTCATCCATTAATAATTTACATAGGCTTTTGGTATATGCCTACTTAACAATTGCATAAGAATGGTGCTTTAAATCTCTCTTAAAATACTTCAATAAAGAGAATAAAGACAATCTTTCTCTTTTTGTGCTAACCACCAGTCAGTAGCAGAACCCCAGCAAAGGAAGGGGCTAAAGATTTAATAATAATCAAGCTCCAAGTGTTCATTATTTTGTGTGACTAAGATCATATTAACAATATAGAGTGACATTGAAAGTCTCAGTTACCTGACAGTGATCATATATACGTTCATCTCTAAAATTACCTTTCTGGTGATTGAAAGTTACTTCCTTCAACATATTATTTTTTTTAAATAATGGGACAAAAGAAGATTTTTTTTAAATGTTTTTGATAAAAAAATCCATGTGTTCTATTTTTCCTGCGTACTTTTAACTCCTAATCTCCTAAAGCTACAGGATGAGAGAGAATTTTGCATGTTGCACTAAGAAGAAACCAAAATATGTAATTCCTTCTTCTTCTCTCAGTTTTATTGAACAATTTTTTTATGTAATTGATCCAGGTTTTTGTTAAACAAATATATTATATACAGATTCACAAGCATAAGACGTTAGAAAATATATTGAATCATGTATTCATAAAATATAAAAAACAAGGTATAAAAGTGATAATTTCATTGGAACAATTTCATTTGAATTCCACGTTATGCAAATGAGCCCAATAATATATTTTTCTTGAGCAGTTATAAAAGCAGATGGGATCTTGTTATAGATTTTTGCATAGTAGTGGAAAGATTAACTATAACCAAAGCTGAGATGGCCTATAAAACCTGGCCCAGCTTGTGCTGTACAAGATGTTAGCATTTCAACATCTCAAACACAGAAATTCAAATGAAATAAAATGCAGAACTACAAAGAAACAAACAAAATTTGTTAAAACACCCTTTCATTAAATATAACCTTTGAACATCATACAAAAAACAAGACAATTCAATAATAGTACTGCATAAGAACTTCCTGATTGACATGATTTACATTTCGGGGGGGGTGCATAATTTCAGGAATCAAGGTGGAAATTTGGGATCAGAAGATTTTCACAGATTCAGTTCAATAGTCCCTGCTTACTGGCTATGGAATTTTGGGGAAAAAATTACTTGTTATTTTAGCTTCTACTTAATAATAAATGTCTATTTTGTAATAGCATATTGAAGTACCCTGTACACTCTTAAATACTGTGCTAATGTTAATGATTATTAAAGTCCCTAATTTTATGTAGTTTGTCATTGGAGGAAGAAGTGTCAGAATAATATGAAGCATTTTCCTAAAGATAGCAATTGACTATAGTGAAAGAAAATAATATATTATCTTTCAAAGCTCTTGGTCAACTGAAACTTTGAAATTGGGAAATGAAGGACACAGAAACTGTAAATAGAGATTTCTCAGCTGCTGCTTCTCCTATACACACCTTCTGTTCATTTCTGGCCAGAGGAGTGAGAAAACAAGAAACACAGATCCAGGGTAGGAAAGAGCCAAGTGCAGCAGCTTTTATCAGCCATGGGCATTGGCGCTCAGATTGCAGCATTCACAGAAAGAAGATTCCTGGGTCCACAGCCAGGCAAGCACTCAGAGCTCTTCAAGAAAACCTCAGGTAAGGCCCTTGTCCCTTTCTCATTTGATTCTCTCAATTTTCTAGAGACCAATGACAGAAAAAGCAGAAATTTAGGAATTGAAAACGTATAGTTTCACAGGCTGACATTTCTGAGGGTGACAGAGTGATGGGGAAAAACTAGATGACATATTTTCCACTTGCAGCTTCTGTGAGTTAACTAGATTGCAAAGAATAAAGGAACAAAGAAGCTAAAAATCAGGAGACAAAGAAATTAATATGATACCTTGTTCTTTGGAGATACATTCTAGGGGGAAAAGGAATGTGATTTGAATTAAAATAATTATATTGCATAAAAAAAATTCTGTAGCTTCTGGAATAAAAATGGGGGGAAAAAGATTACCCGATTATTTGTAAATAGCAAAAGGCCCATCAACTGGAGACTGGATAAAGAAAATGTGTTTTTTTAATAAAATGGAGTACTACTCAGCCATAAAAAATGAGAAATTGGAGATATTTATAGCTAAATGGATGCACATTGAGGCAATACACTTAAGTGAAATAAATAGGACACACGTGTAAATACAGAATAGTTTCTCTAGCATGAGAAACTGAAAGTGTAAATAAGGACTAAAAGGTATAATAGATAATGTGAAATAGGAAGAAAAGGGCATAGGGGAAGGGGAAGTGGGAGGGGTATGGGAAAGAAAAGAAGGGAATGGAATTAATATGAGAAAATGAAAAAATGGAAACAAAGTCTTTGTAAATAGGGAGGGATGGAGCGATTGAAGGGAGGGCAGAGGAAGGGAGAAAAATAAGAACCAAGAAAGATTATGTAAAGGTGCAAATTTCCAATGATGAATGTCATTATATTATATAAGTAGCAAAAGGCAACTTTGAACAATTAAGTAACTTATTGTGTTAAACTCACTTTTTGTACACTTTCTAATACAATCCTGACAAATATAATATCCTGAAAGGCAAATACAAAATAATATATCAGATGGTTCAGTACAGATTTATAACTGCTGCTTATAATGTTGGAAGCCATTGGAGGTTGCCACTTACGCAAATGCGTACAGTGGTGTTCATGGAGCCAGCTTCATGCTAAGAAGTCAGCTTCTCAGCTTTGGAGAATGACTACACAAATAGTTTAAAGAGCAGCTAATTAACAACTTTAAAAAAATGTATAAGTAGTCCCTATGCTTTTGGTATCAAAGCAGGTCTTATGATAGTGAAAAATGTAAGGCCAAAGCTGCTCTATTAATAAAGTTGCCAGTGAGTCAAGTTTCACCTAGATAGATGCAAATACATTTGTGTTACATTTACCTAGATGACATCAATTATTTTAAAGTTAAAGGGTATTTCTTCACACACTTATCAAAAAAATACAGGGTATATTATGTTTTCAACAAATCTCTAAATGTATTCAGGATGTCCTAGGATAGCATTCAGATTTTAGTCATTTAAAAAGACAGCTTCTCCATGGTGATATGAATGTCCCCACCCATCACAATTGAGAAAACTAAGGGTTTTTTTTTTTTTTGGTACTGG
This sequence comes from Heterocephalus glaber, assembly GCF_000247695.1. The sequence continues at coordinate 21,003,897 of NW_004624730.1, read as the reverse complement.
GGATTGAACTTGGATCCTTGCTCCTGCAAGGCAGGCAGTAGAACCACTGAGCTAAATTGCCAGCCTGAGAAAACAAAGGTTTTTACTGTGCAGTAGTCACAATTAGTATGGAATTTTATCTTGCAACATCTAGATGATCAATATTTAGAGAAAATATATTATATTTGGTCTGATCTTTGTACAATGTTAACGTTTTTGGACCTATAGCAAACATGGTTGCTTTTCCTTAAATTCTTTTTTTTCCAAGATAATGATACTTTGTAGTAATAATGACATGTTCTTTTGTTTTCATGTGGTGATTGTAATTCAGCCTGAAAAATACAGAACCTGGGAAATGTTAAATATTTTACTTTACCTTAGGAAAATAATGAAAACAACCATAACAAAAGTAGCCACAGAACATAGGCATTATGATTCTACTTTGCAGGTGGATGAATTACCTACAAAACATAACATAGCAAGAGCCATGAGCTAGTTATGCCAGTACTTCCCATGGGAGTGACCTGAGCTGTTATATGTCACTTGGTACTTGGGGCCTCTGTTTACTGACCTGAGATCTAACGTGGTTAGAATACAACACTTCACAAATCTTCTTAGTTCTAAAGTCCTACATTTGGATATAGAGAATATTAAGTTATTACTTTCTATAAAACCACTCTCTCCTCTCCAAAAAATCAGTCTTTACAACTGGTTTCTCCTCTCCTGGTAACTCACTTACAAAAATAGGAAGACAGGACACTTGAAATAAAACTGAAAGCTGTCTTCATGTCTGAACTTATGACATATATATATATGCACAAATTAAAAACCATATTAAATATATACAGTAACTTTACATATATGAAATATATGTAACCACCCAATGTTACCATGTAACATCCCCATGTAACCACCCGCATGTGTTCTAGATGGGAAACTAGAGTTTGATGCTGAAATTCAATGCATGCCAATCTAATGAATAATAGATGGATGTCAAACATATATTTCATGTTACAGGATATAGAACCTAACAAAATGATCCACAAATATTTCAAAAACATTTTCTATCCAGACATGATACAAATACCTTCTCTTGTTCACAGGACCTACCATCTTATTATGAGCTATAAACTTACGATATTTCATGTCAAAGCTGCCTGCATTTAAATGTAAAATACAATCAGAATAACTAAGTGCATTAACCATGTTAATTTGCAGTGCTGGTAGGAACTATAAATACAGAGGAAAGTAATCAGTCCACCATGGAAATAATGTTGATCTCTTAGCCTTATATCATATGCTTCCTGGAATTATTCCATTGCCATCAATCAGAAAGAGAAATATAGCATATGAGGCAGCAAAAACCATCAACCATTCTTAAATAGAAGCAATCTTTGCATATGGTTTTCTAGAAATAGTATTCCAATTACTGAACAGTAAGAAAAAAAAAGGCAATAGACTGTGCTTCTCAGTTTAAGAAATGAAATATAAGTTCTCTTTTTTTCTCCTTTCTCTCTCTCTCTCTGCCTCCCTCCCTCCCTTCTGCCTCTCAAAATTTATGGTTATCTGTGACATCTTTAAGTTACTAAAACAGAACATTTCCTTTTTTTATAAAATTGAATTGAAGGGTTCCCCATAGCCACTTCACTCTCCCCTCCACTATTGATGTCACTGATGAACTGAAGCATGAATTTTACATTCTTCAATTTAAATAGATTCTGTGTTTAGTGAGAATTGGGCAGACATGCTGCTGGGGATATTAGTGAGCCTTGAGAAAAGACAGAATCCCACTGTAATAATGTGTTGTGTCTGTTTTACAGTCTTTCCAGAAGAAGCATGAGAGGAATCAGGCTCATCTAACCCCTCTTCAAGGACCCATCCTGTGAAACATACTCCAAATGGTGGATTTCAAGACACCCTTCATCATTTCATGCAATTGGCATCAGCTTTAGCAGGAGTCTGGAGATTTTTGCTCCCAGAAAGCACTCAGAGCAGAGGAGGTGAGCCAATCCCAGGGCCCAGGCAGAGGTTCACCAGTGGCCATTCCACCACTCCCAGGGCAGAGGAGGTGAGCCAATCCCACTGCCCAGGAAGAGGCTCTCTGGCTGCCATTCTACCACTCCCAGGCAGAGGAGGTGAGCCAATCCCAGCACCTAGGAGGAGGCTCCTCAGCTGCCATTCCATTGCTCCCAAGGCAGAGCAGGTGGGCTCACCAGCACACTGCCCTCCACCATAGAAATGAGAAGACATGTAAATGACCCTCAAAAACAGACTTCAAGATCAACTACAGCAACCCCAAAGGGAAATGAGCTGGAAAAACCTGATACTCAACCAACTGGACTCCCTGAGCTGGCAACAAAAGAGGATCTGGAAAAAACGAAATCAGAAATAATTTCTCAGATGACAGCAGAGATTGTGCCCATAGTGCAAGACATGATTAATAAATCTAGAGAGGACACAGATAAAAAAAAATAGAGGAGCTGAGGAACATAATGGAATCCCAACATAGGAAACAAATGGAATCCATAAAACAGATACAAACAGATTTCCAAGAGATTAAAAACTCCATTGAAAG
>NW_004624730.1:20946147-20986940 GCF_000247695.1 Heterocephalus glaber | reverse complement strand
AGAGAGAGAGAGAAAGAAAGAAAGAAAGAAAGAAAGAAAGAAAGAAAGAAAGAAAGAAAGAAAGAAAGAAAGAAAGAAAGGGAAAGGAAAGGAAAGGAAGAGAAAAGAAAGGAAAGGAAGAGAAAAGAAAGAAAGCAAGTGAGGTGAGACCTAGGGGATGGAGGGTGGGAAGGAAGGAGGAAGGGAGATATTATGTGAGGAAACTAAGAAAAGGCAGCTATCTAAAAACCAAAGAGAGAAGCCTCCAGTGAAACAAAATCTGTCCACACAAAAACTGCAAGTAAGTAAAATTCTGTTGCTTAAACTACCCTGGGGAAGATATTTTGTCATGGAAGCTCTAGCAAGCTAATTCACTTAGTAACAAAGATACAGTATTTGACCAAGCAAATGAATACATGCAGTACCTAAATTGCCCAAATATCCAGGTAATTGTTTGAACTTTTTACCTTTTAATTAGATGCTGAAAACAATATAGAACCTAGAAATAGATTTAAAACTAGTCTACCTGTTATGGCTTGTGTCTTGATGTTCCCCCAAAGCCTCATCCAGTCACAGGTGGGGCTCTTTACAGGTGGCTGAATCTAGAATGTGTGATGCTGGGACTGAATCATGGTGCAATTCTAGGATCAAGGGCACTAGGATTAAGGGTATGATCGCCACCCCCCCTAAGTAGCCTGTATAAGATATAAGGGATAGAAAGCTGTGGTTGTCCCTTGCTTGCTTGCTATGCTACCTTCTGCCTTCCAGGAGCTATTTCTCCTCTGTAATGCCTATTTGCCATGCCACCCTACCTTGGAGCTATTCAATTATGGGCTGAAACCTCTACAAACCGTGAACTAAATAAACCTTCCCTCCCTTAACTTGTGGGTGTGGAGTATTTTGTCTCAGCAATGAGAAAAGTAACTAAGACACTATATGAACAAGTTATTTAAAATTTAAGTAAGAAGAAACATATTTCTTAGAGCTGTTGTTATTAAATAAGATGATAAGTATAAATATATTTATGAAGCACAACTCTTGGCAACACATAACAAAGGTTGAACACATAATACCTATCATTATTATTATTATAGTTGTATGACTTTATACAGCCAGAAAATTTCAATCTACTATGCAGATCCCATCTTTTTAAGTCTTTAAAACAGAAAGCCCTTGCTTTAGACTATTTTCTTCTTCTGTTATAAAATTAGATAAATATTTACTAGATAAAATTTATAAGTTTGCAAACCATATGAGAATTGACAGGAAGTTGGAGGAATGGTGACATTTTCCAAGCCTTTTATTAAACTTAAGCTGTGATATTTGCAGTCATTGACCAATAAATAGAGTTAACAAGTATTTGGAACCATTTATGATCAAATAGCCTGGTAAGATTTTGTGTATAAACTCAAAGTATTCTGAAATCTGTGACATCCTTACAAAGTTCATGCTGCAAAAACTCATCTAGTCATTTCTTATTTGTCATCTACTTGTCACCTCACAGTGAAAGTATGAGTCAATATCTAGACAATTTTTGGAATTTTAGAATTCTAGGAGAAAATGGAAGATCATGGATATCAAACTGAGACAGGAAGGGAAAGACTCCTCTTAGTGAAAGCTTTTCTCTAGTAAACTGGAATTCAAAGGAAATCAGTTTATTACTAGATAAATGGGGTTTAAAATCAATGCCCAAGATGCCTAAAAAGCAGAAAAACTTACATAGTACCTCATATTTTAAAATAAGACCACTCAACAAATGTATCTTAGAGATACTGACTTTCTCATTTTTCTTCAATTTCTTAAGAATCTTTGTATAGTATCTACACACAATGGACTACTACTATGCTATAAAGAAGGATAAATTTGAGTCACCTGTAGGAAAATAGATGATTCTTGAGACCATAACATTAAGTGAAATAAATTAGACACACAAGCTTAAACCTTATATGGCTTCTCTTAAATGAGAAGCCCAAACTATAAATAAAAAGCAAAATAAAAAATAGATAATAGGAACTAGGGAAGTAGATCATCTCAAATAGGAAGAGGATCAAGAGATAAAGGACAGGATTGAGGGAGGTAAGGGGAAGCAGATAGAAAAACATTGAGATGTGTTATGCACATGTCCCAACTCCACACAAGGAATGTAATTATTATGTGCTGCAAATTGTACTTATAAAATCTTAAAAATAAAAATAATCCCTATCTTTCAACCACTATTATTATCTATTACCCTATTATTATCCCTATCTATTACCACTACTCTTGCCATGCTTCTGCTGTATTGTGAATACCTAATTTAAAAATTTGGAATATAGATTCAAAATATCCAAGTTCAAATAACCAGCGCCATTCATTAGTGCACGACACTGGATAAGTCATTTAATTCCTCCATCCCTCCATTCCTCCATCCCTACCTATGAAATGAGTGTAATAATTATACTCTTATAATAATAGTAACCTAATTTTCCTTATACATATAAATTATTGAGCACATTGACTATATTAAAAGTATTTAATAAACATTAGGAATTATTCTATTGTCAAGAGATCTTCATATTCAAATCTCTATAGACTCTATTATTTTACTTCTGTATCTATCTTATACATTGTGATAGTTTATTTTGTATGTGAGCCAAACTGGGTGACCTGAGCTGATAGTAAGACATTTATGGGTGTGTCTACGTGCTAGTTTCCAGACAGGATTTATGGGTGTGTTCTATGTGGGTGTTTTCAAAAGGATTAACATTTAAATCTCTAGAATGAGTAAATAAACTTGCCTTCACCAAAGCAGTTGTGTATCACCCAATCTTTGAGGGATTTAATAGAAGAAAAAGGAAGAAAAAAAGTAGTTTCACCCTCTCTGCTTGTGCTAGTGTTATCGGGAGGCTCCTTCTAGAAGTGGCTCACCAAATAAACATTACTGGACTATGAGCTGCTATCCTTTCCTTTTGGACTTATATTTCAGGTTGTTCTTGACTCGAAAAAAGAATTGAATGAAACAAGCAAAAAGTGGTGGCAAAGTTTATTTGAAAAAGTAAAAGTGAAGGACGAGGGAAAAACTGGCTCTGTAGAGTAAGCCTGGGCCAAGAGAAAGAGGAAAAAGCAAGATAAAAGTACACCCTGGAAGAAGCAGGACAAGCTATCATGAGGAAAGCATGTTAGCAAGCTCTTCTTGGGGTCTGCATCCTTTTATGCCATCCAAATCTCAAGAAAACCTGGGAGATCTTCTACATCTGGGTTCTGAGAGGCAGTGCTGGTATCCCATGCCTCAGGCTGACATCAGGTCTAGGCCATCCTATGGAAAACCTGCTCACGTTATCATGAGAAGTCCATGTGCAGGGCTTTGGAAAGTGCCCTGCACATGGGTTCTGGGATCTTGTAATTAACAGGTCATGCCTACTTCCCCAGCCAGTTTTGTCACACTCTAATCTCCTGTTTCACTAAGATGTCTATCTTCTCCTACCCCTGGAATCACACTTCTTGTTTCTTGAGCTTTCAGGCTTCAACTAAGACATATATCATTGGCTCTCTTAATTTTCAATCCTTTGGCTTGGCTTGGTCTGGAACTACACTACTATCTTTTGGGGCTAAAGTTTGAAGAAAGTGCTGTATGTTGCAGATATTCCTAGACTGCATGATAAGCAAATGAGCCAATCTTTATAATATCTATCTATTTTCTGTCTATCTATATATCCTTATTGGCTCTGTTTTTCTGAAAATACATACACATAGGGTTTCCCTTGTCTTTCACTCTCTCTGCCTTCTTGATTTCAATATATAGTCTAATAATAGAAAGAAAATATTGACACACAGTCATTGTGAATACTCCCATACATTATCTGAAGTGTTTTAAGAATAAAGTTTCTAGTAAATCATTTGGTTAACCTAGAGGAAACTCATGCACTATGTCCAAGTAATCAGGATTTAATTTTTTAAAGGTCAATTTTAATTTTTGCTCCTCATTCTCTATTTCTGATTTAACAATTCAGAAGGTACTTTAGCATTTTAATGAGTTTGGGACAGCACGATAGAAAGCAAATCATTGCATAAGGTAAAAACAAATTGGACTTGAAAACCTAAATTACAACAAAGGTCATTTGAATTTTAAATAAATGGTTTTCCACATCATCCTTCATTGTTTCTCCTTTTCTCAAAATAAAATGCTTTTTTTTCATAGGTACATGTTAATAGGAAGGTAAAAAAAAATCGGCCATCAGCTTTTTTGCTTTCCATTTTATATTTTTAATACTGTAGTAATATAGTATGTTATAATCTACATTGTCAAAAATCCATAGGGACTGACAACAGTAATTTTTGAAGACCATCATTAATTTTCAAAAAAATCATCACAAATGTGTAGAAAGAATGACATTTTGCAAATAATGTATTATCCTTTTTAATACAAAAATGACCTTTATATACTCCATAGTCTTGGTCCTTCAAATAAACTTCTTTCCATGCTGGAGATCAGGGCATTTTATCAAATTAACCAAGAAATTGATTTGTTCTAATTCTGCACTGCTGTCACATTTTTATCAGCCAGCTTTGTTGTTATTCTTAAATATCTGGAAGATAATTTTTATTTCCTGTTGTTTTCTTTAAGAAAAGCCAAATATTTCACAGTTCTTGCAAATTTTCAAGAAATTACCTTTTAGATAACACATTTTTGAACAGCTCATCAAAAATCACTATAATGAGATAACAAAATATATAATTGGTTATTTTAGATTGCATAACTTCATAATATGTTTAACTTTTTAAAATAGATTGACTATTTTCTAGCATTACTGTATTGGCTTTGGTGCCTGCCATTAACTGCCTGAATTTTTACTTCATATTTATAAATGTGTGATCTATTTTATGATGACAATGATTTCAATTTTTTTTTGAACTCTGATTTTATGTTGGCTTTATTATATAAAAGAATTTCCCTCCTTCTTTAGTATATTTATTTTAGTTTTTGTTTTATAAGTTTGTCTTAACTCATTCCTATGTCATTGTTCTAATTGTTATGGCTGTGTGTAGATGTCTCCCCAAAGCCTCATGTGGTCATGTGGTAGGGATTTTCAGAGGTGACTGGATCTAGTGTGTGCATAATGCTGCAATTAAGTGTGCGATGCTGAGATTAAGGGTATATGATTGCTAAATTAGTCCACTGATTGGTTTGGTATAGTTCTGGGTGTAGATAATGTGAAGGCCCACCCTAAGTGTGAGTACTACCTGCTCTTAGGGAAGGTAACTGGGATAGATTGCAAGGGATAGAAAAAGCTGCTACCATCACTTGGTACTTCTTTGCTAAGTCGCTACTCTGCTGTCTTCTGCCCATCATGAACTGTTTCTCCTCTTGATGGCCCTCTGCCAAGTCACCCTGCCTTGAAGTCAGATGACTATGAAGTGAAACCTCTACAAATTGTGAGCTGAAATAAACCTTTCCTTCTTTAATTTTGGGTATTGGGTATTTTGTCTCAGCAACAAGAAAAATAACTAAAACACTATAGTTAATAGCTTCAGGGGTAACTATACTTCACCATACTATTTATTTAAAGTGTAAAGTAGCTAGTAGCAGCAGTTAACAAAGGCAGTAATGAACTCCACATGCCACTGAGTTCAAAAATCTGACCAGGAGACACTTGGTAGACCATGGAGTGAAGGATACCACACACATTAGCAGCCATCACTAACAAAGTTAGGTGAGTAGAAGTTGTGTCATCTGCAGGGACAGCTTATTTTATAGTATCCTATACTTGATAATTGATAATTTTTCTTTCAGATGTCTTAGCATTCTGAGAATTTGTATTGAGATCTTTTTTTGGGGGGGAGAATGAGAATACTGGAGACTAAAACCCAGGGCCTTCACAATGAGCTATAGCACCAGCTCTTTTTTATTTTGGGGCAATGCCTTGATAAGTCACTAAGTTGCCTAGGCTGGAAACTTTCAATCCTCTTGTTTCAGTCTCCCAAAGTGTTAGGATTATAGGCATGTGCCACTATACTAACTCATGTTGAGATTTTTGATAAAGGAAAAATATTTATCAATCCAAAATCTGTAGCTCAATAAATTGTAACATTGTGAAAAATGGGAAGTAATTTAAGAAAATATTATTGGTATCTCAGTACAAGGAACAAAAGCATTTTTCCTTTGCAAGGTGTGAATTTTTGTTTGTTGGGTTTAGGGTGGGGGATCCTATCTATATAAGTAGACTAATTTCATCAGAAAAGTTGCAGGCCTAATAATATTCTGAAAGAAATCAACAAAAAGACATACTGATTCAGTATCTGAGGCTGCCTCAGTTGTGCAGTAGGAGGTGAGAAGGAGTTGCCTAGGATACAGAACACACAATGCAAAGAAAAGCCTTCTGCAAAGCAATTGAATAAAAGAAAAAAATTGGGTCCATTTTAGCATAACAGACTTCACTAATGCTAAGAAATATTGACATTACAAGTGGTAGTGAAATTTAGGATTGTCCTGAATCTTGAAGAGGTAGATTTTGAGGCGATACTCCTGAGGAATTGGGGGGGGGGGGTGTCCTCAACCCACCTTTTGGAAATGAAATGATTAGAATCACTCTAGAATAGTAGGAGGGGGTTGGGGAAGGAAGCAATATAAGACCAGTAGAATCAAATCAGTGCTAAAGAAGGAGTTGGGACAAGATCAATGTTCTGTTTAAGAAGCCCATAGGACAGATACAGTGGGGTAAAGGAAATTTGATCCTTGACCCATGTGGGGGTAATCTGGACACATACTCTTGTCTGAGGTTAAGAAGAGCTTTTTTGCATAAGGTATGGCATCTCTTCTTATTGATCCACTAAAAGAGAGAAAAAAATTTTAGATAATTAACTAATCCTCTTTTCTTTTCAAGTCTGAGGGGCTGAATAAGGACATCATATATAGTATCATATCTAAAGGACCTTAGCTTCCCCATGAGAAATTGAACAGTGTGGAGTTGCTGAATTAGCCTTGTGTCCTTCCTTGTGCCTGGCTACCTTGATCCGGCAAATCTCATTCTCATTGTCTGACCCAAGTCTCATTTTTCTCTTTACTCAGAATCACATGTTAATGCCAGTCATATGTGCCCATACATGTGCACTGATTGAGGGGTTTTGTATATCATGTGATACAGGTTGAAATGCCTGCAAGGTCCAAATGGCCTTAATCATACAGGTAGAAGTGGGTGTTGGCCACCAGCCGGGAGCTGAAACAGAGCCACAGGCACCCTTCATGTGGGCCTATCTATAGGGCTACTAGGGCTTCTTCAAACATGGCAGCTGAGTTCCAAAAAGAAGCAATGAAACTCCCGCTTATCCCCATTATCTTGAGGCCTGGGTTCAAAGGCCCTAAAATGCCACTTATGTAACATCCTATTTATTACAGCAGTCAAAGAACTCTAGGGATTACACTCCACATTTGGGGAAAGTGGTATGGTGGTACAGGAACAGAATGAGCTGATGTCAGCCAACATTCTTTTCCAGTAGAATAGGAATCATTCAGACTGTAACCTCTTCCTCTTCCTCTCCCAAAGGAAGTGAAGATTGATCATCAATGGCAAATACCAGTTACAGTAAAGCAATACCAAGTGGCAGTTTCACTCCAAGGATAGAACATTGTGCCTGTTTCTAGTAGTCTGTGAGATCAGAGAAACTTCTCTGGTAGCAAACTAGAGAAATTATCCTTGAAAGTATAGTCTTACAGCAGCTATCTTTGGAGACTGCCATGCAGACCTAATTTTATTCAACTTCTGAATATGTTGAGAAGAAGCAAAAGAGCTTTCATACCTCTATGTTATGATGCTAGTTCTATAAATTTCAAGTCAGTACAACAAGCCTACTCTTTCTCTTCTCTAATATTTTCTTTTGGTATTTATTTTTTTCATTTAATTGAAACTAAACAGCATTGTGATTTTTCTTTGGTTTAATTATGTGATTTGAAGCAAACAAAATATTTAAAATATTACTAAGTAAAATGCTAGTTCCTACTCTCATTCTTGATGCTATATAGTGCCAATTATATGTTGAGCAGAAATAATTTTCAAGGATTAATGCTAAATTAAATGAACATAGCCTCAGAAATAAATTTTAAGAGCAACAGAAGTTGACTGAAACAACTCTGAAAGATGAATATTTATACATCATTATAGTCAAAAATAATTATCAAAAATAGCTGCCTAATATTTAATGCTTCAGTCACACTTTGACCCTGAAAGAAATATAACCTTAGGCCAAAATAATGTAGAAAAAAGGAAGAAGAATGCACAATTAAGTAAAAGACTAGCAAGGAAAAAAGTAAGGCCACTATTGGTAAAAATATGACATTTAAGAGAATCTTGGTGTCAAAAAATAATTGAAGGATGTTTCTCCATTACTAGATTATTTTTTATTTACCCAAAATGAAATATGGATATAACATATGTCAACTCCCAAATCTGTTGAATTAAATATGCCAAAAAAATCTACTAAAGAAATTTCAAAAGATGCTGAACTATTTGTCTTATTTATTAGTATTACAGTCTGACACCACACTCCAAATGGAAGAAAACTGCAGCTGACGTACAAGGTGCCAGACTGAGAAACATATGGCACTTTCTAATAACTAACTCCTGGTTATTTGTATGTAGTGAAAATCTGTTTGGAGGGCTTTCTATAGCTTGATGAGGAAAAGCATCGTATGTTTACTTTTTAAGGTTTTCAGTAAGAAGAAATTTCAGATTTATTTACAGTGTAGAGGAAAAGGTATTTATTCATGAAACATGGGGATCTTTTGGAAACTAGAGGGAATTATTTTAATACATTTCTTTAGAGAGGGTTGGCAGCTCAGAGAGAAAACTTTGTGGGCGTTTTAAATATTTAATATCCCACTACTGCTTTACAGCTTGAGGAAAACTTGTGGTTCTTTATTGGCTAATATTTCAGGGCTTATCTCAACTTGTATGGAATTAAAAAAAATGTTTAATATTCCTAAACTGTAAAGCTAGAAGAAAAAAAACAACAACTTAGGGCAGCAAGGTAATTCTTTCTTTGAAAAGTTGAAAAACTAAGTATTAAAATTTTAACATTGTACATTTTCACAGCTAAATTAAAATAGCTCTTGTTATTGGGGTTTAAATTCATTATCTTTTAATTGATATTTATTGCTTGGCCATTAAACATGAATTTTATAAATTAAAGAATGGGTGAGTCCAACTTGTATGGCCTGTATTATTAACAGTGAATAATTTAGTATATAGTTATAGCCACTCGACAAAAATAAGTGATAGTCCTGTAGAAGTACTCAACATTTATGAGCATGGAGACAGAGCTAATTATAATGGGATGATCGTAGAAATGAAAAGAAAAAAAATACTGGAAATTCTCTCTTAATGACTTTACTGCACATTTTGAACCACATACGCTATTAACCTCATTAAGTTAGGTCACTAATAATGTGTACTGCCGAGAAGACAAAGCATATTACTTATTTATTTTTGATGCTTTATACATACATTACATTTTAAATTATTTATAATGTAATCCCCACCTACTCTCAGAAAGGATTGTTGAAACAACTTGTTATAAAAGACACAATATATAGAAATTTCTAAGCCATAGTACATTTTTTAAATTAAATATTTTGTTCAATAAATTCAATAAGGCAGTGATTACAGACTATTTGTGCTTATATCTCTGTTCTCCTACTACTTACCAACTGTGTCTGCTAAACTTTTGTTGATTTCATTAACTCTTAAAATTCTCATCTTAAAGTTGCACCATATTTTGGCTAAGAAATTTTGTTTAAATTGTACCATATTTTGTCTTAGGAAACACCGCTATGAAAGAAAAATCACCAAAACTTGGAGACTGAAAAGGAAACCTGTGTAAAGTGAACAGGGCTATGAGGACTAACACATGAATAGAAAGAAATGAGAAGATCAAACATAAAAAATGGTGAGAGAAACCTTCATGCTCCTACTTTGACACAGAATAGACAGAGGAAAAAAATGCCCACTGACAACTAAACAATAAGGCAGCGGCTATGCAGCATAGAGGGCTGCATTCATACTACCAGCGAGGTCTAACAAAGTTCATTAAAGAACTGAGGTTGATCATGCTCAAGTGAGACCATATTGCTACAAGCAAATATAAATTACCTCTGGATGAATTTGATAGAAATCCAGACTGAAGCAACACTAAAACAGCATTAATTATGAGAACAATTTTGGAACTATTGCAATGAGTAGATGGGGGATATGTGAGATAAATTGATTATAAGCATGACCCCGATTCTTCCCTTCCCCAAATTCACGTATTTCATAATATGGTTTGCATCCTTTCCCATTGAAGAGCCTGTTTCTCCAACACTTGAATCTCTGCTTACCTTAGGATTTATTTGGATCAATGATTTGTGCCAAATTTGATGATGTGTCTATGTCTATTCCAAATCTAAGGTCAAGTGGTCTTTCATTCTAGGCAGCCTGTTGGAAAGATGAGAATTCCTGGGGAATACAACCAATTCATCTCACCAGTGTTTTGGTAAATCACCTAGGCTGCAGTGTACCTTCCAACTGACCACAGATGCATAAGAAAGCTCATCTGTGGTCACTTGAGCCTGCTCAGATAAGCAAAACACCCTCTATTCTAATGAACAGGGATAATAGTTCATGATTTAAGGCCATTAAGTTTTGGAGAGTGTTGTTACCAGTAATGGATAACCACAATAATGTATGTCTCAAAATCAATGAAATATAGTAGCAGTATCCATCTTACAGATCTGTGGTTTGGAATTTAATTAATATCTGTAAGGCACCTAAAATAGTCTCACATACATAAGCCTAAAGAAATGTAATCTACATTATATGACTTTCTATCATTTTCAACAGAAATTTTTTTTTAATTTTGTCCTTATATAAAATAAGACTTCTGATTTGCAGAATCATTAAGAAGAATATATATATATATATATATATATATATGAAAAGATAATATACCTAATAGGTCCTAAGTGGAGGGTACTTAACAACTATAGCTACACATATACAAATGGTTAAAGTACAATGATTTACATGTGAAGAGAGTTTGTATATACACAGCTTTCTCATTGCTGGGACAAAATACACAACTTAAAGAAGAAAATAATGTATTTGGCTCAGAGTTTCAGAGATTTCAGTTCATGGTCAGCTGGCTCCAAGGCATAAACATCATGGTAGAAGGATATGATGAAGCAAAACTGCTCACTTCACAGCAACTGTGAAGCAGACCACAATAGAAGAGCACCAGCAAGAGTTATATTCTCTAAAGGCATACCCAGTGACTCTCCTCCTCCGGTGGACTCCACTACTTAACAGCACACTCAGCTATGAACATCAACAACAGTGAATTACTCCACTGATGAGCATAGTGCCTCCATCATCCAATCACTTTCCAGGAGTCTCAATACAGTCAAGCTGCCAACTGAAATTAACTAGCACAAACTAGGCTTGGTGGCACAGCCCTGTAATCCCAGTACTCTGGGAGGCTAAGGCAGGGGTGTCACAAGTTCAAGTCCAGTCTGGGAAACTTAGTAACTTGTGAAACCTTGTCCCAAAATTATAAAATAAAAACTACCTGGAAATGTAGCTCAGTACAAAGACCCTGGGTTCAATACCCAGTACCACAAGGGGAAAAAAAAGACTAACTGCTACAGAGTTAGAAACACGTGTTAAGTCAACACAAAAAAAGCAAATGGGAATTTTGTTTGGATTATCCAAGTGTGCTATTTTTTGAGGAAGTGATAAGTATAAATTAGAGAGTGAAATGGATTGTAGAATAAACTACATTTGCAATGATCCCAAAATATGAAAGTATCTAGTGACTGCCAGCATTGCCTATCTTGTGTGACTAGAGAACACAGTAAAAGGAGAAAAGATGGCCAGATATGAGACTGGAAGCATAGGTTGATGTATCTGATTAAGCAAAAAAGCCTTTCTCCTTCAAGAAATTAATGTTATTTAAGGCTTCTAAAAAGACGTGATATGACAAAAATCCATATTTTAGAACTACAGTGCTAATAATAATAGAGAGAAAAGATTAGAGGCTGGGAAGTAAACATAGTCACCTGGGTGAAAAGTAATCAGGGCCTGATCTAAAGTCTGTGGAGGTCAAAGTAGAGAAACATTTGAAAGACACATTGGAAGACAACTGCATTTCTTAAGTGCTCTACTAAATAACAAGTATTGAGCAAATTGATCTCACACACAGTATGGCAGGAAATTCTTCAAAGTGATTTATGGAGCTTGACTAACACACTATCCATGGTAACCAAGCTGAGGATAAAAATCTTAGTCTACCTGACACCAAAGTCAAATACTTCTTATTCTTGCTTCTTATTTATCAATTTACAGAAATAAGAAAACAAAAATTAAATATACCAAAAGCTAATATACCCAATATAATAAAAACTAAATATACCAAATATTTTGTAATTATTCATTCAGTTTACTCTTAAATGCCAAACAAACCCCTTATGAATCATTAAAAAATTAAGTTTAATTCATCAAACTTCATAGAAATGAGTCTAAGAAATTGATTTTGGTCAGGTAAAGTTTTATTGGATAAGGTTCTAAAAACCACTAGTCAGGTGCAGTGTTATATTGAGGATTCCCAAATAGCCCCCCAAAACCCTCCAAAATTTTATGAGTGGGAGAGAACCAAAGGAAGGAAAATTCTAAAAATAAAATGTTGTCAATCATGTGATAAGATATCTAAATGCCAGACTAAAAGACAATTTTTGAGAAATGTTCATCATGGAGAAGAGATAGAATATCAAAGCAATCTTCAAAATATGTGAAGAGGAGGATCGGGAATTTAGCTCAGTGGTTCCAGCACCTGCCTTGCAAGCGCAAGGTCCCGAGTTCGATCCCTGGTACCAAAAAACAAACAAACAGACAAAATATGTGAAGAGGTGTCACCAACTTAATGGTATATGAGCTTAATGATATATTTAATGATAAGTAGTAAAGAATTGCTACAGAATTTAGAATTCACAATAATGAGTAGAAATGTAAGGGGAACAGCTTTTGACTACTAAAAAAATATTTTCTACTATCTAAAGCTATCAAACTATGAAAATAGTTTAAGAGGTTCTGACCCCTAATTCTGAAAATATTCAAGGAATATTCATTTAAAAATATTAGCTAAGCAACTATAATGTGCCAAGTTCCATGCTAGGTATTCAGGAGCAACTATGAACAAAACAATCTGTCAAAAATAATCATAGAAAGGATTCTACATGTTTGTTTTAGTAGATGCTTAAATAGTACTTACTTTATTCTAGGCACTGTTTGAAATACTTAAATATTAATTTATCTTACAAATGGGGGAACTGTGGCAAAAAAGATGTAACTTGTTCCAAAGCTCACAGGTAGAAAATATCAGCACTGAAATTCTAATCCAGATGCTCCTGCTCTGTGCTCAGAGAGCCTAGGACTGCTGCCTCTTCGTTTGCCCCATGACAAGGGACTGGGATACCTGCTTGATTAGGTGCTTCTGTGTCTTACTTCCAGAAGACTAGGAGAGGACCTATAAACTGAAAGAGGCCATTGGAGTTAAATTTTTAGACAATCATCATGTTCCCAGTGACTAGACTTGATTAGGTTTAATTATTGTTTTCCATTTTCTTTCAAATATGTGTGTTTGTATTGTCCAAAACATACATGCATACTACTATTCAGAAATATGTTTTCATTATATGTACCCTTCAGATGTACAAAAACACTCTGTCTATGGAAGAGACAATTTGGAAATTGATTTTGTTGCACATAACACATATTAAAGAATCTATATAAACTTAAAAGTTACTCCTTCTGAGTATGACATGGAAAGACAAAGAATAGGATAAAATGGAAATTTTAACTTTTAGAATGCTATATTTTTTGGTTTCTATGAGCTGTTGTATTTTCTTTAAAAATTATAGGTGATTTGTTAGGGAAAAAAATTACCATAAAACAAAGAAAGGAATTTCTTTCATAATCTTATGCTCATTTAGAAAGAATCAAAAGTAGGAATTTGGAAATGTGGACAAAATATAGGAAACTGTCTCTAATTCACATAATTTGAGGATACAGGGTTGGTAGTCTGAAAATCTTAACTAACATCTAGCTACCTTATTTTACACATGAGAAACTCAACCCAAAGAAGTTTATGATAGTTGGATGGAGTCAGAAAATAAACAGATTAAACTGAATCCACAACAAAAGCCATCAGAACTCCAAAGCACTGTACAGATTCGAGCTTTGACATGATTGATGGCAAAGCTTGGACCAGAACTAACCTCTTCCTACTGACAGGCCAGTGCTCCAGTTACTTCCTCACTATACGTGGGAATGTTTCAGTATGATCTGAATGTATATTTTCCTACAAATGTCATATGCTGGAATGTAAAACCTAAAGTGACAGTACTAAGAGGACAGGCCTTTGAAAGGTGATTAGCCCATGAGTGCTGAGCCCTTGTGATAGGACTAATGCATTTATAATAGAGCTTTAGGACACAGGGTTGGCCTCTTTTGTCCCTTTACCTGGTCCACATGAGGACAAAGAGCAAGGTGAAATCTTGAAAGCAAGGCTTTTCCAGAGACTGAATTAGCTGCTGCTTTATTTGTGAGTGGCCAGTCTCCAAAACTGTGAGAATTAAATTTCTGTCTTTTGTAAATTACTAAGTTCAAGATATGTTGTTATATCAGCCCCAACTGATTCTGCTCTGGTATTATGACCACTTAGATAGTAAGAAACTTGGGCAACTTAATCTGAGTTTCACTTTTCACATCTGTAAAATAGTAATGGAAGTAGTGGATAGTAATGGAAGCTATATCATACTATTGTTCTGAAGATTACAAGAAGTCACATAAAGCACATGGCCTTGAATGGAGTTAGCATGCAATAAATGTTCTTGTCTTTCATTATTAGTTTTATTATCATTACTTATCAAGTCACTGAACATGAACAGCCACTAGCTTACCAAAGCAAAGTTATTTTCTTCTTTAAATTCTACTATTTTTTAAAAAATGTATCCTGGTATCCATCATATGATAGGATTGAAAACATGAGATAAATTGAAAAGAGACAAATCTGAGCACAAAGGCCTGCTCAGCTTATTAACTAAGGGATCTTGAGCAAACTGTTTGTATTTCTAAGGTTCACTTTTCTCAGTGAAAATTAGTGATACCTACCATGCGAAGTAATGATGCTTAAGGAAGAAAATAACAAATACTACTCCCAGAATTTTTTAAAACCTTCTGTAATAACAGTAATCATGATTATTTATTTCATCTTGTCTTATTATGTATTCTAAAGGTTTTATAGTCCATATAAACTGCATAATGTGAAGAACAACCCCAGGTATCAGAAAGATTACTTCCTCTCAGCAGTAGTTTGCTTCTCTATATTTGCTCTTCTGTGCAATTATTTGACTACAGCCAACTATATTCAAATGTAAAAGCCAGCCAGGTGCAGTGGCATGAACCTGTCATCCCAGCTACTTGGGAAACAGAAGCAGAGGATTACTTGAGCCCAAGAGTTTGAGGCCAGCCTGTACATCATAATGAGACCTCATCTTTTAAAAATGTGTAGAAGCAGAAGAAATAAACTACAGTAGTAGATCATGGATTCAATAGCCATTCCCTGTGAAAGAAGGTGTAGATCCATCCAGGGATCCATCTTCTCATTGATCAGTCCCAACCCATGCCTCATAATTAAGAAGATATAGGAAATGCCCACTATTCTGTGAAGATAAAAGGGTGAAAACATTAGATTTGAATTTAAGGATATGTCCTCAGAAATCCCAGGATAGTCATTCTCAGAGGAATCATTAGGATAACAAAGAACTGAGGATATAATACAAGCTCAACAAATATCTAAAGGGGTTTGACAGTGTGTTTTGAAGACATGGGAAAAGACCCTGTGAAGAGCTAAAGTGCCAATAACTGCATATGCTCTCTGATGTTATTTTTATATGGTATGCTAAAAGCTATTCCTATTTATTTAGAGATAGAATGGAGTAGACAGAAAAATCATCAAATGCATTGAATAGAAAAGTTATCAAGGGAAGAGTTTTAATTCATTCAATACTCTTTATTTGATTTTGAGCAGTGGTTCTCAAAGTACAGTCTGAGGTCTACACCAAGAATTTGTCTGGAAACTTGATAGAAATGCAAATTATCATTCCATTCCAGACTATTGAATCAGAAATTCCAGGGAGAGGGATATAGGTAGGGTTGGCTGCAGCAATCTGTGTTTGGAAAAGCTGCCCAGGTAAGAATGTTGCAAGATCATTGTAGAACCACCCAATCAGAGGAAAGTTCTCTCATCCTCACTCCTATTTTTAATTACAATTTACAGTATCTTCTTACATCCCTATCTGAACTGTAAAGATAAGGGAACAAAGGTATAAAGGGTAGCAAACTGGGATAGACCCATTTAAATGATTGGCAAATCTGTTATTAACTAGTTGATGATGAAAGAAAAGATTAATTTTGAATCACAGGTATGTTCACGCCATGTGTGAAATTCACAAAATAACACTTAGGCTCTGTGTACACCACCCCAAAATATGAATCTAGAAAAGACAGAAAATGGCACCCCAAAATATAATTCTTTGGCATCTTTTGAGCTGGTTATTCTTAGAAACTGCTAACACAGGAGTAAGTCAGAGAAGTTGCACTTTTGGAAAAGAAGTTTATGTCTATAAAGGAAATCTACATTAATAAAGTATTTGTATCAACAAAGGGTTGGTAAAAAAATAACTTTATTACCTGAGAAATTGTTATATACATGACAAGACATTCACCATACATTCCTCTTTTAACCTCTCATAACTAATGTTACCAACATCTTTCAGCAGCCTAATCCCCTGGTCCTTCTATTTAACTGTCATGAATTCCTCCTCAGAAATCCTACCCACTACAGAAGATGACACAGGGGAGGGGAATCTGGTGATTGACACCATACCCAGACAGTCTATCCTCTACTCTGAGAGCCCTATCCCCTTTCCCAATATGCATTTACTCTCAGTTTGCTTATACCTTCCTTCAACTCCTCCCTAGTGAGAGAGCATATAAGCTCCTAGACCTTACTTGGGTCTGGGGTATTCACATTTCTTTCATGTGATACTCTCATACTTGCAATAAACTTGGAAACATCTTTTTCCTGTTAATCTTTAGGTTTATTTTGTAGACTCAATTATTGAACTCTCAGACAGTAGAGGGATTTTTTTTTCTTTTCTCTCCAATAATAGGCATAATAAGTCCAAAGGAATATGTAATGAGATTAGAACAATACAGAAAAGTATTTGTTAGGTGGAGAGGAAAAGATAGGAAGGCTGGGACAATAAATTGGAAATGAAAATGTCCTCAGTAAAACCTTCCATATCATCACTAGCTCCTGCCAAATCATTTCCACTCCATCACTAAAGGGTATTGTTTGTCAAAGCCCAGCTGATCATATACAAACAGGAAAAAGTAATATAAAGACTGAAACTTTGTCAAAGCTCTGATCATGACGCATCATTTGAAAAATCCTGTTAAATAAAAAAAAAAGGTAAACAAACGAAGGCTGAATTTATCTTGGAAGAAAAGACACTACTGGAAGGGGATTCAAGTGAATTTTTCTGCCTATCTTGTTTTTCCTATGAAATACTCTACCTGCTAAATTTTGATTTAACCTCTTAGTGATATAAAAACTGCTTTACTCACCAGTAGCATGCTGTTCAGGTGTTCCAGTAGTAAGAAGATCTATGTAAAACACTCAGTTCAAAAAAGGTATTTTTAATTTATTTCAAACATTGGTGATCCTCTCATATCATATAGTTACTGACACCCTAGTTAAGGTGTTAATGAGAAATATAGCATAACCACCAAAAATTTCAAATCATGCTGATTTGCTGTGTACTATGTAAAACTCCGCAAGATCATCAGATTCAAGGCAAACTAGAACATCATAATAATACTGTTGCATTCTGATATTATAAAACATACTGCTGCTCATTCACTTTTGTGGTACTTTAAAAAATTAGTCTATAAAATTTTCATGCAGTTTCAAAGCAATAAACTGTAGGTAATGTAATGAAATAGCTTGAGATGAAAAGCTGTTGAGATTATGCTGATGACGAAACTAAAACCTTAGAGCAAAGAACTAAAAATCAAGGAGGAAAATATTGGCAAAAAATATTTTTTAAAAATTACTATATTAATGGGGAAAAAATAAGAACTAAGATACATCATGTATGGGTTCAAGCCCCCAGTGATAAATGTAAATGTATTGTATACCTAAAATGTACCAATAAAAGAATTTTTAAAAAAATTACTATAAAGTATAAAAGTGTTTCTGAGGGAACTGAACAGTCAGTGTTGGGTCTGAGGTAGACAGATTAGGTGTTGAGAGGAAGAATAATAAAAATGCTGGTGACAGAGAGAGGAGTCTGGAGATGAAAAACAGTAGAAGGAAATCATCTGGCCACCAACAGTGTTAGAACAGAAGTGTTCTGTTACTTTGCTTGTAAACTTGCTGGGCCCCCTACTGGACTGGCAAGCACAGAAGCCACAGGATCAAACAAATATGGTTTATTTAATAGAAAATAGTATCAGCAAACACTATAGCCAAGGAGGCCTGCACTGTTCCTATGTTCCCCCCGCCCAGAGCCCTTGTTCCTTGCATGTGGGTTGATTTTAGGTCAGTAGGCCCACAGTTTGAAACTGAATAGGTAAAATGCAGGTGTATATGTGTTACATTAGCACTGAAACTTCTACATTCTTTTATTTTTCTCAAACATGGTTTTCTTTGATGACAGGATGACACACTAATATAGATTTTTCAGAGAAATGGCTTTGAATGCTCAGAAGATTCCCATGGCCTTTGCTTTAAAAGTTCACTCCAGCTGTTTAAAGTAAGAAAGACAAAATATGTATGACTTTGAGTGTACTCAATCTATCACCTAACCTCTTTGGCTCAGTTGCTTGGCTTTAAAAATAGAAATAATAATATCAAGCTTATAATTATG
The DNA here is from genome assembly GCF_000247695.1 of Heterocephalus glaber. The sequence continues at coordinate 20,967,964 of NW_004624730.1, read as the reverse complement.
TAAATCTCTGTTAAGCAACAACCCTATATTTCAACTACATTCATGCACACATAAGAATATTTGGTTATTGACAGATCTCATATATGACAGTGGTTCCATAAGATTATTTATAATGGAGCTAAAAAATTTCTATCACTTAGTGATGTCACAGCCAATGTATTGTCAACATACACTCATTACCCATGTGTTTGTATAAATGTTAGTGTGAAAAAACCTACTGCACTGCCAGTCATGTAAAAGTATAGCAAATATAATTCTGTACAGCGCAGAATACTCAATAATGATTATAAATGACTATGTCACAGCTTTTAGCATTTACTATATAATAGTTTTATCATTGTTTTAGAGTGTACTTCTAATTGTAGGGGTTCACTATAAAGCAGTATACCATGTTACCACTGCCACCAACCTTATACATTCATTTGATATTTCTCAATAGTGTTAAGAGTCTTTGTCCAATGATGGGCCTGGACCATGCAGGTTTGTCTGAGTATACTCTATCATGTTTGCACAACAATAAATTACCTAATAATGCGTTTCTCAGAAAGTATCCTCACTGTTAAGTAATGGATGACTGTATCTCTTAGACATCACAACTTGCTGAAACTTCAACCAGCTCATGCCTTGTTTTCTTAACAGAACTTGTCATCTTTCCTCAAAGACATGGATTTCTATAGATACTTGGTGCTACCGCCATCCACCAAGCCTCTAAGCCAGAAGATAAAGATCTTACAAGATTTTTCCTCCTTACTCAATTCAGACTTCCTACTTAGTGACATTTCTCAAGATTTCTCATTTTTCATTTCTCCTGATCCTGTCGTTATTTGGGTTCTCATCATTTCTTAGTGGGACCATTGTAACGACAATTGCTTCTTATTGACCACTAATGGAGACCTCTGAAACATTATCAGAGACCTCTGCAATAGGTTTCAGTCTCCTGCCCAGTGTATGACACAGGCCTGAGGAAAAAAGAAAAGCCTAAAAGACAAAACTAAGGGAGACAGAAAACAGGGTGCCAGGACAATCTATGCCAGTGCAACTGGCAAAGGTGCTGGCCAATCCAACCCACTAATTTTATTATTAATCAATTGGGGTAAAGGTGAGCTATGTGCAAGGGCAGAACTACTTGTGAAGATGCTCAGTCATGTGGTTTCTATGGAAATTAACATAGGCAAGACTTATAAATGACAAGACAAAGCATTCTCGAATTAGGAACAGAATAGACAAAATATATAGTTGTAATTAGAACATTGCCCTTCTAGCTGGAAGGGTGTGTGTGTGTGTGTGTGTGTGTGTGTGTGGTATTGGGGATTGAACTTGGGGCCTTGTGCTTATGAGGCAGGTACTGGAACCACAGAGCTAAATCCCCAGCCCCTAGTTAGAAGATTTTAATTGTGGGAACAGAATTTGGGTGAGTTTCTCTGACCTTGACACATAGGCTTCAGCCAGACTCTCTTCTCAGAACAAGCCAGTGGGATTAACTCTTTACAGCCTGCATTGTTTACAGCCTACTTTGGGCATAATCAATATTGCAGTCTCCTGCAGACCACCCTAATTCCAGTCTTATAGCCTCCATTCCCTTGCCTGCCATCCCTGCCTGCCCAAAAGAACAAGTTTTTTTGGCTTTTTCAGACAGGGTCTCACTATGTAATCCAGGCTGGCCTTGAACTTACTATGTAGCACAGGCTGACCTCAAACTCTAAACAATCCTTCTGCCTCAGCCTTCTAAGTACTGGGATTATAGGCAAAAGCCACTACACTCAGCCAGAAGAATAATTTTTACCTTTTTAGATATTTACTGGAGGGTAGACACTAGAAATAGATGTATAGAGAGAGACAGGTAGAAGTGCTTAGATAATGACAACAGTAAATTAAAATAAAGTTAATCTAGGAACTTATTTTCAGTTTAAATTAATTCTTCCACTCTAATGTTTATCTCAAGAAGAATGCTATTAAAGACTAGAAAAACAAAATGTCCTTAATTCTTTCCAAGATATCTGGATACCTTATTTTTCAGGAGCCATTGAGAACAATGATCATTATTTTTAGTGTGGTTTTGCTGTTTTAAACACAAATATATTGCTTGTTGTGCATAAAATGTTATCTATCTTCCAGTCATATACCACAATATAGAGAACTTTAAAAGCAACAGAAGCACTCTGATTGGCAGAGGTGGTGAAATGAAGTCTTGCTCTCTTAGCTTAGAACCCAGCTGGCAGACACCGTGATCTCATAAACAATTATGTGGCAATTATATTGTGAATGTCACTTATCTCAGTAAACTAAGTTATGAGCTCACTGACACCACCTGGCTCTGTATGGAAGTCTCAGTGCTGCCAGTTCTTATTTGCAGATTCCCTGAGAACAAGTATACTAGAAAAAGGACAGAATAAACAGGGTCTTGATTTACCCTAATTTGCCAAAAATAAAGTAATCAATAAAAGAGTGTCTCTCAGTTCAGCATGGAATGAGTAGATCTTGTATAAACAAGTAGAATCAGAAATACTATAGATGTGATCACTAACATAGAATCATGAAACTTAGGGGCTAGAAAGAACATTAGAAAAATAACTTCCTCATTTCAATGGAAAAGCACACTGAAGTGCAGGAAGGTGGTTGACTTGCCAAAGGGCACTCTGCTAAGATTGTGGCATATTGGAGGCTAGAGTCCTATTTTTCCCAACGTACAGTAAGTAGACCACCAGTCATTTCTTCCATAAGTCATATACAATGAGCAGTCAACTCTGCCTAAATCATGATAGGTCCTGAATTATCTGTTGCCCAAATGTGAATCACTTTGAGAAGATTACAAACCTACTAGTTAAACAGATAGAAGATATGTCCCTAAGTGTGTCTTGCCTCTCATGAAATCCTATATCCAGTGACAGAAGTGGGAATGTCTCAGCTTATCAGTCCAAAGTGGGAAAATAATCTTGAAATTAAAAGTTGTATCATCAATACATTTAGGAAATATAAGGATGTGGCCTCTCACCTCTGCTGTCAGTGAAGGACCCTTGTTAGCAAAACAGACTCCATATTGCTGCTTGACCCACCTGTTTGCCCTTTAGATGAACTCAGAAGGAGGATGCTTAGAAACCTCCTCCCCTTAGAGAGTCTCTTAGAAACAACAATTAATCAACTATTATTTTACAAATGTTCCAAGAGCAGAATGTCTCGCTTCTGTACTGGTTGCTACACTCCCCTAACTGCCAACATCTCACTTCTGTACAGCTGCTTGCCAAGTTCTCTCTTGCAACCCCTATAAAAGGACCTCAGACTCTGAGCCAGGCGCCTCGCTAAGCTTGGTGCTTGGAGGGTACCGTCTGGCCAGACTAATAAAGGTCTGTTTTACTTTCTCAACTTGTCTGGTGTGTTCCCTCCTGGGTGATCTTCACCTTAGTCAGCTCCTCGGAGCATTTGGTGAGGCCCAAGGTCCTACACTTTGGAGGCCCCAGTGAGGTACCCAGGTAGGGACCCCCAATTCAGCCAAGATTCCATGGCTGGATCCAGCAGGAGACCCTTGGGCACAGACCTCAAAAAAACCTCCAGAGGTAAGCTTTTGGCTGGTTGCAACCGTTTGTTAAGTCAGGAGTGAGGTGGCTGATAAGCCAGTAAGCCTCCCCTGACCCTGAGGTTCCTGACGAGGAACAAGGGAAAATTTAGTTTCATTTTGTTGTGGCACCCATTCGTCTCATCTTTTGTATGTTACTGTTGTGTCTGTTGTGTGTCTGATTTTACATTTTTCCCAATCCTCATCAGGAGCAGAGTAATGGGTGGGTCCTGTTCTCCTGGGTACACTCCACTTTACTGTTTTCTCACTAATTTTAAATTGGCTTTTTCTCCAGAACAAGAAGATGAATAGGGGGTAAAATTTTCTCGCAGAAGACTCCCCTCCCTGTGGCAACTGGAATGGACAGCCTTCGGAATGAGATGACCAGCCGAAGGGACTTTTGGCCCCAGTATTTGCCGGGTGGTTTGGGGCAAGGTCACCAGTCACCCTGGCCACCTAGACCAATTTCCCTACATAGACATCTGGGTTCAGGCTTGTGAGGAACCTCCGGCTTGGCTGCAGTGCTGTTCCCTTCAAACAAACACTCGAATTTTAGTCTCTGCCCCGAAAGGACCCTGGGGACTTAAGACCCGGGCTCCCAAGCTGGTACTCTCAAAGGAACCTGACCCCCTAGAGCCCTTGGGAGGGCCTCCACCCTATGTAGAATCCTCCTCCCTTTTTTCCTTTAAAACAGACAGAGCCCGGGGGGAAATTGATTTACGTCCCTTTTACAACTAGTGATCTTTACAATTGGAAACATCAAAATCCCCCCCTTCTCTGAAAAACCTCAGGCATTAACCTCTTCTTGAGTCTGTTTTTCATACCCATCAGCCAACCTGGGGTGATTGCCAGCAGCTTTTACAGATCCTGTTCACCACTGAGGAGCAGGACCACATTTATCAACAGGCAGTCAAAGAGGGCCTGGGGCCAAACCCCAGTGTCACTCCCAGAACTCCGGGGCATTCAGCCAAGGCTGAAACAGTAGTTCCCTTGCAAGACCCTGGATGGGACCCCAATGAAGATGATGGTAAGAGGAGGCTGGGAACCTACCACCAGCACTTATTAGGGGGACTCTGGGCAGCGGCCAGAAAGCCCATTAATTTGAATAAGGTAATTGAGGTTCACCAGGGAAAAATGGATTCTCCGGCTGCATTTTTGGAGAGACTCTTGGAAGCCTATAGAGTTTCCACTCCTTTTGACCCAGAGGCTCCCGAAAATGCAGCAGCTTTAAATCTGGCCTTTGTTTCCCAGTCAGCCCCAGACATTAGAAAAAAAAAAAAAAAAAAACAGAAATTGGAGGGATTTGAGAGAAAAAATAGGACTGAACTCCTGAGCATAGCCCAGAAAGTTTATGATAACCGTGATGCCCCCCGAGGAAGTCCTAGCCAAAAAAACCTGGAAAAAGTCACTATTGCTACACTCTAGGCATGAGAGACAGTCCCTCCAGACAGAAAAAAAAAAGCCGCCTTTTTGGCTTTAAAGAAAGCCTTAATGTCAGCACCAGCCCTGGCCCTACCTGATGTCACCAAGCCCTTTTGGTTGTTTGTGGCTGAATGAGGGGACATACCCAAAGGAGAGCTAATGCTCAGGCATTGGGGCCTTAAAACAGACCTGTGGCCTACTGTCTAAAAGACTTGATCCTGTGGCAAGTGGGTGGTCTACCTGTTTGAGGGCAGTTGCAGCCACTGCCCTCCTGGTCAAGGAGGCAGATAAGCTCAGCCTGGGATGCGACCTGGTCATCACCACACCCCATGTGGTGGAAACATTGCTGAGAGGAGCCCCAGAACAATGGCTCTCCAACGCCTGCCTGACTCAGTACCAGGCCCTGTTGCTGGATACTCCATGCCTCAAATTCACCTGAGAAATGACCCTCAATCTGGCCACCTTACTCCCAGACTCCAACTCATATGCATGCCCCTCCATAACTGTCTGGACACTCTGACAACTTCCACTACCAACAGCCCAGAGCTGACTGATGTTGCCCTGCAAAGCCCAGATGAGACCTTCTTCACCGATGAAAACAGCTTCATGGAAGACTGAGTCAGGTATGTGGGGGTGGCCATAGTCAGTCCAGAAAAACAGGTACACTGGACACAGGCATTAAGCGAAAAGACTTCAATACAGAGGGTTGAACTAATAGCCTTAACTCAAGCCCTGTTAGGTCAAGACAAGGCTGTAAACATCTGCACTGACAGCTGGTATGCATTTGCCACTGCCCATGTACATGGCAACATCTACAGACAGAGAGGGCTATTCACATCAGAAGGGAAAACTATATAAAAAATTTTTGGCCTTATTGGAGACAATGTAAAAACCCAGGGCATTGGCCATTATTCATTACAAAAGCCACCAAAAAAGAGACAGCTTTGAAGCCCGTGGTAACTGAGTGGCTGATGATGCAGCCCAAAGGGTGGCCAAAGAACCAGTGGGGCCAATAGACATTCTACCTGTCCAGCCCTTTGGCTACCTGCCAGAAAAGCCCACATATACCCCAAAAGAGAAAGAAGAAAATCAAAAGTGAGGGGGTACAAAATTGGACTCAGGCTGATGGAAAGGGACAAAGGAATGAAATTGTCTCCCCCAAGCCCTGGGGTGACAACTTGTTCATCAGTTACATCACTTAACTAACCTGGGAAAATCAAAGTTAAAAAGACTAATGAGCTCTAAGTTTTCAATCCCAGGACTGACCTCTATGGTCCAGGACATCAGTTCCAGGTGTCAGGTGTGTTCACAGTTAAACTCCAAGGCAAGACCAAGGAACAAAGGTAATCGACTATGGGAAAGAGAGCCAGGGAAACATTGGGAACTTGATTTCACTGAAATAAAATCCAACACTAGGTTCAAATATTTACTGGTATTGGTTGACACCTACTCATGTGAGGTAAAAGCTTTCCCCACTCCTGGAAAATCAGCCAACATAGTAATTAAGGTTTTGCTCCAGGAGATAGTTCCCCAATTTAACATCCCTCATTACCTGGGGTCTGACAATGGACCTGCCTTCACGGTACAGATATCCAAATTGTTGACAAGGTCACTACATATCGATTGGAAGTTACACTGTGCCTATCGCCCACAAAGTTCAGGGCAAGTGGAAAAGATAGATAGGACCCTGAAAAAGAAACCTGACTAAATATGTTCTAGAAACTGGTGGTAGGTAGCCCAATCTGCTTCCTCTAGCCTTGTTAAGAGTTAGATGTACCCCATATGTGACAAGTTTACCCCTTTTAAAATCCTGTATGGGAGGCCACTGCCACTCCTCCCTAAATTAAACCTTGAACAGATAACAGAGAGTTCTTGTGTCTCTTTACTTCAGTCTCTTCAAGCCTTACAGATTCTTCAGAGTGAGATCCAGGCTACAAAACAACAGGCTCAGAAAAAAAAAAAAGAAAAAAACCTTTGCGAAGTTCCAGCCCCATGGTTTCAAGCCAGGAGACCTGGTCCTGATATACTTGGTTTGCTTGCACCGAGGACTTGACTAAATACATTCCCAAATCAGTTTTGGCTACCCAATCTGCCACTTTATTTTGTGTCACCATGTATGTTGTTCCACAAGTCTCATATTATAATAAAAAGGGGTCTGTGAACATCTGGGATTAACCACTGAACACTATAGGAGTAAACAGGCTGCCCCCACTTTAGTGCCCATTCTGGTGGGATTAGGAATAGCCGGGTCAGTGGCTATTGGAACTTCCTCCCTGTTCCTTCAGGACACAAATTTTAAAGCCCTAAGCCACCAAGTAGCCAGAGATTTGGGTCACCTGAAAGACTCGATCTCCAGATTAAAAAAACCAGGTTGATTCCCTAGCTGAGATGGTCCTGCAAAATCAAAGGAGACTTGACCTCCTGTTCATAAAACAAGGAGGGTTATGTGTAGCCCTATGCTAATCAGTCTGGTGTCATTAGAGATACCTTACCTATGGTCAGGGAAAATTTAAAGACTAAATATGCTCAACAAAAGGATCAAAATTGGTTTCAAAATCTATTTGACTGGTCCCCATGGTTAACTACCCTACTGTCTGCTGTAGCAGGCCCCTTAGTTATCTTATTTCTGCTTTTGCTTGTGGGTCCTTACATTATAACTTCTCTGACTAAATATGTTAGACAAAGGGTTGATACAGTTAAACTGATGGTGTTGAGACAAAATTATGAGATTTTAAAAGATGTTAAAAAAAATATTCAAAGAGTAAATACAGGAATCAAAGATTTGATTAAGTTACAAGAACCAGTGGGGAATGAAGGACCCTTGTTAGCAAAACATACTCCATATTGCTACTTGACCCACCTGCTTGCCCTTTAGATGAACTCAGAAGGAGGAAGCTTAGAAACCTCCTCCCCTTAGAGAGTCTCTTAGAAACAACAATTAATCAACTATTGTTTTACAAATGTTCTAACAGCAGAATGTCTCACTTCTGTACTGGTTGTTACACTCCCCTAACCACCAACATCTTGCTTCTGTACAGCTGCTTGCCAAGTTCCCTCTTGCAGCCCCTATAAAAGGACCTCAAACTCTGAGCCGGGTGCCTCTCTAAGCTTGGTGCTTGGAGGGTGCTGTCTGGCCAGACTAATAAAGGTCTGTTTTACTTTCTCAACTTGTCTGGTGTGTTCCCTCCCAGGTGATCTTTGCTGTAGTCAGCTCCTTGGAGCATTTGGTAAAGCCCACAGTCTTACAGTCAGGATAGTACTTGTTATAGTTTGAGTGTAGATGTCCCCCCAAAGCCTTATGTGGTTATAGGCTTGATCTAGAGTATGTAAAGCTGGAATTGAATCATGATGTAATGCTAGGCTCAAGGGCATTAGGATTAAGGGTGTGAGTGCTACCTGTCCTAAGTAGTCTGAATAAGATAAAGGGGGCAGGGAGAACCTATTAAATCTGTTCTTACCTTTGCTGCCTTGTGTGCACCATGTTGTTTCTCCTCTGTGATGCCTGTTTGCCATCCCTGCCTTGGAGCCAGCCAATGATGGACTAAAACTTCTATGAACTGTAAGCCAAATAAAACCCTTCCTTTCTAACTTTGGGTGTTTTGTCTCAGCAATGAGAGAAAAGTAACTAACACAGTACTAGAAGTGCTATTCAGAGCAATTAAGCATGAAAAACAAATAAAAGGCATTCAAATTGAAAAGGAAGACATAAATTAGATTCTGTTTGCAGATGACATGGCCTTATACAAGACTTAGACAAAAATAAATGTTAGAAAATGAATTCATTAAAGTTGGAAAATACAATATTAGCATCCAAAACATCAGTAGCATTTCTACACACTAAATAAACTATGCAAAAAAAAAAAGAATCAAGAAAACAATCTCATTTAAAAGTGTCATATGAATCAATAAAATACTTAGGAAAAATTAACCAAGGAGATGAAAAATCTGTACAACAAAAACTGTAAAGCATGAATGAGAGAAGTAGAAGATGACACAAAAAGATAGCTTTTATGAATTTTAAAAATTAATATTGTTAAAATATCCATACTTCTCAAAGCAATCTGCAGAATCAACACAATACTCATCAAAATTCCAATGATATTGTTACAGATTTTTTTTTCTTTTAAATACTAAAACTCACAGGAGCCAGAAAAAAAAAATCCCCAGTTGATAAAAAAATCTTGAGAAAAAAGATCACAGCTGGAAGCAGCTTATTAAAATTTACTACAAATTGAAAGGAGGGAAGGGGAATGGGGGAAACAAAAGAAAAATCAAGATATATAATGTATAGGTACAAATTTCCTATGATGAATGTGATCACTATGTATTTCAAAAGTACTAATAAAATTCATTTAAAAAATAAAAATATACTGCAAAATAACATGGCACTGGCATACAACACACATACAGAGCACTGAAATATAATAGAGTGCCAAAATATAAGCCCACATATACATATTTGATTGATTTTTGTCAAAGATGACAAAAGTGCACAACGAAAAAAGGACAGTTGCTTCAATAAATTATGTTGGGAAAACTGGATATCCACATGCACAAGAATAAATTTGGATCCTTACCACATTCCATATGCAAAAGCCAACTCAAACTGAATTAAAGATTTAACCCAAGATCTGAAACTATGAAACTACTAGAAGAAAACACAGCGGGAATGATCCACAACATTGGTCTTGGAAGGAATTTTGGATATGACCACAGAGGTACAGAAAACCAAAGCAAAAATAGGCAAAGGGAATTATGTTAAACAAAAATGCTTACGTATAGCAAAGCAAACATTGTGAAGACACAATCTATAGGTTATAGGAAAGTATTTACAAGCCATACACCTGGTCAGGGATTAATATACTAAATAAATAAGGAAGTCAATAATGAGTAAACAAATAGCACACTTTAAAAATGGGCAAAGCACCAAAAGAGACAATTCTCAAAATGCTCAATATTAGTAATCATTAGGTAAACACAATATAAAGCCACAATGAGATAGCATCTCACACCTTTTCTATCAAAAAGACAAAAGGTAGTAAATGTTGGCACTCCCCCTTACACACTTTTGGTGCAAATGCAAATTAATATAGGATAGGATAAATTAGTATCCATTATTAAAACCAATATTGCAGCTCCTCAAAAAATTAAAAAATAAAACCATCATATGATACAGCAATCCCACGACTGGGCATATATCCAATAAAATCTGTATGTGAAAGCAATATCTTCAGTCCCACATTCGTTGCAACATTATTCACAGTAGACAACCAAGATATGGAATCAAATCTCTGTGCACATGTATACACACACACACACACACACACACACACACACAGACACACACCAGAACACCAGAATATTATTCATCCTGAAAGAAATGAGGGCATTTGGGACTGTAAATAAACCTGGAAGACATTAAACTAAGTGAAATCAGGTAGGATCAGAAGACAAATAGACCAATATCTCACAGACATGTGGAATCTAAAAAATGTTGAACTCATAGAAGCAGAGAGAATGATGGAGCCAGAGGCTTTGGTGAAGTGAGGTGATGTGGAGATGTTGGGCAAAAGCTAGAAAGTTTCACTTAGAATGAATAAATTCTGGAGGTCAATTGTATAGCATGATAACTATAGGTGAATGTTGTAGCATACACTTGAAAATGGCTAAAACAGTAGATGTTAAATGTTCTAATCACAAAAAGCCAAGTATGTGAGATGATGGCTATGTTAACTAGCTTGATTTAATCATCTCACCATGTATACATACTTCAAAACATCATGTCGAGCATCAAAAACATATACCATTTTGTCAATTTAAAAAAAGAAAAATAATGTTACCTATCCCAATAGGTCCTTAGATGCTGCTAATTTAGTTTTGGATCTGTTGTCTCTGAGCCACAGATTATTGCATAGAGTTATTAATATGTTCATCAACCCTTCAACAAATGTGTATTGAACCAGGAATCATGGCCCAAAGCCAGTAGGCATAGTCTTTGCTTCATGGGACTTTCACTGTGGCAAACCTTTTTTCAATTTGCTTGCTTCTGCTGTCCAAGCATCTCTACTCAAGAATTAAAAATAAAACTGTGCACCATGAACTAACTATAGATATTTTCATATCTATTAAGACTGGAAAAACTACTGAGTTACTTTTTTCTGGAAAATTAATAATATCAAAGCATGTGAAAATAAATTTTTAAAAAGTCTTCAAGAACAAATATTTTTTTCTTAATTGTATGAATCATCTGAATCAAAATTTGAAAGACATCAAGCTACAAGAGGACAAATGTTTTTAGGTGACAACACATAGAATATTGAGCATTAGATTGTGGGATGTTGAAGTAAAATACAAAGTTATGCATTCTCTACTCTGAAGCAGAGCTTGGGCTTAGGAGATCTGGCTACTGTGTCTCACAGTTCTTGTTTCTGATGATGATTCTTTGCTTGGTTTAACTTTGGTCAGGCTTCTGAACTTTCTCCTAGCCCAACTGTGCCCTTTCTTATAAAATCTAGTATAGTAAAGAACTCTGCTAATTCAATTTAGCAAAAAATCCCCACCTAGAAATCTGATCAGCCTCAGAATCTGACTGGGTTCTTCATCTTCAGCATCTCCTGGGGATGTCTGATGCCCCTGGCCTCTTTACCAAAAACCCTAATAGGTTCATCTACCTAGATTCACATTCATCTTTAAGCAATTTTCCATTGAGTAACTACCGCAATCTCCCCACCACCACAAGACCCCACTGCAGTGGTCCTTATGCTTATCTAGATGATTCTGAATAAAATCTTCCTTAGTGTGCTTTAACAAGTATTGTTGACTTTTTTTTCTTTAACAGTTGCCTATACATCACATGTTTTAGATTAATTAAACAGAAAGTCTATTTCTCTGGATTTGATTTCTCAACATCTAATTTCTCAGACCCCTGAAATCTGATTACCTTTTTATTGAGCCATTGATCTAATGAAATGACTAAATCCTAAGGCCCCTGGTTTCATGGTTTTTGCTAAGTGCAACAATCTGAATGTGTTATTATTGATAAAAAATACTTTTCATCTTTCATCACTTTCTCTTGTTAGCTATGATCGAGAGTACCAATTTAGAAATCTCTCTTCTTATATTTACTTTTTAATTTAAGATATGTACCCCATATTTCTTCAAAGGTATTTAACTGTCTTACAAGGTAAACATAAAATAGAGCAATTAAGAAAAAAACATAGTTTAAACCACATAAATGAACAAAGAGGCAAATAGATAGCACCCTTTGCTTGAAGAAAGTGGCAGTTTTGGTTGGGCTATGAATTGAACTCTACAATTTCTGCCAGTTAAAACACAAAGCAGAACATGTTGAACTGCATTCTTTTCATTATCTGACAAATAAAAGTACACACATTTGTCTCTGCAGTCTACAACTTTCTGGAATAAACTTAAGCATAAATTTATGACACTAAACTTTGTATAAGGCATACTAAGTAACACATCACATCAATTATGTGATTAGGAAGGACAAAAATTCATGTAGCCTGTCCTTTAAAAATACAGCAAGCATAAGTTTAAAGTAAAATTGAATGAAAATATTTGGTAGGACAAGATATGACAAGTTGGCCCTGGACCTCATATTCTCAGGAACTAAATTAAGATAGGAGATCACTTTAAATAGTGAAATAGTAAATATGTCTATCAGATGTTCTAAAATGCCAAATTCCTTAGGTTACACTGCCAGCAGATAAATTATTGTCAGTTCATGATTAAACTTTCATGAGAAAGCACAGTGTAAATATTCTGAGTTGTCAGTTAAAATGAGACCTCCTCATTTTAGTCATTAGTCAAGACTTGTCATTTTGTCAACAACCACATTTGTTCTCATCATAAACAAGCAGTCCCACAACCAGGCTGAGAATAGTTCTCTGATAATTGGCCTTGAGTGTGTTCAGGTATTGATACTATCATCTTGCCTTCTAATGTGGGCCAACGAATTTCACTTTCAAAGGACTTTTTAAGCATGAAATATTGGTTTGTTTTACAGCTGGATATTCTAACCCATGAAAGAGCCATCAGAAGTAATGACTCCTAAAGAATAAATATTAAGAATTGTTGTACATTTTAACATGTATGGAGAATTTGACTTCAGTAAGTCTTCCAAGAAAGGCATGACTGATATGTTGAGATACTAATCTCCTACTCTGAGTAAGACAAAATAAATCATATTTCTAAGACTTCCTACTGGAACTATTTTTAAGTGAAACCAAATTTGCCATCCTTACAAACAGAGGAGTAGCTGATACATATGTAAGTAGTAGAACACAGAGGTAGTTGTATTGGTGGGATGCAGAAGCAAACCACTATTTTAGAGGTTTCATAACATTTCTGATAAGGATGAAATGGCATTATTTTATTTCACAAAGTAGACAGATCCCAGTTAGTCTTTATTTGTTTAAGATCAAGTGAATTAAGCTACATTTTTAAGTGAATTATTAAAAGTTAATAATTTGTATCCGGCTGTTATTGTGTCATTGTTATTCAAATTTAGGGTTATTTTGAATACCTTAAGCTATATATTTTTTATTTAATTCTACTATCTTATTAAAAATTAGTGAACTGTTTTTACTTTTAAAAAAGAATAAATACTAAAAATGTCATGAACTCAAAGACTTCATCAGTATAAATGAACTGAAAAATATACCTTTATATAACCACTCAAATCCAATTTATTAATGGGATTATTCCTAATTATTTAAATAAGGAGTAATCACCAACAAATTATTTCAATTCATATTTAGTTGATCCTGAATTTTTTTCTTTGTGAACTAGTTGATATTCTTAATATCCTTCTGATTAAAAACAGTAAAATGAGCAACCTAAAATTATGAGAAGCTTTCTTCTTGTGTACTGTAGTAGAATATGCACACAGCACTTCTTCCTTTCCTTGTTCAAATAGAATAGATATCTATTTTAAAAAACCAATAAAAAATAGTATTGAGACAAAATTTGTTGTCTGTATTTTGCCTTTAGATTGTATGTGTTAGAAATAATGACATCTTATTTGTCAAATAAGATATATTGGCACCATTAAAATATTGATAGCACAGATAGGTTAATAATAAAGCATAGAAGCAACAATAAAATAACAGACACAAAAGCTTAAATATCACATGGTTTCTCTTATATGAGAACCCACCCCCTAATAAATAAACACCAAAATGCAGGATAAGTAATAAGAAGTAGGGAGATAGATTTTTCTTATATGAGAAGGAGATTAAGAGATGAAAGGGGGATGGGAGGGGGTTAAAAAGAATTAAGAGGTGTCATGTATATGTTCCAAATCTCCATAAGGAATGTAATCATGTATTAAAAACATGGATTAATAAAAACTGAAAAAAGTCAAATATATTAAGAAGGCAACATATAGAAATGTGTACTAGCCAGGTGTGCTGGTGCCCACATGTAACCCCAGTACTTGGGAGGAGGCTGAGACAGGAGGATGGCAAATTTGAGCCCAACCAGGGAGATTTTGCTACTTGGTGAGACCCTGCCAGCATCCCCAAAATTGCTAAGAATGTAGCTCAATGCAAAAGCCCTGGATTCAATTCCTAGTACCAAAAACAAACATAAAAATATATAAAAATGAGGCAATTCACACATATTTAAAGATTTTGTCAACATTTAAATTGACAAATACTTCAAAAAGATACCAGATGCTGAAATTATGGTTGAGAACAATTGTGTTATAAACTAGTATAAAAATAAATTAGAACACTTTTTGTTGAAAATAATTTGGTCATATGTACATGGAAGATTTAACATTTTCTACTGCTGAAACTAATACTTCCAATCAAAGAGGTGGCAAAAAATGCTTGAATTCATTCCACTTCCTTTTTTCTTTGCCCTTATTTGAATCTATTTAGTTAATCTCTTGGATAACAAAAGGGAAAACCTAAAATTAGTTTTAAAAACAAAGAAGTGGATAATAAAATTTATTTTCTTTTTAAAATTTCAGGTATACAGAATTGAGTTAATTTTTAAATTTTTTTCCAATTTACACGAAACTTGCACATGTTTATGAACATATGTGATATCCTGGTACATGTATACTTCATGTAACAAATCGAGACAAGCCTGCCTATCTCCTCATTTATCATTTCCTTGTTTTGAAAACCTTTAAAAATCCTTTCCTCTAGTTTTTTAAAATACATATTACATTATCATTGTCTACACTCATTCTACTCTGCAATAAAACAGCAGAACTTATCTGTGCTATCCAACTGTAACTTAGTACTTATTGATAAACTCTTCCCTTCTTCTTTTTAATATATTTGTTTTGCATCCCCACTCCAAACCTCATTCCTCCATGGTTACACACTGTAATGTATTTAACTCATAGCCTTACTGTATATGCATCTCCTGAAATACAAAGTATTCTTTGGGTGAGAAAATTTTCATAAGTAAAATTGTACTATAAATCTCAACTCAGTTATATTTTTCATACTCAACACCATGGCTTTAAAACATATCCATGTCCTGTGTCTAAATCTTGCTCATTTTTCCTGATACAGCATGTCATATCCTATTATGAGTGTACACTATATCCAAGTACTGAGTATGTACAGGTTGCTTCCAAATTTAGCTGCTATAAGCAATTTCTGTAGTAAAAATCTCATATATTGCCTCATGGACCAACAAAAACTTTTCCTTAATAGGTATGCCTTCAAAGAGGATTGATGGCTATGTTATAGTATATTAATTTATTTAACTACTATCCAATTGCTCCTTAGAATGCCTGCAATGATTTACCATATTATCACAGGGGCCTGGAATGTTTTATTTCTTCACAATTTCTTAATATAAAATTATCCACATCTAATTTTTGGAAATCTAATGGGATAAAGAGGAATTAATTGTTATGCTTTAAAATTCCTCTGAAATGTAAAGTTAAGGAAAGTTGAATATTTCTTCACATATGTAGTCCTTTTGTTTTCCCTTTTCACAGTTCCCAAGCATAAGATCGATAGACTGTGAAAATGCAGAGTGAGCTCCATGCACATGCCAAGGCCTTCTGCTCTCCAACTCCAGGAATCAAGAGAAAGCTTAATGTGTTCTGAATGTCACTGCTCCTCACCAACCCCCTCAACATACATCACCTTCCTCATATTTCAATGGCCAAAGCAAGTCTCACACATAACTGTAATTGGAGGGAGTCATGCAACACTTCCACACGCTTTGAAGAAGAGAGAACTGGAATAGTTGTGAATAGACCTGGTAGCTACCATCCTTGAGTTCAATATTCAGAGGTTAGAATTCAGGTTTTTTTACTCACTGAGTGGACAGAATCCCTTAATCGCAGCAGTGCTTCCTATAAAATAGGCAAGTTAGAACTTTCTCTGGAACTGAAAAATCATATCCATACTTTCTAATCAGAACTAAGATCTATATAACAAACCATTTCCTTTAAAGGTAGCAAGACTTGATACTAGTACCAAACTATGAATTGGAATTTCTGTCTAGCCTTTACAACTGATATCTTCTGTGCCCTAAGGTGAGTTGTTTAATAACACCATACTTCAAGAAAATAAGATGTAATGACTGATTGATTGTAGAACATTTCTGAGCAGAGTAAGGAGGTGATTGAGATTAATAGTGAAATCTTCCCATCAGATTGAAGTCTGAACTGCTCCATGGCTGACTCGAAAGAAGCAAAACACTGACATACAAAGTGCTTCAAATCCTACATGACAGGCTGTCTAGAGTGTAAAGAGTTATTACATACAAGAATGTCATATTCCCTTCTCAGTTTCACACTGATGGAAAAGAAAACCTACATGCTAAAATCTGGCTCTGAATTTTCCCTGTAGTGATACAACTATTATCAGGTACTAGATAAATAATACTATATTTATCACTTACCCCAATGTGAATGTCTGCATTACCTAGTAAAGAGTCCCAAGAGCAGGGAGCATAAATAATTTCTACAGAATCAAACTATTTCAAATGCAAAATTGTCAATACTGGCTTGCTAGAAGCAGGTATTCCTAATAATGAATATGTTCTGATATTTTAAATGATCACAACACAAATGCTGCCAGATCACAATATTTGAACAATCACAAAGTTTTAAATCAAGAATTCCAAAACAAAAGGAATAAGATGGAAAATACAGAAGAAATGACAGGTTCCTAGGTATATACAAATAACAAAGCTTAATCAAGAAGCTATATAAATTATAAATAAATCAATATCAGTCAATGGAATTGAATATGTAATTAAAAACCTACCAACAAAGAAAAGCCCAGGCCCTGGCAGATTCACTGCTGAATTCCACAAGAAATTTAGAGACAACTTAATGCTGCTACTAAAACTCTTTAATGGAATTGAAAGGGAAGCAATACTTCCAAATTAATTCATGGAAGCTAGTATTGCCCTGATACCAAAACCAGAGAAGGATCCAAACAAAAAAAGAGAACTAAAGGCCTATTTCCCTAATAAACATACATACAAAAATTCTCAATAAGATACTGGCAAACAGAATGCAGAAAACCATCATGAAGATTATACATCATGACCAAATGGGATTCATCCCAGGGACGCAGGGATGGTTCAACATAACACATCTTAATTCTTTGTTTTTTTCATCCCCTACTATCTCCCTCCCTGCTCCCTCATGCTTTTGGGAGCCTGCCTTTGTGTTGGACGGCACTTAGCAGCAGCAGTCAATCCTTGCCTCACTATTCAAGCTCTGACAAATACTGATCAATTTCTTATTTATTCTTCAGTTGACCCACATTACTTATGCATATTTATGAGATACAATATTATATTTCAATATATGTATACATTCTGTAATGATCACTTGGGATAATTAGCGTGTTTGTCACCTTAAACACTTACCACTAAGTTTTCATAATGTTCCCATTGTTTTATTATTTCCAAAGTCATGTAAATGGAATCATACATTAAGTAGACTTTAAGTCTAGCCCCTTTCACTTAGCATAATGCATTTGAGATTTATCCCATGTTTCTGAAAGTATGAGTACTGGTTACTTTTTATTGGTGAATAATATTCTTCTGAATGAAGGCTTCCACAGTTTTACCATTTACCATTTGAAAGACTTTTGAAAGTCTTGCTTGAAAATTTGCTTTTTTGTATTTTTTGTTTTCTATTAATTGTGCCAGGTTTTTATATTTTTCTTATCAAAATTTTACCCACTAGATTTATTTTTTAAAATTTTTTAGCAAAACATTATTTGGCACATTTTAGATATGCAAAATGATAATGCTCATCATAGGGAATTTGCACCTATACATAATATATGCTGTCTCTTCTTTTTTTTTTCCATTCTGCTCTCCCCTCAAAGCTCCCTCCCCTATATGCAAAAGGTTTGTTTCCATTTTTTCCTTCTATCTTTACTTTTATTCTTATCCCTTCCTTCCTTTCTCCCTCCTCACTCCCTTGTTATTTCAGTACTCTAATGAAAGTTATTTTATCAGTTATATTCTCCAAGTCAGGTTTTCATTAGCACTGCCATAATAATACAGTATCTATCAAATACCCAGAGTAAATAATTTTGATGAAGGACAATTTATCAGGTGTCTCTCTCTGTGTGTACATGTGTATATGCATGTGAATGATACTTTTGATGTCTTAAGAATCTGCCTTATCCAGGGTCATGAAGATTTTCTTTTAGACATTTTAATGCATTTAGTTCTTGGATGTATTTTAAGTTATGTTAGTTTGCTAGAGCTGCGATAACACAATACTATAAATTAGGTGTTTTAAATAACAGAAAGTTGTTTTTTTCTCTCACTGTCTGGATGATAGAAGTCAAGATCAAGAAAGCAAACGCTGATTCCTTCAAGTGATCTCTCTCCTTGGCTTGCAGTGGGGTGAGCCATCCCACTGTGTCTTCACGGGGCCCTGTGTAAATGCACCACTAGTATCTCTTTGCATATTCCAATATCTTCCTGTTATAAGGACATAAACTAGCATAGATTAGGGATTCACTCCAATGGTCTTATTTTGATATAAAAAGGCCTATATCCAAATACAGTTAAGCTACTGAAGGTTAAATATTCTCCATGTGCATTTTGGAGGAACATAGTTCATTTCATAACATGAAATCAAGTTCCTTTTTTTCAATATATACATATCCAAGTGTTCCAGAATTATTTATTGAGCTTATTCTCTCTTGAACAAATGTCTTTACAAGTTCATCAAAATTATTATTCATATATTTGTAGTCAATTTCTAGTCTTTATTCTGTTTCTTGCTGAATTCCTCTACCAATCTAAAATGATTGGTGTAGCTTTAAAAATACACTTAAAATCAGGAATTATCAGCCTTCCAATATTGTTATACTTTTTTAAAGTAGTTTTTATTATTCTGTATTTTTACTTTTCCATATGAAGTTAGGAATCAGCTGGCCAACTTCTACAAAGCAGCTATTGATATTTTGCCTGGGTCACATTGACTCTATTGATCAACTTGGGGGAGAAGTGACATGTTAACAAGCCTGAATTTTCCAACAGATGAGCAAGTACAACTTTCTTGTTTAATTTTTCTTAGCAATGATTGTTAGGTTTCAGCATATAGGCCCGTTAACAGTTTTACATCTAACATTATATATTTTGATGCTATTATAAATGGTTTAAACTTCTGACAATTTATTATTAGCACACAGATATTTGCTTTTGCATCTTGATCTTGTAATATGCACCTCTGCTAACTAAATCTCACAGCTTTTGTGTACATTTTATAAACTTTTCTACATAAATGTTTATGTTGTGTCATCTGTAAATAAAGACATTTTATTGCTTTCTTTTCATTGGATACCTTATTATTTCTTTTTCATCTTCAGTTGTTGGACAGAATCTTCAGCACAATGTTGAGTAGAAGGAATAAAAATGTAGAAGTGGTAAGAGTGGATGTATTTGTTTTTCCCTGAAAAAACATTCAGTCTCCACCATTAAGAGTAGGTGAGCTGTATGTTTGTCATAAATGTCCTCTATCACTCTGAGTTCCCCTCTTCTAGTTTGCTGAAAGTTTACATCAAGTTTTGTCAAATGTTGTTATCTATTCAGACTGTATGACCATAATTTCCTACTTTAATTCATTAATATGTTGAATTATATGTATAATTTTTAAAATATCAACACAATCCTGCATTCCTGTAATACATCTCCTGGCTTTGATCCAGTATTCCTTTTGTATATTGCTCTATTCAATTTGCTAAATTTTTATTTAAAATTTTTACATTTAATTCTTTAATGATAATGATTGTCTGGTGTTGTTATTTGTATTTTCATGAACTTTAAAGTATTGACTCACCTTAGATTTCTGTAAGAACTGTGTACAAATGTATTATTTCTTTCTTAAATGATATCAGAAGTTATCAGTAAAGTATCTGTATCTAGAGATATTTTGGGGGAAAGGATTTTTTGTTGTTGTTGTTGTACTGGGGATCGAACTCGGGTCCTTGCGCTTGTGCAGCAGGCGGTGAAACCACTGAGCTAAATCCTCGGCCCTGGGGAAAGGATTTTAACTACAATTCATAAAGAAGCATTTAGGTTAAATAATTTTTGAGTGCAATTTGCTAGTATATATATTTTTAAGAATTTATTTTCTCTAATATTTTTAATTTATGGGAAAAATTTGTTAGTAATTTTCCTCTTATTGTCATTTTAATAGCTGTATGTTTTACAATGATGTCACCTTTTAATTTCCTAATCTGCCTACTACCAGTTTGTCATTTTTTTAAAATAACTTTGAGTTCACTGATTTTTTTCTTTGCTGATTTTTTTTCAATGACATTGATTTTTGTCTTTGGTCTTTATTTCTTTCTCCCAAATACTTTTTATTTAATTTACTTTTCTTCTGATTTTTAAAAAAATAAAGCTGAAATCATTGATTTGAGGTCTCCGCTTTAAATGACATTTAATAATAGAAATTTCCTCTTAAGTACTGTTTTATCAACATGTTATTAATTTTGTTTTTTCTTTCCATTAAAAATGTTTTCTAATTTTCTTTGATTTACTTTTTGACTCATGAATTATTTACATATTACTTAGTTTCCAATTATTTGGACATTTTTCAAGTACATTTGTTATTTCTAACTGACATATTTGTAGCTAGAAAAAAATACATTGTATGACTTAAATCCTTTTAAATTCATGAAGACTTTTTATGGACAGAATATGGTCTATCTTAGTGAATTCCAGGTGAATGTAAAAAGAATATATATTCTACTGTTGCAGATTAAGGTATCCTATAAATGTCAATTGAGTCAAATCCACTGGTTGTACTGTCCAAGGCAAACATATACTCACTAAGATTTAGCGCTTCCTTGTATGACCACACATCAGAAAAGGTCTGTCCACACTCTGGACTCTTTCTCAATAGTTGCCTACTATTGCTTTTTACTTGATGCTTGCCAGCCTGGTGGTGAAGGGCAAGGAGTATCTGCTGTTTTGGGTCAGTTTTCCATGGTCCTGTTCTACCCCTAGTGGTAGGAAATTTTCTCTAATCCAGGATCAAGACATTTGCCTCAAAGGCAGAGTATATGTGTAGGTCCCCCAATCTGAGATTTCATCTGTGCCTGGAGTCATTAACTGCTGTCCTCATCATCAATCCTAAGGCTTTTGTTCATTAGGAGACAAGGATAATGCGCCCCATGCTTTTCTTACTGCAGCAGCCACTCCCTCTACATGCCCGATCCACTTCTCATCCTCCTCTCTAGCCTCCTAGGCTATGACTGCTCTTTCTCTTCTTCTTCTTCTTCTTCTTCTTCTTCTTCTTCTTCTTCTTCTTCTTCTTCTTCTTCTTCTTCTTCTTCTTCTTCTTCTTCTTCTTCATCT
>NW_004624730.1:20916357-20946047 GCF_000247695.1 Heterocephalus glaber | reverse complement strand
TTTTTTGGTACGAGGGATCAAACTCAAGACCTCATGCTTGCCAGGCACTACATCCCTGGCCCATTGTGACTACTCCTTCTCATGAACACCTGACCAAGTCTTCTGAGAAAAGAACACCTTCTGTGTTTGTAGTTCCTGATGCCGCATTTAACCTTTGGGTATTTATTTTTTAAATTTAGCTGAAAACATCACACTTACTTTCTGGTGGAACTGTTTCCTTCTGTACTATAAATGAGACATAGCAAGATCCTAATACCCTTGGAGATGCTTTCTTTTCCTTAGACCTCTGGCTAGTTAGTTTTCCTTAGAGCTAATTTGTATTTCTTTCTTGAACTTATGAGTTTAAAAAAGTGGTGTTGTAAGTCTTCTGTTTTATTTTCTTTCCTTTTTAAAAAAAATTGAGGAGACTGTAGCTCTCTGTATTCTTTCAAAATTTTGTAATATTAACTTTTAAATTTGTCTTATTATTAATTCTGACTTTTCACATCTCAATACAGTTCATATTTTTCACAATATTCTAAAATATATTTTTAAAGATTCATTTTTTAGTATTTTAGATTTTTTTTTTGATACTCCAAACAGAATTTTACTTTCTTATGACTTTAAATATTTATCACTGGTATATAGAAAATAAATTATTTTTGTAAATTTATCTAGTAAACATTATTTTTTTAATTAACTGTGAGACTCATTTGATTATCTTGAATTTTTTTATTCCCACAATATCTGTTTCAAATTTTGACAGTTTGCTTCTTTCTAATATCAATACTTCCTATTGTTTTTCCATTGTTTAGAACCTGTAACTCAATGTCGAATATCAGCAGTAATAGCAAACAACTTTGTCTTGTTTCTAACAGCAGTGAGACTACTGTCAAAATAGCGGTATAAGATTTGTTAACTTTAGGTTTCTGGTAGATATATACTCTGTATTACATCAAGAATGCTTATTTCTTTTCCTAGGAGATTAATATGTGGTTATTGTTGTTCATTTTCTATTTAACTTTATTTGGCATATAGCATGATAATAGTACATATTTTCTTCATTAATCTTTCCGGAGAAGAAATTAAATTAATAGATTTTTCTAATGACGAACTTACCCTTGTGTTCCTGAAATACAATCTAATTGATCGTGTTCAAATTTTGTTATGGTATTCTGGAATTGTTCTGCTAATATTTATAACTTTCCAATGTTATTTACTAGTGATATTCGCTCAGAGAATTTTTATGTTTTTTGCAGATGTTTTTTCATGTAAATTTTGGGAAATTTTCTGTATTATATTATGCTGTAGAACAGTTTATATTTTATTTAAGAATTTTAATGTAATTGATTTAATCAAGTGTTCTACCAATTCTTGAATTATTTCTGGCTTCTAATATTCTCTTAGGAAATCATCCCATTTTATCTAGATTTCAAAAGTTGTAGAATAGTTGTGATAGAATTTTGTAATAATTTATAGTTATCTCAGTAAATTTCTTTCAATTTTAAATTGCTTGTTTGAGCATTTTCTTTTATTTTTGACCAACCAGGTTATGATTTTTTTGTTGCTTTTGTTTTTCTTTGAAGTACTAGGAATTGAACCCAGGGCCTCTCCACTGAGCTACCTCCAAAATTCTTTTGTATTTTGAGACAGGGTTTCACTAAGTTGCTAAGTTGTCTAGGCTGGGCTTTAACTTGTGATCCTCCTGCCTCAGCCTCCCAGAGTTTTAGGGTGGATTACAGGCAGGTGCCATCACATCTTGTTAACTACCTTTGTTCTTAAGTAAAAATTCATTGGTTTCTTTTTCCAGTTCTTAATTTTTTCTAATATTTCTGTGATGTCTTATATCTCCCTCTGAATGTTTTACTATACGGCTGTTGAAATGTCTGAGTCTATTCTTCATATCTCTTAACTTTTCTCTCAGACATTCGACCTCACTTCCTTCCTGCTTCATAAAGAACTCTTTGCCTTAGTCTTCCATATCTACAGTTTAGAAATTTTTCTTCTTCTAGTAAGTTCACATATTAGTTTTTAAACTTTATTCAAAATTAATGGTTTTATTGAAAACTTTATTTTACTTTATTTCCATGGATATATATTCTTTGATCAAATGTGATGCCTCTTTCGTATCTTTGCTTTCCCACAAAAGTTAGATGATTCTGTTTTGAAAATTACTATTTTCTGAGCATGCGGCTTATTATAGACCACTTTTCATCCTGAGAAGTCAAGCTTGACTGGGGTGGTAAGCAAGGTATGTCATTCTAGTGTCCTCTGAGCTGCTTTCAGTTTTGGTGACTACCTGGAGTATCATCCTATGTTATTTAACCTCATGGACCAAATATTCTGCTTTAG
This sequence comes from Heterocephalus glaber, assembly GCF_000247695.1. Next base: position 20,943,716 of record NW_004624730.1, on the reverse strand, counting down.
TGGTTGTGCTGCTTTGAAATTCTGCTTAGCTAAAGCAGAAGAAGGGAAGTATGTGATCATGTGAAAGCTCTGAATATTTCTAGTTAGCTGCCCTGAAAAAACCTCATATTTCTCCTTATTTTTATATAAATTTGTTTTTGGTTTATAGTTACTACACAGCTGCACAGTATATTCACATAGCAATATTATTCTACATGCTTTTGGCTTCATTTTTTTATATATATTTTTTGCCCACAAATCTGATCATCTTTTCTTTTTGGAAATTTACAAGTTGTATATGACAATTTTGTTTTCCTATTCTGATATACATTTTTCAAAAATTATTTTGTAATTCTATGAAATATATTTGCCCAGTATAGCAACTTGAACTCAATCCTTGCTTGCTTTCAAATTTAATTTCCCCGACTTGATTTTTTTCCATGAATAAAATTTGTCTTCAAATCAGATATATTTTAGAAAAGTATGCATATAGGCTTTGGAAACTATATTATATTTAAAATATACTAGGTAAGCTTAACTTTTAAGAATGTCTTGCAAACTGGATAGTGTAAATGCAAATAGAATTATTAGAAACAAGAAGTAAACATCCATATTATCTTTTTATAGTTATGTTCATTAGGTTTTGGTATCAGGATAATTCTTAAGATCACTGAGTTTGGAAGTTTTCCATATTTTTTTATTTCTGAGCATTTTTATATGATACAAAAATTATATGAGCTTTCCATAAAATTAATTTATACTAGCATTAATAATGAAAGTTGTTTCAATCATAACTTCAGGCTTATCAATGGTATTGGTTTATCCTGTTTTCTTGGCTCTTCCAAGTTAAACATTTTTCCATTTATTCTTTGGTTTTCAAAATGTCTTTCATAAAACTTTTCATAGAATTGTATTACAATTTTAATTGCTTCAGCTTCTGCAACTATAATCTCATTGCTCACGTTCTCACATTTTTAGATTGAACTTGTCAAAAGGATATGGACTAATAAATATTTTCAAAGCTATAAGTCTTGGTTTTTAACATTTTTAAAAAGTTTTCTACCTCTTTAATTTTAAACTTCATATTTAATAATGTGTTTCTAATTTGCTTGAATTTATTTTGTTGTAATGATTTCATGTTAAGTATATTTCATTCGTTTTCATACCAAATCCATTAAGACTAAAATCTCAGTAGTTTTTTTCCCCTCGGTTTTCTGCATCCTTATTGACACTTATTTTTAATTATTAAAGAACTGCTTCAATGAGATACAAGCTTGCTAGAGATGGTAGTGGATGAGTTGTTTGTATGTGGGTTTGTGTATTTTCTTTGCTATATTTTTATTTAAATTTACAAGATAATTTGCACGGCACTTGATTTGTTTAAATTATTTATTAAGGTTTTTTTGGACTCTGTTCAAACTTTTATGACAACATCCTACGTATTTAAAAATAAAGTGTGAATTGGATGCAAACATCCCTAAGAAGTCATTACAGGCAAACAATGGGTAGGAGAAGCAAAAGCAAAACAAAGCACCCAAATTGATTCCCATTCTTAGGTCTTTAATTTGAAAATGACCTCATAGGAAATCAAACAACATCACAAATCAGAAATTAGAGAGAAGGTCTGAAACCTGTTAAATATGCTATCATTATGCTAGCTTCTACTCTCTTCAAATAGCTATTATGAACAGGATTGTTATGATTTTTTTAATTGTCTTTTTAAAATTCATGTTCATTTCACTTTGGGATGTGAAAACACACATGATTTTATTTCTTACCATGTCCTCTAGATCTGGTAGCATAACGGCATAGAAGGCATTAGAAAAGTAGGTAGAGTCACACCGGGAGTGGTGGGGTATACCTGTAATCCCAGCACTCAGAGGCTGAGGCAGGAGAATCACCAAGAGTTTGAGGCCAGCCTGAGATACATAGTTCAAGGCCAGCCTGAATTACATAGTGAAATGCTGTCTCAAAAAAAAAAAAAGAAGAAAGAAAGAAAGAAAGAAAGAAAGAAAGAAAGAAAGAAAGAAAGAAAGAGAGGGAAGCGTAGTTTTGACACACACTACAAAAGCAATGCAATTAGAGTAGATTATAAAAATTTGTGTGAATCAGGAGATATTTCTTTGGAAAACTATTCATAATAGTTGGTAGCACATAGTTAAGTTACAGCCACATACTTCCCCCAAAATGGCATGGAAAAGGTTCCACAATGGGGTGGTGATTATCTACCTATGCATATACATATTTATGTGACAACAAGCATGAATCAAATAGAGAGGAAACTCAACTACTTTGAAGAATACAAAGGAAATATCACAACTTTCTCAAGCCACACCAGCCCGCAGGCAGAGTTGGAATCTCAGGATGAGTAATAACTATTGTCCTTCTGGATTTCATCCCCAGGCTTATGTAAGAGGATAACTTTCAGTCTTCACAGTCACCTCACACCTACTTCCCAGCACAGGTGAGCTACACAGCTCTTTCAGCAGCTGCTGACTCCTGAAGCCTCAGCTGTCCCTATATAAACAAGAGGGCCTTATCTGCTGTATTGAAAGGAGGACGGCAATAAAGCCATGGTAGAGCTTTGTTCCCTGTCTCAAGCCCAAGGTTTCTTCCCAGTACAGGTATTATGGGGCTGAGGGTCTCCGCTACCAGTCTTGAGTCTCATTGCTCAGTCTCACTGAGTTTCCTGGAGCATCAGGACACAGCCATGAAGCTTCCCTTGCCACTGTGAGACTGTTCCCCATCCTCCTTTACTGTTGTGTCTATTGTCCTGACCCCAAAGAAAAGCTGCCTTATATACCTGTCAGAGGTTTTATGTATAAATACCCTTCTTTTTGTTTTACTTTTGTGTTTTTTGTCCCTGAACACTCTAGTATGGATACTTGACCATCGGGTTAATGCTATACACATTATAGTGTGTCATTCACCTCTCCCATCTAACAGCAAAGACAAGGCTACATATACCCAACTCGCTTCCCCATAGGGTGAAGTTTTCCTACAAGGCCCCTCAATTCTTCATGCTAAAAGATTTGGGCAGCTGTCCTGTTATTCTGCCAGTGATCTGCACATATTTCTGAACTAAATGGATGTGCAACTCAGATAAACAGAGACCCTGCCTCAAAGTATAGACTATCTTTAATCTCCTGGAAAATTAGCAGAGAAAATGTGCAATAAAAATAATCCTATTTGATAATCATTCAGTGGAAATGTACATAGTGCAAGGATCTTGTGGTGCACAAAGCAGTGATTCATTTACAAGCCTGGCTAATGTCATAAAGCAGCTGAGGTGCACAGGAGAGTTTATGAGCAGGAGCAGCTCCCTCTGAGTAAATTATGGCTGTGTATTCATTCTGGGACATTTACTACTTTCTCCCATAAATACAATTAATGCGCTGAATTTATTTTCAAAGCACAAAGCAGAGTTATAATTTAAAGTTTTTCAGTGGGAAGCACATAAAACAACTTCAAAGGAAATTCTTTGGGACTGGATTATTGAAGATTTTAACCAAAATCTTCATTTTCCTTTTTTTTGAGATCATGGCACATATAAGCAGAATTTCATTTCAGGATGTGGCACATTTTAAAAAGCAATATGCAGAAACTGGATTCTTAATTACTGTTTTCTTTTTACTTTATCATTCTGCCTTTCTCCTAAATTTGGATATGACTTAAACACAGTGCCTTTTTTTGAAGAGTTTGTCATCATGAATAAAACATGCTTATAAGTAACCATAAGCTATGAAAATTTACTTAAATTAGTTTTTAATTATCTAAAAATACCCAGCGGAAAGAAAACAGTCACAGGAGTTTACCTGAAGCCTAGAGGAATTTTCCAAGTTCATTTAAAATTCCAGATACCCACGAAGGTGCCTAATTTGCACTGACTTTATGTTCCATTGTCTTTCTTGAAATAAAAAGAAAGAAAACTGAGCTATTTTCATTGATTGAAAAGCTAAGAAAACAGTGAAAGGAATTTCTTACAGATTCAATCTTCCTCTCCTAACAAACATTCTATTTCCTTTGTCTTTCACACAAATGCAGCATTCATTCCGCTGTGTTTCATCAAGAGTGGGGAAAGCAGTGCAGGTGGGGAATAGGTCCATCAGGCAGGCAATGGAGCATGCAAGCAGGCCACAGACCAAGTGCTTCAGCACCCACACAAAACCACATGGCTGTAAATTACTGTCATTACTTTGCAAAAGTTCCCTGGATTGTGCAGGATTGCCCATGCAATCATAATTACAAAGCAAGCTATAGTAATCATTAAACAAACACTGATTTCTGCAGCCTTAAGCAAAACATTTGTCCTCCTACCTAAAGCCTATGGACAATATAGAAATGCCAAGTGGGATGCAAAAGCTCACAACTAGTCCTTAGGAGTAAGAGGGCATCATGCTCTTTGTCAGCTTTGCTCTTCTCACCAGCAATGACATTTTGTACACTCACATTTCACCAAAGTGCTGAAATAAAAAAGTAATCAAGGTAGCTTTAGAAATAGGAAAAAAGAAAACTACTCAAGGTATATAGCAAGAAATTCACAAAATTGAGCCACCCAAAGAATGAGGTCTTTGAACTGGGTGCAATACTTTCAGAAGAGATTTTACTTTGGTTTTCATAGAGGAATATTTAGTTTGAAAACAGGCATTAAAGGATGCTTATCAGTTGCCAGGGTATAAACCTTTCTTCATGTTTATTTCCTTTCTTCACAACCACTTTATAAAACAACTTAATTGTCTTCATTTTATAAAGGAAAAAACTGAACTGGACAATTATTTTATATTTTAATTTTTTAATTATTTTATATCATTTTATTATTTTATACCATTTCATATTATGAATATATGACAAAACCATGATTCAATTCCAGGACTAGCTGTTTTTAAAGGTAATACTGCTTCCTTGGCCCTAAGCACATGACAAAAGCTGAGAAAGAGCTAAAGGTAAATAAAATGCCACTCAACATTATTTTTATGATTTCACTTTAGAGATGAGGCAGTATGTATAGATCTAGTGAAACTACAACTAATATCAAAAGCAAAAGCAAACGCCAATCAATCCAGCTAACACCTGGAAGAACACAGGTGCAGAAGCTTACCACAGGCAAAAGTAAAACCTAGCCTTAAACCTGCCATTTACTTGCACATCTTTACTGAATGCTGATTTGCAAAAGCCTGCTAAATATTGGTGAAACAAAGATAAATAAGGCATAGCCTCTTAAAATACAGAAGAAGACAGAAAAATATGATTGGTGACGTAGTTCTCAGTTTCCTATGAAAGACTAGCTCCTCTCCTATTCTTGGGAGACCCCCAAGCCATACTCCCCAGAAGTTAAGCAGGCAGGCAGTGTACCCTTATGAAACCATCACATTGTGAGAGGTGGTAATAACAGCAAATCCAAACTTCTCAGAGATTTGAGGCATTGAGAAAGAGAAGAAATATGGAAAACTTAAACTAGTGATGAAATGTACCTTCACCAATGTCACCTTGGATGCCATCCAGAAAAATATGCTCCTCAGAGACAAATCGGCATTTTTTCTTCTCAGATCAGACCAGGAAGTAACTAGATCTCCGTAAGGTAGATAAATCCAAGGAGCTCCACACTGCAAATTCCACTTACAGAACTAACTTTTGATTTTCTTGAAGTATAAATGTGGTCCTTTTTAGCTCACACATAAGCCCTTACTACTTATGGTGGAACTCCTGAATTCTTAGCCAGCATCTCCCTTCACCAGTCATCATGTACCTACGCCAGCACCTACTATACTGAACCACTTGCACTTCTTCACATGCTGTTATCTACCTGCTTGCCTCACCAGAGCCTTCTTTTCCTGTTGTGGTATTGAAAGTGTAGCTCAGCATCTCCACCTTTAGGGAGACTTCTAACTCCTCCTATGAGGAATAGGTGCATCTGTGAGATTTCACTTATGATTTTATTCACAAACACTAAGGGGACTGAGTGTAAACAGAACAGACAGATTCTGCTCTCAGGACTGATGGTGCAAATAAACAGGAGAGTTTCAGATATTGTAAAGTGCTATGAGAAAAATAAAACAAGAAGACATAACTAAGGTTAATAAATCAGGAAGATGGAATGAAGGGTGAGTGAAAGTGGAGGCTTCTTCAGCTATAGTACCTCTCAGGAAGTAGAGTGGGATGTCTTTACAGCACTGGGGCTGTAAAGGCTTGGATTATGGTAACATACACACTCATGTACATTTGCATCCATCTATCATTTGAATGATTGTATCTATTGATGAGCACTGGAGGGAAAATCCCTTCTACCACAAATCCCACAGATATTCAGACAAACCAGCCAATCTAATGGACCAGAAAGGCCCAGCCTTCTAAACCTAATTAGACAAGAATTTGCTAAGCTTTTAAGGAAAAAAAGATGGGTCCCAGCACCCAACCAAGGCACGTGTGTCCAAGGGAACTCATGATTTCAGCCCTTGAATCATATCCTCAACCAACAACTCAGGAGACACAAGAGTGAAGTGGTTGAGCATATGAGCTGAAAGTACTCTTTCACTGAATTCTAGATTTGTGACCAAAACACCTAGCTGTGTCTAGAAGAGTATCACATAGAAGGAGGGAGCTTTTTCTGTGCATGTATGAAAAATGACTGAGCTTCAACAGTATTAAAAAGATTAAGAATAGCTTTGAGCCATGGAGACATCAAGTGGAACCACACAGTTGAGTCATACAGAACTGAGCTCTGGTATGGCCATGGTGGCTACTCCTCCATCACAGTACTGACTGTGGTGATCTGGCTTGCTAGTTGCTACCATAAACAGAAAGATCATTGACATTATACAGATAGGTCTGAGTCTTCTAATGAATTCTAGAAATTCTTAGGGGAAGGAAATTGCAAAGTACAGATGGCCTTAATTTAACCATGGTATTAACATGATTTTCATTCAAAATTCAATTTAAATTCTCAATTGCAATCTTCTTCCAGGATAGTGATATGTAGTATGATACTCTCTTGCAAAACTAGACAGCAGCAAGCTACACACAACTCTTATCCATGCAGTCACAAGGCTGTTCTGTATGTTAGGTGTATTAAAAACATTTTCAATTTAGGACAGACTTATTTGGAAGTAACTTCATTATTAGTAGGGGAACATTTATATATTTTTATATCCAAGTTGTAAAATTTTTGAATATGGAAGATAATGTTAAATCATGCTTCCATAAAGAAAAATGATACAAGGGTCCAGTTTACCACAGTCTAAATATTTCTAGACTGTAACATAAACTAGTTATTTACTGTGATATAGCTTAATAGTGAGTTAATTTGGTGAATCATGTAGTTTAAGTGGTTTGTATTTTCTAAACTGATATTTCTCAGCAAATGTTGAACATATAAGCATATAACCAAATCATCTTCTGTGTACAATTCAAATGCCCATTATACTAATATACTTTTTTGTCAAAAAACTGAGATGAGATATGCATTTGCTTCATAAAATCTCTCTGGATGATTTTAATTAGACATTTTTATCCATTGAGATTTATCTCCTAAATTGAGTGACCCTAAGTGATGCCTTACCTTCAACCACTTCAGCTTATGTTTTGACTAAAATAATACAATAAACCAGAGTTGTTACCATGAGTAATTACCTAAAGGACAGGTAAATTGAGCACAAGGTTTTGGATGTAAGTAATAAAAACCAAATTAAAAATACTTTAAAATCAAAGGGCATTGACTAATGTACATAAAATCAAATCTGAAGATAAGATGACCTGGACCAATATGATGAAGAATACAGACTATTTACCTCTTCCTCTATGCCATCCATACTACATCAGCTCATCTTCATGTTTTTTCAATGCCCCTAACAGTTGCAAGGACCACATGCAAATGGATTATCATCCTGAGAAAGGAAAATTTTTCTTGTGATCTTCTTTTTAAAAGAAAAATGTCGGTAAGGAAAACCTTTCAACAAACCTTCTGCAAAAGTAATCACTGTCAGCATTAGTTGGCAACCATGGCCCCAGTCACTGGTAAGGGGGTGGCCCCGTGACTGGCTCCACCAATCCTGACTGCTACTCAGTACCACTAGGAAGCCCACTGCCAGGGATCTTGTTTTAATAAGAGTTTCGGGCTTGAGAATTAGACATGTTTAAGTACCCCAGGTAACCCCAATTTGTAGCGCGGGCTATGTCAATCATTATTTATCTTCCTGACTGAAGTTTGTAAAACCTCCAGCCCCTGACCACACAGAGGAAGAGAGGAAGTACCCTAAGTAACAATAAGGTTGTGTTGAGAAGTGCAAGAGGACAAAAGGATATTCAATGAACAAAAAAAAAACCCACAAGTATTCTGAGTTTTCACTGAAAGAAAGTCCATGGTGAGATAAGCAACTTACTTTTTTTTTTTAATTTCAAAGATGAAACTCTTTTCCTTTCAAATTCTGGTTTTTTTAATACTTCTGCTAACAGAAAGGCCAAATAAAAATAACAACAGTTCCCCCTATAAGGCCTTTTACCAAATAAAAAACGTTCTAATCTCTCTCCCCTTGAATAAAATCAAACTTTGAAATATAGTATTTAATGATACGTTTGGTAACCGCTTTTGGCAACGCTGGGTGACCTAGAGCCACCATTTTGGTGACCTCTAGGGGGAGCTCGCGTTTCCTCTTTATTCCTTGTTATCCTCAGGGAAGGCTGATCCTATAAGGTAATAATGAAGGTTGAAAGAAAGGTTTTGAACATTTGGTGCTAACAGAAAAGTTTGAATTCTAGGCCTATGTGGAAGCATTTATTTTCTTAGATTTAGTTTCCTCAGCTATAAAATTGGGATAAGAACAATGATCTCCTAAGATTGTGAGTGTTAATTTAGATCAGTAGTTCTTAAGTGAACCCACATAAGAATGAGCTGGAGGGAATGTCAGAGCACAATTGGTGGATCGCATAGCTAGAGTTTCTGAGGCTTGAAGCCTCTGTTAGGATCTGGAGATCTGCATCTCTAACAAGCTGTTAGGTGAGTCTGATGCTGTTAGTCTAGAAACTAGACCTTAAGAACAATAACTAAGATAATACAAACAAGGTACTTTATCACAATTCTGCTAAATAGTAAGCAAGTACTAAGTATCATTTGGCTCTTATTTTAAGCTACGCTTTTTACTTATTTTTTATGTCACTCAACTGGCTTCTCACTTTCATCTCACCTCCTCATGGGTGGTGCTGCTGGGTGTGCAAACTGACCTACTTAATTGTAATGCAAAAAATTAATTGTGTTTTAGAACTTTCAGAATGAAGCAACTGCTATATCATCTTTAATTGTGGCAAAGAATTTGCCTTGACATTATCCAGTTATCTGCATAGTGTAATTACAGCTTGTGTCAAAGCACAAAAGAGGTTTCATTGATAAGAGTATTCTCTTATGACATATTTATTCACTAATGTTTGAGTGAGCTGCTAAATCTATACCTAGAAAATGCCTAACTTGAGTATCTCTTCACTTTGATTATTCTTGTATTATAAAATCTCACTTTTCACTATTAGCCAACACTGACAGCTTGTCAAACAAGTGGACTCTTTAGTATCTCATTTTGAGCAGGAATTGTCTGGAGAACCTTGGGAAGCAATAGCTCTGCACAAAATGAGAAGCAAAAGAATAGTATTATCTCACCTGCTAAACAATAATGCATCCTTTTCTCATCAGAGTTAATCAATTGTTCTTCTAGATGAATAGGTTCTAAAAGGCACTTATACAATCTTCAAATCAGCATCACTTCATTATTTCATGTGATCGTGCATTCACCAGTTGCACCATCCCTGATGCCATCTCACAAATGGATAAAGACCTGAACTGCTGGAAATTATATAATAAAAATTATTCATCAGATAGTGACATAACTAAAGATGAAAATTAAGTCCTTGACAACCAAAATCTATGTACAATTTTTACTCAAAGAAAATACTTTCAGAACTTTTAAAAATTAAACATAAGATTTGGGCTCTTTGAACATTTCCTCTGACAATTCAAACTGAACACAGAAATATCTGTGTAATACCAGAAATTAGAATATCCATAAAAAAATCACACCCTAACTAACCCACTTGAAGAGTATCTTTGTAACATCTTGAGGAATAATCCATCCTCAAAATTTCCTTCCTGTCTACTCTTGTGGAAACCAAACCCTTATGTTTTTGAAGCTGTTGTTTTTATTTACCAATATATTATGATTATCTTTCCAGTTAATAAGTACACTCTTTTCCAGCTTAATAGTCCATTGTTTGAACTATAATTTGCTTAATCAAATCAATGTTAGGTCATTTCCAATTTTTGCTTTTTCAAAGAGCACTCCAATGAACATTCTTGAAGCACAATCATATCTACATCCTTAATTATATCCAGGGGAAAATTCTCAAAAGTGGGATAACTGTCAAAAAGCATGCACATTTGAAGTCTTTTGATATATATTGTCAGATTGACTTCTCTTTCTGTTGTTTTTATATTTTTCTTTTTTTGGTTACTAGTGGATTTTCTCTGCCCAAAACAACTTGTTTTGTACTTCCACAAAAGAAGCCTTATATAGCTTAAATAGAGCACCTAAAAATTTCTTCCCATGAATAAGATTTGTGATTGTGCCAACAAATTAGTAGAGCTCGTTTGTTTAACTCCACTGTCTCAAATCCTACCAATACAATCCACCTCTCCATTCTCACAAACCACAGGCAACCTTGTCAATGAGCCACACATTATTTGAGTCCTTCATGTGTGTCAAATCTTTTGACCCCATAATGTACTTCCAGGAAGAGTTGTTTTTACCATCCCCTTTGTATGAATGAGGAAATGAAGGCAAATTTTTGCCCAAATTCACCTGGGAAGTAGCTGAATTGAGATTTAAACTCAGGTAGTAAGTCTTCAAGTAAGAAAATTTTTTAATATGAGGCAACATAGAGGAAGGGAAAGGGAGTGTTAAGAACCTGGGCATAAACAGAGGTAATGTTTCAGAATGCTGAATGGACAAACCTGATAGTGTTGACTAGGAGAATAAAATATAAGTGTGCTTTATATTCATTGTTTCCACTAAAATATAAAGGAAATTGAACTATTACGATGGAATTAGAACTGAAAGCTCTGCTTAACCGGCCTCTGAAGCACCATTCATAGACCTTGTAAGGAAGAAAAACCAGGCAAGCTGGAACTCAAAATCTCATGTCAGGGTGAATCATTTCAGGAGTTTTGTAAACAAAACTGTTCCATCTCTCTGACTCCACCAATTTATGGCTCAAAGCAGGCAAACGAAATCATTAAAAGCTCTGATGGGTAAAACTTATTTTTTTGACCAGTCATATGTTTCTAAGTCAGGAAATGGAACAAACAGGCATGGTAAGTTAAAAAAAAATTTTGAAAAGTGTCAGACAAGCTACTATGTCTACACCAAATTCCTGGAGGAGATTGCACAAGACTGCTCATTAATTCTAGTACAGAATGAATAGAGAATGTTGTCAAATGTAAGTCAAATGTTGCTAACCTTTGGGAACCCTAGTGCATTTCTAAAGAGAACCACTTCTTGGAAGACAATGAATAAATGTCTTAATGTTGATACTTATTGAGTTGTGTATATTGCTTAAGATTTGGGATAAGCTAATAGTATGATACATTAAAGCAATTCAAAGCATTATCAGTTCTTTGTGAAAAGAGGCTTTTGTCCAGAAATAGCAGATTCTGTGTGTGTCTTATAATCCAATCATCCATCTCTCAACTTACTTTTCTCCCCTTAACTATTATTTCCCACTGACTTTTTTCAGAACATTTTATGCTTTCTAAATTGGAAATTATTTTCTACTACTTCCTGGAATTAAAATGTAAAAATATTAACTTGATTTGAGAAAGTCTAGAAAGGTAAGAAGGTAAAAGGAGGTATATTGTTTTCTGGGTTTTCCCCCAAATTAAATATATCTCAGTTTTCTCCAGACCCTTCTCTCTTCATAGGGCTAATTGTAGAAGGCCACAGTAAGAAGATAAACCTGAATAGACTAGGGGTGATTGCCAAAACAGAAAGTACTGGTCCTGACAACTTCATTCTAATGCAAGAGAGGCAATACACACAGGCCTCTGCCCCAAAGAACATATTGCATACATATCTATTGCCTTCTTTTGGAAAGGGAGAGTTAAGTTCTTTTGAAAGAAATAAATCATTTTATTTTGTGTCCTTCATGAAGCCTCATTCTTCCCCGGTCTAACACTGAAACAGCATCTTTTTTAAAATTCATGGTGTAATTTTCCTATCATGTTTTCAAGAGCAAGAAAAATTCTGAATCCCACAGAAAATATAAACCAGATGGCTGTTTAAGGCCACAGGTAAAAGCATACAATAGACTCAATTTTCTGCTGTAATATTTTTCTATCTTTATTTTTCCTTCCTTTCTTCTTTCTTTTTTTAAGTAGCCATAGACAAAGAACTAATTCAAAGAGCAGCAATGAAAATGATGGAATTGACCATGAAACAATACATTCTAATACAAGAGCCTTCATTTCTTTCTTTTGATGGAAGAATTATTCCAGCTGGTTTTACCATGAAGCTTTCTTTCCAGAGGGAAAAAAAATAAATAAATTTCATGTAAGCCTTTCTAAAATAGCTTAAAATAAAATCAGAAGCATGCTAAAGTGGAATGATACAGTATTGTGTCCATTGTAAGCTTTCCAAAGTACAATACAAGCTCATAAAATCTCAGGAACACCTTACCTGTTTCTTGTTCTTACCAAAATACCTAAATAATAATAAAATATATTACTACTTCCATTCATTTATGAGATATGTTCTTGCAAGAGTAATCCTTCCAAGATGCCTCTACAGTTGAAACACTAAATTCCACAAATGTCTGGCTTGACATATCTTCTATTGACTTCTTGAGCTTCTCTGAAACACCCAAGAACTTAGTTATAAAATACAAGAAGACTTCACTAACTTACATTATTTTTGGAAAAGACTAACCTATTTAAATTATAAGGCTTTCATTGTAATTAAGCTTTGTTCACATGAGACTATGCATACAAAGCTATTGTTGTGTGTAAATACTGTCAGCCTTTACATGGTGTATCTTTAATTACACAATTATTTATTGGTTCAAATTCTGTTTCCTTTACTATGAATTATTTTCATTCAGTGGATAAAATCTATATTGAATCCTGGGATAACACAAAATCTCATCATTTTATAGGTAAAAGATTAAAAAGTAAAAGTGCTATTCTATCATAGCCTCTAGCCAAAAGAGTTAATATAGTCCTGTGCACTAAGGGTTCGGGTCTGTTTTACCTTCTGCCATGCTTCTTACTTTTAGTATATAACTTGGAAAGAAATGTTTATAAGATAATTACCTACCTCTTCATGAAAATGTTGTCAGAGTAGGCAGGAAACAGCTTCATATCACCAAACTTATTATTATACTAATAGATTGGAAAGAAAGAGACAACTTAGGTAATTTTAGATTTCCAAAAGATTGTGATAATCTCAAGAAATGGTCAAAACTGAAAATGAATTTTCATAGGAAAGATTTAGGTATATCAAGCATAATTATAAACCAAGTTTGAGTCAAAGATAAATTTCTTTGTTAAGCATGTTATGATAAGCAATATTATTTTACACACTACATACAGGCAAAGACAGAGATACAAATTTTTTATCTCTATTTTAGGCTAAAATGGCTACTTGAAACCAAGCATCTTTCAGAGTGAGTAAAGAACAAGCCTAATAAGATTTTTCAAACCTATTAACAAAACATGTGACCTATAATGAAATAACATATTATTGCCAATAGTGAAATATATCTGATTATTTAAAAACTAGGAGAGAAATTATTCTGGATCAGGTTTCTTTTGCTTATTAGCAGTTTTCAATTGAAGAAATTTCAAACTGCCGAACTGAATCTGAGCTTCTCCAGTTACAGACTCATTCAACAGTGCTCATGAAAGGCCTTTCAGTTTAATAACAAGGGCAGACCTAAGATAGTAGGGAATTAGAGTACCATGATACCATAATGTGTACATGATATATGCTCTTTCTTAACCACATATTAAATCTCTATTTATTATTGATAAAGCCATTTAAATATGTGTGTTTAAGAAAGATGAGCTTGATCAGATTATTTGTTAAAATGCATTCTTGAGCTATAATATGGAAAACAGAGCAAAACTAATAAATATCCTCATGAAAGGAGTAAGGAGAATCATTCCAAAGTCCTAAGAGAAATCTTGTCCTTCTGAAAAGGACCAATCAGATACAAAAAAAACCAGACTTGACTGGCCTGAAGTCAGTTTCTGTTGGAGATAGCCCAAAAATAATTATATTCTGTAACAATTTTATAACTACATAAAACTTTTTCAACCCTAATTGCCATTATCTTTGTGCCACTACTTTAACTTCCTTTTTCCCTTGTCACCAGCCAAATTTCAATCATTTATTGCCTTGAGAAAAATGTGGAAATTACATTTGAGTTCTGTATTTGGAAAAGTAATTGCATAACTAAAGGAATCAAAAGACAAACAAAAGAGCTTGGCTTTTACACTATGGAACCTCCTGGCTTGTGCCTTAGAAATCACAAGCCTACATACAAAGGTATAATTGGCTGTGCTCTAAAGCATAGCTTACCTTACCAAGCATATGGCCCAGAAAGATTATTTCCAAAATGTTTACTTCCAGGAAGTAGAAAATTGTTGTAAAAGGGATGAATTTAGCAGGATATATATACAGCTTCCCCTGTATGGGATTTTTTTTAAAGAAACAAAACATACATAATGTAGCAAATTCTTATTTATTCAACAGTTAATCTGTGTTTTTCATAACAGACTCCTACCACAGTAAACTTCAAACTTTTTTTGTTATTTAAAAATGTCACACAAGGCTGGGGATTTAGCTCAGTGGTTCCGACACCTGCCTCACAAACGCAATGACCCAAGTTCAATCCCCGGTACCAAAAAAAAATAAATAGATAAATAAAAAATAAAAAATAAAAATGTCACACAATTTCTGACCTTCTAACACATATATTTTATTTAGTTTTTTTACCCTCTAAGGTCTTTGGCATCAATTTTTCTACAACACACTTTGCGGTTATTGAAAAGTATAGAATTATATGCTTTATACTCTACATGTCCCTGAAATGTAATATAGTTGTTTTAAAGACTTGCAGTTATTTCCAATAATTTTTTCAGCACAATTTTGTGAAGTTGTAATATCTCCATTGCTGTATGGGCACTTTCCTTCACTCTGGTAGGTTCTACCTGGTTGTTTCTGATCTCTGTACTTTCAGAAACAAGATTTTGTTTGTTTGTTTTCTGTTTTTTGGTACTGTGAGACCTAACTAACTCTATTTTAACGTTTGACTCCATCTTAAAATAAGACAGTGAAGTGGCCTTGACATAAATTCCACTTCACTGAAGTCAACTATTCCCCTAGTCTCCTTTGTGCCCATAAAATAATGATAAAATGTCCTTGCTGTGGGACAACAGATAAAAAAAAGACACAGCTCCTAACTCAATCCTCTGTCTGCCCAGAAAACAGATGCTCCCAGGCCCATTATCTATAAAACATTCTGTCAATGTGCTGATTGTTCCTTTTTCCCATAAACTCTACATGTAGCCACCCCTCAACCCCCCATGCTTGCTAAATATCAACCAATCATGTAACTGCTAAATGGAACATCCCCAAACCTTGTGGTAGCCACAATAAAAACCCTGCTTATTTGGAATTCGGGGCTCTCAATCCTGATCCGCTGCATCGGTGACGGTTGAGTGTCCCTGCTCGAGCTTGAATAAACGACCCTCGTGTGTTTACATTGGAATCGGCTCCTTGGTGGTCTTTGGGGACTTCGCGATCTGGACACAACAGTACCAAGGATTGAACTCAGGACTTTTCGCTTGCCAGGCACATAGCGGAACCACTGAGCTAAATCCCCGGCAGAAACAAGATTTTTTAAAAAAACTGTTAAGAATAAACTAGAACTAAGAATAAATAGTTACTATGTAAGGAGTTTTCTGTTGGCAGAGATCGAACTCTTTTGGCTACTGAGAAGCATTTCTGTACCTTTAGTACAATGTGCCACTGAAACAATTTTTATATAAGTGAGATGTTGTGTGGTCTGTGGGTCTATTTGTGGGTTGTGTTGTTATTCATAACAAATTTGATCATTCTAATAATTTATAGTTGTAAACAAATTTAGTAGTAGACCTTTTCAATCATGAAGCACATGTATTTCCGACGTCAGTGACCTTCTATCACCAAAATAAATTAACTTGAAACAGAACATATGTAGTAAGGATGAAAGGAATGATCTCACACATTCAATGTAAGCCAAGGTCAATGTTTGGCTTCAGGTCACGTTCAGAATTGATGTGGGTAATCCTGTGCAAGTTGAGTGTGCAAACACACACTGTGAGAATATGCTCATGTATGTACTGACCCTCAGAGGCCTGTGTGGTTTGTTATTCTAGCAACTAAATCCAAGTCTCCCTCCCTACCTGAGTACACTGAAGGGTAATTCTCTTCCCACAGTCTGTGTATGATAGATTGTGCAGCTGATTGTATAGGTGGTGCTTTGTTTTTTAATGTTATGAAAAGTGAAAGATTCCTGGTGATAGGTGATACCATTTAAAGCATTTTGGCAAAACAGAGCAGTGTTTTGGACATGACAGATATCTACAGTTCCTTTAAAGACAATTCAAAATCTCAATCTAACAATCTATTTTTACTCCACTCTAATAAATGATTTCTTTTACACATTCCTCCCCCTTCCTTCTCTTTTATTTTTTAAACATGAGTACATCCTGTTCCCTTCTAGCCAATATGAAAAGTAATGTCAGTCAATAGGATGATTATAGACTGCATCATTACTCTATATAAAATGAAAAGTTCTAAACTGGCCATTATCATCATAAGAAAAAAGGGAGAAAACACCCTTAAATAACTGCTGAGTTAAGCTATAATCTTCATTTCCTAGATAGCTGCTGTCCAAGCAGAGAGCCTCTCATCTACTTACCTTCAAATATATATTAAAAGCTTAGTTTCATTTTCATTTCTGAAGATTGTCTCAATCAGTAACCATTTTGGAGTGGAGGAAAGATATAATGTTCCCTCTGTGCTTATCACTGGACTGGGATAGGTCTTCATTTACTCCAAACTACTGCTAAGGACCTCTGAGATGAAGAGGTGACATTATCTCCACTAGTAAGAGGAGGGCAAAAGGATTTCATCACTCGGAAATACTTGGGAGTGTTAGAACTAACTCTGGGTTACTCTGCACATTTTACAATTGTTGTAGCTTTCAGCTGGTAGTGCTGCACAGAAACACTGAAATATTTTGGGTACTTTTCATTTCTCCTCTCTCTCCCCATTTCTATCCCTTCATTCTTATGCTAATTTGACTAAGATTTACATACCAAATTTGAGGGCTTAAATTTTAAACCTGAATATAGAGAGTTTCAATTTTCCCTTGTGCTGTATTCATTCATCCAACACTTATGAAGTACAAAGCACACAGAATGAAGGAAATTGTTTGAAGATGCACATCCTGCAGAAGAATGCAGAAATAATCCAAAAATGGTGTATCTGTCAGTCCTCACTGAAGAAACAGATTTAAAACAAGACATATAAATATATAAGGACTTACAAGGAAGGCTTACAATGGCCACCTGCGGAATCAGGTGTGGAAGAGTGCAAAAGGGCTGTCTGCATGCTAGAGATCCAAAGGATCAAAAGTCTATGGCCTGCAGCTCACTGTAGTGTCCCGTACAAGTCTGTGTCAGTAAGCCAAGGGTCTGTGATGGAAGGCTGAAGAGTCTGCACTGGAAGCCAGGAGAGGACATCCAAGGTGAAGGTGAAGAGAGGACCTTCTCCAAAGAAACAGAAGTGAGCCTTCCTTCTTCTTTCTCCTTTTTATTCCATTCAGGTGGCAAGCCTATTGGTTGGTGCCACTTACACCCAGGCTGGGTGTCCTGTCTTCAGTAAATCCCTTGAGCCATACCCAGAACAATGCTAATCTAAGTAGCTGGGTATTTCTTACTCTGGTTGTCACAACAGTTAACTATCACAAATGAGGTCAGCTTTGGGGAAATTTTTTAATTTGGTAATTTGCTTTAGCAGTCCCCTCTTTGTACCCCATTTTCTCATTATGTTTCTATATAATTACTTTCACTTTTTTTCACCAAATACACACCACGAAGGCCTATGAGTTTCCTAAATCTCTTGTCCTATATTTAATTTCTTGAGAATCAATGGCATTTTTTTTTTTTTTTTTTGGTACCGGGGATTGAACTCGGGACCTTGCACTTGCGAGGCAGGCACCGGAACCACTGAGCTAAGTCCCTGGCCTACAATGGCACTTTCATTAGCAACTCAAGCCACCTCTTCTGCCTCCTGTTACTCTTTCTTTAAATTTCCACTTCTTTTTCTTGTATCTTCCTATCTGCCTCTCTTTCACGCCATCTAAATCCTTTATTTCATTCATATATTTGGTATCAGGAGATAGCGTTGGCACAATGGTAAACTAGTACAGGTTTTTAGAAAGAAGGAAAAATGGGAGAAAGAATAGAAGGGGGAGAATCAGCTCATACTGAGCCTGGATTCCACAGCCCAAAAGGCCTGAATCCCCACACCTTCTGCTTCTACTCCACCTGCAGAATATTTAGCTATGAAAATGAAAGCACCGAGTAAATAGCTTTTGAAATAGTCTTTTTCTACTCTTCCTGGTTCCAAGAAAATAGAAGACAATAGAAATGATTTTATGACTGTGTTTATTTTGTGTATAGAAATTTTGAGTGGAAAGAGATCAGCTCCCATTAACCAACTCATTAGTCTTTTTGGTTTCCATTTATGTGAGATCATTCATCATATTCTTCAATTCTTTGAGTTCAGACGCCTTCATAGATGTGTTTTCCTTTTTTCTATCTTGCAAAAAGCCACCCTGTATCTTAAAGGCCATTGCTGAGATTATCTTGCCTAGATTCTGCTCACCACCAGTATCCTCCACTGAAGGTCCCATCTGTGCTGTGGTCCCTTCAGCAGCCAGCTACAATTACTATTATCTTCCCCTCACTTTCTTGAAATTTTCCATTGTTTTGAATCTAGAAAGAAGCTAATTGTCCTAATGTACTTCACTGAACTGAAGTGTGCTTCAGTGCCCTAGAAGTAAAAATGATCAAGTTTTGAGATATATTAATGTAGCTAAAAACCACCACAGCTTCAATTAAGGACATCCATTAATATAGACATTTCCTTCTGTTTAATCACCTTTTCTTTGTACTAATAAGTTATTTTTGGCAGGAAACCCAAGGATTGTTAAGCTGTTGTATTTCCCTACTTCATTTCTAAAGAATTCTACCTGGACTGGATTTATGAAGATTCATACAAAAAGCCAAAACTACCTTATTTCTCAACAAACTATTTAGGCTTTGGAAATAAACTGAGTCTCTAAACTCAGCATTAAAGAAACTAAAGGTACCAGCTCAATATTTTTAGGAGCATGTTCATCTTAATCTCTTATACATTTATGTAACAGAAACATTTCTGGAGCCAGCCCACCAGCCTACCCATTGATCAGCACAACTTAAAATGAATTCTACTGAATTACATGTCTCACCACTTTGTCAAGGTAAGACAATTGGCAAAATCACCTTATTGCTCAACTCTAAAGATGAAAATCATTTATCAAAGAGATAACATTAATTTATTTAAGAAATTACTGTAATCTATCATACTGTACTACCCCATTGCTAGTAATTCTAAGGATATATTGATGAATATATTAATGACAATATTTGATTGTTAATGGAGAAGAGATATGGTTCCTTGAATCTTTTACTTGTGCTGCATTATAAGATATTGCTTAAGATTTGAAGTTTTTCTTAAATTTAAAATTAGCAATCACTCATTTCAATAGAAAATAGGTCTGTTTAGTCCAACAGTAATTTCTTATATTGAAACATATTTCCATTAGTGTCATCGTAGAACTTAATAGGAAGATTAGTCAAAATAGATCTTAATTCTTAAAATAGAAAGCATATGCAACAGAGAAAGCTGTTTAGAAAGAAGGAAGAAGGGGAGAAAGAGTAGGAGGGGGAGAATCAGCTTACACTGAGCCTGGATTCCACAGCCCAAAGGGCCTGAATTGCCACACCTGCTCCTACCCCAGCTGCAGAATATTTAGCTATGAAAATGAAAGCACAGAGTAAATAGCTCAGTCTTCTAAAAATCCAGTCTTCTTTATCTCATAATGCTACAGAAATATTACAAGAGAAAGAAACTGGGTTAATATAGCTGAATAAGCCCAGTCAAATTTCCTCTGAAAATTTCCTTAGCTAGTTAATTAAATATATCCATATTCAAAAAATCTATAATAGTATAGCTAAACAGAAATATTGTCACCAGTGAATCATAAATTTGGATTAATCTGTAAAAAATAGAAAGGTAAAAAGAAAACCTTAGCTCAGATCACTCATAGGCAGAAACTGCTACAGAGACAAAGGTGGCTCCTAGAATATCTCAAACTTTGAGGTTCTGTTCATAAGAGGGCCTTAGGGTAATTGTTAGAAAATAGAGATTGTGTTAGAAGCAAATGTGTTGTTTGGCATCCTTCTCTTTCCACATTTGTATTGAGCAGCTGGTAGCAAAAGCATGTGTCCATTAAGGAAAGTAGACAGGGTAGGGAATGCCCTCCCTAAATTTAAAAGCAGAGGGAAAACTGGGTAAAATCCACACCCTGCAGATGTCATCCCTCCCACACCACATTTCCTGAAGATAACTTCTGAAAATCAGAATGTCCACCAGCAATGGGGTTGCAGAGGTTCTCAGATACAAAGAACACAACTGAGGACCACCACGTGGTTCAGCAAAAACAGTGCCGTGAAACACAGGCACAAATAGAACAGCAAACAGAATCCTTCTCATTAAAAAATTGATACCTTTAGTGTAGGAATACAATATCTTTCCAAGATATTCCAAGATATTGTATCCCCAAAAAGTAAATAATAGTGGTTTTATATTTTTTAAATATATCATTATCAAAAGTGAAATTACCAAATGGGCAGAATATAATAGGGAAAATTGTGAAATAGAAAACAAAAAAAAATACTATAAATGAAAAGAGAAAGGTTAAGACAAAGACAGGTTAAAGATATAAAATTATCAATGTCCCAAAGCTCTAGAAAAAGTCTTCAGTTTTAAAAGCCCAATTAAGTAGCAACAGGATGTCTGACAAACTGCCTCCCCTCCCCAAAGTACCATCCTGTAGTTTGAAACACAAGAAGAAATTGATGCCAACTTATATAAGGAAAGACTTTACCATACTACTTATAGAAATCAACAACTCATGTAGATAAAAAATGATAGTAAGGTATAGATGTAAATTGATTTGTAAGATAGGTAAAAATATCTCTTGGATACAAAGGAAAATATATTTTAAGGTTATGAAAACAATCAACAAAATTTTATTTGCATCCTAAAGTTTTTAATAATTGCTAGTATCCAAAGCTATACCCATTAAGACCAGAAACCAATTAAGACATACAAATAAATAAAATATTAGAAAGTCTAAAATATATTTAGTATAATCCTAGAGTTATAGAAACAATAAAATAGTCTCAAAATCCAAATTTCAAGTGGCTTTGTTAGGAAAGAAAATGTGCACATGCACACATGCACGTTATTTTTTTCTTTTCCAAAACATCCCCCTTATCAAACAGTTTTTGCTTCTCATGCTTTTTGTTTCCTGTACAAAGGGAAAACTTGCCACATACACAGAAACAAAATGTTTATGGTAATGTAAGTCACTTAGAAAACAAGCAGGCCTTCTGGCAAAAGCAAGGACAGAAAAAAGGCAATGATGTAACTGAGGAGACAGGTGTGATCTGCAACCACAGACCGCCCCAGCACAACTGCTCTGGACTCTTCCCTTCCAGCGGAATTGGAAATGGTTAGATCTTACCAAAATTCTAATTGTGTAAGTCGGCATTGAGGCTAGTGGGTATTAAAGTTGGAATTCACAAAAGTAGTCTGAAATCCACAAAACCAGAACTGCAACTACGTATATTAGGTCACCTTGACTGAACTTTTTCTAGGCCTCTCTGGAAGAAATGGTGTGGAAAGAATGCAGGAAAGCCCTTGTTTGTGGTGAAGTCCTCTGACACAAACATATAGGCTCATTGCAGATGGATGAGATTTTAGATTCTCAGTAAGTTGAAAATAAGAAAGTACTGAAACCATTTTTAAAATTCTGAATAGAGTAATATAGGACATGGTGGCATATGCCTGTAATCCAAGCCCTCAGGGAGGCTGAGACAAGAGGACTGAATTTTAAGCCCACCCTGAATAACTTAAAGACACTCTCTCAAAAAAATAAAAAAGGGTTTGGGGCTGGAGATGTAGCTCAGTGTGAATGCCCTGGGTTCAAATTCCAGTATCCCCCCAAAAAATCTGAATTCATTTTAATATTGTGAATTTTAAAATATATATTATACATACTATATCATAGATATGCAATACACAATGCAATAATATTATATGTACATGATTTGTTGTAATTGTTACAGGAATGACAAATAAGAACAATATTCTTCACATTGGTGATTGATTACAAACAATGCCAAAAGTCATGGCTATTCACTGGGGTCTCTGTAAGTAAATAGAATGGATTCATGATATCTTTGCAGTTGTATGAGCAATTTTATGAGAAGCTTCACTACTTATAAATATGTCTGTTTCTCTAACCATAAATACAAAATTATCAGGATCAACTGAAAGGTACAATAAGAAAAAATAGGAAATTTCAATAAATGCTAATAATGAAGCATCATTAATAAAACAAAGACCCATAAGCAAAATCATCAAGAAATATCTATGAAGCTGTCTGAGCATTGTTTATTTATCCAGTAAGAGTGAATTTCACACACATAATTGATATTTAATGGTAATTTTATTGGATTAGATTATACTAGGAAGTATTTATGTAAGAAAACCATAAAAACTAATAATAATTAAATTTAGGGACTTACTAAAAGAGGACATTGAATAAAATAAAGAAGTATAAAAAGTATATGGATAACGCCTGGATTAAATTATGAAAAATCCTGAAAATCCATATAGTGTTCCAACATAAATAAAACCCATGAAGAAAATAGAAGAAATATTTCATGAGGCAGAAGAAAAATATACCAAGAAGTGATAGAAATCACTGACAAAATAATCAAGCACAAAATGGAAAAAACAACAAGCCTATAATTTGGTGTATTAAAACTCAGCTCTAGCTGAGTTCTACAAAGTAAAATAAAGTGACTGATCTTGCAGTGAAGGGAAAACCTTGAGAGAAAATAATTTGCTGTTATAGTTTTAAAATGGGATGTGGCCAGATCAGGGAAAAGGTGAAAGGAGGTTTCCAACATTGCTCTTTCCATTTCTTTCCTCCCCAAACCATCTAAGCTCTATTCTAAAAATTCAGTGATATATCATGACTGCAAAAATGGGAGGCTGTTAGTCCACTAAGAAAAATTAACACGTCTGGTCTTGCAACTGGATTCATTACTCTGCCCCTCATTTGGAATGGAACAGACAGGCCTGGTGTGACTGTTCTAGCCACAGCATCTCATCTTATTATTACATTTTGGTTCTCCTTTTCTTCAATAAAAAATAAATTTTGTACATAAAATGTCACCTGTGACCTTACCATCCAGTATCTAGATGATTCCAGCTTCCCAACATTAACTTCTCTCCTCCCTGCACCACATGAGGATACACTCAATACCTTCCAGTGTGTCTGACAAATGTTCTGTATTCTGCAAACCATTTCAACCATGTTAAAAGTGTAACATTCTTCTTGTTAGACTTCGGCTGCAGCTCTAAGCTGTGTTAGCACAAAATTTTCTTTTAAAAAGACGTGAGACAGGAATCAAATGGAAGGCAATTACCACAGAAAGTTGTCATCCCTCATGCTTTGTGAGGATTTATTTGTACCCTTTTGCAAGGAGTGGCACATATTATTCCCACACATAAGAATTTGACATGTGGGCAGCCAAATAAACAGCCAGATAAATGCTAAGCGTTTCTGTTATTCAGAAAAATCAGAGTGTTTTATTACTCTTTGAAAGAAAATACTATCTGCAGTCATTGTTGCTATCTTACTTTTTCTGTAGGGATAAGGAGTGAACATTAAGATAAGTTATGAGTAGATATTATGCCAATGAGGAAAAAAATAAAAGAAAAGAATACAGTGAGACAGTATAATCTCTTTACCCAGCTTACATGTTTCTACCTGTTTTCACTTAAACCTATTACTGATAGCAGTGAGTAGGAGTAGTTTAAAGAGAACAGAGGGATTATTAGGCAAGGGAACCTTATCTAAAGGTGCCCTGGTTTGTTCAGAGAAGTTAGTTTTCAAGATGAACTGCTGAGTGTAATTATGAAGAGTATTCTCCTTGGTCTGCTAAATGTGTCACCCTAAACACTCCACAGATCTACTTCATTGTGTTTTCCTTTTATTCAGAAAAGATAAATCGTTTGGAACATCTCTACATGAAAGCAAATGAAAATGAGCAAACTTATTTTTAACAATAGTTTGGAGCATTGTTGTACACATTTAAAGTGATCATTATTTAACATGGGCTTGACACTTGTAACCTCTCTGAGTCCATATTTAAAACCTGAAAAAATAGTAAGGAAATTTGTCATTGATAATTTCTTACAACATTCAGAGATTCATAGTTAGAGAAAGGATTAATAAAACAGGTTACAGTAGGTGATTGAAGGCTATCTACTATGATATGCCCCTTCTTCTGAGAACCACTTCCATTCACAAGCAAAGAACTTTAGCATCTATTTCTATAATATGTAACTATGATGTGGCCACAGATAATTGAAAAATATGCACCTAATCCAAAATTGGCAAAATTCCCTCTTCCTCAACAATTTGTATACAGGTGATGCAAACTGAGAAGTGGGTCAATTACACTCTTGCCAGGTGTGTAGAAAAGAAACTAAACCAAATCCTGAGAAGGAATGAAAAAGATGCAATGACTGAAGCAATGACTGATACAATGGCTTGAAACAAATATGGAGAGAAATACAGAATATCACTTGCTTCCTGAAACTTTCCACATGCCAGTATTAGACGCTTGAAACACCTGTCAACCATTGAGTTGTATACAACAGTCCACTCTATTAGTCAGAGTGCTTTAAATTACAAATGACTGAAACACAAGTTAGCTTAAGTAAATAAAGAAAAGAAAATGTTGATCTAAAATGTCTCCAAAGGCCCACATTTAAAGTGTTGGTCCCCAGCTTGGTGCCACTGGGAGCTGGAAACATGAAGAGCTGGGCCCTGGAGGGAGGTCTCCAGATCACTGAGGTTGTGCCCACCAAGAGGACTGTGAGACCTCAGTCTCTTCCTCTCTCTTTCACTTCCTTCCCATGAAGTGAGTGGCTTTGTTCTGTCACACACTTCTGCCATAATATGCCATCATGTGTCCAAAGCAGGGGGGCCCATTGAACAGGGACTCAAACTTCTGAAACTGGGAACCAAAATAAACCTGTTTTATATTGATTATCTTAGTTATTTTTTATAGTAACAAAGCTGAGTGACTCAAGGATTAAAGGAAGAGCTGTAGAAACTAGAGCCTCAGAAGACTGGAATTTAGTAATCAAATATGGCAAAGATGCTCTCTCTATTTCTACTTTCATATATGTTTGGTATCATTTGACAGACTACCTCTTTCTAAATGATGGGTTAAAAGCTATTCACTGTTCCACATCCTTCTAAATGAGCAACCCTAGCAATAAAAGACCCTCTTTCTAATGTTTAGAGTATCAGTCCAAGGTAAGGATTTTGACTGACCTTCCAAGATCCTATGATACACACTGAAGCAATCACTGTGGTCAGGAGAATAAGACACTGATTGATTGAAACTGAATTCTATACACACCACTGTAATATGAGTGAGACAAAGAGCATATAACTTAAGCAAAGTGAATGGAAGAAATCTTTCTGGTGAATCAAAACTATAATCCCAACAAGTCAACATTTATGGTTTTGTAACATTTGTAAACTTACTTTGTGTTGTTCTGTTTTTAAGTTACCTGAAGTTAGTTTTTGTGACTCACATCCAAAAGGATTTTAATTAAGTTAATATTTCTAAGAATTAAATGGTTTGAGTTAAATTAGAAGGTGACTTATAAATTTATCACATTTTGTCCTATTGGTCTTCATTTGAAAACCTTACAGCTGAAATGGAAACTGCATTATGGTAAACTTACAATATTTATGAAATATGAATGTAGTTTATCAGGCAGTTGTCAATTACCCTTTCTTGGGAAAGTCAAGTATGCTTATTGTGCACATATATAAAATGAGAAGCAGAAGGCCCTAATTAACTGTTATGTTCCTCTCCTGTTTTACCTTTTTCTGAATCTATCATTCTAAGTACATGGCTCACTAGTCCCAATAAAATGTGATTCTTTATGTTTTCTAAATACCATTAATTCCTTTGGTGATTCCAAATTCTCAGGTAATTTCTCAGAACAGTAGTTCTCTATCAATACAAGAAAGCTACAGAAATAAAGAAATAGTTTACTTAATTATAAAACATACCACCAGCTGATAGCTCAGCCAAATGGAGCCGGGTGGGGACAAGGGGACCTGCTTGCTCCAGCTTGCTCCACCAGCTTGCCACCAGGACAAGGTGAGGAGGACCCCCCTGGGCAGGCCCACCATCTATGGCTTGGCTGCACGGGTGCTTCCAACAACCACCCCCCAGCCTCTGGCCTTTTGGCTGTGCAGCTACTTGGTTACACACTGTAGAGGCACAGGGGGACATAAAAGCCATTGTCCTGAGAAGCAGAAGTGAACAACAGAGAGAGTGCCTGTCTCAGGCTCCCTGATGAGAACAAGCCCACTGGAAAAGTGAAAGGAATCTCTGCAATAAAGGCACACCAGACCACCGTGATTGGTAAATTGGAGGGATTATCAGCTCCCATCGGAAACTGGACTTCCTTCAGGGAAAAGCAGCTGAAACCTGCAGTGGAAACTTGCAGAGTGCAACCCTGCAGGAGGACAGGGAGCTCAACTTGGGACTTGCAACCAGAAATCTGCCTGAATCTCATGGATCAGCGACTAGCTTACTGAGACCCATTGACTTATAACTGCACACTGCTGCCCACATTGTCTATTGTGACAGGCGAGATATACCCTGAAGGAGGCCCTTCATTTTTAAAGGTGATAGATTAATAACTGCCACAAATTGTCATTCTCTAAGAGGTATTTGATGCTATGGTGTTGCTGATTGTATCACTTGGGCTAAAGTGTTGTGATTGATCTAAACAGTTTTCCTTCCTGGTATAATGAAAATGAGATAGCCTCAGAGTCATTAGAGACTCAAAACCTAA
>NW_004624730.1:20872887-20895218 GCF_000247695.1 Heterocephalus glaber | reverse complement strand
ATATATACACATAATGTGTGACTGACACAGCTGCCTCCTCACTTTCCTCACATGGTGAAAGAAATGTGCCCTAGTCTTTTCTAATTCTTGTAAAGGCACTAATCCCACAATGGAGGCTCCACCCACATCATCTCATCTAACCCTAATTGCCTCTTAAAGGTCCTATCTCCAAATATTACTAGATACACTGGGAGTTAGAAATGGCACAAATGAATTGGGGAGATGCATGAATATTTAGCCAATATATAACACATATATAATTTACTATTTAATATCAAATATGTATAGGAATTTTTTACCAAAAATAATAATATGCTACATGTACACTTCTAAAGTAAGTTTTAAACATAAAATATAGACTATGGACATCTTTCATGTCAGTTGTTGTAGATTTACCTCATTTTTTCAAATAGCTATGTGATATTCCAGGGTATGGAATCTCTAAAACTTATTTAGCCATTTTCCTATTGATTGACATTTAGGTTGCTTTCAATGTTTCACTATAAGTAATCTTTCAATTAACACATATGGCTTATGTGGATGTGGTAATGTTCTATAGGGTAGAATAGAGTCTTAGAGGAGGAATGAGGGAGAGATGAGCAGTATCTGGACACAAGCATTTACCATGCTAAATGACATTGTCAAATGGTCCTTCAAAGGTATGTACCATTTTCAGTGCCAATCTGATGCCCATCTATTCACACTGTTGTATTGAGCATCTTTTATATTTAAAGTGTTTATTCGATTTTATTACATATTGTAAATTCTCAGTAAATAATATTTTATGATGAAAACTTGATTAAAATGATTTAATCTATAAAGCATCATGCTAAACAATAGTTTGATTTCTGACTAACCATTACAGAGGTCCTACTTTAATGACTTTCTATAAGGTTTTATTAGAACATTACATAACACCACACTACCTATTAAACATGTGCAAGAAACTCTTGAAAGTCCAAGATTATTAGGTAGAATAAGGAAGTCAAAGAGAGCCAGAGGTTACCTTTTACCTTTGCACTTCAGAACACGCAGAGGAGCAGGTAAGAACTCAATTCTCTTCACATGCTTCTCACATTTCCTGAGCCAGGAGAGGAAAATTACCTCTCCACATGAAAAATGATGGTCATCTTCTCAGTAAAATGAAAAAAATATGTATGTACTAGCATGAAGTAACATCTGCTCTCATCACAATAAAATATTGACACATAGACCATCTTGAGGAGGTTTAATATTGAGAACAAGAAACTAACACCTGTAGAAGGAAGCTTTGAGTAACTGCCTCTGTGTACCTGTGCCTTCTTTAGCTGTTTGTTAAAACTCCTCAGCTTAGACCTCTGAATCACTGGAATTGCATGCAGAAATTGCCAAAATAACCTCTGAGAAGCAGATGGTTATGAAGGCTTCTGTCCAGATGCCAGAACCCCATATGCTTGCCAATCTGTGTTTGCAGCATGCACCATTATACTTAAAATTATATTTTTCCTTTTGTTGCCATGTTCACTCTACCATAATTAACAATGTTCTAATACTTTTCCAGGAAATAAGAAGCATCACACTCTCTTTGCCTTTCTTTTATAAAAGGAAAGATGAAAAGCAAGTGTCAGACACATTCAAACCTTCAACCTAAGCGCCAACTCAACAATTCTATGCCCACCTAAGCTATCCTGCAGCTTTTTATTTTAACTGTATCTTTTCCCCTCTGGACTGCCTAGGCACCTCAGTACTGGGAAGGCTGCTCCTTAATTTATTTTCAAGACTATCAGCAAGCAAAACACAATTGTTTCGGGAAAGAACTAGTCCATATATTTCATTTTCCAGAATCAAAAGATAGAATGGTAAAGAAGATCCTCTACTTGAAAACAGTAGTTAGATTCCTTGATCTAACAGTTCTTACTATTACATCCCACACATCATGACAGCAAAATCCTTGATACCATCCCTAAAGTTATACTTCCAGGTACAAACCATATAGGTAATCTGAGTGAACAACACCCAAGGTTACACGTCACTAGGAGGACGAAGTATGTGCCAAGCCCAAGTTGATCCCATTTTGAAGATCAGAGGTTGCATTGTTCAGAGGTCAGTCTTTTTAATAGTCTCTTTTTCTATTGAGTTGTTTTCTTGCTTCTGGCCTAGACTACCCACCTCCTCTGGGTCTTGGGAATGTTGGATATGAAAAATGTCCAAAATTTCACAATTAGTGTATTCCTGGGAAGTCAATTTGGCATATTTAAGTGATGTTCCAATGTAAGACTCTGAAGTTATCAATCATTGTAAAGAAAATTCTGTCACACTTTGTGTCTTATATTCTCAGGAATTTGAGAAACATATCCAAGCATGATATTGAAAAGAATACCCTTAACTATTCAACTATTTGACAAAAAGGAAACTTGTTATTTTCAATAAATATTTTGGAATTAATGAATAGTTTGTAAATCCAAAACAATGTTATTGGTTTTCCTCTTTCGTGTAGAGAAGCATGATATTTAGAAAAACTTAGATTACACTGAGATATGAGGATTTGTCATAAATTTAAAAGGAAGAATTTTGATACTTTAATTATATTTTGATGGCTAAACCTTGGAAATAATGCTGATTTAAGTTAAAAAAAAAAAAGCTTTTGATAGTGTTTTTCTTGCCTGTAGCTATCTGGATACCTGACAAGAGGGAGATAGGGAAGAGAGAATAAAAAGAGAAAATTTTTCTAACCACAAAAGCAGGGGCTTGGGGCATTGTCATTTATTTTTAATTAGGTTTGATAAGTATATGGGGAAAGTCAGGTTACTGGCAACATTGAGACCTATACTTGAATTTGATTTACACAAAGTCAATATTATGGATGAAAAATTAATAGCAAAGACTGTAGCACATAATTTCCATCTGCATGTATGTTCTACCTCCTACTGTGATGAGATGTTATGTTTAGGTTCTGCTATGTGTATTAAAAATAGATAAGTTTTTAAAAATTCCCTTCCCATAAACTTGAAAATTAAATTTAAGGATATTAGATGCAAACATTAAAATCTCAGAACATTTTGTCCCTCAACATTTCTTCTGAGAAGAGAGCTGGAAAATATGGAAATTTAAATGATGAAATGTTTACTTTGGAAACCTAACAATAATGAGTGACAAGAAACGGATTTCTGGGCCAGGGGTTTAGCTCAGTGGTTCCACTGCCTGCCTCGCAAGTGCAAGTGCAAGGTCCTGGGTTCGATTCCCGGTACCAAAAAATGAAAAAAAAAAGAAAAAGAAAAGAAATGGATTTCTGAGAACATTGCATTTAAACATATTGGCTTTGTATAAAAGATAATAAAGAGATAAAATAGGTCCTAGTATGAATGATCTAAACAAATTATTTGGATAAATATGCTTCTGTTGAAGAGTGACATTTCATTCATGGTGATTTTTTCCACTGATTTTACTAGACTTCCTAGTGATATTTGTAAACTTTTTTCCACACTGAAATATCTTTATTGTCCAAACTACACTGCATTTGTATCTACTTTTTCATCTTTGAAGAATTTGTACTCAACAATCCCTGCCAGAAAGAAACAAGCCAACAATGAACTTTGTTTCAGATGAAGTAGAAGAGGATCCAGCTACTGAGCCACATGTAAGGTTTTCTATTAAAAAGTTAGAAATTGAAATAACATGTAAATTATTTAGTTCATAAACAGCATTGGAAGAATTTTCTATTTATTTGGAAAATAAATAAATTTAGATTCCCCTACCTCATTCCTTACTCAAACCTAGATTCCAGCAGTTTAATGTGTGAACATGTAAAATAAAATTGCCTAAGTATTAGAATATCATTTAGAAAACAATTTTTGTATTGAGAAGACATAATGAGGAAATTTATGAAAATGAGCAACTAATAAACATGAAGCAACAAAAACCTCAATATGATTAGATAAATGTAAACTGAGGTACTTACTCAACAGAGGGTGAAAAAACAGAGAGTGAGAGGGTGAAAAAATTGCTCTCAAATGTTGGTGAGACTAGTATAAGGATTTTCAAGTTCTGTTAGAACAATACGTCAGTGTTCCAAATGTGCATGCATACATGTCAAATCAGATATTTTAGTTTTGAGGAATCCATTTTATAGAAATTTTCCTACATATGTACAAAAACACACATACATGTCCATTCACAATATGATTTGCTACAGAAATAAAACGAAGACAATAAAAAGCCATAAATAGGAGATTGCTTAAATCAGAATTCAATCACATAACAGAAGATCAGGTCACTATTAAAATTATCAAACAATATATGTACTGCTCAGCTTGGACAAATGTCCACGATATAGTTTTAAGTCAGAAAACTTTCAGAACAATAGCCATTAAATATTATATAATCATATGTATGTATTGTTTGAAAGTTTTACATGTATAGCTCTTATAATTATACATTGTTCAACCTCCCTATATTGCCACTCTTTTAATGTTTCTCATTCTTCCTACAAATATATTCTCTACCTCCTAAATTACTTCCATACCTTATGTATTCACTCACAGCTCTACTGTGAACACACCCTTTCAGTTTCTAATCACACAAAGATTAAAAATTTTTTCAGTGAACATAAATTCCTGAACACTAACCTGCCACACACCAAATGTCAAAATCATGTTCAAAGGCAACATCAGAGGCAATCGCTTGGAGCCTTCACTGTTTGTCTAGCTTGTCCCCAGACAGATATGGCACCAAGACATTTTCCATCTCATGTAGAGCAGATGCACAGACTCCTGGAGGAGGCTGAGAAATCCCCCTTGCTAAGAAGCCTTTCCCTAATGATGCCTCCTGACATTTAAATATCCAGTCAAGGGCAGGAAGTGGGAACTAGAGGAGAAAGAGGGTGAACCCTTTTGTATGTGTTCCAGCAGACCTCAGCAAGGACCCGCAGGCAGCTCTAACAGGTGCTGGGTTCACATTTACTCCTGTCAACTCAGCTGCCAGGCAAAGCTTTACAAACATTAGAATTGTGCTGTTCACTGTAAATGTGAAGTGCTACCCAGAGTGAGGAGGACTGATTTGAAAGTGTATACAATAGTTTTTAAAAGTGAATCCAAAGTATCTACTCACATTTGTCTGCTGGTGGATATTTTTAAATGCAGTCAGTCTTAGAGATTAGTCCATCTCAATGCTGAAATAGTTCCAGAAAAGGGAAAATTTGTTCAAATATTTTATGTCTTTAATTCCTACCAAATTTTCTTACCAATTCTCTCTCTAAACTTGATGATGGGCCACTAATGTCAACCTGAAGAAACTGTGCTATTAAATCTTAAGAGATTTTCCTCCAACTTCCAACTCTTTCTACC
This sequence comes from Heterocephalus glaber, assembly GCF_000247695.1. The sequence continues at coordinate 20,889,897 of NW_004624730.1, read as the reverse complement.
ACCATCTCGAAATTCAAATTTAAAAATCACTGAACTATTTAGATTAGCAGAATTAAAGCAAACTTAACATAAAGCTGTATTTTGATAGATGATATAGATATATAGTTAGATGATAGATATAAACACTATGCATTTATAAAAACATATGTTTTGGACACATATTATGTTTGTTGCTATGTGTACATAACCCAAACCTGTGTGAAAATAATTGCAGACAGCACATTATAGTGATGTTGTAAAATGTTAAGGTCATCTTTTTCCTGATGAGCTCCACAAGGAAAAAGAATATTCCTACTGCAAGTTGAAACTAAAATAAGGCAAAGAAATCTTTTCTTCAAACCTTGCAGCACCTTCTAATCCAGTGGTTCTCAAAAGATGGTCCCCAGACAGCAGCATGAACATCACCAGGGAACTTGTTAGGAACTATGAGGATGGGGTGTAGTGACATGGATTTAATGAGCCCTCCGGGTGATCCTGATGCCCACTCACGTTTGAGAATCACTTCTAATGGGCTACAGTTTTGTGGGCTCTGAAAACCTCAACTTGGAGTAAATGTTACCCCAGGTCTTCTTCCATAAAACTTTTGAATTTGCTTATTAGACTAATTATAAATATATATAATAGTCCCTTGACCATTATGCATTCTTGCATATATTTTTAAATGGAGAACTATTGGCATATGAGCCATATGACAATGATATCACATTTTTCTAATTTATAAATTCTTAGAGGCTTATAAAAGTATGACAGTTGGATGCATTGCTTTATAGTTAACAAATAATCTGAATTTAAAATATAGTAATTGGGTCTATCACATAGACCCATAGTCACCATGCCTGAATGAAAATCTAAACAATATCTGTTATCATTATAAAGAAATTTGTTCATAATATGTCCCTTCCTTGACTTCAACTCTACTTTTAACAGTCTTTCTCTCCATCATCAGAAGCAGATGACTATCTTGATACCTTCAAGTTATTAGTGGGTATTTGTGGAATGAACATTGAATTTACAATATGGATAACATTCAGTACCCTCTTATTTCAGGTATATTAGGAAATAATAGTCTGTCTCCCTTCACAGCACAGTGTAACTTTTTAAAGTCTCTAAACTTTCTAAATCTTAGATTAATGTTATATAAAAATGGACTAAAGGAAAATCTCATATATCTTCTACAATTATTTCAAACACAGTTAATCAATAAGATGAAAAGTATAAAAATGTATATGGAAATTATGAATATTTGCCACTGAGCCTAACAATTTGAAATCACAACCCAAATAAAGGTCTTTCACAGGCAACACGGTAACCCTGATTATGAAAGAAATTATTTTTATTCTACTGGCTTCGATTACTTTAATAGAAACAATAATTATATTGGAATAATTGACATGATTCTGATGCTCAGATATGATATAGAGAAGCATATAAAAACAATTAACAGTTTTCTATAATTTTTAGAGGTTAATGATGCCATTAAAATAATTCTTATTTCTGATTTGTATTAAATCGCCACATTACTATACTTATGACTAAGGTCTGGCAATAGCATCTTCACACAGCCCTTTATATTTTTCACTAGGACTTCATTATGACTCTGACATTTAGTTTTATTAACCATATATATTATACATATTATATTATATTATATATATATACATATTATATTAATGCCATAAGTGGTACAAGCTGCAAGTTAAATCTTTCATTAAATTCCTACAAATAGGCCCTTAAAGTTTCAATTAGTCATAATTTTACAATGTTCTTATTAAAAGTGAAATAATTTAGCCTTTACAATAAAAAATGCCATAATATCAAATAGCAGTAAATATCTCAATTTAAAATGTCAAGTCAAAAGTAATATTTATCTTTAGGAAAAGATAGTACAAATAGAATGCTTTAGATGATTGAAGGTTACATAGATACTTGGATTCTTGGGCCCAGGATTTAGCTCAGTGGTTTCGCTGCCTGCTGCGCAAGCACAAGGACCTGAGTTCAATCCCTGGTACCAAAAACAAAACAAAACAAAACAAAAAAAAAAGATACTTGGATTATTGAAGCCCAAAAGAAAAAAAAATAATCTGCTACCATAATCAGTTTCCTTGTCCCTGACCCTGACCAGAGTTGCAGTTGTCACCTCACCAGCAGCTCAGGTAGCAGATAGAAACCCCACCTATTCTGAAATCTTGCCAAAAGCAGCAATTGTTCAGCACCAGTGCATGTAGAAGTACACTGGCACCTCCACTGGAGCATTATGTGTTGAAAGAAAAAACTTCCATAATGGTGCATAGTAATGATCTTTACATTTTAATTAGAAATGCTTGAGTTAAGATCACTCGCTGAAACCTTCATGAACAAGAGATTCACCTTCTGTTCCTCTACTTTTGGACTACTAGAGAGAAGCAATAAACTGACCCAAATCAGGTCACAGAAAATAACAAGAAAACTCATAAGAAATTGGTAATTTCATCCAGGCTGGAAATACCAGGTATTTTCACCCTACTGCTCCCCAAAACACAAGGTTAGCAAGGAGAATAGGCTGCAAAGTATAAAGAAGGAATCTCTCTCTCTCTCTCTCTCTCTCTCTCTCTCTCCCACACACACACACACACATATGCACACATTTTTATTTCACTTTTCCATATCTAAAAATTTACACTTTCAAGTTGTACACTGCCTTTAATATGCAGAAACCAAAAAAGTTAAATGCCTATACCAAGGTATAATATTTTTCTGAACCATTCCAAGGTTTTTGTTTGCTATCTTTGTCTAGAAGCGTCACATATCATATTAAATGCACTTTAAAACTTTCTTTTTCATGTAATAATCAGAAAATTAGATTTAATAATTTTGGAAAAAGTTTCCTTATACTGACAATTCATGTGTGCTTTCTGAAAACAGAGAAATAGAGAAGAGAACCAGGAAGCTTCAAAAAGAAAATTTAATGAGTAAAAGGTGCTATGAGACTCTGCTCCCTGGCTCTCAATGACTTCTAAGAGCCATCATCACCATGGAAGATTTCACTTTACACCAAATGAAACACCTGCAAATATGAGAGGAGAGAAGTCAGTAACAAGTTCAGGCTCAGAGCCGGAAAACAGCTTTGAGCTTCTCCTCAGATGGAAATGCATGCATGAAGACAGGATGGAGGGGTAGCTTTTCTCAGCTTTTTCATATTGGTATAACTTTAATCCACATAGTGTCTCAATCCCCCTTACACAAATAAATGAGGTGAGGTTTCCTGCAGTGAAATTTCAAGTATCCAATGATCAAATAACAATTCTATAGGTAATGTGGAAGTTTCAGGAAAAAAAAGCAGTGGAAGTAATTAAGTTAACAAACATTTCAGAAACCTAAGATGTGAAATGATTTTATTTATGCTGTCACATATATGACATCATCACCTTCTAAAAAGTTATTGTAGGCATTGTGAGAGAATTTTGATCAGTTCTTCTCACCTATTCTTCAGTTCACAGAATGTATTTTTATCTCTGCTCATGATTTTTCCATGATTTGTAATATACTATTATTGTGAATTAGTATTTTCTATTATAAGTATCATGCTGAGTGAATGCTCCTATTTGAAAATCTGGATCAATGGCTCAAAAAGGATTCAATGATGCATGAAGGTAATGATGACAATAATAATAATTTTACAGACTCAGAAGGTCATACAAATAAAAAAGAATAGAACTCCACTATAAATACAGAATATGAATTTGTATGTAATTTCAATATGTGAATCTGCTGGTGTGATGATTTTGCATAAGCTGATGAAAAGGAAAGTATCTGAAAATGGATGTGTGGAGGAACAGAAAATTTATTGGTTCCTAGCCCAGTTCTATTTTCTGTTATGAAACATCCAAATAATGACATAAACCCATAGAAGCTCCATTTTAAAAGATAACAATGTATGGAAGTAACTAGATTTTACAGAGTAAAATATCTAATCATATTTTAATATGAAATTAATTTTATCACCTGGCCAAGAAGGAACCAGGGCATCATTCACAGGGACCCTTCTAATGAGCCTAAGTCTTTTACTTCTGATAGCTTAAGTCTCCTTGTTTTAGAATGCTTGTCCATTAAATTCTATGATTTTTCTATTTAGTCCACTGTGTGTCATCTGCAGATAAAAACAGCTATCACTTTCCAATAATTCTTATTTTTTTCTTATCAAATTTATTGTTTGGGCTTAGGCATCTAGCACATTATTGGAAGAGTTGCAGTAACAATTAGCATCTTGTTATTCCTGACTGAAAATGCCTCAAAAGTTGCACCATTCTCTGTGATTCTTGGTGTCCATAGCTGATGAATAGCCAATAACACATTAAGAAATTTCCTTTATGTTCTAAGAGTGCTTAACATTATTTTTAATTTTTATTTGTATTAGCACATGTTTGCAGTATATAATGCTTACATTCCTCATGGGGACTTGGTACATGTATATAACACATCTTAATTATTTTTCCATCCCCTTTCCCTCTCCACCCTCTTCCCTCCTTAATTGTATTGGATTTTATTAAATGTTTTAAATAGATATCAATTTATATAATTATATAGTATCCCCACTGTAGGAGACCAGATAAGGAAGACCACCCCCCAGTCAGGGATAAACTCATAGGCTGGTTCCTACACTCCACCTTTAATCTGTTTCTATAGAGAATTGCATTAGAAGATTACCTGATGATGCATTAGAAGATTTCCTGGAATTCCTGAGGTAAACCCAACCTTTAATCATACCTCCAATACTTTGCCAAATTTTCCTTGCTAATAATTTATTCAGAATTTTTCACCTATGAAGTAATGCTCTCTTATTGCATCTTTCTTTTCCATGGTTTTAGTGGTCCAGAAAAATTTCAGAAATAAACAATACATGAGTTTCAACTGCATGCCATTCTGAATGAGTACAGAAACCTCATAGTGTCCTTGAAATCCACCTAGGGTATAAACCATCCCTTTGTCCAATGTATCCATGCTGTATAAACTACCCACCTGTTTTTTCTTTAATAGCTGTCTCAGTTATCAGGTGGATTATTTCAATATTGCAACATCAAACTGCTTGTGTTCAAATAACCCTAATATTACTGAATAATGGCCCCAGAGCTCAAGAATAATAGTGCTGGAAATTCAGAGAAGCCAAAAAGAAGCTATAAAGCACTTTTTAAAACGTGAAAATGTGAAAGTTGTTGACTTCAGGGGGAAAAAAGAAATCCAAAATTGTGAGATTTCTAAGGTCTGTGGTAACAATTTTCTATCTGTGAAATTTGCGCTAGTTTTGCTCTCAACTTCAAAAGTTATGGCATAGTGAGTGATAAGTACTTAGTGAAGCTGGAAAAGGCATTGAATTATAGGGTTTGGTACTATCCATACTTTCAGGCATCTCCTCAGATAAACATATACCTCTCAGATAAGGAGGAGACTACTGTAATTAGGATACTATTAGAAGTATTATTTTTTGTATTAAATTATACTTTATTGGTATTCTTCTAAAGCTAGCCTTAGAAAATTAATTAGATGGTTTTCCATCTTTTTGATCATCTGGAAGAATTTCTAAATATGAGAATTATCTATTCCATTAAATTTTGATGAAACTTATACTAAACCTTTCGGTATCATTCTTTTTTTGAGACAAATTTCTGACTATATTGTCAATTTCTTCCATGGTTGCTGATGGTTTTAAGCTTTCTACTTCTTAAGTCATTGCTGCTCATTAACATTTTGATAGAAAAACAACTTTTACTCCCTGAAGACCTAATATATTAGTCCAAATCTAAGTGATATTTTCTTCAGATATGTTCATCTTTACAGTTCGGGTTAGAATCTTGTTCCTTCTTTGATATTACTATGTTATTCATATTAATTCCCTTTGATCAAATTTAGCACGTTTATCAAATTTTGTCATATTGCTTTGACTGATTACTGTATTCATATTTTAGCATTTGTCTGCACGAATTCCTTCTTCCCACTCTACTAGCATTCACTTGTTCACCTAATATGTTCCTCATCAGCACTCAGCTCAAATTCCATGTTCTCCTGGAAGTCTCACTTTCCCTTCTCTCTGTTTGGCCACCTGATTAAAATTCTCCAAGGACAGCACTCTTTATACTTGCATCATAGCACTTGTCACAATGTCATGTTCAATTTGCTCTTTGTCTTCCTAAGTAAATTCTAAACTCTTTAAAGTTAACCATTTGCCATTTGACCATGCTGCACAGTATTTAACACAACAAATACAGGCTGTAAGAATAACCCCCAATAGAAGATAAGGAAGGAAAGAAGAAAGGAGGAAAGGAGGAAAAATGGGAGGAAAGGAAGGCGGGAGGGAGGGGAAAATCGAAGACCGACAGAAAGAGGTAAAAAGGAGAAAAAACAGAAGAACTTTACTGCCATTTAATAAGGAACAATTATTTAAGAGACATACTTTTAATTGCTGTTTCTAGAGTTATAGAATAACTTTTTTAAAAAATTTATAAAGATAAGATTCAGAGGTACATCGATAATTTTTAAAGCTATAGGACTAACTCCTGAAATTTATGCTAAATTATTTGTTCAAACTTTCTCACACTGGACTCAGAAGATTTTTTTTGTCTTTTATTTACTTGGGGAATAACAATAAATTTACAAAAAACTTGAAAGTATATCCCAAAATCTTTTTTTCTGATCCATTTGAGAATACATTTTGAGCATTATGTTCTATCTCTCCTGAATCTTAAAAAGTATATAATCACAAAAAGGACATTGTTTTATTACTACATTATAGTTATCAACATCAGAAAATTAATACTAATGCTTAAATAATGCATGACACCTACAATAAAGATATTATTAGAAGTATGCCTTTTTAGATAGTATGTCTAATATATAGACATAATTCAGGTTTCTCACTTTTTCTAATAATATCCTTAGAAAAATATGATCTGGTACCAGAGTAATATGTTGCATATACCTGTTTCAGATTCCTAGATTCTTCAGTTTTCATCATTTTCTCTTTCTCCTTTACTTTAAGGACCTAAACACTTCAATTATAAGCTTACTATTTTGTAAAATACCCTTTAGTTTGGGTTTACCCAATGTTATGCATTTTGGTATGACAGTTGATGGTTATTTCATTTTGTCCCATTGGTGATGATATTCACTTTGATCACTTGATTGTCATGGAATCTGCCAAATTTCTCTCTGGCATAATTACTTGGTATCTGTTTTTGTGAGGAGATATGTTGAAACTATTTAAGTATCCTGTTTTGTATTAATTCTTTAGTTTATTCATTTATTTAATTATATCATCATGGACTGATCACTTCTTTCATCAATGAGTTATTATTAAATTATTAGTAAAATTATTAATCTTAATGGCCTATTAAAATTATTAATATTTTGGTATGGAAATTAGTTTGGTTTGTTCAGTGGGAACCCCTTCAAGAAAGTTTAGGTTCTTTTTCCCACTACAAGATGACTCAGCTTACCAAATGTTCCCTGCCCAAGCCTTGAAAACAGCATTTCTAAAGGACTTAGAGGTCCAGTTTGTAGGGAAAATACAAGTGTGTTAATATATGTTCACATACACAGACATATATATATATATGAATATTCAATATGTTTACAAATACAACTATATTTATTCCTATAGCTGTATGTCTATATTTACCTATATATTAAAAAGTTAAATTCACACCAATAGTGTTTAATCCAACCCACAGTGTTTATTCTAGTTTTCTTCTTTGTTGTACTTATAATGCCTTTCCAAGTAGTAAAAAAATGAGTCCCATCTCTTTAATATATTTATTTATTTAATCAGTTCTTTCATATATACTAATACCCCATCTCTGTTACCATCCATTCTCCATCCAAAGATTTAAAAGTCTGCTTGAATATCTGCTTCATTCCACTCAGAATCTTACTTTCTTTTTTTTTTCATTAAGTTTACTGGTACATTTTAGGTATACTATACAGTTACATTCATCATTGGGATCTTGTACCTTTACATGATGTATCTTTGTTCTTCTTACTTTCTATGCTAAATCTGCCCTTCCCCCAAATACTCTGTCAATTTACTTGGGCTCTGACACACTACACAAAGCCATCGATCCCTCTTTCCCACTGCTCAGGCTCTGAGTCACCATGTTGGGCATCATCATATGTAGATGTCCTCCTCACCTGCTGTGCATTTGACTATGAGCCACACTGGACTCCCAGTGACATGGATACCTTCTCTTGTCCTAACCCTACCCAGATTATTAAGCAAGGGAAGGGAAGCAGAAAGAGGAAAACTTTGTATTGAAAACATTCTATATGGCATTGAACATCCATGAGCATTATTTAAAAAGCAAAAAAGAAACAGTTTTTACAAGTGTCAGTATTTATTTGTTCATATCAAAGAGCACGTATTTATTGAACACCCGCTATGTAGTCAGCTGAGGTGATTTGAAAAAAATATGAAAAAGTTCCTGTCATGTAGCTACTTAAGAGTAGATTGGAACAGTGAAAGTTCACTATATTTTCTGTAACAACAGAGATAAAAAAAGGAAAATATGTAACTATTAGACTTTTCAAATGGTCATAATACCTAGTTTGCTTTGAGGCAAACTTTATATGCTTGGATATACGCCTTTGCTTTCAACTCCCTTGGAGCTCACTTAGAGCCAAGCTTTTTATTAATGATTCAGAATGGATGGTGGTAAATTTCCCTTTGTACAATTACTGTAGCATACACTGTCATTATTCTAATATCACTGTCATCAGAAGTAAGCCATAATAAAGAAAGTCATAGCATATGTAAAAAAGCGCTAAAATAAAAGAAGAAAGAAATGCAGAGTAAAATTGAAAAAGTGCTTGCTGTAAGTTGAATCTGACTCAGAAATGTAATTTATGTTTTAAATGTAATTTACATAAATGTCTGTATTTCATTTTAAAAGTGTAAAGCTGCTAGGGATGTCGTTTAATGGTAGAGCACTTGTCTACTTTGTGCAAGGCTCTGTGTTCAATCACTAGCAAGATGAGAAGGAAGAAAGGAAGGAAAGAAGGAAGGAAGGAAGCAAAGAAGGAAAGAAGGGAAGGGGGAGAGAGAGAGAGAAAGTGTAAAGCATAAAGAGTATGGCTGTGAGTATGGATGGTATGACTATGGAATCATGCAGTATGCTATAGAAATACTGAAAAACAGAACAAGATCCCCTAAGGAGACAAAAATGCTATGAGAAAATGGTACCAAAGAAGACAAAAGTACTGCTGGGAGGCTCTTTAAGAGTGGAGAGAAAAAGTAGCTGCTGTAAATTGCTACTGTTACCACAACTGTCATCATTGTTGATGATTCAAAGGGAACTGATATCATCCGTGTCTTTTTTTTAGATGGATTAAAAAATGATTAGTGGCTGAGTAAAATGTCATAATTCAAGGGTAAATACTGACAAATGTCCATAACAAGAAATGCCAGCTATTATTAAAATGATTAATTATTATTTTTAGATGCAACTTCTGTCAAGATAAATGTGTAAAGATGATTATAGAAGCAATTACTCATCATTTGATTTCCATAAAGATACGTGAACTTCACTTTCTTGCCTACTACAAGAAAGACTGAGACTCACTACTTCCATATAATATCACTTAGGATCAAAGCACAGCCTTCATCAAGGTGAAAAATATTTCCTTCCATAAAAAAAGATGAAATACAGTAAAAACTGATTAATGTATACTCTGGGGGTCTTCTATAGTAGACAGCAGCTCCCACATGGTTTTTCTTCACTTAGCACAGGCATGAACTTAGATTCATTAAATGAGACTCATGGAACCTGCTATCCAAGCCTCCTCTTTCCCCTAAACCCCTCTCCAACAGGAAACTTCTAGGACCCTTCACATTTTGCCACTCTGGGTTCATTAAGGTAGATACTGAGCCAAGCTGGATTCATCTGACCCTTCCTACTGACAAGTTTAGGTTAAGTATTAGAGTTTCTAGTCACTTACTTAATGGCACTGGATTTTTAAGAACATCAAAATGTGATGACTGGGTTGTCACGCTTCATGTTGAAATACGTAGTCCTTGAATGAAGAGGTAGAGAAAAACGGTCAGTAAAGAGATTATAATGTGAAACACACAGGTTGAATAAAACAGCCCAGAGAGAAGAGGAAGAACCTCAGGCTCTTAACTTTCCCATTTTGGATCCACTCTGTGTCCTTCTAGTTGATGAGATACCACTCATTCCTAATAAACACTGTCCACCTTCATCTTGTCATTTATTAAACTGATTAGGATTGTATAGAGTTGAGGAAACCTTTTTCCTACTAACACTATATCTATCATTTGTTTGTAAGTTATACTTCTTACTTCATAACACTTTGTTCTTACTGGCGACAGTATTTACATAAAATACCATTGAAACTTTTATATGCCTGGAAGAAGCTACCAATAGATCATCAAACACTCAAGATCACAGATTCATTACTTAAGACCTCCTTTCCACTCAAATCAAAACTGTCAGCCCAGAAGGAGACAACCAAGTAGCAGGGGTCATTGATTAGGAAGCTCTCCCAATGCCTCAGAATATCTCCACTCGAAGTGCTTTGGAGAAATCTCAATATTTGTTTTCTATACAAGTCCTAAAAATTAAACTGATCCTGTTAGTGTTTATGGAATATGCTAATGAGCCCATTTGGTTCCCCAAAGAATTGAATTAATAACTTCTAGTTTAATTTTATCAGAGACACTGTACACATAGGTTTTCGAATGTTCCCTTCCAGTGAACATGCAAGAGATTATTTAAGTAAGCCAAGCTTTCTAGCTTATTTTACCCTGCTAACTTTCATTATTCTTTCTTTCATTATTTCATTTTAATTTTCATTTTTCATTTTATTATATTTTGAAATACTGTATGTAGTCTTTATAGTGAATATACTCAAATTCCACTTGAATAAAATAAAAAAAACATAACATTAAAGTGAATGATGATAGTAAAAAATTACTTTCAAGTTCATCTACTTTACTGATAAATTAATCAAAAAAATTTAAGCACCACTAGATGAAACATCAATAAGACCAAAAGCTATTAGGGTAACCACAACATATTCTCTTGTGTCTCTTCCAGATCTTTTATTTGTTTATAATTACCAAGCATTTACTGTCCATATAAAAACAGCAGTAAAGAAGAAATGAGCCCTCTGTTTGAGAAATTTAGACTCATTAGGAAAGACAGATACCAAATCAACTAATAAGAATATAAGAAAAATAAAATAAGTTCTAGGGCCACAAGTATATTTATGTAATAAGACAGAGGGACAAATGAGGAGGTTATATTTGAATTCAGCTATGAAGGATGCATAGGTTGAGAAAAAAACAAAAGAATATTAGAACATCCCAAGTCAAAGGGACAATCTGAGCAAAGGGACAGATACCTAAAAGTTAAGCTTTTATTCGAGAAAGAATGAAAGGCCAATCAGAAAAATCTTGATTGCTAGAGTTTGTTAGAGGTTTGACCTATTTGAAAAGCCATGTTAGAGAGTCAGATTTAAGGTGTATCATATAATAAACACTTTGCTCATAGGCTAGGATTTTTTTTTTTTTTTTTTGGTACCGGGGGTCAAACTCAGGTAGGCTAGGATTTTTTTATTTAAAATTTTGCTTAGATAAAAATAATCTAAAGAGAAGACATAAAATGGGTGAATTCAAATTGGAATCTATAGGAACAGAAGTAGGGAAAATATACTATAGACTTAAAAGCTAAAATAAGTTGTTGTTATTGTTGTCTGAAGCTTAACATGGATTCAACCAGGAAGTAAATAGTTTTATGTTCCACCAATAGAGTTGATCAGCTGAGAATTATTTTTAAAAACAATCTACTGCAGCCCTTTAAGTTGGTGCTTGAGAGTAGATGCTCCAAGTAGCTTACCTTCTCTGTATACCAGAGGAGCTATGCGTGTCTAGACTGGTATCATTCCCAATCTTTCTCGAATCATAGACCCCATGGACAGCACAAGCAAACATAATCAGAGTACTAATTTCATCTGACAGACCAAAAGCATGTACAAATTCTAATAGTTATAAGTAAGGTTAGTGTTACTGGTTATTTTCACTAGTATCTGCATAAAAGTAAAAGATTGGCATTTGACATAATAAAATCATCCATTTTCTGTTTTAAATCCTTACCTTCTTATAAACTAGATATTGAGGCATTATTGCATCATATATAAAACCAACAAACATAACCCAGCATGAAATAAATTAACTCAAAAATAGTTTATAGCTTTTGCTTCAAGAGCTACTTCTCTCCTTTTCCAGGATTTATATTTAGCAAACTATATTTCTTCTTGCCAGAATACATGTGACAATATGCTACAAGAAGAAACATAACTAAAACTGTCAAAACTAAGCTATCAACAGCAGATTTGTGTGACAGGGCAAATGAACGTTGACACAATGTGATAACAAAAGCAACCCAGTCAAAGCCCACAGGGCAGCCACTCTAATACCCCAAAGATGGTATCCAGCAGTAGCATATACTATTCTTGCACGTCAAAAGGAATCTGTCATGTGTAAGAGATGACTATCCAATGATCTTATATTGAAATTGTTCACATGCATTCATGTAAAGGATAATTTAATTATGTAAAGTAAGAAATGGTGGGACAGGGAGAGGTGAAGAGAGCAGAACTCCACATCAAGCCACTGGAGAGACTAGATGAGTTTAGTGCAAAGAATTTGTTCTCCAATCATTGCACACAGTCATCCTTGGCCTTCCCTTCCCACTGCAGCCACAGAGAGCAATCACATCTGCAAGGAAAATCAGCTCTTGAGCAAGCAAGCTCTTTGTTCAGGAGTTCCATGTTTAGTTCTTGTCTAGTTCTTGTCACCTATTTCATGTTGGAAACCATGGTGAAACAACAAACATAATGTTATCAACTGGAATCCAATGTTACTTTCCCTCCTTTTTAACACCTGCACTTGTATAGCTGCCTTTGATCTCCTCTCTTAAGAAGAAAAAATTCTTAATCAGGAAACCTCAGAGAAATTGATTACTAAAGTGTTTGAAGGTAGATGTGAAGAATTGCAGGTTCTTACAGGGAACTGGTGTGCTAACCCACTTATGATGTGCCCTCACAAAAAAGAAACTCTTCTCCAGCCAAGCACTGACTGGAACAAGATGAAAACATTCTCTCACAACAAAGTCCTCTGAGACCCACTGTTCTCCTGCCAGCTGGACTGCTCCCTTCTCCCAACAAGGAAGCAACAACTGGAGGCAGTGACTTTCTAGAATCCTGTCCAAGGCATGAATAAAATGGATCAGAGGAAAAAGTGCTCTGCGCATTGTCAAATCTGTGATCAGTGTCAGTAGGCTGCATGAGAATTCCCCACCCACCATCCTTCACCTGTAGACTTCCAAGCATAAATTTCAAGAAATATATCTACCTACATTCTATTATTTATAGGGGTAAGGTTTCACTGAGTTTATCACTGGAGGCGCCAGATGCTCCCTAAATCCCCTTATCTCTGAATTCTTCCACAAAGAATGAAGGTGTTAACCAGAAAATGGCATAAGTATATAATCACCTCTGCAATTACCTGATAGTCAGACTTCGACTTATTCAGTTACTGAAAACAGCTTCATATACGTATTAAACAATGAAGTCTCTAAATGGCAAGAAAAATCTCCTTCTGTATAGAGGGACAATGGGGCTATTACTGTGAACATTCCTCTGACCAGAAACTATTGATTTAATATTATGCATAAAGTTAAGGTTATTGACTGAATAAGTTAGATTATATTGAAGCATCCTCATTCTACTTCAATAAAGGTGCACATGTTAGACATGGCAAAATCTGAGTGAAGCAGAATCAATAGAAGTAGGAAAATGTTACCCAAAAACAAGGGTGGAAAAAAGATAAACACTGGACCTTAGTAGATAAAACTGTAGGGTTTAGAAACAGAATTTCTGGTTCAAATCTGACTTTGCTACTGCTGCTTTATGAGTTGAGCAAGATACCTAGCTTCTGTGTTCTTGTGTTTACTCAGCTATGAAGTGAGGATCATGATGCCTCACTGGAAACATACCTCATTGGGCTGTTTTGAATGAGTTTGAATGTGTTGATACCTGTGAAGTACAAAGAAAGCATTTGGCACAGAATAAGCCTTTTGTAATCATTAGCTGTTAGTACAGATTAGGAAAACACAGTAGTTAGGAGTATTTGAGCTAGAGCAAAAGATCTCACATATCAAAATAGGCCTTGATGGGAATCACTCTTAGATTGTAACAAGTAATGGTTTTTATAATATTGTTCTCAATTCCTCCATAAAAGAAGACAGGAAATAAAAAGTTATTCAACTTACATACTATGGTATAGACTCTGATAGTTTACTTTTTTCACATGTTTATAGAACATATTCCTGTATAGTTAAACTTATAATTCTACATGTAATAAAATGTCTTTTATTTCCCAGGCTTTTTATTATCATACATATAAGGGTTTTTTTCCGTTTTTCCCATTAATAGATGCAGTAAAAAGAAAATGAATTCATGTATAAAACAAAGAAACAAAATTGACTACAGTTGCTTTTCCATACACCAGTGAAGATTATCTTTTCTTTTTGGAAAATATCTGGAAACTCTTCTTTGGACATGAAAAGCAATAACTAATACCTAGTTTGAAAAGAAAATTACAAATAGAAAGGTCAGCCCCCCCACCCCGCGCCCGCATAGTAAATTCAGAGGAATTTTGTCTTTCCCTGGGTTGCCCTGAGCATAGTAGGTAGGGTAATGGGAATGGAGGGATGAGGAAAGAGGCTCCATGGTTACAATGATGTACTATGTACTAGGGTGCTATGAAGGACACAGCAGTGAGAAATCCCTCGAAGTGAGAATGCAAAATAATTTTCTAGCCCTGTTGAATTTCAACATTAACATTAAAGCCATTTCTAACAGCACATTAAATTTTCCATTGGTCATTCTTAAACTTAATTATCTTCAATGATCTTAGAATAAGTATAAATGTATGATGATTTAAGGGAATTGGCTAAGGTAAATGTCTAGTGTGGAAAAAAACAGGTCAGCAAGAATCATCAACAGACATGAAAACCAAGGATAATCTTGGTAAAAAGATTACATAAAGGCAGCAAGATATAGCAATACTTGTGAGGAGATGATACACCTTTTCTAGCAGTGACGGTTACCAGATCCCTCTTTACCTCATTTTTAATCCATAAAATGAAGGAAATGATGTCACTATTTCATATAGTCACAACAGAGACTGAATGAGTGAATCAGTGTAAAGTTTATCTGTTTAGAAGACAGCTAGCAGTAGTCTGTGTTGAATAAATGCTGTTTAATTCTACTCCAGTAAATCTTTTATACATCCATGACTGAATATAGTCCTTTAAAAAGATACAAAAAGAACTTCAAATCAAAATAGAATCATATCTGTATTGTTCTGCAAATAGAAACTAAGGTGAAGAGTTAAGAATTCAAGCTGACACACAAGCATCAGAACAATTAAAATAAGTACTATATAGAAACTCTCAACATTCCTTTCTCTAGAGAAACAAGAATGCAAGATAAAAACTGTGAAAGTAGAGAAAAACAGATTCATAACAAGGGCCATATACATTCTATACATTATACCTGTTTCCTTTGGTTACACAAATAATTTTGGCAAACAAGCAAAAAATGTTCAAAAGGACACCAATAAAATTTCTGGATCAAGATTTTATTTTAATTTTTTATCAAAGTACTAATTTTACTAATAAGTATTCAGGACAAGGTTAAATTACATGCAATATACCCAATTTCATAAGTCACAGAAGTAATGCACCATTTTAAAGACAACTTATTCAAAAAGTAAACATATGCTTTCACTTGATCAGAAATTTGATTATCCTGAATAAACCGTCTCCTAAAAATACCAGCTAACTTAAGTTATGGTTTACTGGTCTTCTGATTTCTGTTTCTCATTCTACCCAACATGAAACAACTATGAAAAGATTTTTCAGCTGTTTAACTTTACCAACTACAAGTATTCATTTACTTATTTATCATGGGACAAGAAACATTTACTGTGTACCACTGTCAGGGATTCAACACTGGGTAGAGATATGTTATGATTTCAGGGTTTTGTTTTACTGAATGCGAGATTATGTACAAGGGGAATTGAAATATATAGTGAGGTTTTTAAAAAAATCTATTACAGTAAAAGATCCATTGCCACTAGTCTCCCTCAAAATACACCCCCTTGCTTTGAATACATGTAACCCATTGTTCTTGCCACTTTCGGAAGCAGTTCTGCAAATCCTCTTTTGTACTGCCTTTATAAGGTATAATCGAAAACACGGTGAATGCTGCTGCTGGTGTTACCCAATGAAAAGGCAAGTTCTTAAAAATATTATGGTGTGTCCCCATCCACCTAGTTACCAGATCTGGCACCGTATGCCTTCTGGCTCTTCCCAAAGTCAAAATGATCATGAAAGGTAAACATTTTGAAAAAATTCAGGTCATCAAGTCAACCAGGAGAATGCAACTGAAGACATTCGTGAAAGAGGATTTCCAGAGCTGCTTCAGAAAGTGGCAAGAATAATGTGATAAGTGTGTTCAAAGTTAGAGGAGTATTTTGAGAGTGGCAATGTATCTCTTATTTTAATTATTTTTAAAAATTTAAGCTTTCACTATGTATTTTAATCACACCTCATATATATTCCTGCCATTCTGTGGCCATGTAGGATATGTTCCTTTTTTGCTTACCAGCCATCCATCATTAAGGAGAGCTTGAGAAGATTTCCAAAACCTCACAAAGAATAGACTGAAGAAGAGTCTTTAATGAGAAAATTTATAAGCCAAGCCCAGGGTTATACGCAAAGAGAAGGAACAAGACCCCTATTTTTTTATCATTCTGCAGGGAACTGTACCCAGTCCACTTGGAAGGGCTTCTGCCTCTATTGGCCAACTTCTCAAAAAGCAAACATCAAAACAACCAGTTCTCTCTCTCTCTCTCTCTCTCTCTCTCTCTCTCTCTCTCTCTCTCTCTCTCCCTCCCTC
>NW_004624730.1:20855348-20872787 GCF_000247695.1 Heterocephalus glaber | reverse complement strand
AGGGAGAGCTTCTCTCTGTCTCTCCCTCCCTCTGTGTGTGTGTGTGTGTGTGTGTGTGTGTGTGTGTGTCTAATGGAGGGCAAGGGAGAGGGTAAGATAGAGTTTGGCCAAAGTAAAGATTTTTTGATACACAGAAGGCTGGAGAATAAAGCAAACAGGTTAGTTTCTGCAGTAATCTGAGAAAGCCAATTGTCTAACTCTTGGAAGTCATGAGAAATTTATATCAAGTATATAGCCCCCTACTGTGAGAAGAAGGAAGACCCAGTCCGTGGGATGCTGAGGTTGGATGCTGTTACTTCTATGAGATGAGGGAATCATCTTCACTCACATCTGATTCCTTTTTCCAAGTAAATACTAAAGATACCTCAAGGTAATTTTCAGACAATTTGAGCCCCTCACTGTGGTGTGCCAGATTGTCCTAGGTATCAAAAATGTCAGAGTAAGTAAATTGGATGAAAGTCCCTGCTACGATCTAGTGGGAGATGCAGATTAGTGCAACCAAAACTGTTGTATTAGGTAATATCAACAGTGTTGTTCACAATGAGGGAGGGACAGTTTTACATGAATTTTAATATGCAATGAAAATATATAACCAGCTTACCAAATATTTACAAATATTGTTTGGGATAAGGCTAAAGGAGTGTAAATTTTAAAAACAATGGAGGAGAGGCTGATTGTCAAAACACTATTAAATAATAATACAGATAAAACCCAGACATAACTAGAAATTTCTCATGTGGTGTGCAAATAACTATAGTTCAGAAAACAACACTTCTTGTCTGAATTTTCACAAAACCCTGTGATGTAACCATAAATACACTGTACTGTCAGGAATTGGACCAAGGCCTAGTACATAGGCAATCCCAGGACCTGAAGAAAAGACTGCCTGGGTCCACAGCCCCTATTATTTCTACAGTCCCACACTGATATCAGGAACACCAATGATCATCAAAAATTCAAATTCACTTAGGATTTTCCCAAATTCTGACCTAGAATAATCAACTCCATCCCACAGAGCAATCTGGAGCCATCATGCTGTGGATCATGAAAGGAGCTGAAAACACAAATGCAACTCTTTCTTTTTCCCACCAGGTATCAGTAGCTCAGGTTTAGTAGTGTTTACTCTGCCTGTACCTTTGCAGTACAGAAACCTTAAGGCAGTTACCTCAAAACTTAGGAAAATATCTACTGATATTAGGTTGCCCCATAGAGAGATTTTCCATCAAAGGAAAAATCACGGAGAAGAGGAACTAAATATGAAATGAGAAAAAACTGCTGAGCTAGCTTTTACCATAGAAGCCATTAACCATGTTGGATTAGTGAGCTCTTCCAAAGCCACATCTGCCCTGTTAAAGCTTTAAGGGCCATGTGCCAAAGTGAAAATTAAATAAGGCAATGAAAATACTGTGCCCAAATGAATTTGGTTTTATTTCTACAACACAGAGTGGGGCCTCTGTACTATAAAACAGCCGCAGAACGACTTTGCCAAGTTGTGGCGGTTTCCCAGAATGCATTAAAAACTCAGGAAGCCTCCACCATCTCTACTAATGATGCAGGCTACTACATCATAAAATGACTTCTATTCTGACTTTTAGGGAAAGGCCCATTTGGTGAAATTTTCATCAAGCAATGTAATATTTACATGTCAATTTCAGTCTAGTGTATTAGACATGGTTTAAAACTGCAACAATAAAAGTCTCAGAATGCCTGTGGTAATCAAAAAAGCCTTCCCGTCTTCATTGCCTCTTTTCCTTCCAATATTACTAAGTATCTTGCTCTACACAAAAAAAAGACATTTTCGATCTGAATTTTTTAGGAAAGGACAAAGGATGTACACCCATGGAATTAGATGATGTATTCAAATGCTACTATGACATTTCCTATTCTGCTCATTGAAGTTATCAAAAGTCTTTAGCCATAGATTACTTTCAGTTGCTTCAGGTATTAAAGTCTAAATCATTTAAAAAGTCTCTTACAAGTCTTTTTTGGTATAAATAAAACTTAGGATATCTTCAATGATTTGGCAGAGTGGTAAATCTGAATTATGAATTATTCGTTTTACTTGCTTTATTTCTGGAATTACTATCTCTTTTTTCCCTTCAAGTATATTCAGTAACTCAAACCAGATCAAAAATATACTTACTAAACTATTCCAATGAATACAAATCATAAAAAGATTTCTAAGTTGTAAAATATATATTTATTCTTAGGTACCTAAAACAGTTTGTTCACTGGATTACTAAGACATTTTTAGCAAAATCTTCCTTCTATTTTTTCTTTTTTCAGTAGAAAACCCAAATTGGTAGACTATTACATTTTAAAACTTCTAATATAAACATTTCAAAAAGCTGGATAAAATGTTTAAAAAGTTCTTTTTCAACACCTAGCTTAACTTGATAAAAAGGTGGAGTCAAGGAGACTTTCCAGATGATAAATATCAAGAGGGTATGGAAACCAGTGTTCCATGCATATGAAATAACACTGAAGGTACCCAGGGAGACAACATCAGTACTATTAAACTAGAGACCTAATTTTTTTTTTTTTTTTGTACCAGGGATTGAACTCAGGACCTTGCACTTGAGAGGCAGACAGTGGCACCACTGAGCTAAATCCCTGGCCTAGAGACCTAATTTTTAATGCTCATATAGAGATTGAAAAGTAGCATGGGACCATTCATTCTACTTAGGACTGCAGCAAAATGGCTTAATACTAAATAGCTACCTATTCCATTGAATTAGTGGCTTTGTAGTACAGGCAGTGATCAAATGCCTAGGGAAGGACCTGGTCACAACTCAGACCTCAAAAAACAATAGATAAAGCTCAACTTGCTAAAATTTAATTTACAATCCATTAACAAAACACATGGGAAACAAATGTATCTAAGCAAAAGCCAGGAGGCATGATAAACAAGAGGATTTGATTTTGCAGAATTTTATGTAATAGGATAGCAATACCTTTCTAGGTAAGCTGGAGTAGTTTGTGGCAGACTAATACTCCTTATGAGGACCACAGGAAAAGCTGGAGAAAAACAAGAATTATATATTTGGCAATATCATTGGAGGACCACAGAAGCAAAGTAATGAAATTCCCAAGGTCTGAATTTTGGTGAAAGTGGAAGCATGAACTGATTGCTTTTTCCATGGACCAATTGCTAGTTTGAGGAATAAGGCAAAAGGCCAAAAACTGGTTGATAGGTTTATTGGTTGGTTGATTCATTGGTTTTATTTGGTAGAGCTAAGGATTGAACCTAGTCTTCTTGCATGCTAGGCAAGCACTCTACTACTGAGTTTCACCTCAACCCTAAACATTTGGATTTTGCCTATGCAGAGAAATCTTTCCAGGAATAGAAAGTCTACCATATATTTGGTATTCTAAAAAGACGAAAAATAATTGGAGACTTGATGGTTTTCTTCTCAAGATATCTGTAAAGTTCTGAAGGTGTGCAGGGAAAGGGGCTGAATGAAGATCTGCCAAGGAGTGAATTCAGACAGGCAGAGCAGAATCTTCTGGAAACCCATGGTGTCAAGGAGGCAAAGACTAGAGTTCAAGACTGACCAGACAGAAGTCTCAGAAGAATGCTCTAAGAGGACTCTGAATAGCAGCAGAAATTTCAACCCAATTTTGAATCAGGTTAGTCTGACCAGATTAATGTGCTTAATCTCAATACTGACTTGCACAGAAAAGAGCAAATTCTCCAGAGAGAATATAATATCATCTGACGCTTATGATTTAATAGACACATTGCCTAGCATTCAATTAAAAGTGACTTTCAGTTTCCAGAGGCTACCCCCATTCTTTGAATTATGTTTTCCTCCATCTTTAAAACAAGCAATTGCATCATTCTAACATCTGTTCATCATCTCATCTTCCTTGATTTTTCTGCCTCTTTTTTCTATCTTTTAAGGACCCTTGTGATTTTATGAGCCCACCTAGATAATCCAGGTAAACTTCCTGTTGTAAAATCCTTAATCACAAATGCAAAGTCATTTTGCAATGTAAGGTACCATACCTATTGGTTCCTGGCATTAGGACATGGAGATTATTAGAAAACTATTGTTTTGTGTACCACTAGAATAAAACAAAAACAAAACAATAATGAAATATCATTATACAGCATATATGTTTACACATTTTTGGATTAATATGTAGAATATTAGTTATTTTGGAGATTATTTTGAAGGTATCATTTATTGGCATCTACCCTAGAAAAAATATCACAAGTACACAAGGAGATAAGTTCAGAGATGTTTACTGCAGCACTATTAGTAATAGAGGAAAAGGGAAATATCTGTTTCTTGGTTGAAGAAAAGTAAATAACTATGTTTTATTTGTGCAATGGAACAATTGTGTGTATGTATGTTTTGCTATGACTTTTTATTAGTACATATTTGTAGTACATAAAGTTTACATTCCTTGTGTGGAGTTGGTACATATACAT
Organism: Heterocephalus glaber; assembly: GCF_000247695.1. Next base: position 20,868,349 of record NW_004624730.1, on the reverse strand, counting down.
AACATCTTAATTATGAATTCTGTATGTTAAATAAAACAAATTAACTAAACCTCTAGAACAAAAAAAGGAAAACATTGTTTAATTATAAATATAAAAATCATTTTAAAAATAAAAACTAAAATAAAATTTAAAAATCATTTTAGTTAGAAAGATGGAACTAGCATCTGGCTTTAAACTTATATTTGTAAGAAGCATGTACATTTTCAAATACACATCATAATAATATTTTGTATATATATATATGATACATATCATAGGGTAAAACCCCAAAACCAGGTTAGGTTTGTCTCAGGAGAAGGAGGAGGTTGAAGGAATACAGGAAGGTCATTAGATATAGCTGTATTAGTTTTTAATTTTAGTAATTAGTGAAATGTTAGCCTCTTTAATCTTAAATGAAGTTCATGGATGTTTGTCTTATTATTTTCTAATTTTACATTTTTTTCAATAATTAAAAGTATGTCTTAATGATAACTCTTATTTCATTCTCTCTCTAAATTATCATAACCACGAAATTAAAGGAATTAAATTACAGATTGACATAAGAAGCTGAACCACATGTATATTAATGAATAAATCATAAAACTGAACATAACGCAAGTGGTTAGAAAATAGTCCTAAAAAAAGGAGTTACTGGGAAGGGGATTTAGCTCAGTGGTTCTGCTGCCTGCCTCGCAAGCACAAGGTCCCGAGTTCGATCCCTGGTACCAAAACCAAAGAAAAGGAGTTACTAACTTGACTGTGTCATGTGCTAGAGGATTTCATCTGAAATTGTTCAAATTTTATGGAACTTCTAAAGAAAATTTATCCAGGAAGAAAGGCTCAAATATTTTATTATCTATAATTGTATTATATTATATATTTATTATCTATATTATATATTTATTATCTATAATTGTACTGACCATAAATGAGCAATTTCTCTAGAATATAGTAAAATAATTTGGCAACCTACCCTATTATTTCCCTTTTCATCACCCATAATGAGCAATTTTTTATCAGAGCATCACCAGTCTCTCCCTCTCTCCCTCTCTCTCTCCCTCCCCTCCATCATAGCCTTATTCCTGACATTCTATTTGTACAACAGCCACTTGTCTATGGCAAAAAATGTGAAGAAGAATTTACTCACAAACCCAATTGTAGAATATAAATGCTAATTAAATTTCATATTATAATCAAATTGGGTCTCATAATACTTCACTTCACATTGGTGATTAAATTTCAACACATGAATTTTGGAGGACATAGCAATAGTCCATTGGAATAATATTTGCAACTGTATATGCTGCCTTCAAAATTCAAGTTCCAACAATGTGTGCTTTACCTTTGCAGATATTTCATTGCAAGACCAGATTTCTAGACCTCAGAAATGTCAAGAAGGAAATAAGCTCCTGTTTTCCATAGAATTGATCTCCAGCCTTTTGATATACATTTTTCTTGGTCTTAGCAAGACATCTTGGTAAGCAATTTGCATTTGGTTTTCAGTGTTAGTGCAAGGACAAACTAAATGGGTTTCTACATGGCTTTTTGTACCCTAATATCTGTTACTCAAAGAATTAGGAAGAAGCAACTATGGAAATGTTTCTATTTGTCAAATACATTTATGTATAGTATATATAGAACTTGGAAAATAGCCAGATAAAATAGTTTTGGGGTACCAGTGAGCTCTACATGAAGGTGATTTGGGTCTAAATCCTTTCATTATACTATATACATAGGCCTCCGTTTTGACTAATGAAGAAAGGTAGTGTTCTTGGAACCAAAGATTTATATCTCTTTAAGGCAATTCCCACTGATCTCTTTCCCTAGTACATACTCTGATAAATGGTGATGTAGGCCTTTGGGAGAGATTTAGAAAGTTTGCTGTATATCTCTGAGCTATTCACCCATCCTTCATCAAGGAAACTTTCCCTATTTTCAGAAATTCTTGGTCTGCAACACACTAAGGTTTAATATTTGTACAGAAAACTGTAACTCAAGTCAGACTTCTGTTCACTAGACTTTTTTAAATAATAAAAATAAAATAGTATTCTAACAGATTTCTCATCTTTTTCCAGCTTAGGAATCAATAAGCAGCTACCTCCTACCAAAAGTACACCAGATTAAATCATTCTAATGATTAAATCTACCCCTTTATCAATTTCCACAACCATGTCAATACCATAGGCTTTTAAGTTCTGTTAGGAAGAATCTACCACTCCAGGACTTAGTCTTTGCATTTGAGATGAAACATTTCAATGGCAGTGTCTCCTATCAGCATCCGAAATCAACAAGATAACAGTTGCTAGGGGACTTTTCAAAGATGATGGGTCTGCTGTCAGCAACACATTTTTGAAGAAAATCTCTTTCAGGGCCCTATTGAGAATCATAGGGGGTAAATGAATGTGCTGCATATGAGCAATCCATTTCAAATTCATATCTCCCTAAGTCTGGATTCCTTCCTAATCAAAGCCCTGACTTTCACATAGAAGACTTGACAAGAATATCAGTGTATCTGAAAAATAGTGCCAAATGCAGGACGAAAATTTGAATTTGACTTTGAGCCCTATATTACAATTGATAAAATAGTTTCAGCAAAGAAAAATTCTATGGTCTCCTCTATCTATCAAGAATTTTAGACTTTGAGACCGTAATTCTTGAAATTCCCATATGCCATAAGAAGCAAACACTTTTTCTGTAATCCTTGAGTTCCTTATACCTCTGCATACAGTTCCTTGGCTATGACCCTGGTTCCCTCAAAGACACACCTTCTATGAGTACTTCATTCCAGGTGACCACAGATGAAAATTAGAGGGCTGTTTCACTGCATGTCTCAAGAGCCTTTCATGTTAGCTGGACTTCAGAACATTCAGGTTGAATCAGGACAGAAAACCAATTCCAAACTTCTTGTTTTCCTTTTATCATGTTTTCTACAATGACTTCTGTAATCAGTCTCTATTAGCGAGGGTTCTTGGCTATAAGAAAAACAAGCTAGTTTAATGGCTTAAGCACAAAAGGAGTTCATTATAAAGGTACGGACAGCTGGAACATTTTTGAGATCTATAAGGGAATAGATTAAAGGTTAAGATTTCATAAATAATGCCCACAACTGTACCATAGAATCACCTCAGTGAGTGAATAGCCACTGCCACCAATACAACTAGCAAGTTAAAACTACAGTTTACATGACTGCCAGTAGTAAGATTTTATTTCCATCTAACACTAAGGGTGTTTCTGTGCCAGAAGTTTTATCTTGGAGGCAATTCATGCCTCACAACTAAGAGATTAAATGCTGTATTAACTAAGAAAGCTAGTGAAATAGATTCTTCATGGAGTCTTCCTTATGTTACTCCTGAGTCACAGTCAGGCACTAATGATAATATCAACATTTCAGTTTAATTACTCAAAAATGCATTTTCAATTGCCTTTTTCTATTGGTTCCCTAAGAAAGAATGATGGATGTTATCATATGATGTAAATATCATTGCGGAAATCAAAAAATCTGGAATCAAAGTTCACTTTTACATTTGTAGAGTCTTTGCAGTCACATCATTCATTTTTATGAGAATAATGATTTCTACCCCAGTGTTGCTATGATCATTATACAGTAGTACCTTGGTTCATGAACACTTTTGTTTCTGAACAGTTTGATTCTCAAAGTGTTTTGCAAAATTTTGTTATTGTTTGCAAACACTGCATCAGGTCATGAACACAACTGTGGCCATCTTTCCTGCACCACTACAAACACAGCCATCTTTTCCAGAATTGTGGAATGAATCAAATTTGTGAACCGAGGTACTACTGTATTCAATACTTGGTTGCATTTCCAGCACTCTGGGAAGCTAAAGCAAGACGAGCATAAATTCAAGGACAGCCTAGGGAATGGAGTGACTTACTGAGATATTGTCTCAAAATAAATTTTAAAAGGGCTGACGGTATATTTTTGCAAAAAATATGAATATGATGCTATGTTATACTTCTGTAATCCATGTAATTGAGAATCAGGATTTAGAATCAAAACAGAAAAGGCAATGAAACTGTAATACAGTAAGTCCTCAACTTACGAATGAATTCCATTCCAGGAGAACATTCATAGCTCATTTGTAAGTCTGACAAACTCTTATTCCCTTTTGACAAAAACATACAATGTAAAGTATAAACACACACAAATACAGTAAGTCCCTGACTTTTCTGTCTTTTTTTGGTACCAGGGATCAAACTCGTGACCTTGCGCTTAGAAGGCAGGAGTCAGAACCACTGAGCTAAATCCCCAGCCACCCTGACTTTACTGTACTATTGTGTATTATCACACTGTACAGTGAGCACACAGCAGCACAACTTGACATTGTCCAGCAGACATTTGAGCTGCTTCCATGATTTGTTTGTATCTGGAATGTTCATAACTCAAGGTCCATTTTTACCTGTAGAAGTTTGCAACTTGAATGTTCATAAGTTGGAGACTTAATATTTTGAAATGGTTAATAAAACCCTTGTAATCTTGAATGGGAATTGAGTGGACCAATGTTAAGTCATGATGAATTTTCCTTTTATGATCTATGTTCTGACTCTGAATATGAAAAATGCCAAGAAAGAATAACCATCCTATTCATACTGAACACTCTCAGGACCCATATTATGGTCACCCCACACTGTTCCCCACCAATAGGAATCAGGGGTCTTTGGAGAAATGGTTGATTTCAGGTTTGGTAAGAAAAATTTACAAAATGATGTCTATGTACTTTATTACACAACACAGCAAGTAAATTCTGTAAGACTACTAGGTTACTGTTAAAGGAACATAGAAGTCAATTGGAAGGGGGTTTACACTGGTGAAACATGGGAATTTTAAGCATTAATAAAAATAATAAGTGAAATATTTTGAAATATCATAAATGTTTAAATCTATGTGTATATAATATAAAAAATAAAGTATATAAGTTATAAGTGAACCAACTCATAATTTTGAAAGATAAGAAGTTAATTATAGATCAGAACATCATCATTTTTTAAACCATGATGGATCTAGGCATTGCTCTTCAATTGCTTCTAATACTACAAAAGATAAGAATCCAGATTATGTGTACTTCTTGAAATCAGCCCTGTCTCTCTTCAAGACTCTAGATCCAAATGTTTCCTTTTGGGAAATACAGATTTTTATATTCAACACACCAGAGAGGCATTTGGCAAAATTAAGACTAAAAAGTTCTATGAGGAAAATGAAGCATATTTTTTCAACACATATCTGCAGAAGAGAGGAAAACCATAGAAGGTATTTAAGAGTAATATCAGCACATTCCTATATGAAGACCTTATTTCAGCCTTGATTTGAACAAACAGTAGGAAAAAAATATAACATTCATAGAAGTATTAGAAATTCTCACAGTAAACTTGTTTTTTGATGGTATTGAGGAACTACTGTCAATTAAATTTTTGACACTTTAAAAAATCTTAACAATCATACTTAAAAAAAACCTTTTGTTTTAAAAATAATAATAAAATGTATAGGGGAAATTATATTTTTGGAGGGATTTGCTTGAAAGTAATTTGTGAGAAAGAAATTGGTTTGGGTATAGGTGAAACAAGATTGGCCAAAAGTCAATAATTATAACTAAAGGACAAGTACATATAGGAGTATATACTGTCTACCTTTGTGTAGATTTATAATTTTTCATACTAAAAATTTCAAAAGAAGGTCACTACTTAATGAGCCATATAATTCTAAAGAATCAAGTCTGTATTTGAGTTCGACTAACTCATTATGTGTGATTTTTTTTTACATTCTGCCATCTTAATTCTTAGCTTTTAGAATCCCTGTTTTATACATACTGAATACACTGAATCTGTATTTATAATTTTTTGTGACACGACTAATCCAATTTTTTCCAACTTGTATTCATTCCTCAAAAACAATTCTAGCTTCTATCACTAACACTTTATAGGATTGCTCTTCTTCAGGTCACCAGTATGCTCTATATTGCCAAATCCAATGGCTACATTTCTTTCTTTGTAGTACACAGACTTTGCAGTATTTGGCACAATTGAGAACATATTCCTTGTACAAACGTTCTCTTCACTTGCCTCATGACTTCATATTATTTGGGATTTTTCCCTTGCCTCTCTGCCTTTCAGTTTTAGTCTCAGTTTTTTCTTTTATACTCAATCTCTTCCTTGCTGATACTTGGGACTATTTCTAAATTTTAAAGGTATGCTCTCATTATATTTCATTAAGCCTTTTAATGGCTTTAAATAATCTCTAAGTGCTTAAAAAATCAAATATGATATTAAATCTCTCCTTTGAAAACCACCTTCTTAATTGATGTACCAACTTGAATATATTTATGAATAAATGCTTGATGTTTACTGTTAGCTCCCTTGTTAATTCTGTTGCCATCACTTGGGGTTGTAACCTGAGCTAACTGACCTTTTACTGTATTGCATATCATTTTATTTTACTACATTAAAATATGGGGAAAAAACTAAAATAATTTTATATTTGTTTGCATTTCATTTATTTTCTTTCTCACCACTTGAATAAGCTTTGTGAATGCAGAAACTTTTCTGTTTTGTTTACTGTTTTATCTTTAGTGCCTAAAATGCTTCTAGACGTCTAACAATAATTTAATAAGAATTTTTAGACAAAAAAATAAATGTTGTCTTGCTTTGGTTTGTTTTCTAAGAAATAAGCTGCATATACTAAAAGGTCTATTAATTACTAACAATAATTGCTTCTTTATGCTGCATTATGTTTTGCAAATATTTTCACTCAAAATGTCTCATGCAATGATCACAGCAACAATGGGGGTAGAGATCAATATTCTCATTATAAAAATTATATAATATATATTATATATAATATATAATTATATTGTATATATGAATTATTCTCATTATAAAAATAAAGAGTGCTATCTCACTGGTGTAAAAGTTAGCTTTGATTTCAAATTTTCTGATTTCTGCCCTGATATTTCACCACATCCATCATTATTTTCTAGAGAACCGATAAGGAAAGGCAATTGAATGCAATCTGCAAATGAAAAAAATTGTAGAAAGTATATATTCATATCTGAATTCACAAATTCAGTAGAGTTTTTCCTGTTGCTATATTCTTAACTTCTAGTAATAAACGATGTATTTAGATTGCTATATTCAATGGCATATAGCATTATTTTCACCTGTACATTTAAAATAATTTCTAGAGAAAATTTTGTGAATCATATGACTGGATCTAAATAATAACAATCAGGGTCATAATAAGCATAGTACTAATACCTTTCTTTGGTACTTTTTATATTGTCAATGTATTTCTATGATATCTGCATTTTTTTCATACAAACTATAATGTAAGATTATTAAATCTTTTTATCAATTTAGGATATTTTTAAATAAATGGCCTGAAGATGGCCATGCATTTGAACCAGGCTCAGTGAAAAGCCAAAAATAGACTGTTCAATTTATCTCTGTGCCCACTCTGAGTAGGCATTATCTTTAAATTCTCTGCAGTATTCTCTGTGCCTTAATTCACCCTCTCACTCTGTCCCTCTCCCAACTACACAACCTCTTTATGACCTTCTTGAGTCCAATATGTTCATTTTAACAGGTCCAATACAATTAGGAGCTAGAACATGCTTTCAGCAATCTGTGATATTTCTTCTGCTATTTACATTTAATTACTTTTCTATAACCCTTAAAGAACTCACACCATTAAGCATTGGGCATATTGGCCTGAACTTTTGACTTTGCACCAACAACTAATTATATGCATTAGAATTAGAGTAGTACCCTTACCCAGAACATTGCTTTTCAATTTCAGTTACCTATGGTCAACCACAGTCCAAAATTCTTCATATTTCTCTAGATGCTCAAGAAAGTAATTCACACTTGTATAATTTTTGGTATAGCATATAGCATATAGTTACAATTTTCTAATATTTATTGATGTTAATCTTTTACTATGCCTAATTTTATGAGCTAAACTTTATCATACTAGTGCACGTATAGGAAAAAACAGCACACATAGTGTACACTGCTATCCACAGTTTCAGGTCTACTGGGGTCTTGGAATTTATCTCATATATTTAAGGAAGGACTAATGTATTCTGATAAAATTACCCCCCAAAAAAGCTTTAGAAGTTATTGGAGTCTCAGAACACAGTTTGAAGGTGGGAAGTCTAGTGTGGGAATTGTGTACAATTCACCTGAGGTGCATAATGGACAATCTAGTCAATACAAGATGAAATCTATTTTTAAACTAGACAGTTGCATCCTCTCATTGATCAATATTGCAGAGAGCTTCCAACTCACCTATATTAAGTCTTATTCTGTTGAAAACAAACTCAGAAGACTATATTCAACTGTGGGAGCCTGAAACAAGAGGATCACAAGTTTGAGCCCAGCTTGGACAACTTAGCAACTTTTGTTTCAAAAAAAAAGCTTTTAAAAAGACTAGGGATCTGCACCTGTGCAGTGTGAATGGAACCTACCCATCATGGCATTCATCCTCAATCAACTCCACCTCTTTAGATTCTATACTCTGGCAGCTGCCACATGCCAATTTAAATCCTGCTCTGTGTTTCCCCCAGGGTGGAAAAGTAGAGTCACTGGCCATATGACCAACCTGATCATGAATGAGGCCAATGCCCCAGGAACAAGGGCAAGCATCAGAGAGTTGGCAGCTCCAGGGATAAATAACAGACTAGGCCAGCAGCAGTAGCCCCAGCAAAAGCCCACAACTACTGTAAATTACAAAAGCAGCCAAGGGTTTTACCCTGATAGTGACTCCTTCACAGAAAGCTAGAGTTGGAGAAGTGATCTAGCGAAGTGCCCTCAGTATTGCCAGAGTGTTTAATCAGGAAATACTTTGGAGAGAAGTTAATTGTTTAAAACCCAGCCATAGAACAACTACAGAACAATTCCACTTCAGGATTTCCAGTGTTATCTTCCCACTGTGACTGGGTGAGAAACAGCCACAAGAGATAGCTGGGGAGAGAATGCAGGCAACACATATACTCCCTGAGAAGTTTAAACTCAGGCCAGGAAGGAAAATGATCCCATCCTCCATGGTGAGAAACTAGGCCCAGAAAGTGTGGCTTTCAGAAGCAGCTGGATCTGAAAGTGCTGGCATTAAGTCCAGCAGTCTATTTGAACCCCTGGTGGGCTGCCTATTTCCAGAAGAAACCAGCCATCTAATTGTTTTCCCCATCTACCAACATGAGCAAGGACATGCCTCGGCATGGACACTTTCCACAGTCTGGGAGTGTACAGACAGAGGGTCTTCTGGGAAGGAGGATAACCCACAAATCCACAGGCTATATTGCTAGGCAGAAAAATCATGACTTGCTAGAGTACAAGACTGGAAATTCTGGAAAGAAGACACACATTCAAAAAAACAGAGGAATTGGGAAGGGTCTCTTTTTTTCTTTCTTTTTCCTTCATTTTTTTTTTTGAGGGGATGCCTTTTTTCTTCTTTTCTTTTCTCCATTTAACTTTTTTCCTTCTCATTTTTCCCCTTCATTTTGTTTTCTGCTTTATTCTTCTCTTTTGTCCTTTTCTGGTGCTTTTATCTAATGTTTTTAATTTCCTTTTACTCCTCAGCAGGATTTTTTATCTCATTTTTCACTCCTCTCTTTCATCTTCCATTGATTAATTTTTCTTTCTTTCTTTTTTTATTTTTTGGTACCAGGGATCGAACACAGGTCCTTGTGCTTGTGCAGCAGGTGGTGGAACCACTGAGCTAAATCCCCAGCCCATTGACTAATTTTTCAAATTCTTTTTTATTCTCAAATTCCCCACCCCCTTTATCCTTAGTAATATAACACCTAAGCTTTATGAATCTTTGGATAATTAATTCTATTGTTCCAGAGATATAGCTGTTCTATGTAGTGGATATTTACTGTGTTCAATATTTGACTTGTAATAATATTAAAACTATAGATCTCTTGTGTATGGCTAAGGGTACAGTACTGGTTCTTAAGATATGTCAATATCCAGTTTATTTTGATACTATTACTGTTGCTAATTTTATTGCTATTGCTAAGGTAAAATAGTTGTTGCTATTGATTGGTTTTCTCTGATGCCAATATCTGGATTGCCTTTGCATCATTAGTAATGCAGCCCATTCATGGAAAACTGGGCATTGAGCTAATATACTGCAGCCTCCCTTCTCAAATAAACCAAAGTGTTTTATCTTGGGACAGAACCAAAGGCCTATAGTTAGCCATTCATAGAGTGCATCACCCAAAAGCAGACATTCTCTAAAAGAGGTCTCCATATTAGAACAAAGTCATCCACTACAATCAAACTGAAAACATTGGCACATTCACAAAAAATAGAAACATGAGAAGACTAGGCAATAAAATGCCTCCAAAAACTCCCAACTGTGCCAAAGCTGATATGTGGGGTTTCAAGGAGGAAGAAATCAAGAACCATACAATCACATTATTTGAAAAGATGATATTATGTTAAAAATCAGAAAATAGCACAAATGATATAAAATTCTGTTTATAAAAATAATAACAGAAAACTTTCCAAATATGGAAAAATAATTTAACGTACAGATAAGGGAGGCATATAGAACCTCAAATAGTAATGATCAGAAAAGAACCTCTCCACAACACATCATAGTCAAGATCTCAGAAGTTCAACACAAGGAATGAATCTTAAAAGCTGTTAGTGAAAAAGCAATGGATCACCTATAAAAGTGAGCCCTCTAAAATTACAGCAGACCTTGCAACACAAACCTTGAAGTCCAGAAGAGGTTGGAGTAAAGTCTTTCAAGCCATAAAAGAAAACAACTTCCAACACAGACTGGTATATCCTGCAAAACTATCTTTCAAATTGATGAAGAAACCATGCCTTTCTATGACAAAGAGGACCTTAAGAAATTCATGACCACCAAAGTAGCACTCAAAAAGATTCTCAAGGATATCCCAGAAAGAGACAATGAAGCTAACAATGCCAAAACTTCTAATAGAATGAATACACCAGGCAGGATAAGCAGTTAAGTAGAAGGGAAAAGGGGAATCAGCAACAGGAAAATAATGCAATGAGAGGAATAAGTCAATACACTCAGTAGTAACTCAATATGAATGGTTTCAATTCACTAAGTGAAAGACACAGATTGGCAGAATGGATCAAGAAACAAAATCCAGTTGTATGCTGAATACAATCCATTTATTTCAAAAAGTAATTCGTAGACCTAAAAGTCAAAGAATGTTTCATGCAACAGGAACCTGAAAACAAGCAGCAGTAGCTATTCTATTTTCAGACAAAGTGGACTTCAAGCCAAAACTGATCAAAAGAGGCAAAGAAGGTCAACACAAATTGAATAGGGGAACAATTCAACAGGAAGGGATTACTATAAACATGTATACACTAAACATCAGCACACGAAAATTCATAAAACAAACCCTACTGGACATAAAAGATCTAATAAACTTTAAACAATTCTACTGAGGAACTTCAATACCTAACTATCACAAATAGACAAATCAATTAGGAAAAAAAATCAACAAAGAAATATGAGCATTGAACCAAACTTTGGAACAAATGGACTTAATAGATATCTACATAGTGTCCACTCAACTACAACAAAATACACGTTCTTCTCAGCAGCACATGAAACTTTCTCCAAAATAGTCCACACCCTAGATCATAAAGCATGCTTAAGTAAATGATAAAAGCAAAATTACCCCATGAATATTATTAGATCACAGCAAAATGAACCTGGAAATCAATGGGAAAAGAAACAACAGAAATTATCCAAATAAATGCAAATGTGAAAATTTACTCTTGAATAATCACATAGATCAATGGAGCAGAATAGAGGATGCAGAAACAAACCCCAGGTGTATTCAAATATCTGAACTTTGACAAATGAGCCAAAAACATACACTAGAGGAAAGACAGGCTCTTTGATAAATAATTTACCATGCACTAAATCAAAATGAAAATAGATCAAAAGCCTAAATCTTAAAACAGAAACAATGTGTTGGAAGATAAAATAGGCAAAGCTCTTGAAGATTTAGGCATAAATGAGAACTTTATAAACAGGACCCCAATGGCACAAAAAATAACATCATGGATCAGTAAATGAGATCATATCAAATCAATCAACCAAGAGAAATCAACAGAGAAACCAACCAACCAAGTGAAGAGACAACCTACAAAATGGAAAAAAAGTTCTTGCTAGCTATTGCTTTAATAGAGGATTCACATCTCGACTATATAGAGAACTAAAAAAAATTAGACTCACAAAAATAAAAAAGGGAATCAAAATATGGTCAACTGAAATGAATAGGCACTTCTCAGAAAAAGTACAAATATCCAATAAAAACATGAAACAATATTCAACAGCTCTGGCCATTAGACAAATACAAATTAAAACAATACTGAGATTCCATCTTACCCCAGATATAATAGCCACCATCAAGAAATCAAATAAGAAATGCTGGAAAGAAGCTGGGTAAAAGGAAGGGGAATGCTGTATTAAATTAAGTTTACTCCACAAATATTCTCCCAGGCTCCTGCCATTTGTCTTCATGATCCCACTGTACAGCACAAACCACAATTTCGCCTTTTAAACTAGGCTAATAACTTGATTAATTTCATAATTGATGTCTTTTTGGATTATGATTGGCACCAATTAGTCTATCACTGGTCTAGAGTCTAGATTCTGGTGTTACTACAATGCCAGAAACACTTCCAATTCATTTTTTTGTTTGTTTGTTCGTTCTTTTATTGGTACATTTTAGGAATACAATTCATTTACATTTATCATTGGGTGTTAGTACCTGTACATGATATATCTTGGTTCTTTTTTTCCCCCCCATTACCTGTGCACCCTTCACCCCCTCCACCCTTCCCTATTTACATAGATTTCATTTCCATTTTTTTTTCTTTTCTCATAGTTTTTCCTTTCCCTCTTTTCCTTTCCCCTTCCCCTCCCTTCACTCCGTCTTTGGACCTTTTTTCCTATTTCAAATTATCAATTATTCATTTTAATCATTTTAACCCTTGTTTACACTATC
>NW_004624730.1:20836886-20850343 GCF_000247695.1 Heterocephalus glaber | reverse complement strand
CCCTTATGGAATGATTGCTTCTCAGAGGTGTCTTCCAGATATAGCTGGTCTTTAAGTTTTGAGTCTCTAATGACTCTAAGGCTATCTCATTTTCCTTTTACAAGGAAGGTTCATTGACTAGATCAATACCAACACCTTAGCCCAAGTGATACAATAAGCAATACCATAGCATCAAGTACATCTTAGAAAATGACAATTTGTGAAAGTTATTAATCTATCACCTTTAGCTGTGTGAATTAAATCAAGATCGAGGACCAACCCAACATGTAGTGAATAAATTCTTCAATATAACAACTTTACCCTTTGGGATGAGGAGTTAGAAGGGGTTGGGCAGGGAGTGATATAAGGAAAGAAGGGTAGAGGATGGTTAGCAGTGTGGTCGGAGGACACAGGTGAGAAGGAAAAAGAGAATAATAGGAAAATAAGAACTATGAATGAGGACCAAAACAGGGACAAAAAGGGAAGATGAGCAATGTGGGAGAGCAAGAGAATGAGTATTAGAGAGAGAGAAAGGAAAGAGAAAAGAAAGAAGAAAAGAAAAGAAAAAAAGCAGAGAAAAACAAATATTTGCAAAGAGTAGGGAAAAAAATTAAAGATAAGAGGAGCAAAAGAAAAGAAAAGAAAAACAAAATAATAAAACTAATTTTGGGAATAAAAAATAACCATGAAGATGAAGGACCTCCTTCATGGTATGTCTCTGCTGTCACAATAGACAACGTGAGTTGCAGTGTGCAGTTATAAGTCAATGAGTCTCAGCAAGCTAGTCTCAGACCCATGAGATTCAGGCAGATTTTTGGCTGCAAGTCCCAAGTTGAGCTCCCTGTCCTCCTGTAGGGTTGAACTCTGCAGATTTGTATTGCAGGTTCCAGCTGCCCTTCCCCTGAAAATAGTCTTGGTCCTGATGGGAGGTGAAGATGACTCCAACTTACCCAGTACAGTGGTCTGGTGGTCCAGTGTCCTTTGCATCATTGTAGTGTGGAACCAGGTGGCTGTACAGAGGAGCGGGGGGTTGGGGGGCGGGTTGTCCAGTGGATTGTTGCCAAAGTGCGGGTTGATTCAGCGCTTTCTGGGTGACTCCAGGCGTTGCTATGGCGCCTGCAGGCAGCAGGCTGAATCGGCGCGTTCCGTGTCTCCTCCAATTTATTTTTCTGAATCTTTCTTTAAAAAAAAATTAGAACCTTTTGAGTTTTAAATGTTCTTCACTTTGGCTTTGACATTCTGAAATTTCAAAGTGATAATTATTGACGGACACTTGCTGTTTCTTACTAGAAATATAATAGCCTTTTAAAATCCTGAAATGTCATTATGATTTGATAATTTTCTCCCATATATCTATATGGGAGAGGGGATGGGAATTGAATACAGGGCCTTTGGACTGAGCTACATGACCAGCCTTGTTTTTATTTTGAGACATAGTCTTGCTACACTGCTCAGGCAGGACTCAAATTTATAATCCTCAAATTTACAATCCAGCTTTCCAGAATTCTGGGATTACAGGCTTGTGTGACCACACCTGACTGAGTTTCTCATTTCAATTTGTCTTTACAATTTTAATTGCACATTTTAGAAAATATTTTACAAATTATCTTCCAAAACTCCTATTTTAACTTGTTAGCCTCTCATTTTTTACTTCTAAGAGCTCCTTCTTGTTATCTGCTTTCTCCTTATTTTATGTTTTCTTGCTCCTTATGTAATGTATACAATTTCTGTGAGGATCTAATTAGAGTGTAGGGTGAGAAATATCTGTAAATTTGGTTGTTTGTGTCTATACATATGCTTTTGCCTACTATCCTAATTGCCTCTGTTTCATCTGATTTTATCCTCTCTTTTCTAGCCACTCTGTTTTTTTCCCTCCCTCTCTCCTTTCCTCCCTCTCTTATAGAGCTCTCCGTGAAAGGTTTTCAAAAACTATTCCCTCACATTTAAGAACAAAATATAAAAATGATAACTGGAAGCTCTTTACTCATCACTGATTTGACAACTGATTAACTTTATCCTAACATGGTCAAATTAAAACCTAGGACTTTCACTGCAGACTCCAAATTTACCATATAGGACTTTTCTCCTAGGTTAGTCAATTTCCCAGAAAAATCAGTTTTCCAGCTGAGAATATTCTAGAGACCAATTAGGGGAAAGAATGGTTCCAGAACCTCCTAATGCAATGAGATTCCCATGGTTTAGAGTGGCTTTTCATAGTCACTCTCATATATGTTCAATAGTCTAATCAAAACTTGACTCAATCAACTGCTACAGAGAAAAAATTTTATTCCAGTCTTCATGATTGGAGTAAAATAACCCTGTGGGACTGGGAGGAGATCAAGTAGTCTAATTGATGCCTTCAAGACTTTTAGTTAATTTTTCTGCTTTCAGTCCAGCCCTATGCTTCAATGCTGAGGTACTGATACCACCTTCATAGTATTTTCTAAATTGCATAGGACAAATTTTCTTTGTTCTAGGTGATCCCTAAGCAGGCTTAAAGTAAGTTTTCTGTAGTTTAATAAGTAATTTACCACTTACCTACCAGCTTTCCAACATTTAAAATATTGGTTTCTATTTTTAGTCTACTATAGTCCTCTACATTATTCTTTATTTCTTTTTTTCTTGTAGGTTTTTAATTTTTTTATTCCCTTGGTATCATTTTAGTAAGATTTTGGGAACAATCAGAAATAAGTCAACACATTTAATTTAACATGTTTCATCTAGTTGTGGTCTCCATTTTAGGAAAATCATGCTTACAGCAGCTAGGCAAAGTGGGATGATGGTGAGAGGTGATGAAAATGATCAAGGTATGTTATGTGCATGTATGAATCTGCCAAAATTAAATCTATTAATCTTTATAACCAGTAAATTAGTGGGAATAGCTGGCAAAGTGGACATCATACACATGGGGCAGAGCTCCATATTGATGGTTTTAAGAACAATACTGCCACTGTGTGCAATAGAAACACTGCTTGTGCCACATAATGGCATTTTGGTCAACAATAGGACACATATATGATGGCGGTACCATAAGATTACAATGCAGCTTGTTATGGTTTATATCCAGGTGTCCTCGAAGAGCCTCATATGCTCAGAGATAGGGCTTTTGAAAGATGACTGAACCATGGGATCACTTTAGCTTATTTGCTGTTAGGAGGTGGGGTCTGGTTGGAAGAGGCAAGTGGTGTAGCAGGGGGCTACATCTCCCTTCCTAGATCCTCCCTTCACTCTGTGCTTCCTGGCCACCATGATATGAGCAGCATTTCCTCTGCTATGACCCTCTTTCATGCTGTCCTGCCAGGGAGCCAAAAAGAAAAATGTGAGCCAAAATAAACTTCTCTTCTTTTAAATTGTGTGTCAGGTTTTGGGTCCCAGCAAAGACAAAGTGACTAAGACAAAGCTGAAAAATTTCTATTGCCTAGTGTTGTTGTAGCTCTCATGTCACAGCACAGTGCCTTACTCATGTGTTTGTGATGAGGTTAGAGTAAACAAATCTACTAAGCTACTATTGTGATGTGTCACACATACAGTTATGTATAGTATATAATACTTGGAATGATAATAAATGATTGTGTTACTGAAGAAATAAATAAAAGAAATCATACAATGAAAAACAATCCAATAAGTTTATTCAGCAAGGAGGACTGACACTTCTTCTGATAGGCAGGCCTATAAACTCGTTAGTTGTAGAAATTATGTATAATTCATTCTTATGTCTGCAGCATACAGCCTTCTACTTGTTTCACAGTGGATTCACATTTATTATTTGCTCAATCATTAAGTGAAATTAATAAATAGATTTTTAAAATTAGCTTCTATTTGTAACTTTCCCCTAATAGTGACATCTTTTTAAGAAGCCAAAAATAAAACAATATTCCTGAAAAACATTCAGCATGTGGTAATGAAAAGAAGATTGTAAAAGTAGCAAAGTAGAAAAGTTTGATCCATGTGGTTCATATTGAAATGGAAAGGTCACAAAAATGTCACTACTATCATAGGTGAAAATAGTTGAGATTGATGAGATTCAATCCTATCTCCAACCCCCACAACCAAGCCAATTTACTCTTTGGGAAAACTTAAATTGATGTATTTGTGAAAGTAGTATAGTACCAAGAATGTGATAAAGATAATTTCAAGACAATAGGTGAATATCTTTTCATCTTGAATTAAAACTACAAATGGAAAAAAAGAGTTGGACTAATGATCTTGGGAAAAAATGGTATTAACATATAGGAATAGGTTCCTCTAGGCCACCAATCCTTAGGGAAATATTGGGCAAAACCTTGTCTCCACTTTCAACTCTCTGTCATCTTTCAACTCTATGTCATCTAACATCTGGCCAGTGTGTTACCTGGTGACAGTGAAGGACCAAAGGGCCCTCTGGACATATCCAGCTCATTTACATAGGCCAGTTGTACCAGACTCAATGGTCTCTTTTTAGCAAATAGCTAAAAAGAAAATGAATCCTTTCAACACTATAGTTGTGTTCAATAGTTCAGAGCCATATCTTCATTATGTTGATGGCTTGGAGAGAGCAATGCTTCCCAATTTTGTACTTGAGGCTTAATGTTATGCTGCATCAGTCAGATCACATTATATCAAGTTACAGACCAGGTCAGCACAAATGGTCATGTTCAGAGAAGTCTCTGACTTGCTGCCAAGCTGTTTGGCATCACTCAAGTTGTCATCAATTTCAATTACTTATAGATCATTTCAGTAGACATTAAGATAATTATTGGCTGTTTTCACAAGGGTAGGAAGCCAGAAAAGCACTCACTGAACTTCTGCATTCATCTATGAATTGAGGAACAGACACTTTGTATCTTAAAACAATATAATTCATGTCATGTTAATGTATGCACCATTTCAGTTTATATTCTATTATTCTACTCTTACATTATATATTTGGATAATTCATCCAGTTGATAGTATGCGTGCAGACTTGTATCTAAGGTATTTTCTCAGTGATTTTAAAATTTTTCCACTGAAGAATTTATTAGAAGATATATTATACCTGGTCACGTTACACTCAAACAACAATAAAAAATTAGGCTTCAAATTTGCCTTTTCAAAAAATGTGCATTGAACAATAGTGTATAAATATTCTCCATTTATAATGAATTACATTCTAAAAAGTTCATTCTAAAGCTGGTTACCTAAAATTACATTTTATATAGAAACAATACAATTATGAACCCTATAATCTACGGCCTTAATATTGTATTAATACAGTGGACCCTTGACTTAAGCACTCAATTCATTCGCAAGGGCTGGTTGAAATAAGTTGGTCAATTGAAGGCTCACACTCATCTACACAACCTTCAAAGTCTCTCTCTGCAACACAGGCAGATCTGTGTCCTTACAGAGAGTGGTCCAGGATTTCACAATTAACCCCACACAGGAAAGGATGTTTTAATGTTCCTTCCAGATCTCTTTAAGGGTTAAATCTGTATCTGAGACCATCTGGAAGCACAAGCAGCCGGCATTCCGGTCATAACTCAAGGCTCTGGTCATAAGTTAAAGGTAAAATTCTGGTTTTAACCCAAGTTGTTTGTATGTCAGGTCGGCTGTAACTTGATGGTCCACTGTATTCTCTTTTGTCCAATATATTGTTCTGTCATATATTCTGCCAGTTTCCTAGAATAGATAAAGGCTTCTACACCTCTATTTTCAGCAACATATCCTTCTTGAGCTCCATTCTTATGTATCCACCTGTCTATTAAATATTTTCCCCAACCGTGCTGCAGGAAATTCAGCCTCAACATGTCACTCCTTCCACATACCCCATCTTGATTAATACCATCTTCCACCACTAAGTCATCAGAGGTAGAAAAGTTCTCCTCTTGTCTTTTAATTAAATATCATTGATTCCACTTCCTTAGTATCTTATGACCCCTCAGTGCCTGTTGTATTGTACTAGGCAACAGCATTCAGCAAGTGAATGCTTATATCTAGATGTCCTCCTAAAGCCTCATGCAATCATAGGTGGGGCTCTTTGAAGGTGGCTAGATCTAAGGTGTGTGATTCTTGGATTAAGGATATGATGCTGGGATTAAGGGTGCCCCACTCTGGGTATAAGTGCTACCTGCCCAAGATCAGGTAGCCTGCATAGAATATAAGGGACAGAAAGAAGGCTGCTGCTGCTTGGTGCCTCACTGCCTTCTGCCTGCCCTGCTTTGCTCTGGATTGTTTCATCTCTTCAGTGTCCCTCTGCCATACCACCCTGCCTTGGAGTCAGCTATGGACTGAAACCTCTACAAACTGTGAACTGAAATAAATCTTTTGTCCTTTGACTTTGAGTATTGGGTGTTTTGCTCAATGAGAAAAGTAACTAAGACACTGTGTTTTTTATTTTTGTTTTTCTTTTTGTTTTATCATAACTCTTAAAGATACTCACAAAAGAAGATTCCCAGAACTGCTTCAGAAAGTGGCAAGAATGATAAGTTAAGAGTGTTCAAACCAAGGAGGAGTATTTTGAGGGAGACTAGTGGTAGTGTGTTTTCTACTGTACTAAATTTAAATTTAAATATTCGCCCATTCATCATATATTTAGATTACACTGCATATCTTGGCTATGTCTCACTTCCAGAAGCTCTGATTTAATCATTCTAAGTGAGACTCCAACATCAGAAGAGCAATAACTCCTCAGGAAAATTCCACTTGAAGCCAATGTTCTATGAAAAAGAGCATCAAGAAGCTAAAGATTTCTTTTTGAATATTCCAAGAACACAGGGCAAGGGATTTAATTTTTAAAAATCACACAAAAAATGAGAGGTTGAATCCACCCTTTCTCATGCTTCAATGTTTTTAATGTGTAAAATCAAGTTGAAAACTTTCTAAATCATGAGTGCATATCAGCTCTTTCCTTTTAATGAGGTTGCAGTGGCTCTGCAACTCTTTCCAAAACACAAAAACCAAATTGCAGCATATTATGAAGTTAGCTTTGTATGTTTCTATGCTGATGATTCAAACAACTTCTCTAGCCAAATATGATATAGGCATTAGTCAGAGAGGATGTATAGACAAGTCTCAGTTGATTCTCACGATTTGAGATGGTTAGTTTGTTGTGAATGAAAGCCCCTTTGTTTTCTATATCAGCATGTTTCACTCCTATGTTTGTAAAACATGATACTGCCCAGGCCAGGAAACTCAAAGCAAGTTTGTTACTGAATTATATGCAAAATAAACAACTTAATCCAAACCAGTCAGTTTTAGACCACCCATATACAAAGACTTTCCAGGGACCCTACAAGCTAAACATGAATGTTTAAACTACAAAAAATAAAATATAGTTTAAAAGAAAATGCTCTTTGTAAAACAGAAATCATTGAAAACAATTTAGAAAAAGATCTAAAAATTTGTTTGGTGAACATTACAATTCTCTCCCTTAAAACTAAACTATAACAATCAAGACAAGTTAATCAATACTTCATTTTATTCCTTGTTCCTGGCATTAAAAGAGTATTAATATTTGTACAGTATCTTCTGAATATACTGGGCACTTTACCAATATCATTACATTTTCATGCAAACAACAGCCTTATCAGATAGATGCTATTATTATTGAAGCTCACAGAGGTTAACTTTCCTTGTACCTCAATCACTACACAGTGAAGATAGGGATGTACCTTGTCAGTCTGGTGTAGAAATCTTACTCCTCTTCATTACATTACTCAATATTAACAATCAAATTACCACTCAAAGATACTGTAATGTAAAGAAATGGTTATCTACCTTATTTCTACTTTATCTAACATATGTCTATAATCATGAACCACAAAGTAGTGAAGAAATCCCATGCCCAAGAGATGGAAGATCTAATACCTTCTTTTCACCATAATAGATAGTGACCTAAATTCAATTATCTGTTGAATCTACTTTTCTAGTTTACTGGGGAGATGGAAGTACTAATGTTTTGATAACTGTAAAGAACTTATCAAGTGTAGAATAGACTAATCTTACTCAAATGAAGAATAGATTTTAAATTGCCTGTCCCAGCATATAAAACTTAAATTTTACCAGGCATAGTGATAGACATCTATGAGCCCAAAACTCTGGAAGCCTGAAGTAGGAGGATCCTAAGTTTGAGCCCAGCCTGGTCAACTTAGCAATTTAGCAGACCCTATCTCAAAATACAAAAAGGACTGGGGATATAGCTCAGTGTGAAGGCCTTGGGTTCAATCCCCAGTACCACACACCCTCCAAAATTAATTTCTCTATCAAATGATGGCTCCCTAGATAGAACTTTAGAGACTTCCTAGGGCTTCCTGATTGAGTGGCTGTATGTGTTCAGAGTTATAACTTCTTATGATACATTTCTAGATTTTATATTCCCTTATTTGTCTTCTTCTCAAGGTATTTCCCCTCCACCTATAGAATATATTAGGGTTTTTTTCTTTTTAAGTGCTTGGGAAACCAAAAATATACATTCTTATTCCAGACCAACCACACTCTAACTATGGATAGCAGCATGTTTAACTTTTATGGACATCCATATTTCCTAGAAAATAGGTTGAGCCATGTTTAGGCTTGCAAGTTAAAGTATATCCCAGGGAAATTTGAATTTCAGATGAATAAAGCTTTTATAGTAATATATGTATATTCCATATTTTTATTTCCTGTATTTGGCAGTGCTTTGTGTGTGACTTTCAGGTCTTTCATTCACAGCATGGCACTACTTCAGGAGATATAACAGTAACAGTAGCATTTATTTAATGCTAACTGTGTGCCAATCACTGTTCTTAGTGCTTTCATGTACATTATGTTGATCTTCTACAAAGTTCTATTAGTATATGTTAAAGGGAGTACTTCTAGCAGCAACTGAAAATTCAGGCGTCCTTAGTATTGGTAATTCACTAAAAGGACTCATAGAAGTCATGAAAAAGTATAATATTATTACACTTTATTATATTTAAGGGATATAGATTAAATTCAGCTAAGAGGAGAGGTACATAGGGCAGAGTACAGGAGAGTTTCCAACACTGAACTTCCATATGTCCTGAAACTCTGCAGTCGTGGACACTGTTAACTCCTGGCAATGGTGTGTGAAAATACACGCTGGACATTGCCAGTAGGGAACCTCACTGAGCTCTGATGTTCAGAGTCTTTACTTGGGCTAATACCAAACCAATACCAAAACTCCAAAGCCTAGTGAATCACATTTTTAGTCTTTCTGACATGGTACAAAGTTTCAGGAAAACAAAACACTTTTTTTAAAAAATTAAGTTTATTGGTACATTTTAGGTATACAGTACAGTTGCATTCATCTTGGGATCTTGTACCTTTACATGATGTATCTTGGTTCTTAATTTGTCCCCATTCCCCTGCCCTCCCTTCACCCCCTCCACCCTCCCTATTTACAAAGACTTTGTTTCCATTTTTTCCTTTTCTCATATATTTTCTTTTCCCTTCTTTCCTTTCCCCTACCCCTCCAACTTCCCCTACTCCTTTAGACCTTTTCTTTCTATTTCACATTATCAATTATACATTTTGATCCTTATTTACACTTTTAGTTTTTCAGACCAGAGAAAGTATTCAGTATTTACACATGTGTGTCCTATTTATTTCACTCAAGAATATGGCCTTGGGCTTGGGATTTATCTCAGTGGTTCCACCACCTGCCTCCCAAGCACAAGGTCCCAAGTTTGATCCCTGGTACCAAAAAAAGGGGAAAAAAGTATGGCCTCAATGTGCATCCACTTAGCTATAAATGTCTCTAGTTTCTCATTCTTTATGGCTGTGTAGTACTCCATTTTATTTTAAAAAATCTTCTTTATCCAGTCTCCAGTTGATGGGCACTTGGGCTGCTTCCAAATTTTAGCTATTACAAATTGTGCTGCTATAAACACGGGTGCACATATATCACTGTGGTATGATTCTTTTAATTCTTTTGGGAAGATACCCAGCAGAGGAATAGCTGGGTCAAATGGGACCTCTAATCCTAGTTGTTTGAGGTATTTCCATATTGATTTCCACAGTGGTTGCACCAGTCTGCACTCCCACCAACAATGAAGAAGGGTTCCTTTCTCTCCACAACCCCACCAGCATTTGTTATTGGTTGATTTCTTGATAGCAGCTATTCTTCTAGGGTAAGGTGGAATTTCGGTGTTGTTTTCATCTGCATCTCTCAAATGACCAGTGATGTTGAACATTTCTTCAAATTTTTATTTGCTGCTTTTACTTTTTTGAGAAATGTCTGTTCATTTCAGATGCCCATTTTTGAATTGGGGCTTTATATTTGGGGGTCTGGTTTTTTTAAGTTCTTTATATATTCTAGATAGTAGACCTTTGTTTGAGGAATAGCTGCTAAAAAATTTTTCCCACATTGTAGATTGTCTTTTAGCTCTGTTGATGGTTTCTCTTGCAGTGCAGAAGCCTTTTAATAAGATAAGATCCCAGTTGTTGATTCTTTCTGCTAGTTCCCATGCTACTGAAGATTTGTTCATTAAGTCTTTTCCTATGCCAATATCTTTGAGAGTTCTACCTAATTTATCTTCCAGCAACTTTAGTGTTTCTGTTTTAAAATTTAGATCTTTATTCCAATTTGATTTTAGTTTAGTGCATGGTGAAAGATAGGGGTCTAGTTTTAACCTTTGGCAAGTTGAAATCCAGTTTTTCCAGCACCATTTATTAAAGAGGCTATCTTTCTTCCAGTGAGTATGGTTGGCTCCTCTGTCAAAGATGAGGTGGCTGAGCATGTCTGGAGTTGTTTCTGCATCTTCTAATCTATTCCACTGATCCTTGGGTTTTTTCTTTGCCATTACCATGCTGTTTTTATCACACTGGCTTTGTAGTATAGTTTCAAGTTGGGGATTGTGATAGATAGCCCCTGTCATGTCTCTATTGCCTAGAATTGCTTTTGCTATTCTATGCTTCTTCTGGTTCCAGATGAATTTGTGGATTGTTTTCTCTGGTTCTGTGAAATATTGCATTGAACCTGTATAGTAGTTTTGGAATTATGACCATTCTTACTATATTAGTTCTTCCAACCAGGGAACAGAGGATGTCTTTCCATTTTCTTATATCCTCTTCAATCTCTTTTTTTAAGAGTGCTGTAGTTTTCAATGTAGAGGTCTTTTGCTTCCTTTGTTAGACTGATTCCCAGATATTTCATTTTTTTGGATACTATGGTGAAAGGAATTGTTTCCCTAATTTCTCTCTCAGTGATTCTATTATTTGTGTACAAGAAGGCTATAGATTTTTGAGAGTTGACCTTTTATCCAGCTCCTCTACTGAATCTGTCAATTAAGTCTAGAAGTCTTTTGGCGGAGTTTTTTTGGGTCTTCTATGCAGAGTATCATATTGTCAGCAAATAATGATGGTTTAACTTCTTCCTTTCCTATCTTTATTCCTTTTATTTCTTTCTCCTTTCTGATTGCTGTGGCTAATGTTTCCAGAACTATATTGAACAGGAGTGGTGATAGTGGACAGCCATGTCTTAAAACAAGACACTCTTATCAGTCAGAACACTCCATGGACCTAGAGATAATATCTAGTAGCCAAAGGCAAAGGCCAATCCTGTCTTTGGTCAAGGTTAAATTCTTTACTGCACAGATAGATATTAGCAATTTTAATGATAAATTAAAACAGTGAGGCATGAGGTCATATGACACATCCATGATTGTATTCCTAGCCAGTGGCAGAATTGGGATTCAAATTCTAAGTCTATGATTTAAACTACTGAATCAACCTGAACTTAATTCACAGAGAAATCCAGAATCAGGTTCTAATAATTGGTTAATCCTCCATCTACTGTTAGCCAAACCAAACCATCAGCTCTTTTCAAACAAAGACTTACCCAGCTCAAGTTGTTTAGCATAAAAAAGCCTGGCTTCAGTTCTCTATTTACTTTACTAGGAAAACAGACAAAGATGGTTTCTTTCAACTGAAAAGGTAAAACACCCTAGCTTTGCCAATTATTACCACAAATATTGAGCATCTCCAGTGAACCAGGCTCTCACAGAAGTTAGACTGGACAAGTGGCCAATGTCATTACCATACCCAGGCAAAGGTTAGTCATGAGGCTGTTGCTTCTCTCTGTACCCTCCAAATGGTCAATACATACATGTTTGAATCTCATCTCTCTCTCCCCACCCTCTCCCTTCTTGTTTCCATCACTCCTGCTTCTCACTGAGATAGCAGTACTGGCCACTTTCTTGCTAGCTTTCTCTTTTACAACTTACCCTCAACCAGCAGAGACTCTGTTTTTATCTCAAGGAAAAACAGGTGAAGCTAGTTTTGTTTTAAAGGTTCTTTTTGCCTATTTAGTGTTAATGTAAAATCAAAAGGAGTTTTTCTCAAGGTTCATCTGGATTCTCAGAAGAACTGCCTAAATTAGAGGGCCAAAATGATTGCTAACTTTGTGTTGCCATTGTAGTCTTGGTTTGCATTCTGTTTATTGTGAATGATGAATTTTTTAGAAAAGAAAAAAGTTTAGGGATTTCTACATTCTGGGCCAAAATAATGTCCTTATTAAAATGCAGTTATGGCCCTTTACACATACCAAAAGTGTAGAGCAAACTGAGGATCAAACATATTATATGAGGAGACCAGACTTAAAGAGCAAAACAAGGCTAAAACCAAGGACTCCTGATTTGGAATTCAACAAAAGCTATGATACCTTCTGTGCAGACAGAAAAAGAGGAAGTGTGCAGGAAAAAAGGAAGAGAAGGAAAAAGGGAAGGAATAAAGTAATAAAACAAGAAGGAAGACAGAAGGAAGGCAGACAGGGAGGGAGTAAAGGAGGGAAGAAAAGGAGGAAAGGAACGAAACCTTTGTTCTAAATAACAGATTAATCAAAAGAGAATAAACAGAGACACTAATCTGGCACTCAGTCTAATATATTAAGTAACTAATAATAGTTTAGGAAAGATTTTCTGAAACCAATAGTAGATCTTTAGATTTTTGCTAATTGTTGTTTGTGTTGTTTGTTTGTATTTAACATTTGTATTAGAAAACATTAAAATTAACTCCAGAAAAGAACCTACTTTCCTTTGGTATTAAAAAAAAATTCTAGCACGCCCTACCGAGGTTCTGAGTCACGCGGAAGACGCCGAATCACCCCGCTGCAGACAGGCAGGTCTGTCCACACCCTGCCGAGGTCCCCAGGCACGTAGAACACACACAGAATCAGCCCGCTGCAGACAGGCAGGTCTGTGCACGCCCTACCGAGGTCTGGAGTCACGTGGAAGACACCAAATCACCCCACTGCAGACAGGCAGCCACCTGACTCCACATTACCAAGGCGCAGAGGACAGCAGACCACCAGACCAAGGTACTGAGTCCCACTGTTCCCGGCCCAGAGGTAGGGGCTTCTGAGCCATCGTCCCACTGCTCCTGGTCCAGAGGAAGGGGCTTCCCGGTCACCATCCCTCCCACTGCTCCCAGCCCAGAGGAAAGGGCTTTTGGGCCACCTTCTGTCCTGCTGCTCCTGGCCCAGAGGAAGGGGCTTCTGGGCCACCATCCCTCCCACCGCTCCC
>NW_004624730.1:20792581-20831476 GCF_000247695.1 Heterocephalus glaber | reverse complement strand
AGATGCATTATATAAAGGTACAATTTCCAATGAGAAATGTAATTGTGTTGTATACCTACAATGTACCAATAAAAGAATTTAATACAAAAAAAAATTCTAACTTTGAAATAGTTGCACAACATACAACTACCTAAGGGTTATTTTAACAAATGTTTAACCATGAGTACACCAAAAACATCAATGAGTTAGCTGTAGATATCAACAAATCAGTCCAGAGGTTGGCCAAAGATCATGGGTTCGAATAAATGAAATACTAGTACACATTTTGTAACTGTAAACTAATGTGTTTTAAAATTTATTGAGCACTTATTTTGAATGGGTTATTATCTTATAAACATATTGTTTATCACACTTAGTCTTGGCAGCATCACATTTTACAGAATAGAATACTGAGGCTTCAAGAGGTTAAAGAATTGCCCAATATGTCACAGATGATCATTGGTGAGGTTGAAAGTTTTTACCCAGGTCTGAAACTTCAGGACTCATAATATTAATGACAACACTGTTCCGTAATATGTTGACTTAATAAAATTTATTGGACATTAATAAGAACATCATGATGGTTTGGGTATTTTCCCTTACTTTGTTTTTGTTTGTTAGGATTTAATTTTGTTTTACACCAATAAATCCAAAAGAAAACTTTGGGAATCATCATTTGAGCTTAAACTTGCATGTTTTGCATAAAAGCAAGGATGCTTCAGTGTATTTAACTTGTTAATAGCAATTCTATAGATATATCTGTACAGAATAAAATCATAAAAATACTTTAATAAGTTATAATCAGCAGTTGTAATGTAATTCTCAACCTCAAAGAGCTTGCTAACATCACACTCATTAATTTCCTAAGTCCTTTGCTCTTGTTCTCATGGGCAGCTGATACGTAAACCCAAGAGTCATGTGGGAGCTGTGCCTCTGGGGACCAACATCCCCCCAGTTACAACAAATGCTGGTGCACTCTGCTCACTGCACAGAGTGGCAAGGGCGTGTTCATTTTTCCCTTGAATGAGTTTCATTGGACTCAGACAAAGAAGAAGAGAGAAAGGCAGTTAATGCTGGAATTCCTCCATAAATGTTGGAGGATCCAGTACCTAGGGCAGTAATCTTTCCAACGTGTTGGGAAATAGGGAGGATGAACATCATTGAAACAAAAAGCACCACTGCAAAAAAAAAAAAAAAAAAAAAGGACACAGGTTAACACTGAATATGTTAAATATGAAAAGAGGCTGAAGAATCGCTAAAAAGGAGAAGATTTCATAAGAAGAGATTATTTGGTAAAAAACCAAATGAACCATTTCTTTATTGATTAGACTTATATCTGGTGCCACTTCACTGTTGCCAAGTCATTCCAGAAAAAGAAATGCTGAGATTCTGCAGGAGATCAAAGAAAATAATCTGGAGATGAGAAGAACACATTGTTAATTCCACCATGGTAGCAATACTATGCATTGACAAAAATATGTCAAACACTGTATGAGCCTCACTGCTTTTATAATGTTAGTAGAAACCATTTACCTGTAATCCCCAATACCAGAATCAAAAGACAAGGATATTTTCCTGGTGTTTTGTTTTGTTTTGTTTTGTTTTGTCTGGCAGTACTGGAAACAGAGGCCAGATACATTATACCACTGAGCTACATTCTCAGCCCTTTTTATTTTTTTATTTAGAGATAAGGATTTGTAAAGTTGCCAAGGTGGGGCTTTAACTTTTGATCCTCCTGCCTCAGCCTCCCGAAGTGCTGGGATTATACACCTGCAGCACTTCACCTGACTAGAATAGGTTATTTCTACGCTATCATCTTTGTATGTCTGAGCTGAGTTTCTGGCCCTTTGAACTGAGCAAAAGGGAATAAAGCAAGAATCTATCAAAAGAAAAAACTCACAAAGAGTTGGACATATTTAAGAGTCCTCAGCAATGCTTTACTTAACGATGTCCATGTTTGCACATGCTGGCATTAATAGGTTGTTATGGCAGACATCCAAAATCCAAAATTAACAAATCATAGATGTGTCAGTTCTCACAGATACATTATGTTCACATATAAAATCACCTAATGAGGCTATTCATTATCATCTGAGCTCCAAAGCCTAAGAACTACCACCCAAGAGAGACTAGACCCACGTTCCATGCTAATATAAAAGTTCATTCCATAAAATATCTGATAGCCATTTTTGGCATTTGTTTCACCTCTGAGGGAATGTAGAATATTTTCTTTGTATTACAGTGAAATTGGACCAATATATTATGAAACAAGCACATTATATGTGGCTATTTTAAGCAAATGACCCAACTACAATTTCTTTAAGAGATATTCTAAGTCAGAGTCTAGTGTAGTAATTAGTACAAAATTGGCACAGAGGAGAGTGATTGTGATAAGGTTTCATCAAATATTTATCAAAGGGTAAAATCCTATGCCAACTTGCTGTTGGTATCTGAATATGGGAAAATAAGATTTAATGATTCAAGGTTGAAGATAAGTGAGCCTCTCCATTTAAGGGGTAGAAATTAACAACAAATATGTTTCTCAGATATCACCTGCAGCTGCTTCAGAAAATAAGCTTAGCTGGTTTTGGTCACATCTGGATGACAAGACTGAAACCAGACCGCCCCAAAGGGCCAAAGAGGTGAGCCTCTTGGGCCGCCATACCACTGCCCCAGAGGGCTAAGGAAGTGAGCCCAGCTGCCAGCACCCCCCTCCACCCTCTGGCTGTGCTGAGCCATTACCTGGAACCACACTGCAGAGTTGCAGGGGTCATAAGGACATTGTTCTGAGCTTGAGAAGATAGATTATAAGTGAACAACAGAAACAGGGCCTCTCTGAGGCCCCTTGATGAAAATTAAAGCCCACTTGAAAAGTGAAGAAAATCTCTACAATAAAGGCACACCAGACCACCTTAGTTGGGGGAACAGCGGTGTGGACCAGAGTAGCATGGCTGCAAGCAGATCCCAGCCAGGGCTTCTCCCTGACCCCAGAGGCTGGGCGACACTGGCCCAATCCAAGGGCCTGCCTGGGAAAGAGCTGCACAGGCACACAAGCAACAGCCAGAGGTTCGCCCCAGTAAAGTCAATAAGTGCATGAGACCCTAGCCAGAAGCTTTCTCACACAACAGGAACTAGGGTGCACAGCCCCCAGCCAAAGACCCTCCAGACAACAGCTACATAGGGGCCCTAGCCAGTGGCACACCTAGATATCATCCCAAGTGTGCACAGGCCCCAGCCGGAAGCCCACCCAGACAACAGGTCAGCTCAGGGATCCAGAAGGCCACCTTTCTGAACCCAGGAATTAGTGTACTGGTGAGCAACAGAGAAAAGGCAGCTCTGAGGCTTGCTGAGAATTGGAGACCACTGGGTGAGCAAAAAGTTGCCTCAACAAAGTTGCAGGAGGCTGCATCTGTTGAAATGGGAAGACATATAAACAAGTCTCAAAAACAGACTTCCAGTTCACCTAAGGCAACCCCAAAGGGAAAGGATATGGAACAATCTGATACTCAACCACCTGGACTCCCTGAACTGGTAACAAAAGAGGATCTGGAAAAAGTGAAATCAGAAATAATTTCTCAGATAACAGCAGAGATTGTGCCTATAGTGCAAAACACGATTCTCTTCTATTATCTTTATCCAGTTTTAGTATTGGCATAATGTAGATATCCTAAAATGAGGGGAGAGGCATTCCTTATTTTGATATAATTTATCAGTTAAAATGTATATGAGCCTGTTGTTGTCACATAGGTAGGTTTTCAAGCTAGGAATATACTTTCTTTAATAGGTGCTATTCAAATTTTATTTCTTCCAGAGTCAGTTTCATTCATTTGTCTTCCACAGTATTTCATAGAAGTTGTCAAATTTATTTCAAAAAAGGTTTTTGTAATATACTTTCTATATCCTTTTAAATTCTGTAAAATCTGTGGTAATGTCCTCTAAATCTTGATATTGTAATTTTTTAAAAATCTATAATTGATATTGTATAATAGGAAGGAAAGGTCTAAAGGAGTAGGGGAAGTGGGAGGGCTATGGGAAAGGAAAGAAGGGAAAAGAAACAAATGAGAAAAAGAAAAAAATGGAAACAAAGTCTTTGTAAATAGGGAAGGGTGGAGGGGGTGAAGGGAGGGCAGGGAAATGGGGAAAAAATAAGAACCAAGATAAGTCATGTAAAGGTACAAGATCCCAATGATGAATGTAACTGTATTTTATACCTAAAATTTACCAATAAACTTTTTAACTTTTTTTTTTTTTTGGTACCGGAGATCAAACCCAGGACCTTGCACTTGCGAGGCAGGCGGTGAAACCACTGAGCTAAATCCCAGGCCCTGTACCAATAAACTTAATGAAAAAAAAAGACTGAAACCAACACGTAGAAGCGGAAATCATCATAGAGTGGAGAACTCTGTAGTCTGAAAATTTTTTTTGAAAGTAGCAGATTGGTATTGGAAAGAACGAAATTTACTATTTGCTCACTTCACATCAGGATGAGTAAGAAGGAAAACTATTTTATACTTTAAAATGTGTCCAGCTGTTGTGTGTTTTTAAGTTGTATATGTGTGCATTGTTTTCCTCTATTTTAAAGTACTATTGATGGTGATGCGGCATGAATCTTGACTTATCAGGAATGGCTTAAAGACTGCAGTAGGGGCTGACATAAAAGCTGTCTTTAGTTAAAAAGCACTAACCTACATGGAAACACTGCGGCATTGAAGGCTACCAGAGCAGAAGTGGCCAGTGGAGATATATGCGGGAGTGGGAGAAGGGCAGAGTATACACATTTCAGTAGAGTATACACAGTATACACATTTCAGGGAGTCCTGTATTGAGAATTATCCCATG
The DNA here is from genome assembly GCF_000247695.1 of Heterocephalus glaber. Next base: position 20,826,658 of record NW_004624730.1, on the reverse strand, counting down.
CTAACAGAATAGAAATTACTTAAAATTTATGAATTTTACAAAAATCAGTGACCAGATTTTAATTTTAAAAGTGACACCAAATTTCCTTCTGAAAAAATAATATTACCTCCTGAAATTTAAACTTCAATTTCTGCTATATTTCTCTACTAAATGTATGGAGAAAGTTTTCATAGGATATATTACTTCTTTTGCTGTAAGAATTTTGTTTCCTTTGACTTCACTTACCCTTTACCATTTTTATGCCAACCCTTCAGTAATCAGCCTGGAGTTAATTCCATTATATCTCCCATTATGGAGTCTATGTATAAAATATGAAACAGAAATTACAGAAATATAGAGAAAAGGATTGAAATTATTGTTTAAATGGTTTACTTACAAACTTTTCTCTTTTAAAAGCAAACACAAATATAAATTTGAAAAGATAGAAAAATAAAATTTCCATGATGATATACTCTAAGTCAGTCATGCTAATATTTTTTGTGTTTGTTTATTAGTTTGTTTTGAGACAGGGTCTCCCTGCATAGTTAAGACTGCCATTGAACTTACTATGTAGCCCAGCCTGGTCTTGAACTCACAATAATCCTCTTGCCTTAGCCTCTGGAGTACGAGATTATAGTCATGCATCCCCACACTCAACTATCAGTCATGCTAATATATTAGAACATTTCTTTCTTGATATGTATTTTTCTATTTATGAAAATAACTATATATCATTGTATATTTATATGTAATATATATTTTTATAATTCTGTTTATATAAATTTAAAGCTTATTATATTTACCTGTATCTTTTAATAAAATTAAAATAAATTCAAAAAATATTTGTAACTATCTTCATAATATGCCACTGAATGGATATATTGTGGGTGTGACAGGATATTGTAACCTGAGTATCAGTATCTATGTGCTTCTCTGCAATTCCAGATCCCCTTGTAGTATAGTTTAGTCACTAGAATGTGGATTGGAAGTGATGTATATCACTTCCAAGCTTGTCCCTCCAAATTTTCCACATAATTCCCATGCTTCAAAAACTCAATAAGGGGCAGGGGATTTAGCTCAGTGATTCATTAAGTATCCCCCCAAAATATAAACACAACCACTAGAAAATAAAAGAAACCATAAAACCTTAGGCCTGGATCCACAATAAAACAAACAAACCAATGAGCAACAGTAAATAGAGGTGGCAAATGTGAGGAGGACAAAGTCGCTTGGACTCCTGGGGTGGGATGGGCAGAAGTAATGAAAGACCCTAACTCACAAGCCCTGATGTGCTGGGAGGAGCTGGTGGGAAGCACGCTGAGGGCAGTCTTAGTAGCTACATGGCTATTGGGTAGATACTGCTTGTCTTGGCTCTGGCTGGCATGTGGCCCTACACTCCAGCAGGGAATGGCTTCACTTTGGGGCCCTGGGCTTCAGATTCCTCCTAGTCAGCTTCATACATCTCGCTCTCCTCCTGGAAGAGGAGTCCAGGTACTGCTGGTACTTGGACATCAGGTTGTTCATTCTGCACTGAGACCAGGTGAACTCCATTTTGTCCATACCTTGCTTGTGGACCGGTGCGGAAAGGCCTTGTGCCGGAACGTGGCCATGAACTGCTCCATCATGGATAAGACAGAATTTTATAATGCCATGAAGACTATTATATCATGAAACTTATTCTGACCAATACACAACTTATGTTACAATTTTATCTTTCAATATACTGGTTATGTGGCTATCATGGGGTACACTGATCAGATCTCTTCTGAAACAAACTGCACCAGGAAGCATGGTGCAACTGACAGCCCAGGCTACTGCCAACTGGTCTTCCATGCTATTCAAACCAACCAAACCAGCTTCTCTTGAGCTATTCCCAGCCAATGATAGAACACAGAATGGGCACTAGAGATCGGCTATTTCTACCCAAAGCAGGACTCCTGCAACTTTGTTCAAGGACTCCTCATTTGCATAATTAAAACTTTTTAAGAATTGTCCTGCAGTTTAAGCCTCTGCCTATTCCAACCCTTTCTTTTATCTCCCCTTTCACTAGGCTCAGACCTGTATCTCTCCCTGAAGTATCTTGTGAATCTCCTCTCTTTTTTAAATTTTTGACACAAATTTCACAGAATAAAATTTTTACATATACAGTCTCTTCTTCACATCCTCTTCCAGTAGCATCTAAATTAATATAGACTCCTTCAGAATTTTTACTGTTATATAATATTGTGATGAAAATATTTATGCATATTTTTTACTTCAGATAAAATTATTTTTTGAAAATATTCTTCAGTAAGCTATATAAATATTTTTAGAACTCTTGACACATATTGTCAAATAGTGTTGTGGATTGTTACAATTTACTCTAATAAGAATAAAAAAATAAAAGTTCATATGTTATCACATTTTCCCAAGAATTAAATATTACAATTTTGAAGAAAGCTTTTTGCTAATTAAAAGGGCAAAATCATCATTTGTAGATATTTGATTATGTACTTCTTTGAACTTAGTTAACTTGAAAATACTTCTAGATATGTGTGCATTAATTGCTCTTCCTCTTCCATGAGAATTCAATAAGTATCTTTTACTCATTTACTACCTGTATGTTTGTTTTCTCTGTGACGTGTACTTTATTTACCACTGTGAATAGTTTTTCCTTAATTACCTTTAGAAAAATAGTTAAAATTAATTTTAAATGGAAATAGAAAAACTAAACAGAAAAATTGTTTCCTTGTAAGTATGCCAATCCTACATGTTACCTATGATAAAATATAAGCGGTTTTTAAATAATACTTTCACAATGTACTGTGAGCGCTTCTCTTACCAGAATGTCAACATTTATTCTTTGGAAAATCTTAAACGTTAACAATTAACATGTCATGGGAAAAGCAGAAATCTCTTATTAAAGATACTTAAGAAAATGTCATATTTCTTAATAAGTAAACCTTGTTTTCTTCTTTTCAAATATAGTACTTTGGACTATCTTTTTCATCTTGTGTATCACTAGAAAGTAAAATCAGTTGCAATTATTTTTCAACTAAAAAATAGATAACAAGGAACAATAATTTTTAATACATAATCTCTATTGGACCACTGAATTACTTCACACATTCACAAACGCACAGTTTTAGTCCTACTATTGACATACAAATATAGAAAATGATATTATGAACATGTCTATACCTACCACCAACCTAAGAAAGGCTGCAGATCATTAAAAGCACCTTGGGAAACCTCTTCAAATTCTTTTCTGTGCATTCTCCCTGAAGTTAGCTACTATAAACAATTTAATATTTATCATTCTTATGCTTGTTTTTACATTTTAACTGTACATTGTCATGCATCAATAAACAATGTACAACATTGGTTTTCATTATTTAAGGGTATGTAAATTGTATTATACCCTACATAGCCCTCTAACAATTGTTTCTTTATGTCAACATCATGTTTTTGAGACTTAAGAAGTGTAGATTTGGTTCATTTTGACTATTGCATAAGAGTTCTCTACTCGTGGTCATATCTGTGGCTCAGCTCCATCAACTTAGCCTGAGACATTGTCAGAAATACAGAATGTCAGGCCTATCACAGACCTACAGGAATGGAATCTATATTTTAACATGGTCCCTGCATGGTTTGAATGCACATTAAAGTTTAATAAATATTGACACTGAATCCCATTACATTAAAATGTCACACTTTCCTCTCATGGATATTTAAACTGTTTCTAAAATTTTAAATTTTTTAATGTTTTACTTATAGTTTTGTTTTGAAGAAAACTTTCCCATCAACAAAACAATGAATTATTTCATAAGTAGGCCCTATGTAAACAGTAAATTACTTAGTGGGGTAGTGCCGTAATGAGGCAAACTAGTAACATGGCTACATTGTTCAACAACCTTTAATGTGCAAGATATGTTACCTTTCCTTACTTTTACTAACTTCACCAAAATCCTACATCTGTTGACCAAGTCAACAAGATTTCAAATATCATAATATTTTGTTTTCATCATCTTCATCTAGACTTTTGACTGCAAAGATAAGAATGAAGCATCTAGTTGTCACTCCAATGATGAGGACACTCATTGACCAGGCATTTAAACAGGACAACTTCACTGAGACTATTGACCTTCTATTCTTCTAGAAAGGAATTCCTTCCAGGTCCTGCCACCCCCGTGGAACTGTGTCTCAGCCTAAAACCTACAACTTTTATATTTTCCAGCTCAGTATTTGAGGAACCAACTTCCTGGGTGGAACAATTGTGCTCTAAGAACACAAAGCACTTCCAGGCTTTTCCCTTGCTTTGAGATATCTCTGTCAAACCTAAAACAACAACTCCTCCTCTTCCTCCTTTCTTCTTCCTCCTCTTCTTCTCAAAATTCTGTTAATTCTTTTGGAGGGAAGGAGAACTCAGACCTTGGAAAGAAACCCAATTAATTCCTTATGCTTTTAGAAAGAACATAGAATTGACAAAAATACAAGGCACCAGTCATACTAGTATACAAGGAACTTATAACCTAAATCTGTTACACATTTAGCATTTGCTAAAGCTGAGGATCTAACTCAGAGTAAAACAACTATGTTCTCTTCACGAATAATTGCCCTTAGCAGTGAGTCCTTGTTTTAAACTTATCTCCTCCACTTCAACACCTTCCATTTTATAAATTGAGAAAATAGCCTCAAATAGAATAAATTTCTTAACCAAGTTCTGGAGATTTATTGCTTGAGAAATAATAAAGGCAAATTTCCTCAAGGGAAATAAAAACATTCCTCAGGAAATGGTCTCACTAGTTTGATGCAGTATGAGTCAAATAGGATCCTCTTTTCTGGGATCAGAATGAGGGATCAAAGCGCTGCCTCAGCAGTAAAAGTGCAGTCACACAACAACCCATACCTATGGCCAATGAATTACAAGACAAATGAAAGGAATTAATACCTTTGCCTGTCTAGAAAGGTGGAAATGAATCAGAAAAATTGGTAGGATAAAAATCCACTAAGTCAGCAATTATTAAAGACTTTCTAAAGTGGACACAGCTAGTTGATGATAGAGCAAGCAAAATTCCATGAGTCTTGCAGCTCAAGCAACTCAGTTCAACATGTTCACTGCCCACTAGCTGTCAAGCACTTCATGCTTCATCTCATGTGATCTTTAAATCATCCTATGGGGTGTACAATCATCATCTTATGAATAAGAGAGCTAAACTTCAGAGGGGGGGCAGTATTTATGCACCTGGTAGTTAGAGCTGAGTTAGTTCCAGGTGAGACTTCTGGTTGAAAGTGCAGCTCCATTTCCTATGTACTTCACTAAGCAGGCAGGAGAAATACCAGCCAATAACAGAGCCCCAGGTTCCCCAGCCCCGGAGAAGCTATATTAGCAGTAATTGTCCAGATTACCTGTCTCTTGGCTCTTTTCTGCTCAGATTGGATGCCATCTACCAGAAAAGGAACTAAAGTATTTCTGGAAATAGTCACCACAGTGCATGGGCATAAATCCAGTGAGGGTTCAGACAGATTTGAAGGACCACTCATCACCTAAACACATCTCTCCTCTATGATGACTAAGTGGTACTCAGTATTCTGGCTTCTTAAACCCACATTCTTCCTTGATTCAAAATCCCCATGCAAAAAGCCTTCTGGACTTTTTACAATACCAGTGTTGGTCAGGTATACATACCTCAGTCCCATCTGAGGCCAGCCCTGAGATATAGGATAATGGAAGTCAATATTTATTGATTTCCTATTATGGCAACATAGGAAAATATGTGTCAGGTGCTATGTATATATTCTTTATTCTTTTCATAAGCCTGCAGAGAATCTGAGTCTTAAAAGCTGAATCACCTGAAATTGTGCAGAACACTTGTAAATTGTCATTAGTTTACCTCATATCCTTCTGTCTCTGAAACCTTATTCTCTTCCCTGTGTACTAATATGCCCCCCCATGTGTGTGTGTGTGTGTGTGTGTGTGTGTGTGTGTATTTGAGATAGCTTCTAGGCGATTCTATTCTTCCTACACATTTTTAGCCTGTGCTATAGATGAACATGTAATGATAGTAAAAAATTTATCTTGCACTCTCATGAAGCTTATAATGGAAGAGGTAAACAGGAATCAAGTAGTTACACACATCTGTCATAGAATTACTAAGATCAGGTTGCCTTGCTTAGGTGTCCATTGGAAATGTCTCTACAAGTCCAATGGTAAACACTATTATTTTCCCTAGAGATTTCTCACTATGCTAATTAATTGATACAGTACATGCTGAAAGTCATTAAAGAGAGGACAAGTTCACCCAACCCTACCACTCTGTTCCATCCAATTCTCTACAAGATGAATCTGAACCCTCTGATGTAACAATCAGCTTCAAAATGAAAATGTATTACCTAGGAGAAGTAATACATGACCATGTGGTCACACTAAGGTATGAAACCTGAAAGCTGACTTTGGGGAAAAGAAAAATTTTGCTAACAGGAAATGTGCAAGTGTTTTCTATGGTATCATTTTGACTCAGACCAGTCTAGGAAGAGAAGTATTAGTGTGGAAACTCAGTATGAGTTTAAATCTTACTAAGGTACTTAACATTTCCCTTTTATGAGACTTGTGCACATTTCAGATATTTCAACTGTTTGGGGGGAAAATTATATAAATAAAAGGTTGGAAAATTTCCTTTGAAGGAAAATTCTTTTGCTATTAGACTGCTTGAAGAAAGGTTACTTATGGCCAAATGATTAAAAGAATTTTAAGACAATTGCTGTTCAGTGCTCCAGTTTAGAATTTGAGGCCGTGGTTTGAAAGAGCAGAGTTGGCCGAAACTTCATGACATCTTAACTAAATTATGAGAGTATTTTCACCATATTTATAAGGGCATTATTTCTCAGAACCAGCAAATCTCTATTGAAAGATTTTTATGCCTTTAACTGTAGCAGTGTGGCACAGGTATCCTCAATTCCAAGACAACTGTGAAGGACAGAATTGGGAAGTGGCTGTTGATTTGAGTACCTAAGAAGGGAGAGAAATGAAGATTTTAATAAGATGCATCATAGAAGCTTGGTTAAAACTAAAGTCACATGTGATGAATGGCCTGTGGGTTGGACAGGATGATCTTTCTCCTCTGAGGGCTATGATTTTGTTTCCAGAGGAAGGTGGGGGGTGATGTTGAGGCTCAAGGCTCTAAAGATGTTCCCTGTGTCTTGAAATGGCCAAATATCTAGATTTTTTAACGAGAAGGGGGTGATTTCTTTGCAACTGAGGGAGAAATTATATGCTAGATATAATGCTTACTTCACAGTGAGTTATCTTGTGTTGGACAGTTCCTGAATGCATAGAACCATGTTGAGTCCTGACATCAGTAACAAGCTCCAGTAAGAAGAAACTCATTAAACTCACATAACCTACAAATCCAGTCATGCCATGCCTCTGCTCAAAATCCTTCCATGGTGTTCCTCTTCACTTCCACAGAATAAAACTTAAATGCCTCAGCATGCCACACTTCTATGCAAGTAGCTCCCTATTTACATCTACCATTCCTCTCTCTATTCTTGGTGCATTAGGATCACAGCATTCTCACCTACCACCTCTCCCAGCTCCTCATCTTGAGTGGCTGTTTGTTTCTCTAATCTTAACTCAAGTGAGATGTGATCTTTCCTGCCTGAAGGGGTTCCTGCTCACCAGGTAAAGTGATTGGGCCACTGTTTGTCCCACTGTGCAGCACATCTCATTGCTCTGTAGAGTCTTTGTCTTGTCACAGACTGCAGGGTCTTTGAGAACATGTCCTGTGTAATCTTCTCATTTATTAATTGAAAATTACTTAAGCACTTTGCACCTCTATTTCTCTACAGGAAAACTACTACTCAAGTCATATTTCCTTGTGCTTTGGAAAGTAAAAGGATAGAGACAGCGTTCAGCATGGTGGTGAGTGTAAAAGATTTTATTCGAAGTTTACAACAGAAAAGGGACAATTTACAAGTTAGAACTCAAAAATAAAATGGTTAACTCAAAACTCAAAACTATGTTAGTTACATCCTGATGGTCAGTTATATTCCATTTTTTTCAAGTTTTGTTTCCTAAATCTCTCAGTACCTGTAAAATAAATAAAAGCAAATCTGGACACTGTACAGGCTTCATAAAGCTCATCTGGGTAAATGCCAGTGATTAGGTACTACTTTATTCAGTCAGCAATCTCTTCAGAGTCTGCCGCAAACACTGAGCCTGAGCCAGTCTTACAAATAAAGGAATAAAAGGTCACTCCCGAAGCTGCAGACAGTAGCCTACAAACTCCCAAGGGCTAGCAGCAGTGTTTCTTACCCTCCCTCAGTTCCTCTAATTCCTCTGTACCTTGATCTGATATGATCTTTATATGATAAATGGATTACTATTGTGAGGTGATAAAATGATTATTTTCACTTCAGCAGCTGTAGATCCTTAGAAAGATTATTGTCACTTTCATCTTATGGCTTATTTTTCGTGAGTGTCTTAATTTGTGTGTTGTAGCTACTTCAATGACCTGAATTGATTCAAAACATTTACCTTTCATGGCCATTTTGACTTTGGGAAAGACACACAAGTCACTTAGTGACATATCCAGTAAATAAAGTGAATGAGAACACACCGTAATGTTTTTAGGAGTCAGCCTTTCCTTAGATGACAGAATTTACCACATTTTTGATCATGCCTTGTAAAATAGGATTACAAAAGAAGACTACCAGAACCTCTTCTGAAAGTGGCAAGAATGATGGGATAAGAATGTTCAGAGTAAGTATCTGGAGGTGGGTTAATGGCAATGTGTCTTACTGCAATAATTTTTAAAATTTAAATACACACTAATTTTCTATCACCTTTTGTATGAGAGGCATGCAGATAATGCAACTGTTTGACTAGCTTCATAAAAATCCCATCACAGTTCAGGCAGAGCAGTGTCACTATCATATTGGCCTTATTCTAACTACAATGACTCTAACTTCCTTTCAATGTGAAAGAATCAGTTATAGTGACAACAACACCATAATACATCCTTAGTTACAGAACAGAGGCAGCCAATGAGATTCTTGCAATACTAATTTATCAATCAATCACTCAACAGACCTTTAATGAAAGACCTACCACATCTGTTGTCCCAGGCCCTCTGAACACTGGATTTTTGGCTTCCTTAAATAAAATCCATATGTTCTTTACATTCCAAAAAAGATAGAGGGAAGGGGTATCTTTAAAAAGCCAGATTTTCCCCTGAAATGCTCTTTGTAAATCAGTAATGATGCTTAAACATTTTCTTGGTCAATTTGAAAATTTGTTGTTTTCTCTAGGTTTTGACGAAGATCAATATATTTTCCAGACTATGAAGTATTGCTTCTTGGCAATACTTTCACATAAATAATACCTGAAGTACTGCACGTACTTAGTTAATACTATGTGAAATAATATTTCACTAGAAAAAAATGATCAAATAAAGTCTAGATCACACTAAAAGCTTAAAATCATTTGACTCTTGAGTCTTGACTGTAGGTGAGATCAAAGTTTATCACCTAGGAAAGATGGCAGATAGATGAGATTCTTCACAGAGAACTTACTTTTATGAATTCAGCATAGTCTAGGACTATTATCTTTAGTTTCCTACACTCAAAGATGTAATTTTGCCAGTGTACCCAAAGAACGTCCTTCTACTTGGAAGTGAGTTGCATAAGCTCAAATCATAGTATAATTAAATAACATAGACTATTATTTCTCTCACACACATAAAATCAGTCAAGAAATGAGGACCAGGCAGGCACAGCAGTTATACTACCATTATGAACCCAAACTCTCTCTACTCCATCGTTCTTATCATTGATTTCCATCAAGTTTGACTCATTATTCAGGATGGATGCCAGAACTCCAATAACAGTAACATCTACATTCCATGAAGAAATAAGAAAGGAGTGGAAAAAATAAAGGAGTATGGTAGTTGTAAGTTTGTTTTTTAAGGAGCATTTGGAAGACCTATCCCACAAATATCATGTGCATACCTCAAATAACTGGAAAGAAGGACTGGATATGTAATATTTTACTTATTCCATAGGAAAAAAATTTGGGTTCTATTTGTAAGACAACAGTGGAGTGTGGATATTATTTGATAACTAGCATTTCTTTCATAGATGTGCAAATCAGAAAGGCACGTTAGTAATTTACAGCCAGAAACATCACTGCCTCCTATTGAGGAATAGCAAGAAATGGGGGAGGGGGCAGGGTCAGATCAATCTACTCAGTAGGAACCACGGGCAGAGCTACAGATGGACAAAACAGGTAACCACAGTTAGGGAAGTAAGACAGAGCACAAAACAAAAGCCAATAAAGCAGGACAAATGAAGAATTGAGATATCAGTATAACCGCATAGCAAGGGAGCAGAAGCCAGAGAAGCAAACCAGGTCAAACCTTAAAGATTATAAAGAACATTCATTTGCAAAGCTAAAAATAATTCTACTGTAACAAGTTTACTCATCCTCAACACTACTGATATTTTAGATGAAATAATTCTTTGTTTCAGGGAGGTTTTTTGCATTGTGGTACATTTAGCAGTATCCTTAACCACCCACTGATGGTCAGGTATGCTTTCTCTAGTCATTGTAATCAAAAACATTTCCAAATATTTTAATATTCTTTGAGCTGAATGGAGGAAAATCATCCCCTGTTGTAAACCACAGTGTTAGAAGCTTTGTCGCTGTTCCAGCAGATTTTGTACTTTCAACTCTGAAATGTCACAAAAGCACTGGAAACTTCTAAGAAAAAGGATAAAAACTAATAGCCCAAAGCTTTTGCATTGAGAGGTATTGCTTATATTTCCTGTGTCTTATCTCAGGGGATGTGAACAAAAGCACTGTTGGAACCAAAAGCACTGATGGGAGAGTTGAGAAAAACCCGAGAGATCTATTATCATGAAGGGGTCAGTAAAATGACATGGGTGCATGTTACGGAATCCCAGGCAATGGTAAGAGGCAAATAACTAGATAGATGCACAGCAATATAGGTATAACTTTAAAGCATAGTGTTACTTTTTTTAAATTCAAGGAAGATCTGCAGAATAATATCTCTACACATTTAAATACTGATTTACACCAAAACCAAAAAACTACACATTTCACAAGGATGTAGATCTTTTGAAGGAGATTGATCAAGCGTGTTAGTCTACATACTATGTACAGCAAAGGACTGGGATTGGGCATAATAGAGAAAAAAATAAGAATGAAGTCTTGTGTAGTATAATGTATTAGTATGCTATGAATTAAAGGATGAAATTAATTCTTAGCACTTACTGCTCAGTCATATATATGAGCAAGAGAGAGAACTGGAAATTCATATTTGTGTCAGAGGCATTGTTAAATGGTTTATCATGAAGTTAATATACAGGATACATAAATGGGAAACATTTTCAAGCTAACACAGAGGATCAGTTTCACAACAATGACTTAAACATCCACAACAGGTTACATCCTGGATGACCACTGGAACTGTCCTTCTAATTCCCAGTTTTCAGAAAAGAGAAACTACAGTTCTTTAAACCATAGTTAGTTGTGGTTTTGTGCTACTTTTAGCTGAATCTACTCTGAACCAATCTAGTCCCATGATACCAAAAACATTAAAAACCATGATAATTCCTTAAATTATTCTAATTTGTAAATTTCTTGAGGTCCAAATTAGTCTCTATTCACACTGTACAACATGGTACCTGGCACCTCCTTAGAATTCAATATGTATTCTGATTTTGAAAAATTTATAGTGAATGTGTAAACCTCACATATTGTTGGGAACTGCACTTTTCTGCTCAAGCCTTTCTATTTAATTTGTTTCTAAATTGAATGAAAGCCTGTCAGGCTATAAATCCCAAGAGGTGGGCTTTTGTCATCAACTACTGAATATGTCCCAAGACATTCAGTTTAAATCTCAGTATCTGATCTTGCTCCAATATTATTTCATGGCTGATTTAAACTGTATACAATTATCCAGCTTTAAAAAAAAACTAAATTGCCTTTTTATAACAGAAGAGATGCTCCCATTATTGAATCTCAATGAAGTAACCAGGCAGATGACAAGCAGTCTGTCCCAAGATAAGGCTTTGCCCGAGAAATTACTGTACATAAATGAGCAACCCTTTTCTCTATACTAGCAAAGTCACAGAAGCCTAACAATTCTAAAGGGCTAAAATAAGAGTATTGAATGTTGGCATATTATGATAATCACAGCAAAGAACATGTCAAAGTTGTTTTTTAAGTTTCAATTCCTCCATGACTTAATCTATTTTTCACTATTCCATTAAAAAATAGCTTTTGATTACATTTGGAGTATGAAATCTCCTGTTTTATACTGTTGAATCTCTACATGTCATTAAGATAAAACAAGTTCAGTTTGAACCAAAAGTATCTGGCTAGTTTTGTATCTTACAGGGAAAATTTGAAACTTGAGTAAAGCAATCATTTGGGTAAAGGCTTTGGAAATGAACACTTTTCCTTTTATGGCAACTCGTTCCAATCACTGCTCTGTTCTCTGGCAAGTCTAAATGGCAACTTAAACACTTTTGTACTTTGTTCAGATCTTGGATGAGAGAAGTCATTCAAGGACATAGATCTACTTCATGAAGTGCTATTGCTCTTCCCAGAATGAATTACAACCTCTGCAAAATACAGAAAGTTACAATCTCTGGTGTTGTGCTGGAAGGGAATACTAACTTTCTTCCATACCACCCTGTCCACCGCAGCAGCCACTTGAGGCTGGCAAGCTGTGTCAGCAAAGCCACACAAGTTTCCATCTCGGAGATTCTTTCCCGGGCCACTGTAGAGCATGAGTCTCAGACACTCATCAGTTGCATCATGCTTGGTTGTAGTGAGTTTTGTGTTGACACTGATTTGAGGATGTGTCGCCTATATCACTGTTGGCTTTTTGAAGTTTCACATGGTAATTGTGACCTGGATGCAGAAATTACCAAAGGAAACTACATTTCAGCAATGAAAAGGGAGGAAGAAAGGAAAGGAGAAATTGCCCAAATCTCTTTAGTCTGCACCTCTGGAGAGGCAGCATTCAACTATGCAGATTGGGTTTCAACTTTGCTGTGCCATTATTTACTATGCAATGAGAAATAAGTTATTGGCCTCTGCATGCCTTACTGTCTTCATTTTTAATTTGAGAATAAAATAACTTAACTGAAGTCTAAAGGAATTAAAATTTATACAGCACTTAGAACAATGCCTGGCACATGATAAGAACTACATACATGCTTGTTAAATACAATTTCTGTTTATACCCAATAAAGGATGCATCCAAGTTTTAGTTTCTTATATAAAAATGTGCCTTTAAAGTATGGCTTCTCACAAGATTTTAGTCTACTTCTAATTTCCAATATAAAATTTATCTCTTATAAATAAGAATCAGCTTAGCTAATCTCAGCTGATTCATACAACACCATCAATAAACAAGGCAGTGGGCCATGTATTGCAGAGTATGGTGTAGCATGCTAATTGAGGGAATAAAAAAATTATGTGATCTGAGTCAGGTTACTTAACCTCTCTGGGATGCATATTTTCCCATCTATAATTAATTAAACTTAGAAGCATCTTCTAGCTTGAGAAACCTATAAATCAAATAAATTATAATAAAAAGGCTGAATAAATAAACCAAACAGGAAATACAAAGGGAAGACAATTTTGTTAGTTATTTAATCATTAGTGCATATTGTCTCATCTTACATTACTGTCCTTTCTCTACTAATTCAAAATTTTAAAGCATGCATGCAAGTTAGAGCTCTAGGAAGTATTGTTCAGTATAAATCAATAGAGTTTAAATTATGAAGTATTTTCAAATTGTAATTGTAGAATTTTGAATAAAGAGGTTAACAAATAGAAGTTCTTTTTTTTTTCAAGGACTTAAGGGAGAGCTCTGGCCCACTGCAAACTTCCTATCCAGGGAGTCCCAGGAGGGAGCCCACATATGCTCAACCACCAGCCTACTTTCCCTATTCAAACATCTCCCCAGGTGACCCCTACCTGCTGGCTATTTCCTTTCACACATGCAAAGATCTAAATTTCTCTTTCACCTAAGCCATTCTATTTAAGGTCTCTTTGTTATGGTAGCTTAGCCAGACTCCAAATAGTACTGGAAATGGTCTCTCACTGGTCTTCTCTCTAGAAGGATGGTTACTTCAGGAAATTGTGTTAAAACAGAAAGAGGAAAATAAAAGCATTTCAAAGAAAAATGATGTTAGAAAGAACTCGTGGATTCTCTGTTTCAAATGGTATTTGATGAATAAATCTTTTCCCTCCCCAGTCACCAAATTAGAATGGAATTCTAATTCAATGATATGATGAAAAAGAAGTCACAAAATATTAAAGGTTTAGGTTCTATGTGAACTCTGAAGATGGTGCCCAGTATCTTGCCCCTACTCTATCCAACCTCACTCCTTGGCTAAGAAAGAAGTAGAATGGAAATAACACTCAACTAACTAATAACACTCAATCAGAGAGAACAGGAACTCTCTTTCAAGTAGTGCCCTGGGGAAGCAGCAAGTCCTTGGAGAGGAAGTGGCTGCACCATGTATCTAGGTGCACAGGGGATTAGAATATCTGACAACATTCTCCATGCTCTACCATGAATCAAGAACAGCAGGAATTTGCTGTATCCCAGAGTGACACAGAGAAAATAGAAGGAACAATAACCCAAGGGGAACTTTGAAACAAAATAAAGATTGACAGAGCAGTAGCCTGCATTAAATGACATCTGAGCAGAGATTTATGAGTAGCTCAGCAAATGCTAGCCAGAAAAGGTGACAGTAGACAACCAGAACATCTAACACAGACTCACTGGCAGGAGATAAATCCCTAGAACTTACATAATGCTGTGAAGGGTTGAGATGACCTTTAATTGACTGTGATGAAATTTCCAACACACTAGAACAAGGCATTTTAACCCTTGTCTAAAACTTATAGGGGAGAAAAATAGTATCTTCATTTTCACAAACTTCTCACTAATATTTAGCATTTTTTTCTAAGAGGCTGAACAGCAAGTAGTTAAGCAGAATCTGTCACCAAGAGAAATCACCAACATTTTCATATAGAGCTATTATAGATATCTCAAAATACCATTGATGCTCATCACTACAAAATTATAGCAATTATCAAACCGCTTCTAGATCTTATTTTAAATATTTTCATGTACTTATTTTTAACATAGCCATCAAAAAGGATATCAATTATTCTTATACAAATGGATTTTTTACTACCATAAACAGATTTTTATATATGCAGCAAATATTTGAAAGTTAATCAATGAATTTCCTTTGCACTTATGCATATTTTGTATTATGAGTTTTAAAAACTTATTTTGCAAAAGGACACTGGGAATTTTCAGATTTCTATGGCATAATAAGTTTAAGACTTCACTTTTCTTTTTTTTTTTTCTTAAATTCTTTTATTGGTACATTGTATGTATACAACACAATTACATTTCTCATTGGGAACTTGTACCTTTACATGATGCATCTTGGTTCTTATTGTTTCCCCATACCTAGCCATCCCTTCACCCCCTCCACCATTCCCTATTTACAAAGACTTTATTTCCTCTTTTCTATTTCTCATCCTTTTTCCTTTCCCTTCTTTCCTTTCCCCTGCCCCTCCCACTACCCCTACCTCTTTGGACCTTTTATTCCTATTTTGCATTATCGATTATTCATTTTAATCATTGGTACATTTTAGGTATACAATATAATGACATTCATCATTGGAAATTTGCACCTTTACATAATCTCTCTTGGTTCTTATTTTTCACCCTTGCCCAGCCCTCCCCTCAACCCCTCCATTCCTCCCTATTTACAAAGATTTTGTTCTTATTTTTACGTTTTCTCATATTAATTCCATTCCCTTCTTTCCTTTCCCCTACCCCTCCCACTTCCCCCTCCCCTTTGCCCCTTTTCTTCCTATTTCACATTACCTAGTATATATTTTAGTCCTTATTTACACTTTCATTTTCTCACACCAGAGAAACTATTCAGTATTTATACATGTGTGTCCTATTTATTTCACTTAAGAGTATCGCCTCAATGTGCATCCATTTAGCTATAAATGTCTCTAATTTCTCATTTTTTATGGCTGAGTAGTACTCTATTTTATTTTTAAAAACCACATTTTCTTTATCCAGTCTCCAGTTGATGGGCATTTGGGGTGTTTCCAAGTTTAGGCTATCACAAACTGTGCTGCTATGAACATGGGTGCACATATATCCTGTGGTATGATTCTTTTAATTCTTTGGGGAAGATCCCCAGCAGTGGAATAGCGGGGTCAAATGGGACTTCCAGTTCTAGTTCATTGAGGTATCAGTTTGATCCCTGAGTTTTATGATTTGTGCCTGGATGTTTCTCTCAAAGCCTCATGCAGTCATAAGACATAAGTCAAAGGTGTCTGAATCTAGAGTGTGTGATGCTGGGATTAAGGATATGTACTTACTAAATCGGTACACAGATTGTTTTAGCACTGCCCTAATCCCAGTAATCTATATAGAGTATAAAAGGGGCAGAAAGAAGCTGCTAAGGTCTCTTGCTTGATTTGCTACCTTCTGCTCACCATGAGCTGTTCTCCTCTGCAACATCTGTGTGCCATACTACCCTGCTGGAGCCAGCTAATTATGGACTGAGACCTCTACAAACTGTGAGGCTTTCCCTTTAACTTTCGTTGTTGGGTATTTTGTATCAGCAATGAGAGAAAAGTCACTAAGACACTGACTTTCTAATTTGAGTCCATCTTTGGTGGAGGTCCTAGGACTACATCTTTAAAACACTGCTACTAGCAGCCACAGCTGCACCATCAAATACCCAATTAAGTTTTCAACAGTTGGACTCACCCACAGTAAAGTGGAATCACAGGCAGCAGAAATCTTTAAAATTTTTTAGGAAATAATGGGCTTATTTATTATCTTCTAGCCAAACTTTACCTATAGGATGCTTTTCTCAGAAAATAACATTTTCTATATTTATTTTTTAAAGAGTTTCCTGTAGAGTAGGAATATTATTTTAATCTCTGTAGTATTTTCTTGCTTACATACTCTTATAATACATATGACAAAAAAATGCCATTGAATCATCTCTCTAAAGCCTTCCAAATTTTTAATTATAGAGGCTTAAATTGATGAGGTTTCCTTTAACCCCTTCTACCTCAATTATACTATTAATTATGATAAGTAAAATTGTTCAGTGTTTTAAAAAACTCTTTTCATCTTAGTCCATATTAAAATTTGAGACTTTGCAAATGTGAACTTCCCATTTGACCACTTATTTTACACAACTTGTAACTTGTGAATAAGATGTACTGCCAAGTCACCATTTATCCAACTTCTTGAAGCGAGGCACTTTAACCAGCAGCATCAGCATCAGCAGCAAATAAATTGTCAGCCCAGAATTACTAGAGGCCTTTAAAGTGGTGCAGCTGCTTACTGGATTTCAAAAGTAACCACCCTAGACTTTTCTCTTGCTTTTTCTGAACAACAAACTAAGCTATTTCATATTACTGTAACTCTGCTTCTCCTATCAGTTTCCTTCTTTCCTATGCCCCAATCCAATTCCATATCATATTTCACCCATGCTAGTGAAGAAGCATGTGTATGGCCTCTGTCTTTATTTAAACTTATTCCTTCCATATAATTCCTTAGAGATTCTGGATTTTTTTCTTCTAAATGCTAATTTACTCATGAATTTTCAAGTTAAAATCTTTCAAACACCTGCAAGATAAAATCCAAATGCCCTAACTTCCTATCATGAAAGTCCTTTATTTTGTGGCCATCTATCCAGACTCAATGCTTTGTTAAAGAACATCCTTTCCCCCGTTCTAACACTTTTTGCATGTGCTCTTCCTGCTGCTTGGAATAAAGTACTTAAACCAGAAAGTTTGATATATAAAATAAAATTGCTGTCATGTGTTCACTAACACAGATTTCTTCTCCTTAATCTTTTCTCCTCCCACCACTGGCCTTCATCTCATGTACACACTGTAGCAAAAGCAAAATCATTTTTACTGATATAAATATAATAATATCTCACTTCTCTGGATAGCATCCCATGATTAATTGTAGCAGATCCCTTGTTCTGTCCTTTGCGCTCCAATGCACTCTGCAGGAGAACCATTTAAGGCCTCTAATGTACTATTACAATCTATCAATAGACATAATATACTTTTTTTAATGACAAGGAGTTTTGTTCCATTCTGGAATCTCAACAAGGTCAGTGGTAAATGATACTGCTGGTTAGTAAAAAACCTATAGGTTTTCATTACCTATAGGTAATGAAAGAGTACATGAATATTAAATAATACATTCTAAGGAAAATAGCTTAGTCTAATTAGTCATTTGTAATGTGGGCTTGGACTACATCAGAATGTGGGCTACATTATGTTCCAGATTGCAAAGTAGTAGTCAAGGATAAAATATTCTCCATGAATATATTTTATTTATCATCATTAAGTATAAAAAATTTTATACTGGAATTAATATGAGAAAATGAAAAAATTGAAACAAACTCTTTGTAAATAGGGAGGGGTGGAGGGGTTGAAGGGGAGGGGAATGGGGAAAAAATTAGAACCAAGACAGAGTATGTAAGGGTGCAAATTTCCAATGATGAATGTCATTGTATTGTATACCTAAAATGTACCAATAAAATTAATTTTAAAAGTATTAAAAAATTTAATTGCCTTTAATTGGGGCATATCCTTCTCTCCAATTGCCTGGCCCCTGTATCCATTTTTGTCTTGTTCCTACTAGATTTACACATTCACCTAAGAATCTTGCCTCATGAAAGTATGTGAATTATCAACAGCTTTATCTTTTTCTGGACCTTAATCCTTGCCTCCTGCTTCTTGACTACAGCTCTTAAATTCTGTTATAGTTACTGGCCAAGTCTTCTCTCCACTTCCCACAACCATCCTTAGACACACACCCACATACACATTCCAGACCTCTAAACTTCTGTCTTTGGCATTCACCTGAGTCCTGTCTGTCTGAGTTTGAAATCTGTTCCTTTTCTAATTTAATGCCTTTTAGTGGTCCCCGTTTGGAGTTTTCCTGTTCCCCAAGGTATGGAGGATAACTTTTAGGGCACAAGCATGCACTCTGACCGCTTCAAACTATGTGACCTTGGAACAGTCTATTTCTAAGCCTCAGTTTTCTCATTTGTAAATGGAAAATCATATCTTTCTTGTAGATTTATTGGGAAATCTAAACAAGAAACTATGTTAAGCATCAAGTAGATTTGGTAAACATTAAATTATGCCTTCCTCACTTTGGTTAAGGCAAGACACCTCCATTAATATAACTAATAAGAGCTATCTAACAGTGAGCTTCTACTGAGTTATTCTATTCAAATATATTATTCAGTGAATCCTTATAAAACAGCAGGCAAAAACTATGAGTTAGATAACCATTTTAGCCATTTGCAAATACAAAACAGGCTGAAGTAGGAATGATGATCAAAAGAAAATGAATTTCTCTTCATGAAGAGAAAGCTAGATTCTTAGTTTCTCAACCTTCCTCCAGGGAAAGTGAAGGACTCTGGGAAACAAATGTTGGATTGGTGAGACGCATGCCCCTTACAAGTAGAATTTCAGGAACTAGGATTCGAATGCAAGTTCTTTGATTTCAAATGTCACAACCCCTCATGTCCCTATGCCTGATACTTTCAGGACTATACTGGCCAGTCTTTACCTTTCCCTTTCTTCTTCCTTCCATCTGAAATGAGTCTGATTATCTGGGAGTGAAGCAGCCATTTATGACCATAAGCCAATCAGTTTGAGGGCAAAGACCATCACAATTCACAACTATCATAACTTACAGAAATGTAAACTATTTCCCAGGAACGTAGTACATTAGTAAGAAATACAAACCAATATTTCTATTACCATTCTAAACTCTTTCAAAGAAAACACAATTTCTGTCCTTAGTGACCTAAGAGAAACTACCATGTTACAAAAAACTATATCGTTATGGAACAGCAATATTAACTCTTTAAAAAATGTTTCCCTTTGATATAAAAATATGAGAAATATTATAAAGTAAGAGTTATCAAATTTGCCAACATATTTAAGACATATTTAAATTGAAAGGAGGTGGATTATATACTTATAAAAGATCCATTTTGTATTTTGATCATAAATTCATGTAACCTAGGTAACATGTTTCCACTATACCTTTCAACCAAATGTGTCTTCAACATTTTTTAATTTCAAGCAAGAATCTTCTTGCAAAAGCTTTTTGTGTTTGTTTGAAAACTAGAGTTGCATTTCAATATATTTTGCCAACTCACTGATATTTATCAAATGTAAACATTGAAGGTTAAAGAATATTTACATATTAAATCAATTTCACTGTTAAAATGTAATTTAGATACAAGTTTTATTCCAAAGTCTTATTATCTTTCATTCAGTTTTTCAAGACTATATTTGCTTTATTAAAAGAAAAAAGAAAAGAATGCATATCTAAAGATTAGCTTTTTTAGTCTAAAAAATCACCATGATTAACGACACTAGTTATTACTGATGGGGTGGTTTCTCTGATTTAATATCTTGTGTTTTATGAAATACCTTTTCTGTATTATCAGTATAGAAGGAAAAAAGTCGATTACAAATATTGTGCTCAGATTTAGCCTCTAAAGAACATTGAAACAAGTGTCTGCAGAGATGCTAAAACTTCCTCATTAGAAGAAATAAAAATATTCAAGTATCTGATAGAAACAGTTTATATTGTGAATGATTACAGAATGCAATTCAGTGAACGTTAAGCATGATTATTTATTTCTGAAGTAGTTTTTCACTAGTTTTAGTCCATATTCATTAGAACTACATCCACCTGTTGGTAACAGAAAACCAAGTAAGAGCAGCTTTACCATGTGATTCTTCTGTTTCATACAACAAGAAGTTGAGGAAAGGCAGTCTAGTGGAAAGTGGCCACCAGTGGCCAAGTGATGCCAAGAGGACCCAAGTCTACACACTGATTTAGGATTGTCCTTGTCCTGATATTGGCTGGCTTATGGTCAGAAAATGGCTGCTTGACTCCCAGTAATCAGACTCACTGGAAGTGGGGGGAAGAAGGAAGGGAATGGTCAGGATTGACCACTAGTCCACTAGCACTGCGAAATTTGGTAACACAACTTCTAAACCATCAATTCTCAGGGAAAAATTAACACACTATGAGGTCAAATGGATTGTCCCAGATAGTTATAGTTAGAACAAGTCTCTTCGTCCTTGTCTGATGTCATTTCCACTGTTCTTACTTCTTTCTAGCATCCGGGTGGGATTTCTTTGGAATGCTAGTAAAACAGCATTGGGACTGCTCCATAACTCGGAGGAAAGTGTCTGGGAAAGGACTGTGTCTCTGACTCATAGAGACCCAGGCTTTATAGTATGGCTTTCAGGGCAGTGAAATATCTTTTTCTATCACCCCATTCTTTCCATTCTCCAAAGTATCTTGGTTACTTATAAAGCAAAAGGCTAAAACAAAAGGAAATCTTGGAGGTTAAGACTGTGGTCACTATAGCAGTGAAGATAAGGGTGGTGTTTTGGTGAAGGGAGTAGGAGGTGAGGGACTGGTGTAGAGGAAAGAGAATTCCATTCACTTAGAATGTGGAGGTTCTTGGCATCTACTTTTCTCAACATTATAGATTAAATCCAAGCATAGAGGCAAATGCTCAAGTCTTATTTGACATCCTCTTAATACTTAAATAGAAAACAAAAGTCAAAATTATTATTGAAATTATATAGGTGGCTTAGTACTGTAAGTACTACCAAGCATTCTAAGTAGCTCTCCTTTGGCCGAGACGAGTACTGGACGTCTTTTATCAAATAACTGGGTCATATAACTAAATCAGATGACTATCAACTGAGAACGGCTTCATGTAGTTTGTCAGAATCCTTCTTGGAAAAACTGAAACACATCCTGCTATGTGTGATGACAGATGGCCTCAGCATGCCTTCATGCTTGGTCAGATGTTATTAATCTATGACCAAAGGAGCAGGTGGGCAGCAGAGACCACACCATTTCCTCAGAAGTCTCCGAGCTCCTGAAAAGTATGAATTGTCTCAACATGTGAAAATTTCCATCATGCTTATTTTTAATAATTGTGCTTTTTAAGCAAATGGAAAAGTGGAACTCACATTTTCTCTCCTTTTTCCTGATGTATGTGAAAGATGCTATAGACTATGTAAGTGATTATTCACTTACATACTCACTGGACAAAAGTAATTTTAAAATAGGACATTAACTCCACATTTAAAGAAAAATTCATTAAATCTGAGTAGTTCATTACCATGAAATGCATTTGATTATATTTTATAGCATGAGTTTCTCCAATATAAAACATTCAGCCAAATGTTTTACAGATTAAGGTACATTATGAATGTAAATTATTTTAAACTGGAGACCATTTCTTTCTGTGCAGCCCTTGGACACCACCCTAGGATCTGATGAGTAGGTACCTTTTCTAATAGGAAGCATCAGTCCACACTAGTATATTTCTGTAAAGCAGTTAAAATGCTAACATTACAAATTAAAAATTTTAAATGTATTTTTATAGTTATTAAAATGCCATTGTCAGACAATATTCAGCATTATTTAAATAGATTTCCTCTCATTATTATTTGCATTAGTGAAAGCCATTTAAAAATGAAATCTCATTTCATTTATCTTTGTGTTTATACTATTCTAGCCTAAGAAGGAAAAAAACTAATCCCTATACCAATGAAAATTGCCTTCTTGTGTTCCCAACTAATTTGATCTAAATTGTTAACTCTGCAGAAGGTAGGATCAGAGGGAGAAATCTCATCCCAAGGGCTGGAGGAGTAGAAGGCTTATCTTACTTAGGCATCTGGTGCCCTAATTCATGAGGAGTCCGAAACTTTGGACTTAACTATTCCTAGCTCACAGCCAGTGGCAGGCCCTTTTATGCAATAAATTCTGTAGGGGCAAAACATAATAAGCTCAGCTCAGTGATGTATCTAAAAAAATACAGAGCTTTAACCTTTAGGAACTGAAAAGGACCAGCTGTTTAATATCATGGGAACCTGCCTGAGGTTGATGTTTGAGAGATAGGAGGAAGGAGTCATGGAAATACAATACCTTCATTTCATCCAGTTTACAAAGGAAAAAGAGCATTCCAAAACAAATAGTTCTGAATTCCAAGATGAAGTCTGTTTTTTCCTATGTGAATGATGACCAAAATCTTCTTATTTATATGTTTTAGTCTCACTTCTATAGAAATAAACACATGGCTGCTAAAGTTTTATATTCAGAACCAAACACTGAATATTCTTACATGAAGCCATCCAAAGATCTTTCTCCAAGTTAAGTGTCAGAGGAAGACCGCCACATCACTTCTTCTCCACCTCCACGTGATGTAGCATTATATGTGGGATTCAGCAACCAGGTACTAACAGGGATTTTAAACAACATTAACACAATTTCGGTCTGTGGAGAATTAGTTCCTTGCCATTCTTCCCCCTTAAGCTTAGTCCATGACAGAGACAATTAGAAAGCCTCACATCACCAGATGGTAGTAAAAAGATTTCATCCTTAGCTTTCTAATTTCAATTGAATTGAAGAAGGACACATGGAGGGCATTCCTAATATTTTACCTAAGTCTAGACCTTGAACAAAGCAACCTAGGCAGGTTTGTTCCTGCCTGAATGTTTCATTACCCTTGCAAAACGTCTGTCAAAGTAAAGCTGTTTCACAGGTTCATGTTTAAGAGCCTTAAAAAACTCCATCTTAACAGCAATTACAGCATCTACTAAAAGTAATCTACATAACTACACAGCGCGCATGAAGGTGAATAGTTCGAAGGTTTCTGCCTCCTACAGGCAAGATAAACAACTTATCATTGTGGCTGATTAATTCAACAAAACTACTGAACACTTGACTAACTCTGAAGCAGCTTGGATATTAAATAAGAAGATATTTGAGGTTAAAAGGAGGGGAGGGGATAGGAAAAAAGGAATCAAGATACACCATGTAAAGGTACAAATTCCCCATGGGGAATGAGATCATTATGCAAATGTAAATTGTACCAATAAATTTTTTTAAAAAAAATAGAAAATAAAAAAGAGGATATTTGACATGCTGTAAGCCATCAGGTTGGTGCTTTTTTTCTTTTGGGTTTCAGGAAGTCCACATTCATTTCATGAATTTAGTGTAGTCAGTACTACAGGACATTGTCTAGAATTATGTCCTCACTCTGGCCCGTCACAGAAAGCTTATATTTAAGATATTTTGGCAGCAAATAAAAGGAGCTTTTGTACACCACAGACAGGTTCCATGCATCCAAGAATGCAGAACATGTTCACATGATAATATATGATCAGTGAAGTTGTAAATATAATGTGATTTGGCTGCAGGCAAACTGGGGTTGTTAACATATCTTCTACTTGCTACTTTGGTAATACTGAGCAAGTTTTTAAGCTTTCCAGTACAGTTTCTTCTTTTGTGAAATGTGAAAAATACCCTATGAAATTGTTGTCAAGAGTAAATACACTAACATACAAATTATTCACCAAGTGTCTGGTTCACTGAGAATACTTTCCAAACCGTACTTCACATTCTATAAGATAGGTTTTAAAAATGGATCCTAAATTAAGTTTAAAAAATAGACCCACCAAAATACACCCACATCTTAATTTCTGGAACCTATACTGTTACTTTATTTTCTAAGAGTGTCTTTAAAACCATGATTAAGTCAAGGATTTTGAGATGATAAGATTATCCTGGATTATTTGAGTGCATCCTAAATCCAATCACAAGGGTCCTTGTAAAACAGAATTATTATGGACTAAATGTTTGACACCCCCTTCTCATGCCAAAATTCACATATTGAAATCCTAACACCCCCCCCTCCACTGTGATGGTATTTAGGAGTTGGCCTTTTGGGAGATAATTATGCATGAGGGCAAAGCCATCATGAATGGAATTATTGCAGTAACCTTAGAAAAAGAAAGACAAGAGAGGTGATTTTTTTCCCTCAGATGTGTGAGGATACATTTTAAAGACAACTGTCTGCTAAGTAGAAAAAGAGCTCTTATTAGTCACTGGATCTGCCTTTTTTTTATCTTAGACTTCGCAAACTAAGACACACAATGTATGATAAATTGTCAAAGCATCCCCAAGAGGCCCAACAGAGATGACAATGATCATGGAAGTAGAGATTCAGCTTCAATCCAAAGAACACTCACAACCACCAAAAACTGGAAGAGGCAAGGGGTAGACTTTCCCTGAGGACCTCCTAAGAGAGCACAGACCTGCAACACCTAGATTTTGGCCCTGTGAAACTCATTTCAGATTTGGCCTGCAGAACTGTGAGAGAATAAATATTTATTTTAAGTCATGATGTTTGCAGTAGTCTATTCAAAAAGCCACAGGAAATTAATATACTCCCTTACATTATCAGTGCCACAAATTAGAGTACCAGGTATCAACTACCAGCTTTTCAAGGCCAATTGGAATTCCTTTCACTGTCTGCAAACACAACCATCTTGTCATGACTTCTGTGTTACAAAATACAGTACACTGTGGTTGGAGAACCCAAATGAGTAGTGCCTGGGTTTCCCTTTATTTTTTTATTCTCAAAATAAAGAGAAATTCTGGGGAGTTTGTGATATACTACACCATAAATGACACCAGTAGGAAGGCAGTAGAGCTGCACTACCAGTGCCAGCTCTGAATCCCAGTGAAAGACTCATTATTTCCTTCTCTGAAGCCTTTCTTTGGGGCAATTCCAGTGATGCCCCAAATGCCTGGCTGGGTATGGCAAGGCCACTTTTCCTAAGGGGAAACATGTACATTTTCTGCTAAGTTGGTGGGTTCAGGGGTACATGAACATTGAGTTAAACAGCACCATGGCCTTTGCAATTTCCTTTGTCTTATTTACACCGAAGAAAATGTTTAAGTTTGTGTTCACTAGACCTTTGACACTTCTTAGACACCACCCCTCTTTATACAAACAGAGGCCAGGCTACGTGCTCAAAGCTTTACACAAGCAACAGTGGTTGATTAGATTTTATACTACCATTTTGTTTTGTTTGGGATTTATATTGATAGTGATTAACTACTTATGACAAAGGCTTTTTTAAACTATTTATGTTAATATAAATTGCCTTCTTGAACAAATGGACTGAGGAATGTATTCTATATTAGTTCTCAAAAAAATTGAACTTCAGTCATAAATGATAAAGTTTTATAAATTTTTATATCACATATTCTCCCTGTTACTTTCTATTTCATAAAGTTTCTTTTAACTTTGTAAAATGCCTTTACATAAAGTCAGTTATTTTTTTAAAGAATTAAATAAATACCACATGTGGCCAGAGTGAAAAATGTCCTCAAATGCTTAAACTTTGGTACATTCTATCCTAAGCTGATAGGAATCTCTAGAAAGTCTATGAAAGATTGTGTATAACCCTTAAATTTCCTAGACTATAAGGTACATAATATCAAAGCTTTAACCCCAGCCCTGTCTGTGTCCCAGGCTGCCCTCAGATAGTTCCAGTAGATTCAATTTGAGAATCTTAAAGTGTGACTGAAGGACTCTACTGACCTGGGAGGCACCCCAGGCACTCACACCTGCTGAGAGAGGCCATGGAAAGTCTGGACTGCATTGTCCATCCACAGCCTAAACTGTCCCATCAGTCCAGAGAGCCTTTGGCAAGGACAAATATATACAAGTCTTAAGTTAAGCAATTGTCCCCTATGACCTTCCTATTCCTTAACCTCCCAGAAACAGAAGGGTAATTGTCTCCTATATCAGCCATCAGAGTAAATTGTGTGGGGATGAAGGGAATTGGGTTCTAATGTTCATTTTAGTAAAAAAAAAAAAAAAAGAAAAAAAAGTAGTTTCATAATCTTAAATAATTTAGGAATCACGGAATTACAGTCTTTTTTTATAAAACAAAAACACTTAGTAAAATTCGTTGAGGAATACTTCACTCTGGTTAGTGGAAGGTAGTAATACACCATTAGGGATTATTTTTCCCCTTATGTATAATGACAAAACTATACTCCTGTGCCTTTAATGGACAAAAAAAAATTACTCCTAGTCTTTTAGGTATTTATGCTACATTCAGTTGTGCCAGGAAAAATGTTGCTCCATTAATTTGTCTACAACTGATTCTGCTTCCTCCTGACCCTTATCCACAGGGTGGTAGGGAAAACACCCTAAAGTTTAGTCCAAAACAGTAACCTCACTTCAAATCTTACCCTTTAAACCACTGGTTGAGGTAACAGTATCTCATTTTGGTAAAGGCTACCATTCACACAGATCTCCACACCACTTCCCCCCTGTGCTTCTCCTTCCCTCAGTGGATATATGACAGAGGCCGAGGTACTCTTGGAGTAATGGGCAAAGGGGGTGAGAATATGTATTTGTGTTTCTTCTGCAATTCTCCACATTACTAATTCCTTGCATTATTGCAAAGCCTTGTAAGATCTGCTGTTGAATAGTATTAGCCTTTTACTTCTCTACCTTTTCATTCCATTAGGGTTCCACAGTCCTCTCTAACTAATTCTTATTGGTACCACGGTCATACCTAGGATCACTTCACTCTTAACAGTGGTCATCTCCCAGATTCTTAGGTCAAATTGTCTGTTTTCAAGGCACCACTCACTATCTGCGACTTTGGATATTTAATATCCCTGTGACTTGGGTTCCTTACCTCTAAAACAGGGAAAGGGATAATACAACTAGCATCTACCTCTCAGAGTAGCTATGAGGATTAATTAATAATGAAGAAGGGCTATGAGGAGTATCAAGCCCTCTATAAGTTTTACTATTTTACTATTGTTTTACTATTGTTATTGTTATTCTGGGAAGATGTCTAGCCAGAGACAGCTTACTTCCACAACTCCCATGGGAATATGTGAGAAGGCTTCAATTCTATTGAGATCACACACCAGCCAAAAGGTCAGACATGTAAACTCAGATTTTCAGAAAATTTCATAGAGCTCCTCGGCTTGGTAAGGTAGTAAACTATCATATCAGGCAGGCTTCTCATAGAGTCCCAAAATGAACCAAAAGAAATCTCTGCCCATAGCATTCCTTTCAATTTGTTTAATCACCATGCAGGGGCCCAAGCCAGAAAAAGAGCATGTGGCTCTCTGTCCTGCCCTTATCTCTCACCTCTCACTCTATTCTTCTCTCATAATCCTTCCAAAGCTCCAATTATGTGGCTTTCTTTTAATCTTTATTACTTTCATAACTTTCTTTCCCTTGTAGTTTATCTTTTGGGGGGGGGGTATGCCACCATAGTGGATAGAGTAGAGGAGAACTTATTAACTTATTATCACAGACCTAAATCAGGAAACTTTCAAAACTATCATGGTCACTGAACTAGTTTATAACCCATCCATCCACCTTCAAAAAAAAAAGGAAAACAGAAAAAAATCTTCAAGTAATCAGTGATGGAAGAAAAGAAGTGAAATAAATCATATTGAGTTGGGGGCTAAAATTCAGGGCAGTAGCAGGAATCCAGTTACTTCAGCTAAAGGAAGTAATTTCCTGAAGAGCAACTTCTTAGATCCTTCTGCAGTGAAAGTGGGAGAAGAGGTAACACTTTCACTAGAAATAAAGTTCTGATTCCAAGTAACTATAGACTAAGATTTTCTGAGAAAACTGGCCAGATCTTTCACAACTACCACAAACATGGGCCAGGGATTTAGCTCAGTGGTTCTGCCACCTGCCTCACAAGCACAAAGACCCAAGTTCGATCCCCGGTACCAAAAAGAAAAAAAAAGAAAGAAAATACAAAACTGTAACGAACAGAACAGGAAATACAGCCCCTTAATGAGAAACACCCTTGACTCAGCGTCCTCACAGACATTTTCTGCAGGAAATGCCCATTTTTTAGAACTCAAGATCAATATTACTTTTCTAAAGTGATGCAAAACAAAGCCTTAAAAAAGGCCCTTGGTCCCTTGTAGAGGCCTCCCCTAATCTATCAAGGTCAGCCGCCACACATAAGGACAAATTCAAGATGGTCCTATTCAATGTTCTGCCAATGTCATGAAGCAAATGCTCCTGTTCTTATAAAAGAAAGTGCTTTGGGGTGTCTCTTGGCTACTTCATTAAAATTTAAAGTACGGACTATTCCATAGAATGCATAAATCTAAAAATACAGACATCTCCAAAATTACCATCTGTAACTCACTGTAAGAACCACCTCTCACAAACGGCAGCTCTCCTAATAGACATCACAGATGATGCTCCAGGGGTAAGGGCATGGTCTCTTCTATTACCAGTGTGGGCACAGTACATTATTTTAGGTTTGGAGGCTCTATGTGTGAGTGTCCATGCATATGATGAAAGTTACATGGCCTCAGAGTCAGGAAGAAAACTTCGGGAACTAACTGTGTTGCCCATTTCTGTTTACAAAATCATTCACTAGCTGCAATTTCATGAAAGTGGGAGGCTTAACTCATTAAAGTTCTTGGTGTTTTCTAAATAGAAATGGTTCACAACAATTTAATAGAAAAAGAACCCTGGGGCATGCAGAAGTTTCTTCATTAAAAGAAAATTATCCCAAATTTGTAGCACTGTAACTTTATAACTAATAGTAATGCTTGCCCCAAATATGCAAGATCAATAAAGTTACATATAGTTTGACTTAATGCATTAATCAGCAGAGCATTGATAAATAATGGTATCATAGGATTTTAGACCTGGAAGAGATGCAACAGATCATTTCATTTATCCTGTCTGGTTCTTTTCTTACAATCATCCCTGTACCTCTCCCAACACACATTCTACAGATAAGGGAACTGATTCCAAGAAAAAGAAAGTTCCTTTCTCTAGGTTATATGTTTGTAATAATAGAAGTCCCTACTTGTTGAAGAACAAAAAAGACAAAAGTTCTAGCACAAATGACTAATTAGACCAAAAAGATGCATCATATATGATGAAGAGGCTAATATCGTTAATATATAAAGAACTCTCTACTGATCAATAATTTTTTTAAAAAAACTATGGACCAAAGGGAAAGCACAGTAAGAGTATTAATTAGCATTTTTTAAAAAAATTCCATAGTAATTATTGATATTCAGTATCACTAGGAAGCAGAGAAATGTAAATTGCAACAAAAAGACAATTTCATGTTTATCCATTGGTAAAGACTTCATTAAAAAGTTAATATTAAGTATTGCTGAAGATTAAGGAAAGGGATTCTTTTATATACAACTGGCATCAATAAAGCAGGTATGATTTTCTTGACAGTTATTTATCAATGTGTCAAGAGCCTTAAAATTGTTTATGTCCTTTGTTGTGCTGCTGAAGAAAAGAATTAAAATCAGTGTAAATGTCCAGCCATTTAGAATAGGTAAAGACACACTGTAGTACATTTATTCAATTGAATAATTGCCAAATAATAATAAGATATATGACAAAATAAAATATCTAATGTCATAAAATATAAAGATACCAAGTGATAGGAGAAAGCCATAGTACATTTAATAAATTGATCCATATATGTATATATGTGGCAGTCACATTATAAGTTTTTTCATTACTTTTCACATTTTTCAAATCATTACCAGAGAATATGTATTAGCTAAAGACAGAAACTAAACAATATAAATAACAATAAAGCATCCATCAAGAAAAATCGGACTCATTTGCCAATGTGGAAGAGGAAATGTGTAGTTTCTGGGAGCCTGTATTAGTCACTTTCCCATCATTATGACAAAATACCTGACACCCACAACATAAAAGATGCCAGGTTTATTTTGGCTCACAGTTTCAATGGGTATAGTCCATGGTTGCCAGGCTCAAATGCAGAAATGGAATGATGTAAGGGGCATGGCAAAGGAAAGCTGCTCACCTCTTGGTACCAGGAAGTAGAGAGAAAATGGAGGTGTGGGGAACAAGAGTACGTACACACTTTTGGGTCATCATGCCCCAGTGACCAACCTCCATCCAGGCCCCACCCAAACAGCACTTCCAGCTATGAACTCATCAGCGGATTAATCCACTGACAAAAGCCATGAGACTTTTGAGGGAGATTTAGACCTAAACTGTAACAAAGCCCTCCAGAGGATACCATTCTATAGGTCAAACCTGAGCCTTCAGAGCTCCATTCTCTTTTGAATTCTGCTTCTGTGAGAATAAAATAAATGCACAAAATAAAACAATCAAACAAAATTAACAGGATATTATCTTAATACTGCATTTAACCTTTTAATTGGATGGAGAAAGTTGCCCCAGTATCCCTTTAAACCACTTTGTAACTTTCACTGCTGAAACAGGGTCACTGGTTTAAATGTCTGTAGCACCTGATTAATTAGTAATCAGGACAGGGTTGATGGCTTTTTCTGCTTCAGAGCTTGTAATTATCATTCCTGACACAGAATTCAACTTTTGGTAGGCAGCAGGCACACTGCTGTCACCATTATACTCTGCTTC
This sequence comes from Heterocephalus glaber, assembly GCF_000247695.1. The sequence continues at coordinate 20,795,272 of NW_004624730.1, read as the reverse complement.
ACACTCCAACTTAATAAAGATTTTGTTTGGAAAGGATTCTTGTGAAGATTTTACCCACAGCAGCCTTTTCCTGGAATCATTTATTTCTGTCATTGGCTCCCTCTAATTTATAGGTGATATAACTGACTAATGAAATCAAATAACTTGTGGAACAATTCATGTAGTTCAGAGAGATATTAAATATTTTTAAAACTAGTCATGATTATAAAAAGGAGAGAGGGGAACTTTGAAAAGATGATTATATTATAAGAAAGATTCCCAAAGTAGCATGGAAAACTTAGAAAAGCTGGCCTTCCTCTTTGCAATTTTAAGCTTTGTGCCTACAGTGAAATATGTGTACAAAATTGTGTCAAGTCATGGTTATGGATGATCTATTAATTTATTGGGAAAACACCTGTAACAAGTCAATTATGTCCCTATTTTGAGAAGTAACCAAGTTACCCAACTATAAATCCATGTTTTTACTTTGAAGGCTGCCAAATAAATAAATAAATAAAAACAAAAGATCAACTTAAAATACTTGTTAATGAAAAGATGGTCATAGCTGGTACAGAAATATATTCATGAACAAACAAACACAAGAAGACAGGCAGAGCACTCGATAAGGCATGAATGGCCTTTGATCCTTGGTGAACCTCTGCAGCAAAGTGTTGTTCTAACGACAGCATCATACATTTTCCTTTGTGCTCCACAGACATTTTTTTGCCTTATGGTAAGAATCCTAGGATATTGGAAGCCAATCTCAAGTAACATTTTTTGAAGTAAGTAGTTGGAATTTCTGTGATCTAAAAGCTCCTTTACAAGGCTTTAAATTCATAGACTGAGGAAATGGTTACTTCTTATTCCTTCAGATACTGGTGCCATGGACAGAGAAAATGAAGTGGGTGCAATGAAGAAGTGAAGACCTGACTCAGAAACTGAGAAAAAGTTTCACAGAGCTTCAGGACAATGTGACAGTGACACTACCTATGTCAGACAATAGCAAGAACATGCTAATGTTACAATGACCCAATGCCTTTCTATAGGAGCATTAGACAAAGAGAGGATAAGGTGCACAGGATGTCTTGGCAAAATATTAATAATGATAACTCTTGAATATGCTAGGAAGGATGTTATAAAGAAGTGATGAAGTCCAGTTATCTGGGCAGTGATGACATCAGTCATTTAATAAGGAGGTCAGCTTACTTGTTGGGTATATCTAGTACTCCATCTTCTATGAACTTCAAGGTGTCCCAGTGAATGGAGCCATGTGATTATTTCTGGTCATTGAATCATGAGCTCAAATGAAATATGTCATTTTCAGTCTAGAACATTTGATAGCCAGGGAGCTGCTCAAGCATTCTTTTACTCCTTCTAGCATGATGACCAGTCACACTCAAGACGGGCGACTACTCTATCAACCTGGGTTTCTATGATAAACCCAATCCCTTACACATTACTAAATGAGAGATCACATTTGATTACTCCATGCTATATACAATATTTGGAGGTTACCTCAGCATAATCCAATATCCTGACTGAGACACACACACACACACACACACATACAAATACAGGCCGCTGGTAAAGCTGTCAAAAAATCACATCTAAATTGTATGTTGAGAAATGTCCAAAAAAAACCTCCTAGAAATACTAGAACATACAGAAGTGAACAGTTTATAAGGGAACTTAAGGCAGGATTGAACAAGTGAGTTTCAAGAAAAAGGTTAGAGAAAGGAAGAAGTGAATCAAAATCTACAAACAAACTGAATAAATGGAAACTGCCTTGATTTTTTTATGGTCCTTCAAGAAAAGTAAAACTAGATGGTAGAATAATTTATTTTCATAATCAAATGGAAATAAATTCCTTACTTTTGATACATCATCCTATAATAAAATGTATCATTTCATTTTTGATGCTATATCGTTTTCCCCTGTCAATTACCAATTGAAAAACTATAAGATCATGGTTTATTATTCAAGCACAATAAACACACTTTCATATAACTAATATTTTATTCTAAATCATTCCATTTCTTAAAAAATAAATAAAAATAAAAGTATGAATAGGAGGACAAAAATGTCCATAATATATTTCATCTAATTTTTCCTCAATAATAAGAAAAATTCTCTATAGATTTTGAGGGTGTGATTTATGTTATGCCTTTAAATTTATAGATAAAAATATATTAATTATGATACCTATATTCCCAATTTATAAATCATTAAAAAAGGAACAAAATCATCATGAAACCATCAATTAAAATGTATCTGGGGGTCCATATTTTAATACTACAGTTTCTATAATACTAGAATTTACTGTATTATTCAACTGTGATTTAATGAGCAACTACTATATACCATGTGTTCTGCATACTGAGGAAGACATTCTGATGGAGAATGCAACACTCAAAAGGTAAATAAATTCCACTGCTCCCAGGGCAAAGGAGGTGAGCCAATCCCAGCACCCAGGAGGAGGCTCCCTGCCACAATTCCACCGATCCTAGGGCAGAGGAGGTGAGCTGTCCAAGTGCCAGCAGCACGCCCCACACCACGGAAAAGAGAAGACACGTAAACAAGCCTCAAAAACAGACTTCCAGATCACCTACAGCAACCCCAAAGGGAAACAAGATGGAAAAATCTGATACTCAACCACCTGGACTCCCTGAACTGGCAACAAAAGAGGATCTGGAAAAAATGAAATCAGAAATC
>NW_004624730.1:20768680-20781323 GCF_000247695.1 Heterocephalus glaber | reverse complement strand
TGATGGCTTCACTGCTGAACTCTACAAGACATTTAAAAAGAACTATTGCCATTACTCTTTAAACTCATCAAGGAATTGAAAGGGAAGCAATACTTCCAAATTCATTCCTGGAAGCAAGTGTTACTTTGATTCCAAAACCAGGGAAATATCCAACCTAAAAAGAGAAGCACAGGCCAATCTCCCAATGAACATAGATGCAAAAATCCTCAAAAAGATACTGGCAAACAGAATACAGGGGTTCATCAAGAAGATCATACACCCTTTTTCTTCCTATTTCACATTATCTATTATACCTTTTAGTCCAAAGGGAGGGAGAAGTGGGAGGGCTAGGGGAAAGGAAAGAAGGGAATGGAATTAATATGAGGAAATGAAAAAATGGAAACAAAGTCTTTGTAAATAGTGAGGGATGGAGGGGTTGAAGGGAGGGCATGGGAAGGGGGAAAAATAAGAACCAAGAGAGTATGTAAAGGTTCATATCGCCAATGATGAATGTCATTATATTGTACACCTAAAATTTACCAATAAAAGGATATACAAAAAAAAAAAAAAGATCACACACCCTGGGCAAGTCACATTTATCCCAGGGATGCAAAGATTGTTCAACATCCATAAATCAATAAATGTAATACACCATATTAACAGAGTCAAGGACAAAAACCATATGATCATCTCAATAAATGTAGAAAAAACATTCGACAAAATCCAACACCTATTCATGATAAAAACCCTACAGAAAATTGGAATAGAAGGTCTTTATCTCAACCTGATTAAGGCTATCTATGAAAAACCAACAACCAACATCATACTAAATGGTCAAAAACTGAAAACTTTCATGTTAAAATCAGGTACAAGACAAGGATGCCCACTATCACCACTCTGTTCAATATAGTTCTGGAAACATTGGTCACAGCAATTTGAAAAGATAAAGAAATAAAAGGAATAAAGGTAGGAAAAGAAGAAGTTAAGCTGTCATTATTTGCTGACAATATGATACTTTACATAGACGATCCAAAAAACTCCACCAAAAGACTTCTAGACTTAATTGACAGATGCAGTACAGTATTTGGATACAAGGTCAACACTCAAAAAATAATAGCCTTCTTACACACAAATAATAGACTCACTGAGAGAGAAATTAGGGAAATAGTTCCTTTGACAATAGCATCCAAAAAATTGAAATATCTAGGAATCAATCTAACAAAGGAAGCAAAAGAACTCTACACTGAAAACTACAGCCCTCTGAGAAAAAGAGATCAAAGAGGATATAAGAAAATGGAAAGACATCCTTTGCTTCTGGGTAGGAAGAACCAATATAGTGCAAATGGCCATACTTCCAAAACTACTATGTAGATTTAATGCAATGCTGATTTAAATTCCAACAATATACTTCATAGAACTAGAGAAAACAATCCAAAAATTCATTTGGAACCAGAAGGGACCTAGAATAGCAAAAGCAATTCTAAGCAATAGAGACATGGTAGGGAGTATCACAATCCCCAACTTTAAACTATGCTGAAAAGCTACTGTAATAAAAACAGCATGGTAATGGCAAAAGAACAGACCTGAGAATCAGTGGAATAGATTAGAAGATGCAGAAACAACTCCAGACATACTCAGCCATCTCATCTTTGACAAAGGAACCAACTACCATCATTGGAGGAAAGATAGCCTATTTAATAAATGGTTTTGGAAAAACTGGATTTCAACATGCCAAAGATTAAAACTAGACCCATACCTATCATCATGCACTAAACTAAAAATCAAATTGGATTAAAGTTCTAAATTTTAAAACAGAAACACTAAACTTGCTGGAAGATAAGTTAGGTAAAACTCTTGAAGACATTGGCATAGGAAAAGACTTTATGAACAAAACCTCAGTAGAATGGGAACTAGCACAAAGAATCAACAACTGGGATTTCATCTTATTAAAAAGCTTCTGCACTGCAAGAGAAACCACCAACAGAGTTAAGAGACAACCTACAATGTGGGAAAAAAATTTTAGCAGCTCTACCTTAGACAAAGGACTATTACCTAGAATATATAAAGAACTGAAAAAAATCAGACCCCCAAATTCAAAGACGCAATTCAAAAATGGGCATTTGAAATGAACAGACATTTCTCAGACAAAGATGTAAAAGCAGCAAATATACACATGAAAAAATGTTCAACATCACTGGTGATTCAAGAGATGCAGATGAAAACACTGAGATTCCACCTCACCCTAGAAAGAATGCCTGCTGTCAAGAAATCAACTAATATCAAATGCTGGCAGGGGTGTGGAGAGAAAGGAACCCTTCTCCATTGTTGGTGGGAATGCAGACTGGTGCAACCACTGTGGAAATCAGTATGGAGGTACCTCAAAGAACAAGGACTAGAGGTCCCATTTGACCCAGCTATTCCCCTACTGGGTATCTTCCCAAAACAATTAAAAGAATCATACCACCGTGATATATGTGCACCCATGTTTATAGCGGCACAGTCTGTAATAGCTAAATCTTGGAAGCAGCCCAAGTGCCCATCAACTGGAAACTGGATGAAGAAGATGTGACGTTTTTACAAAATAGAGTACTATTCAGCCATAAAGAACAAGAAACTAGAGACATTTATAGCTAAATTATAGTGAAATAAATAGGACACACATGTATAAATACCGAATAGTTTCTCTGGTGTGAGAAACTGAAGTGTAAATAAGGGTTAAAATGATTAAAATGAATAGTTGAAAATATGAAATAGAAGAAAAGTTCCAAAGGGGTAGGGGAAGTGGGAGGGGAAGGGAAAAGGAAAGAATGGAAAGGAAAAATTATGAAAAAAAACAATGGAAATGAAGTCTATGTAAATAGGAAAGGGTGGAGGGGGTGAAGGGCACACAGGTAATGGGGAAAAAATAAGAACCAGGATACATCATGTACAGGTACAATGATAAATGTAAACGTGTTGTATACCTAAAATGTACCAATAAAAGAATTTAAGATTAAAAAAGATATTTTTGGGAAAATTATTTATTGAAACTCAGGCATGGTAATTTACAAGGCTATTAGCAATGTAACTTACAAGGCTATTGGCAAGGTAACAATGTAAGAGCTGCTGGAATGCAATTGATTTTCAAGACCACAGTAGACATGTATCAAGCTTCATTCATGACAACTTCTAACTTCCCCTAAACCAACAGATTAAAAATAACTTGGAAAAAAAGAACTTTAATATCAGTTGAATATTTTCAAGAACTTTTCTGACTCATGCTCTCATGAGAGAAACATGAAAATATCACTTAAATTACGAGAGAAAAATTAAGAATATCACTTATAATTATGATAGTACAAGAGAGGTTAGTAAAACATAGTAGCATAGCAGGTATAATTGATAACTTTTTTCAATATATTAGGTACTTACAATGATAAAGAAATTTCGATGTAAATATACACAATAATGTGTATTCTAAAGTATTTAGGAATAAAATATACAAGTATCTGCAATCTATTTTGAAATGCATTTTAAAAATTAACAACGATTCAATAGATGACCAGAGAGACAGACATGAGATGTATGATAAAACAAAAATAGAAAATGTAGCAAAACATTAATGACAGAATTTATGCAGCAGATATGTGATTGTGATTGTTACATTTAGAATTCTTCAACGTTTCTGTGTGGTTTCAAATGTTCATACCAGCCTATTATAAAAGCATACTTTGAATGGTCATTCTAATCAAGTTCTTGGTTGCATCTGCCCCCATCCTCTCAAGAATTTTGGAGCATCAGGTATTCCATTTTATATCACTTTCACACTTTCTCTCTGCAAAAATGTTCTTTTTGCCTTTTAGTACAATAATAGTCGTATCTTTGCATATGTGCCTACTTACAAATGTACACAAACATGAGCTGTAAAAACAAAAATGTTTCCAGTTAGCCTTAAGGAAGAAATATCTATACTACTCACAAATTGCAAGTTACAGAAACCAATTAAATCTGGCTCAATCCATTTAACTGGGAAATCTGGAAGCTTCAGGCATGACTGGACCCAGGAACTCTAATGACTCTGTCAATAATCTACTTTTCCCCATCTCACTGCCATTCTTCTACTATGGTGATGTTTTATAAGCCAATTAAGATTATTTGAGAAGTAACTGTGTGATGGACAGAGTCATAACATTGTCTGATACATCATTGGATACATCATTGTAGAATTTTCTATTCTAGAAAAGTTCTAGCCTTGAGTTTGTGACCCATTCTGGCTACCACCATATCACTTGCTACATATGTTTTAGAAGGTTCATCTACACTCATTTTCCTTCATCAACCCTTCAAAATCACTCCTAGGTTCTGTGCAATCTGGATTCTGCTCTCAGCACTTCATTGAAACTACTTATCTGAGGAAACCAATGACTTTCATAACTGAGGGAAGCCAATGGCAACTTTCCATTGTTATCTTACCAGACTTTTGTGCACCATTTGACAGTTTTGACAATTTACTTCTTTTCTTTTCCTAGTAGCAGACTTGGGTTTAAGAAGTTTATTTTAGAAATTATCTAAAGAACTCAAGTGACCAAATAGAAAACAGAAATAGAGAAAAGGAAGAGAGAAATGCCAAAAGAAAATCATTACTAAAAAAAGGCCCTCATCAGCTTTCATCAGGACTATGACAGCCACCTACTAAAGGGGGCACCTTGTCTGGATTTTTGCCTCTCTAGATGCATTCCTCCATGTGCAATCAGAGAAATCTACACAAATGTGATACTCCCGCTCCAAAAATCTTTTCTATTTTCCTGATTCCTACTATATACAATCCAGCCTACTCAGCATATAGCAACAGGCTTTCCACCATTTAACCACTGTGTCCCATTGTTTGGTCATTTCTTGTCCTCATTTTTACCTGAGTTTTGAGTTCTAGCACCCAGTAACTACAGGGCTCCCAAAACAATACAATTGCTCATCTTCTTGTCTTTGCCAAGGTAACCTGTCATCTTCCTAGAACATTCTTCCCACACTCTCCACCTAAAATGTCTTACATATCCTTCACCACTGGGTCAGACAACCTTTGTCGATGTCCCACTGAATCTTGAACAAACCTTTTCATTGGCACTATTTAACACAATTATATCAACACAATCTGTTCCTCTTCCCAGCTCTCATACTAGATCGTAAGGATATCAAGGAGTAAGATCCATTTATTATTCAATAGGTACTTAATAAATACAAACTGAACTGTAAAAATACTAATAGTGCCATTGCTGACATTTCACACTTCAAGCAAACAAAATTGATTATAATTTCTAAAAGCTATAAGAGCTATTTACTAAAGGAATGTGGGAGAGGAGAACACACAAGGAAGAGCTCTGTTTTACTCTGTGCACTAGTGTTTTAGAGCTAGCCAAATGCCTGGGGCATAAGTTACTGGAGCCAGAAATGGGGAGAGGCCAATAATCCACTCTGTGCTCTTTGGCACACTCCTTGTAAATGTGTTGGCATTTCCAAGATCTACCTAAAGCTACCCTAAGCTAAAGAAAATGGGTGACTCACTCTTACTTGTTCAGATTCTTAGAACAGTTTCCCCCTACAGACATTTTAGTCAATATTTATCATTTATCCATTCAATGAATATTTTGTTTTATTAGTTTTTGAATAATGAAATATGTACATGGTATAAATATTAAACTGAAAAAAATGATATATATCAGTGCCATCCAAAACATCATTCTGTGAAGATGAAAATGTCCTGTATCTGTGTTTTTCAACATCGTAGTCCCTATCCATATGTATTACATCTTGAAATGTGACTATTGGTTCTGAAGAACTAAATTTATGTTTAATTGTAATTAAGTTAAATTTAAATAGCCACACTATGGTGGATATTACAGAATAAACAGTAAAACCTTTCTTCCCCTTTGTTTCCCTATAGCCACCAAGTTCTGCTCCTCAGAAATAAGCATTGTTGTCAGATTCTTGAACAGATTTGCAGTGTTTTTCTGTACATTTGAAACATACATATGAATGTATGCACACAAATAGTAATATCCAAGATACACAAATCACTTTCAATCCTGATTCCTTCTCCTTAACAAGATGTTTGATCAATATTTCACATCAGTAGATAGGATTGCTTCATATAGAAATGATGTATAGCATTTCCATTTATGTGTATGCCACAAAGCCCTCTATACATGAACATTTTACCTATTTTAATATTCTCCTAAGAAAAAAGTTATAATGAATATTTCAGGGTCCTCCCGATTGTCCATATATCTCATGATTCACTAGAAGGACTCACAAGTCTCAGAATGTAGTTTTACTAACAGCTAAAGTTTATTACAGCAAAAGAATACATAACAGAATCAGCGAGGGGTAAAGATACAAGTGAAGTCTGAAGAAATCCATGCATAAGCTTTCCATGTCCTTTTCCTCCCATTGGAAGATGCACTGATAGTCCTCTTCTTTTCTTGAGCAGCAAAAACAAAAAACAAATGTACGATGTTTTTAATATTTTCTCCCAAAGACATCCAGCAGAGATTCAGTGCCCAGGACCTTTCTGGGGACCAATCATTTAGGTACTCCCTGCCTAGAAACCATTAAATTCCAAATCTCTGGAAGAAAAAACAGATGTTTAATTCTCAAGTGTCTAAAACAGCCTTATCACTTAGGAAAAGTTTCATATCAGTGCAGGCCACTCTTTACCAGCCAAATCTCAGATGCCAGCTGAAAGCTAACTTTGCAAGTAAGCCCTTCTAAGACTGCAGCCTCGGGCTTGCAGTACTAAGTCTTTTCTGTCAAATAAATATCATTTAATATACCTTAATTTGTAAATGTCCAAGGATAGCTACAGGATACCTATACATAGAAATGTTGCAACAAAGGGCATGGATATTTCTTTTATTAATAGAAATCGCCAAATTTTGTCCTAAAATATACTGTACCAGCAATGTATGAGACTTTTCCCATAAACATCCAGACTGAGGGAATCAAATAGTTTTTAAATGTTTTCTGGGTACAAGGCAATTTTCTAGGGACCGAGGATATAGAATTAAATGAAACAAAGGTTTATACTTGCATTCTGTAGAAAGGAAGGCAGAAACAAAATGTGAACTACTAAATTAAAATAATTTCAAACAATGGTAAATCTTATGAGAAAGTAGGATGTGTTAGTCACTTTGTCATCACTAGGACAAAATATCTAACACCTACAACTTAAAGGAGGAGAGGTTTATTGTAGCCCACGGTTTCAGTCCATGGCTGGCTGCCTCTAAGGCAGAAACAGGACGGCAGAGGATTATGGAAGAGGAAAAGGTACTCAACCCATGGCAGCCAAAAACCAGATGGAAGGGAAGAGCCAGGGACAATAATAACACACTTTTCCAAGTCAAGCCTACAGTGACCCACCTCCAGCAAAGCTCCACATCCCAACCATACATTCAGCTACTGAACTCATCAGTGGATGAATTCTCTGATGAGTACAGTACCCCCATAATCCAATTATCTTCCACATTCATGAGAATTTGAGGGGACATTTTAGATCTAAACTATAACAGAATTACACCACACAATATATGGGAAAAAAGGAACTACTTTGGATTTACTAATTGAGGGAGTTACCCTGTCAGGAGCAATGCTACATAATTTTAGGGAAAAACCATTTGATTAGGCCTAGTTCTCCTGCCTACAGGCCAGCTATGGCATTTTGAGACATAATTCCATTTTGGCCCCCGGTCACAACTGAGACCTCAATGATACGGTGATGCTGTGATGCTTCAGGACAAGATTACACCAGCTGAAGACATCCTAGGAGGAACAAAATCTTCATCTACTCAGTTCCTCATTGTTTTGTTGCTTTTTTTTTTTTTTTTTGATACTGGGCATTGAACTTGGGACCTTGCACTTGCAAGGAAGGCGCTGGAGCCACTGAGCTAAATCCCCAGCCCACATTGTTCTTGGATTGATACACTTTGTTTATCCTGATGTACTGAACTCTCAGCAAGTCATTTGTTACATCTGCTTCTCCTGATGTACTGAATAAAAGGTGCAGCAAGCTGGGGGCTTTCATCTTTGCTGCCCACAGCAGCACTGATCAGGCCTAAAGCTCAGCTTCCTCTCAAAGTCTCATTTTTTCTACCTTTCCTGCATAATAAGTTAATTTGCTTTGTGCTGCTGTGGCCCGCAGGAGACTAGGACTTACTGCAGAGGTCCTAGTAACGTCCCCTTTCCCTGTTCCCTACATTACCCCTGATGTAATGACTATGAAATGAGATCTCAATTACAGGAAAGAGACAACTCTCTTAAGACTGAGGGCAGAGATAAACTAAACAAGTTGGAGAAATTGTCCATAGGCTGTAACACAGGAGCAAAAGAAAGCCCCCTATGGCCAGAACACAGTGCTGAACGCAGGGAGGATACTGAGAGTTGATGTCAAAAAGGACACTAGGAGCAGGATTATGCACAAACTTTTTCTGTCAGTGCAAGAAGTTTTGATTTCATTCTTCATGAAAGGCAGTTCCTTGCTTGTCCTAGAACACTTCCTTCCCACAAGATAAAAGAGTTCTCACAACCTGTGCTGCACTTATCACCCTGTGTCAGAATAGCTTTTCCTCTTTCAGGTTCAGTATGTTCTGCTTAAGGATATGAATCAATAGACGGGACAATTGGCCAACCCCAATACTCTAAATGTCTTCTGTGTGTGGTTTCAGGAGAGGGTGATTTGGACACAGTGTGCAGTCAGCTGCCCATCTGCTGATGGGAGAGACCTGTGAGTCATGGGGGACAGAGCCCCACTGGTGAAGCCAATGTGCTATCTCTTCTCTGTGTGAGCAAAGCATTGCTCCATTCCACTGCTTGACTGCAATGTGTTTTCCTTGGCAATTCCATGAGACAGTGGGTAGATGTGCTTGGATATTTCTCCTGATGATATCCAACAGACATCACTAGCTCAGGGAATGCAGTGAGAAACCTTTGAAAATTTCTAGTAAGAGAAATATGATCAGTTGGCAATTACAAACAGCATGGTAGAAAAAAAGGCAGGAACATAATGAGAATGTTATTTAGACATTACAGGTGACAGAAGATAGTGATTACAGTAGCAGCAGTGGGGATAGAAGGAGTGAAATCAATGAGGTGTGCTGAAGGTGTAAAATGTGTGTGTGTGTGTGTGTGTGTGTGTGTGTGTGGAGGCCTAAAACCAACATAAGCTCTTTTTCTACGATAAACGGCCCTAGAACCAGGCATAGTTTCCTTCCCCTGTGTGAAATAATAATGTGAATAAGCATATAATAAACTGGCTTCTTGTTCAAGGAAACACAGTACTTATTTCTTAAAAGACAAGGCTGTGGACTAATAGCTTTCTCATCAAGACTATCCAAAGTGAGTATGCCGTAAACTCTGCCCAATCCTAAACTACTACTTGCCTTATAAAACTCACCAGAAAATCACCCCATCCAGGCCTAAACCCTATAAATATCCTCCCTGAATTCCTCTTCTAACATAATACTGAGCTTGTCAAGTTTATTTTCTTCTTTACTATAGAAGATCTAATAAGCTTAGTTTTGCTTGATGAACAGATTTTCTTTGTTGTAAAAGGGTCTATTGCATGTTGACAGAAATCAGGAAAGGGAGCAGAGAGACTCTTCTGCAATATTATTAAATACTACTAAACTAACGTTAATCTTAAAATTTCAGAATCTGAAATATAATGTCCTGGTAGAAGGAGTTCTAGATTAAAATTCCAAGCACTTTTGCAAACCCATTGACTTCAACCTCTCAGTTCCTCAAGCTCCTACCCTACTACTATACTAAATAATGTAAGTATAAAAAGTTAAGATCTGGTCCACTTTCAAAAAATATGAAAAGATATATGTCAAACATTGACTAACTTCAGGAAAAAACTGAACTCTGTGAAGTAAAGAAACTATTATTTTCAAATTGGAGTGAAACTTTTAACTCACAGACATTCAACCATATCTCCCTTTGAAGTAAAAGATGAAGAGATTTTTCCAATTCCTCAATAAATGCCTTGAAACCAACCTAATTGTGTTTCACAAGAATTTATATTCTATAAACTAGGTGGCACAACTAGCATCTGGGTGTTAATTTTCCCTCAAATAGTAGGAAATAGATAATAATCTCAGATCCAGAGGTCTTCAAAATAGATACAATCCTAAATTACACAGAACAATGATGTATAAAACAGAATACAAATATCAGCAGATAACTATAAGTCTTTTGCAAGTTATGCAAATTTGATTTTAAAATATCACTTTTCTCAAAGGATTCTATGCTTATCATAAATATATTTAAGTTTTATTGCTGGCTTTGAAATATGCAGAAATTTTCATTGAAAAAAGGGGAAAAGTAGCTATACTGTACTTCTCTCTGAGTTGCAATTATTTTTCAATCTTTCTCACTGACCATTTCAGGTCTTCTTATACATAAAAACACCAGGTACTACAATAAACTGATTTAAATCTTTTCGATGAAAACACAAGAGTTACCCAGAAAATAAGTGCCTGTAAACAGAATGCTATGGTATCTGTTTTGCAAGACCTAAATATAATGCTGAGTCAACTCCTTTTGGTCACTAAGTAGAGCAGTTTGCAAATCCAGACAATTACTTTTGTGGTTTTTTTCCCTTGAACATTTTCACCACCTGTCTTTATGTCTGACCTCTCCAGTTATTTCAAGCAGTTCACAAAGAGAAAGAAGAGAAAAAATCTGGCAAGCCCATATGCCAAGCTAAATCATATCCAGGAGACCAAATGCCTTCTGAATCCAAGAAATGGTTATTTATAGACCTGTAATTAGTGATTAAAACCCCAGGGAGTATTTTGTTTTCCTTTTAACCTTATACTCCTCTCAGCTTCTATGCATTCTCATGCTTAATATGAAGCTGTACAACTCTGCCATTTACAAGGAAACAACCTAGTAATTATTGTGGGAAATGTGCTCTTCACTGTATGTCTTCTTTGCTTTGTATGTTGAATAGGCAATTATTCTTTAAAAGGAGGTGAGGGTCGAAGTTTTCTCTGATCAGCCATCAGGAAACATTTCACCATGTAGAATAGGAGATATATTAAAAATGAAAAGTAATATTTTATTAGTATTTATATTCTTGATACATTTCAACTGAAATAATGGTATCTAAGAAAAATAGTGTTCAATTAGGAAAAAATGAACCAGGCTTCCTACATTACTGTAGATTTAAGAACTAAGAAGTGAGTTACATTAGGATAAAAAATATGTTATCTATTATCAATTGTTCTAAATATCTAAGGAGTCAAAGAGTATGTATTTGCTTATTTCAGAATTGCACAGCATAAATAGGGACTTCATTTCTAGCATAGAAAAATAAATATCAGAAAACAAAGCATTGCTTAAAGACTCCATGCAATGAATTCCAATGAATGTATGTAGACACTAACTACTTTCCAAGGAGAATACTGTGCAAGGGAGAGAGAGTAACTTTACAGAGGATAAACCTGACAACCATTATTGTAGATAATCAAAGTCACTGGCAACAGTCATATCATGTTGACAATATGGACTCTTGATATGATAAGTATGTCACTTAATTTCTCTTCTCCAAAAACCATAACTTTAGTCTAATCATGAGGAAACATCCGACAAATCCCAACAAAAGAGTATCCTGCAAAATACCTATCTGGTATTTTTCAAAACCATTGAATTCATCAAAAATAGTGAAAATCTGAGAAACCATCACAACCAAAAGGCCACTAAAAAGATGAGAATTAAATTTGATGTATTATCTTGGATGAAACCTTGGAACAGAAGAAAAGGACATTAAAGATTTAGGAAAAAAAGAAGAATCGATATATCATGAACAGGTACAGATTTCCTATGATGAATGTTATTATGTATATCTAAAATGTACCAATTAAGTAGTTTTAAAATAATTTTCATATAAATAACATAAAGATTCCTTGGAGAAACTTGAAGCATCTCATGGTGTCAGAAAGTGAGAAAGTGCACAAGAGGAAGAAAAGAAGAATGCCCACAATAATAAGTGTATGTTAAAAGGATAGAGGAGTTAAACACAAGAGTTCCCAGTAAACCAAGCACAGAGATCCATTGCTGTGTTTTCAGCACTCCAGGATGCTGAGACAAGGAGAGAGCCAATTTGGGCAACTCAACTACTTAGTGAGAACTCATCTCAAAAATAAAAAATAAAGGGCCAGGGATTTAGCTCAGTGGTGCTGCCACCTGCTTTGGAAACACAAGGTCCTGAGTTCAATCCCCGATACCAAAATATAAATAAATAAATAAATATAAAAAGAGCTGGGGATTTAGCTCAGTGCAAAGGTCCTGGTTTCAATCCCCAGTATCATATTAAAAATAAAAACATAAACTTCCAATGGCTGTATTTGTTAACTTTTGCCATTGATTCAACCATAACTGAAGGAAGGAGGATGGAAACTGTGAGACCTAACTAACTCCATTTTAAAGTTTGACTCCATCTTAAATATAAGACAGTAAAGTGGCCTTGACATAAATTCCACTTCATTAAAGTCAACTATTCCCCTAGTCTCCTTTGTGCCCATAAAATAATGATAAAATGTCCTTGCTGTGGGACAACAGATAAAAAAAGAGACACAGCTCCTAACTCAATCCTCTGTCTGCCCAGAAAACAGATGCTCCCGGGCCCATTATC
>NW_004624730.1:20729567-20766980 GCF_000247695.1 Heterocephalus glaber | reverse complement strand
TCCTTTTTCCATAAACTCTACATGTAGCCACCCCTCAACCCCCCATGCTTGCTAAATATCAACCAATCATGTAACTGCTAAATGGAACATCCCCAAACCTTGCGGTAGCCACAATAAAAACCCTGCTGATTTGGAATTCGGGGCTCTCAATCCTGATTCGCTGCGTCGGTGACGGTGAGTGCCCCTGCTCGAGCTTGAATAAACAACCCTCGTGTGTTTACATCGGAAACGGCTCCTTGGTGGTCTTTGGGGACTTCGCGATCTGGGCACAACAAAACTAATGGTGATTACCAGCTCCATATGAGCTAGGCCCTAAATTAAATGTAGGTCATTTTATGCCACATTTAATCTATGAAGTAAATTTGATTATAACTGAGGAAGCTGAAGGCCAACAAATTTAGTTACTTTGTTCAAAGTAAGACAGGTCTCAAGGATGCAATCAACTTTTGAATCCTGGAGTTTTGAATCTATACTTTTTCCACTACTCAATGCTACTTCTAATTCAAGTTCAAGGGCTGAGAGTATAGTTCTGTGGTAGAGCATTTATCTAGCATGTGTAAGGCCCTGGTTCAATCCCCTCACTGCAAAAAATAATAATTTAAGTGCATTCGTGCTCTGGTCAGAAAATAGTCCAAAATTATGTAAAGACCTCTTGCAAATTCCATCAAACAGTTTTATAAAATTGCATGGAGGAAGAGAGTTTTATATTAGAGTTTATTATTATGCCTGTAGTGGTTATAATGGACAACTTAGAAACATTAAGGCTGAGAAAAATGATAAGTATCTATCCCAAAGAAAGTACCTCCAGCTAACCTGTGCTTGGAATTTTAATTTCCATCCTCAGCAACAATGTCTGACACTTAATCTGCCCCCTAAAAATAGCAATTCTGCTTTCTTTTTGGTTACTTAGCCCCAGGTATTTTCTTGGTGAGTAAGTAGCTAATAGAATCTTGGTGTGGCCTCATGGAAGGAAATTGCTACTCTGAAAAGGCCAAAAGGTAGCTAGTTAAACAGAGTATCACAGTATGTATCCCCTCCACACACACAGACACAGAATAAGAAACGAGAACAAAAAGAAAGGAAAGAAGGAAAAGAGAAAAAGGAAGGAAGGAACAAATGAAAGGGGGTGGGGGAGAGAAGCACACCCATGTAGCACATTTAGGGCTTGTCTCACCTTTCACATAATTCCATGCTCACATCCCTAACTTGTCCCATCCAGCCACATCGCATAGTTCTCAGGGCCTCAATACCCAGTCATAGACTTGGTGATTGGTAACTTTTGTGTTTAAACAATAGTTCATATTGTTTGTTGAAAGTTACCTTTTTGTGGCTAAGTAACGCACATTAATTGTTTTTAGACTGCAGGAGTTGTATTTAAATCTTTCTTTCCCTTAGCCTCTTTAGTGGTCTTTTCTTCTAACCAAGCTTTCAATTCCTGACCTAAACATTGACTTGGGAAATTACATATATATCTTGGAAAGTAACAACATCAACAACAAAAAACCCTCAAGTTTTTACACCAAAGAAAAAGGGATCTACTATTCTGGGTGATTTGTTGTTTTTGTGGGCATAGAGGAAGAATTAACTTAAAAAGATTAATGATCTTTCTATAATTAAATTATAAAATAATTTTAAACAATTCATTTTCTTCCTTAAAAAAGTACAAACAACTTCCAAATAAATGTATATTTTGCCTGCCTCGAAGTTAGCAACAAATGTAGGTGACAAAACTTTAAACAGAGTTAGAAAAATATTATATCTAGTATTTTCCCATACCAACAGTCTGGGGCTCATTTTCTCTTGTTAGATAATCAAGAAACTAGCCCTGTATAAAATCCTGGCAATTTGCCTCTCGGGACAAGGGTGGGAAAGGCAAGCATTCAGACTCTGGGAAAAGTCATCTCCAAGGAAACCCCATGTTTACCTTTGGGGGGGGGGGGTTCTCTCAAGGTTCTCTCCATGTCCTGGCAGGTGATGGGAGCACAGGGCTTTCAGAGAGTCTCCAAGACCCTCCCAACAAACGCCTTAGGCAGTCATTAGCTTATTAGATGTCTCTGGTAATTGGATGTCTGCTTAGCTGCCCAAAGCCACATGCTACCATGAGAAATGAAATCTCTGGGAATTCAGCCCCTGGATTTAATCATTGACAGAGAAAAATGGCCAAAAGGGGGTGGGGGTGAGAAAAGGGTAGAACTAGATGAAGAAAGAATGAGACAGAGCTTCTGTCACAAATAATGGAAAAAAATCAAATTTAACACCCAGTGTTCCTAATTAAATTTGGATTATTTAAAAGCCATTCCCTTTCCTGTCACAAACTATTTTTTAAAAGATTAAGCACAATGCTAAAGAAGAGGTTTGGAGTCCACAAACCAATGAATAAAAAGTACCCTTTTAATAACATGATCAAATATGAGCCTGGCTGCCAAATAGAAAACCTGGGAAATGTACATACTGGGTTTAAACATGCTTAATATTAGATTTTGCAGAAATGAGGGTGGAAGAAAGAGCCAACATTACCATAGATATGATTGTATACTTGAATCCTATTAAGAAAGGTACTATAAGCTTTTTGAGAAGCAATTTAAAGTAAGAATTAGAGAGAAAAGACTCACATTCAATTCTTTGTTACCAAGGAGCATGTTGTCCAGCTGGGAAATAAAGCACATTCAGTGATCAGAGCAAAAGTGGGGCTCAGGGGAGGATGGGAACCCATACCATTGGGCATGAGCTGGAACACAACCATCAGACAAAGCTTCAAGCATATTTGAAGGATATTTTAAATAAACTATGAAGAAGAAAGAGCACGGAGCTCTCATAGGTGATGTGGTGGAGAATGGTGTCCAGGGAAAATGACAATGGCTAATAATAGTAATGACAGTAAGGGGTGAGTTTTAGTTCAGGGCATTGGCAGTTAGTCTAGGACTTTGGTAATCAAAATCCTTATACCCACAGTATTCACAACTTCTGACAATGTGTCAGAAATGCAAATTCTCAGGCCCCACGCCCTGGGTTTGAAGCTTCTGGGGAAGGGCCAGCAATCTGGGTCTAACTTAACTTTCTGCCTGACTTTGATGCTCATTCAAGTTTGAAAATGGACCTGTAGCTTTAGGAAAGTGTTGAAAAGGAAGGGGACCCCTTTTAGAAATGCACGTGGGAGAACACGGACAATGGCTTGGACATCAAGCTGACTGCTGCTGGCTTCTGAGCTAAAGAAGGAGAAGTCAGAGTTTTCTTAAACCCACCCTGACTGCAGCAGAATTGACTGTCTCACAAACCTCCCCTCAGGGTTTGGCTTATAAATGTCTATATTGTGTGTAGAATAAACAGAATATTTAGACACCTACCAAACTTTCAAAAAGCAGGTGGAGGGCCAAGGATTTAGCTCAGTGGTGCCATGCCTGCCTCACAAGGTCCTGAGTTCAATCCCCAATACCACACACACACAAAAAAAATAGGTGGAGTTTTACTCATCACCATAAAATTTCCACCACCACAATTCTCACCTTTATTTAATAACAAAATATATGCTTAAGACAGATGCATGATGGGATCTTGAAACTAAATACATTAACTGTGGTGTCTAGAGTAACATCCAACATGATTTAGCTATCCAGTTACTCAAGCAGAGCACTCAGCATTTGAAGAGAAATTTCCAAGATGAAGGAAAGAAATCACTGTCACTAGGCTTTGAAGTGGCATTTTAAAAGGAATAATATCATATCGCTTCTTGGCCTTTTGGCTAAGATCAAATGTAGGAATAATATCATATATTTGTATAGTTGTTTCACATTATAAAACATTGTCTCAAATTTACTCCATCTGGTCTTTTTTTAATCTTACAGGTATTAAAATCTTCAAAGTGAAACTCAGATAATAAAAATATTTAACACTGAATTGAGTCTTCAGGCTGTGGCCAGAGTTGATTTTAGAGTTTGGGTGTCGGAATCCATTTAATGTTCACAACAACTCTAGGGGAAGGTAAGGTTATTACCTGGAGGGGAAATTGGGCACCAGGGTTCCACGGCCTAGTGGAGGGCCCACAAGTACACAGTAAAGTGGTGGGAAAATGGGTTTATGCCATTATCAAGGAAGTGGGTCCTGATGAAAGAATAAATTTGGCTCCCATTCCCTTTCACACACTCTCTCACCATGATGCCTTCCACTATGT
The DNA here is from genome assembly GCF_000247695.1 of Heterocephalus glaber. The sequence goes on along the minus strand of NW_004624730.1, from coordinate 20,762,812 downwards.
AATGACTCAGGAAGAAGACTTTCCCATGATGCAGCCCTCAGTCTTGGACTTCTCAGCCTCCAGCTAATTATATTGTTATTATTTACCCAATCTACTTTTATGATACAGCAACACAAAGCAGACTAAGATGACATAAATGTGTAGCTGGATTTGAAAACCTTAGAATAAAAAAGCAGCTCTGTGGCTATATGACCTGCATGTTTTGAGGGGAGAGAAAAGAAGGAGGAGAAAGAGAAGGGGGGAGGATAAGTGGAGAAGATGATAGGAGGAGGAAAAGAGGAAGAGGAAAAGAAGGAAAAGCAGAGAAGAAGAGGAAGAAGAGGAAGGAAGGAAGGGAAGAAGGAGTAGGGGAGAAGGAGGAGTCAGAGAAGGTGGGAGACTGTGAGACATTATGTGGGAAATGAAGATTATGTAAGATGTGGATTGAAGGAGAATGAGACCACTGAAAGTAAAGAGAACCTGTAAGTAAGACTTAGATGCAGACATGAATTTTGAGTTTGGCACCCTTATGGAGCAATGCATGTTGGAACTCTAATTTTTATTGATTTTTTTCATAATCTTGCACATAATCATGCAAGTACAAGCTTGAAATGGAATTGTTCTTCATGATCTCTTAGTCAAAAGTTATTGTACATTGATATTTTTCTCATCAAAATGTTACTAGGCCACTTAGGTAGTTCATAGTAAAGACTAAAGACTAGGTCTGATCATCTTTAATACTGTCTTTGTATTCACACTAGGAGAGAAATTCTAAAGTAAAAATTATGAATGCTACACACTGATTTCAACAGATACTTAAAGACAAAAATATGTATATATCTAAGCTTCTTTTTAATAAGATCTAGTTAAGTGGGTCCTGCCAGGACAATAGAGTTGCAGAAGGAGTACAAAGGCACAATAAAGCACTATATTAACCTGCCTATTAGTGGTATCATCTACCTGAGAAGTACCAGTGATTATTTCTGCTCCTCTAAAGAACATGTAACAATGGTAGAAGGAAGGATTAAATTCTTCTCAGAGAATGGGATACAAATTTTAGCTGTAAACTTGACATCTGAGATTATACACTGACAACATTCAGATGCCTATCTCCTCAGGTTCAGAGTGTTTTACATACTGAAAAATGGTTGTGTTGTTTGCAGTTTAAACTTAAAGACAAAGGTTTTAGAAAGAAAAAGATTTTAGAATCTTTTTACATTCCAAGTGGTCCAGAGAAATAGAGGCAGAGCAAAGGTGTGTAAGTTATACTACTTTTCAGGAGAAAGTAAAATGGGGAGAAAAGAATGATGTATTTGTTATCTAGTAACAAACTACCCCAAAATGCAGAGGATAGCACATAAGCACTAATTTTTTTTATGCCTAGGTCAACAGCTTGGCTGTACATTGGCTCCAAAATGCATTGGGATCAGATTCACTCCAGATGTCTTAAATTTCTTGGAGAAGTAGCTAACTGAGCAAAGTTCTTTCTTATACTGAGCAACCTGGGTCATTACAACAAACCAAGAATCAAATGTGAGAAACATATGAAGCTTCTTAAAAATTTCTTGAGATCCAGGGAAAAGATTAGTATTTGAGACCTAAGTTCCCTATGTGGTTCTCTCCCACAGAGTTCCTGACATCACATCCTTGCTCCTCTCTTTCATGTACACTTTTTGAGGGGTTCCTGAATATTTTCTACTCCTTTAAAATCTACTGATAAATGATTAAATTCAGAACTCCAAAAGAGCCAAAAGAACCAAATGTTAATGGAAAGAAATAAAGAAACAAAGAGAAAAACCACATTTCAAAGGCAAACAGCCAATCCCATACTTTGTAAATTGTTCATTCTCTCTCAACCTGTCTCTTCTACAAAATGGAATTTTTGACCATAGTCAATAATAGCAGCCTAAAAGCACTAAAGTGGATTTCCAAAATCATGAGTGTTTTGCTGAGAAAAATGTTGGAATTAAACAAATTAAGCAACATCTCAAGAAACTTCTGAAGGCCAAACCTGAACCTAAAGTAAATAGGCTAATAGATTCTTATGTGAAACTACTGCAGTGAGAAAGAACTTTTACCTTGCAGCTAAATTTCTTTCTTTTTTTTTTATAGTGGGGATCAGGATAGACAGAAATGTCTGGAAAAGGAATGTGTAATTTCAGGAATAATTTATAGGACGTACTTTTCTCTTGCAATATGCATAGGCACTATTTAGCAAACCCATTTCCACCTCTTTTTACCTCACCATCTCTGTCTGCACCCATACTCACTGGGCCTGGATACTATGCAAATAAATGATGGCAGGATCAGAAGGAGTAGGTCAGCACAGCTCATTCAGGCCTGCTGGGTCCATAGGCCCTTGGAGCTGTGACAAGTGTCAAACAAACAAGCTGCTGTGAGCTTTTTCTCCAAGTACTCTATCTGAGGTGGTAAACAGCAGATTATGGAAGAGAATTCCCCTGTCCCTACCACTCCTGCTTATACTGTTGGTTTTTGGAGATGCACCTTGGCCTCAGGTTCAGGGCCAGTGCCTGTCCCTACTGGGATGGCACATTTTCATGCTAATCAGAGTGTCTTGCCAACTGCTGGAGGAACAGAAGTCTTCTTAGACCGGAAAAATCAATTTAGTGGTAGGCACCTATAAGTGAGCAAAACTATGTCTTTTTATTTTGGGAATCCCCTACAGGGTATGGAATGGAGCCAGACTCACAAGCACAGGGAAAAGGCAGTAAGGACAGGATCACAAACTGCAAGCTAGATGGTTTCTGTGCTTTGTATGTTTTCTTAGTTTACTTTTCTCATGATCTCCCTCGATATTAACTAAAAGTGTTTTTGTAATGCCAGCGGCTATGGTTTGATATAGTTTCAGTGTTCCTTAAAGTTTCACGTGTTGAAAATTAATCCCCATTGTGAAGTATTTGTAGAAAGTTAATCCAAATATTGTGTTTATAGGTGGACCCTTTGGACAGTGGTTATGATACAATAAGGTCATATGGTTTATCTCTCAATACCGAATGCTAGTGGCTTTACAGGCAGAGAGAAATAGACACACACAGTACCTGTCTCATGCCATGTGATGCTAAGTGGCACCTTGGGACCAAAAAAAAAAAGCCATCACCAAAAAGAAAGAAAGAAAAAGAAAGACAAAAGAAAAAAGAAAAAGAGAGAAAAGAAAAAAGAAAGCCATCACCAGATGCAGCCCCGAGACACTGCATCATCAGAATCTTGAGTTAAAATAAAAGGTCTTTACTTTATAGAGTAGCGTTGCATGTAGTATTTTGTTGATGTGACAAAAAATAATGAACAAATATAAAAGCATGTTTAAGGGGTAGAACAAAGAAAACAGGACTCTGTATTCAGCACATGGTAGTGGTAGTAACTCACAAGGAAAGAGCATCACAAGAAATGGAGTTGAAGCTGCTTGGTTAAAATAGTTTTCTCCCATCAAAGACTAGCAGATTTAATTTGAAGAGAGGGATTTCCCACTCATGAAGGATGACAAGTCATTTATTGTATAGGGAAGAAGTTCCCTTAGTGGCCAAGAATACAGTCTTTGGGATTAGACATAAGCTTAAATTTGTAACACTTATAGAGACATGATTTTGAATATACTTCTTAATCATCTAAACCACAGTTTTCTCATTTATATAATGGAGATTATCACTGGAATTTATAAGATGGTTTTAAGGATAAAAGTATGCAGTAATGTTCTTAGCACAGAGCCTAGAAGAACTCAGTACATATTTATCATCATCACTGTCACCATCATCATCACCACCATCATCACTCACCATGCTTTCTAGAAATTTTAAAAACAGAGGTGATATTCTTCATCAAAAAAAAAAGGAAGATGGAAGGATTTGTTCATTCCCCCTGTTTCTCCTCTGCTTTCTCCTCATCATAAGTAGAATGCCAACTCCAAATAATCTAGATTCCATGCTGGGACAGAACACTCACCAGATGTTAGTGAAAGTCTTTTCCCAGGCCAGTTGACTTCTACGATGAGCAGGAAAAGGGGTCAGGGATTTAGCTCAGTGATTCCGCTACCTGCCTCGAAAGAGGGAGGTCCCGAGTTTGATCGCTGGTTCCAAAAGAAAAAAAAAAAGATGAGCAGGAAAACACCAAGTGCTTCTCACCAACCTAATACTGACTCATGCCTCTTGGGGAAAAACTAACACTTCAATATTGATTACAATCTAAGGAAAAATAAAAACTAAAATGCAAACCAACACCTCCTTCAGCAACATTAAAGTTTGCTTTTGGAGCACAAGCTTCCTTTATTAGATATGCAGTTTAGCAGTCCATAATTCACAACTCATAAAGAGGGACTATCAAAGGAAACTTAAACAAACGCCCTACCCACAGGACTGGAAGCACTCCTCTGCCATACTTAGTGGGCAAGATTTAGTGAATGAGAGAAGTATGAAATAACTCAAGGAGGACATAATTATTCCTTTGAGAAGAGGTACTTTTGAAGGAGGAGAAAAGGACAGGGGTATCTCAGGTGGGGATGGAGAATCTGAGCAGAGGGGAGTAAGGTCAGAAAAAAAGAGAAGCCTCATCAGAGATTTATATGGCATTGTAAAGCATCTAAAATTTCATCAGACTTCCCCCATGAGACAAAATGTAAAGTTGAAAACACCTGGACTAGCCTACTAGGAAAGAAAATAGCTCATATCTGTTCAATGTAGAGTAGCAATTTTGATAAGAATAAAGATGTAGCTGGAAAGGGAAAAGACACAGCTTATTTGCTATTTCCTTCCAGGCACTGCACAGAGCTAATTCCAAAATATCAGGTGAACCCCATGCTGAGTTCCACATGGGGTTAGTGGCACAGGTTAAGGAGGTCAGCAAACTCAGAAAAGGTAGCACAAGCGTAACAGGCCAGAGAGACAGTAGGGCTTAGGGGTCACAGACGAGAGGCAGAAAGTTGAGAAAAACTGAGATAAAACAATTATTGATGACACTGCATCAGTGAGCAAGTTCCCTCCACCAAGACACCAAGCTTAAATAATATAAGTGATCATTCTTCCATCTATAACCAATAAAAATGAGAGAGAACGAATGTGGTGGCATTCTTCATAATAGTGAAAACTAGAAATAACTTCCTACACATCAGGGAGAATGGAGTCTAGGCATGTGGTGCATTCAATAGCCACTAAATAGTATATCCCATAGCAGTTAAAAAACCCCTCTAGAATATATATTATTTACCATGTATCAAAATAGTCTCAAAAAATGTTAGTTTACTATTTAAACTTTGTTATGTATCCTTATAATTTATATACTGCCTATATATTACTTTTAAGTATGTACATACACATATAGAGAGGATAAAAATATAAATAAAATGATAAAAATCAAAGGAATAACAGAGATAACTTCTTTTTAAATATTAGAGTAGGACTGGGATACAGCTCAATGGCAGAGTCCTTGCTGAACATCCACAAGGCCTTGGGAACCATCCCCAGCACTGCAAAAAAAAGAGAGAAAAAAAAGCAGAATTGCAGAATGAGAACTGGGGGTATTCCAAAAAGTGCTTAAATTACATTTGTAATTTTTTAAAAAATGAAATAAGAAGGACAAAATTTAGGGCTTAATAGAGCATTAGGATAGGACTAAGTGTTCTTTATGTTATTTGTTGTACTTGTCTGTTTGGGTTTAAATATTTCAAAATAAAAATGTTAGAAATTTACTAGCATTCTGCAATTCTTAAACTGCTTCCATTACAAAAGTTAATATTTATTGCAAAAAAGTAATTTTTGAACAGTTTATTAAAAGTGTGAAATCATTTCTTCTCAGTGAAACAGATTCTATTTAACAATTTGCACAGCATCCTTAATTTCTATTTAAGTACAAATTCTGTTTAACACCATCAGATTCTTAGAAAATTCTTCTGTTGATATTAATTTAAACACCAGTTGAGATGAAACTGTCATAGGAAGAGATAAATATCCAAAGAATTAGTGTGACCAGAAGAAAAATTATAGTGTTTTACATACCTTTCTCATTGATGTGACAAAATATTCAACAACCAAGCTAAAGAAGAAAAAATTTATTTTGGCTCACAGTTTGTAAAGGTTTCTGTTCATGGTTGGCTCCAAGGTAGGGTGGCATAGCAGAGGGCCATCACAGAGGAGAAGCAGTTCATGGTGAGCAGAAAGCAGTAAAACAGTGAAGTAATAAGGAAGCAGCAAACAATAAGCTCCCACAATAGCAGCCTCTTTCTGTCCTTTATATAGCATTCACACCTAGGATGGGGCACTCTTAATCCTAGCATTGCAACCTGAATCAATCCCAGTATCACATCATTAATCCCAGCATCTCACACTCTAGATCCAGCCACTTCTGAAAAACCCCACCTATGACCACATGAGGCTTTGGACGGACATCTAGACTCTACAAGTCATAACATACAGCTACTTCTTTTTTGAAAAATAAAAATATATAGTATCCATTCATTCCTTTCACATATACATTACTCTAATTGGGATGATATGCAATACAATCTTGCTAATAGTCTCCAATTAAAGTCTGTGTGGTATGAATCAAATGGATTGACACGTTCGACTTTAGAATATTTGAAGTTATATGGTGATAAATAAAGGAAGTCTCAATAAAACTTAGGTCCCTCCCCTCTTCTTTTCTGGCCAGAGCTTTAAGTTTTAACCTGTATGTATAATTAGTTGTGAGTAAACCATTAGTCATTCTAGCCAATGGAAAAACCGTAGGGTAAGGATTGAGAGTTTTAGGTGCCATTACTAGCCCTGCCTTTTTATAAATGTTATCTAACTTTAGATCTTTCATGGTGTTGAGCTTCAGTTTGCTTGTCTATAAAATCTAGAGAATAACACCTGCTTTATGGGGTGAGAGCTCATTATGGACTCACATGTCAACATGCCAGCAAGTTACAGGTTTTATTACTAGCTTTTAGATAGGAGACTGCACATTTTTAGCCCATATTTAAAGTTAGCATTAGCTTTAATCAAAGGCCACAGTGATACTATTCAAGTGAAAATAATTATTTAGTTCATTTAAAATCAATGATGTGCAAGCAAACTTTGAAGACACTTGGAAATATTGGGGGAAATGTGAAGACATTATTTGTGCTAATATTCCAATTTTGAGCAATATATGCTATGGTTTGGAAATTCATGTTGAAACTTAAACCCCAAGTTGATATCAAGAGGCTGGGCCAGGTGAAGGAGAGTATAAGTCACAAGAGACCTACCAAATGAGGGGGATTAAAGTGCTTTGAAAGAGGCTTCAGTGAGCTACTGTCCCTTCCATTTCCTCTGCCAGGTGAGGAAATGTCATCTATGAGACAGGCACTAGATTGGCTTCTGGAACATGGACTTCCTAGAATTTAGAATAGTGAGAAATAAATTTCCATTATTTGTAAATTACTCGATCTGTGTATGCTGTTATGACAGTGGGAACAGATTAACATAATAACTATTTACAGAAAAATGTGCCCATCTGTAAATAGACCACAGCTTGTGTATTGATAGAAGCAGTGAAGAAATTAAATATTTTTATTTTATACTTTCTTTTTCTTTTCTTTTATTATTAATATATGTTACGTGTACACATTAATAGAGCACAGTGTGAAATTTCAAAACATGGATGCACTGATTAAGTTAATTGGCATTTTCCTGTCCTTATCATTTCTTTATATTTGGAGGTATTTAGCTCCTTTCTTCTGAATCCTCATTAACTGTAGAATAGTTTATTATGAATTGTGTTGAGGAACGTCAGAATGTATTTTCTATTTGTTTTGGTTATTTGCTTCCAGCCTCTCCTCACCCCTTTTGCTACTCCTGGTAATGAACTTTTCCATATTCTAATAATCACTACTGTACACTCAGATTGACTTTTTTTAAAATTTCAACATTAAAAAGAGAGCTGTGATATATATCTTTCTGTGTCTGGCTAATTTCACTTAACATAATGTCTTCCAGTTGCATCTATTTTGCTAGAAATCATAGAACTTCATTCTTCTCTACTGCTGAATAATCTGCATGTTAAAAAATGTGGTGTAGGTACAGTCATTTTCTTAAAGATTTACTCTCCAGGAGACTATATGTTATATTATGATTGCTGTTGCAGCTATGGAATAGAGTGGATCAGTTTTTCTCTCAAGAGAGAAGGTGCTGCAAGAAATGCAGGTAGCAGACAACACTCAGCACTGTTTTGATCTACCACGGTATTCAAGCCACAGCAGCCACTCTCTCACTGGGATGCATCCAGCCAGTGACTAAGCACAGTGAGTGTACTGAACCCCAGCCATTTCTGCACAGCACAGACCTCTTTTGTGGGCCATCGTTGTACCAGAGAGCCTCCCTACCTTCACCGAGACTTCTCAGAGCTGCACCATAGCCTAAGGCTCTTCCTACACAACCCTCTGACTTCTCATTCTCATTCTTATCCTTACTCTTATTGTGGTGTTATGAAAGCTTTCCTTGCTCTTTCCTGCTCTCCTTTAACAGGTGTAGCCTCCCATAAATCTCCAGTTCTTCCTTATTGTTTTAGCTTCTGCCTCCAGAAGGACCTGAACTGACAAAAGAGTAAATGAACATTCTTTCCTAAGAGAAACTTATAATCTAGAATTTCACATAAATAATAATGTAATATAATCTATAATAGAAACTAATTATAAAAATATGTACATTTTTAAAGCATATTATGATCAGTTTATTGCAAAGCAAAACAGTTGTAAACTACCCTTCCCTTCTAAAATTAACTATAAAATACAGTGACTCAATGGATGTATTTATTAGAGTCTTGTTCTGCTGTAATATACAAGCTGAAAACAGGTCAATGGAACAGTGGGGTAAGAGGGGTAATCACTCAGGAAAACATTTGACTCCAGCTACTGTATTATGCTATGGCTAGCAAGAATGGTAGCTGTAGTTACTCCAATAAACACTGCTGATACTACTAAAATTTTTGCCTTTTTGAGGAATTATGGGTGTTATTGACTCTTTATTTCTCAAATCTAAGAGATGGTTCTTGAGATTTACTGATGGCTAGTTAGTTGATACACACACATACAAATAAGATGTAAAAGTAATATTTGAGGGGAAATATGGCAATATAGCCAACATATTTATTTGCTCTACAAAATTTTCTATGCCTTATGGGCAAAGCTCAATGTTAATGCTAGCACAATTGGAAAATTATAAAAATGAAACAAATATAAATATTCCTGCAAGGAGCTTAGAATCTACTTAGGGAATTCAAGATTATTTCAATATTTTCATTTTTTAAATCATACTTACAAATATAGTTATTTGAAAAGCAAAGGAGAGCAACCAGAAGAAAACTGTATTTAAAAAGTAAAGATAAAACAAGGCATTGATTTATTAAATAGGCTGAAATAAAAGGCTATGGGAGTTTAGAATAAGGAGCAATACTTCCAGCTGGGTTGAGGGCAGGGAAAGAAAGTATTACCCAAGACTTCAGAGGCAAGGTGGAATTGGAAGGAAGGGGTTTGAACTTCAAGTACAGGCATAAAATTATGCCCTGCAAGGAGAGAGGAGTAACTGGAAGACAAGAAGGGATGGCACAGATGGGGAGGAGGTCTCAACAAAGGTGGAGGCATTAACTCAGCTTTACTGGTACAAAGAATAAATCATGAAATAGAGCGACAAATAGGGTGGTAAAAGTAAGTTGTAACTACATTTGGAGGGTCTAGAGTGCTGCACAGAAAAGTCACATTTTATAACATACACCCCACTGAAAAGACTGGGAAAAGGATAAAAAAATTCACAGATATGCTCTTTACAGTAAGCAAGACTAAATAAAAATATCAGGATCATCTTTTACTACAATGTCAAGAAATTCCTCTAAAAGTTGGCAAAAACCATTTGAAAAATAATTACAATATAGAACAACTGACTTATTCTGACAAACAAGAAATAAAGGGAAAGAAACAGTTCATAGTGGGCAGAAGGTAGCAAAACAAGCAAAGGACGACCATGGCTCTTTCTATCCCTTTTATTTTGTCCAGGCTTCTTAGAACAGGTAGCACTCACACCTTTAATCCTAGTGCCCTTTATTCTAGCATTGCATGATGAATTTGAAAAAGCCCCACCATGACCACATTAGGCTTTAGGGAGACATCTAAACATAAGCCATAACACCCTTACTTAAGCTAGTCATTGGTAAAGGGAATAGAATTACTAAATGGCTGAGATCAAATAGGAATAGGTCAATGAGATAAGGATAGATATCTAAAAATTATGATATGCAACCACAATGGTAAGATGAAGGAACCAGCAATGCCTGCTCCATAGTCTTCCACTATCTTGTATATGACTGTGAAACATTTAACATCTTTGAGCTAAGATGTACACGTTTGTAAATACTAAGGTATTTCATAAATCCAATGTCACTTTTCAATTTACTATTAATTATTCTTCATGAAAATGTATTTTTCCATTTAAATTTTTCTTTCCTCAACACTATTTATTATTTTTATTTAGGCTGAAGTTTAGAAAGTTAGTGATTTGGGCCAGGGATTTAACTCAGTGGTTCCGCCGCCTGCCTTGCAAGCACAAGGTCCTGAGTTTGATCCCCGGCACCAAAAAAAAAAGTTAGCGATTTGATACTACAGTATTTCAGATAAAAGTGTAATAAACAGAAAATGAGCTGCTTTAAAATTTTACAATTCATGAGCTAGGGACAATGGTACACACATGTAATTCGAGCTACTTGGGAGGCTGAGGCAAGAGAATCACAAGTTCAAAACCAGCCTGAGAAACAAAAAAGACCTTGTCTCAAAAAATTATAATTTATACACAGAAAAAGGACTTAATTTATATATATAATAGAGAGAGCACATATATATCATATACTGTATAGTCCATATATATATGCATATATAGTCCATATATATAATGTATATAGTCTATATATACTATACAGAGTCAATATAAAGGAACTACACTGTGTGTGTGTTTGTGTGTGTGTATGGACTCTATATATTATATATGGACTATATACTACATATATAAACTATATATATATGAACTATATGGACTATGTACATTAAATATATGGACTATATATATTGTGTGTATATATATACATATATGTATATATATATGTATATATATATGGACTAAAGAGATAAGGCATCTTCAAACTCAAAGGAAAATTCAATTTAAGAATTGGGCAAAAAGGGGCCAGGAATTTAGCTCAGTGGCACCATGCCGTCCTGGCAAGCACAAGGTCCTGAGTTTGATTCCCAGGACAAAAAAAAACAAAAGGGCAAAGTTTATAAAGAGCAGATTCTAAAAGAGGAAATACAAATAATTCCTAAATATATGAAAATGGCTCAACCTCAGACAAAAGGTGAGTGATGTACATTAAAGTTACACCATTTTTACATGTCAAACTGGCAAAGATCCAAAAATTTTAAGAATACAGGAACTGAATGTGTTATTTACAGAATTAAAACTTGGGGAGGCCCCTGTGGAGGCAAATTACCCATAGCTTTCCATACTGCAAATGCACATGCCCTCTGACCAAGAAACGACACTTTTAGTTATCCTACAGATATACCTGTGGTAACATGATAATTCACTACAAAAATGATTTTACAAACAAAAAACTAGAAATATCTAAATGTTAATCAACAGACTGGTTATAAAAATAAAATACACTGTATACATATACAGAAAGCACATAAATGTGAGGACAAGCAAAGAAAAGAGAGAAATTGAGGTGCTGACATACATACTGAAATGCAAATACAAAAGAATATACACAGTATCATTTACTCAAATTCCAAGAGAAGCACAATACAAAGGAATATACAAAATATCATTTGCCCAAAAAAGGAGGAGAAGCATATACCAACATTTGCATTTATTTACCTGATATATGTCATGAAGGATACCTTAGGAACTAATTGTGTTGATTTCCAGTGGGGAAGGAAACTTGATCACTGAGGGACAGAGTTGGGAGAAAGATTCTTCTCACTGTAAATTATTTTATGTATTTTGAGTATTTAACTGTATGAATACATTTCCCATTCAAAGTTGAATACAATTTTAAATTGCTGTGATACGTGTCTTATAAAATTAAAGACATTACTTCAACATCTATCTGATAAAATGTCAAAATAATCATTACAGTAGCAAAAAGTATCATTACAGATTTCTATCTAGAACAAATACATTAAAAATAATTTTAAGAATAATGAGTATACTTTCTAACTTTAAAAAGTTTCTAACTTAAAAAAGTATTTTGCTACTTAATTATTGACTATTCCTATATGGATGGAGTGGTTAATATTGGTTATAACAACATGTGTCTGAATATTGATTAGGTGTAAACAGAAAAACTATGGTATCTTACAATCAGTGACAGCACCTATAGTCCATCCATGAGAAACACCTTCTGGTTAGGAAGGGGCCAACCTGCATGTCTATTTCCTGGCCCTCTATTACAAACGAACAAAACATGACACATGATAAAGATCAACACTAAGGTTCATTTCTCTGAGGAGACTGGCTTTACTTAAAGGTGGAAATCAAGATCACAATTTGGACAAGTACATTTATTTTGAACACTGAGCAACAAGAAAATGCCTCTGATTTTAGTTATAGAGAGCAATGTAAGAAAATCTCTGTAACAGTGTAAGTGTTGTCCAGACTGTCTTGTTGGCTACTGCCATAAACAGAACTCCATACATTTCTGATTACATCCTAGATCAGCAATATAATTCATTTTATAATCCTTCCATTTGTGTATAGTCATTCATTTAAATACACTATATGTACTTGTGTGGATTCTAAAATGTTCACAAGAAATAGTATTTTTTAAAAGATTAAGAGAGAAATAACAATCCTAATACTTATTTTTATATTCAAATGTTATGCACTCACTATAGTACAGACACTTTCACATGCAATATTAAAAATTGTTTGATTCAGAATTTTTCATATTTCTCATACTATAAACTTTTTTGTTTGTGAGAATAACTTTATCTAAAAAAGCTATTTCATGATGCTGATCTATACATAAAGCTGTGTTCTACATGATTTTAATGAAATAACTATTAAAACTACTTATCTTTTTCTCAAGAAGCATAAAAATCAGTAGGTATGCCAAAACCTGTACTTTCACATAAAATCTACATTATTGGAAGTGATAACTATGGTGTACTTGAGTGTTTTGGAGCTTAGAGGGCAGAACTAGGACCACCTCAAAGGGAGGCTTCAAGAAAGACTTGATTGAAAAGGTTAGGTTGAATCTTGGCTTTGACTCAGGAGAAGATTCTCATCTGTTGCAGTGTGGACAGGTAATAGTGAGACAGAGAATAGCAGGAGCCATTCAGGGAGAGCAATGAGGTGTTCAAGGGACAAGGAGAAGAAAGTTAGAAGCACAAACTGACAATCACATTGTGAAAGGCTTGGAATTGCTGTCTAAAGGTTTGGGTTCTTGTTTTGCACACATCAAGAAAGCTCTGGAAAAGGTGTAGTTGAGTGGAGATAATTCTAGGAGTTGGGACACCTGGTTCCAGTGCTACTCACACTTACCTGACATCAGGAAAATCTCTTCAGCCTCATTTTCCTTCTCAGATGAAAGCTTCCTTCAGTGCTGATATTCTATAGTTCCTAAAGAAATTTTAGACTAGCTTCATCTCAGTTGGACTCTATTTACAAGATCATCATAACACACATAAGAAGAGTGGTTGCCTACACAAGGGAAGGGCCAATAGAAAGTGGCAGTGGTATCTGCAGTAACAGAACAAGCACTTCCCTGAAATAGATTTTACTTTTTTTTTTAAGGACTGAGAAGACACAAAGGCAAATGACATTGATGAGATTATACCACTGGAGCATTTAAATGATGAAAAACAGAGGATGAGAAGAGGGAAAAATACAAGATGATTTAAAACCTGCCAATCCACATTACTCAGGCTCTTTTAGTACCATTAACAGAGAAATTGGGATATTAGAAGAAAAACATTCCAAAAGAAAAAAAAATGAAGATAGTTCGGGGCCTACTGAATTTGAGAGGGCAGAAGAAAATTGTGTAATTTTTATGAAGTCTAACAAAGAGGGTGTAACTTGAAACTAACAAGATGGGTTTGGGAGTCATCCCTCAGGGAGGGATTACTGAAGATCAAAGAACTGTAGAAACAAAGTAATCCAAGTATTAGCACTTACTCAGTCTAGATTGTAAATATTTGAACAAATTATATTCTTTATAGTTTGTATATTCTTCTACTTTTTCTATGAGCCTGTATTACTTTTATAACAGAAAAGCAATAAAAAGGGAAATACAAAAATCAAAAGTTGCTATTAAAGTTTGGCAAGGCTTTTTAAAAAACGTAAATGTCTCTGAAAATGAGACATATTTTAGTAGTATTCTTACTGACTTAAAGTCATACTTCACAAAACTCCAATGTGGCACAATGTAAGAAACATGTATTTCAAGTTCATCTAGTTCCAATTACAATGAGATATTTATTTTCACATTCTTGATAGAATAAAGCAAGCTCTACTTGGCTTCTTCCTAACTGGTTTCTGAACACTAAAAGGAGAAAAGCAAATATACCTGGATGTGGAGAAAACTTTTGAGGAAGAAAAGGCAAGATTCAGACAGAAATTGAGCTTCAACAATGTAGACTGCTCTACTTAATAAGCTTTATCATTAAGCACTTGAACCGAGACTTCAGTTTTAATTTTATGGCTTAATACATGTTGGCAGCATCTTATCCCTTAACCTCTGACAGAAAAGCTATTTCAAACATAGGAGTCTTGAGCTAAGACACATTGTTATTAAATCTAGAATTAAATAACGTAATTTCTTAGATCAAATGTAATCAAAATATAAAAACAAAGTAAACAAATTAGATGTGTCTATTATGAGAAACACATATTTAGTCTAACATTAGGTATAATTTGTATGGCAATGAATACAGTAGATAATCCACCAAATACAAGATCTCATCATCCTTTGTAATTGGTTAGTATTTTTTCTTCCCAACAATTTGCAAGTAAACTGTTTGAGCTACACCAAATGACCTGAGACATTCCTTTCCAATAATGAAAACTCTCTCAGAGACACCTGGATATAGATAAATACATAAGTGACCCATAGATGTCATGTTTGAAGAGAAGAACAAACAATAACATGGATGAAAGATGGGTCTATGTATTTGAGTGAGTGGCAGCTCAGGCACTGGGTGCTCATCTGTAATTTTTAGTCCAATAGGAATAATCACTGGGTCAGCTCAGACCACTGGCCCCACATCTACAGCACCAGTGTGTGATGTCCAGTATGATACTAAGAATAATATAAAATAATTCCTTGTAAAGAAACTTTACACCATAGGTGACTTCTTAGACTCCACTTGTAATCTCTTATGTTTTGGAAGGTTTATTGAAATGAATGTTGGTTTTAGAACAAGTCAGACGTGGGATTAAACCCTAGCACCACCATTTGTTAGCACCATACAATCTTAAACTAGGAATTTAACCACTTAGAATCTGAGTTCCTGTATCTGTAAATGATGAGGAAAATATCCTGCCATAGGAGATGATAGTGAGAATTATGTGAGATCACAACATATTTTATAACTATATCAATTCAATGACAATACAGCAAATTTCAATGTCACAAAACTTTCCTGTATTAGGTTCTCCAGAAAAAAGAGGGAGATCATTACCTTACACAATTATGGAGGCCAAGCTATCCCAGGATCTACATTTAACAAGCTGAAGCCTCAGGAAAGCCGATGGTGTAAGTTCTTTGTTCTAAAGTACACAAGCTCAACATACCAAAAGGAAAATGTTTTGGTGCAAGTGCAAAAGCCAAAGAATGAATATCCCTGTTAAAGTGGTCTAGCAGAAGAAATTCTCTTTTACTCCATAGGATTAGTAAGTGCTGTCTATTCAAACCTTCATTTGATTGGTTGAGGCCCACTTGCTTTACTAGATGCATTGATTCAAATGTTAATCTTATCAATAAACACTTTCACAGACACCCACAATAAAGTTTGACCAAATATCTGGGGACCCTGTGGCCCAGTCATGTTGATATGAAAAATTAACCATCAAAAAACTATAAAATCTTAGTGGCTCACAAGGACTATATTTCCTCCTTAGACCAGCATCTAGCTGAGGCATAATTTCATGATAATCACAGAAACACAAGGAACATGCTTAACTGTCCAAGCACATTTCAAGAATCTGCTCATATCGTACCTGATAGCATTCAGTTAGCTGAAGCAAGCTATATGGCAAGCCCAACATTCATGGACCATAGCAGCATACATACCTGTAGCAGATTACAATGGCACAAAGACAAGGATTTGAATAGAGAGAATGGCAAAAACTGGAAACAGTCATGCATTCATTAAAGTAAGCCAGTGCCTGGCACAGACTAGATACTCTACACAAATTTTATTTGTGTACTTTTCTCAGTCACTTCACCCCAGTATCATTTACTACTTTCCAAATATTTTCCCATTTGCCTTTGAAAATGTTCTATACAAACACAACCGTGATATTTTTAAGAATTTAGGTAATGCTTTTAATAAGAAATGTTCCTACTCTACAGTTTTCACGTTCCAGGCAAATTTTTGCTGTAACTAACCCATAATATCTGTTAGTTCATTTCCCTTACAGGTTTGAAAATCAATTAGAGATATACAATGCATATTTGTGATTTACATCATAGTCTTTAGTGCACCCTACTTCACACTTGTCTATGTTGAATTTCACCTTCTGCTATTTTTCTCAATTTAACTATGTTTGTTTCACAATTATCTAATCTATTTTGTATGTTCTGGGAGTCTTTAAAGATTCTTTCTCATCTTTGCTCTGACTAAATAATTTATCATCTGGTACTTTAGTGGGCATGCCATTCAGCTCTGCTTGTCAAGGAGTTCTTTGAAAATATGAACACATCAAGTCCCAGTGTACAAGGCAAGGATGTTGTACAATTAATTTCTTTTTATGCTGTGACTTGCCTTTTTCTCTTCCTTGCTTTATTAATCTCTCAACTAACTTTTAAATCCATGATAGAATGTTACATTTAACCACAATGTACCAATTTCTTTGTATTCTTCTTTATGAAACAAATACAAAAATTGCACCATGCTGTAAATACAGTTAATACCAGAGGCAATGTGAACATTATATTTTCATAGAGGATTGAAGGATTCATGTGCATTTTTAATATTTAGAAGCCAAGTCTCACATTAGGATGTGTATTTAACCCTTAAGATATCTTATTACAAAAGAAGATGAAAATTATTAGGCCTATTTACAAGTTAGATATTTTATGGGCATGTACATTTCATTTCATTTTATCAGAACTTAACTATTACTGCTATCTTCACTTTACAGCTAAAGAAACTGGGATTAAATGAGTTAAAGGACTTGACTAAGATTACCAGAAACTGCCCCCTGTCCCCAGACAACAAAGATGTGAACCTTCTAATGGCTTATTCCAAGTATTTCTGTCCCCTGCCCTTCACTTAATAGATCTACCTCACTCTTTTTATTCTATGCCTATTGGTCACTAGAAACACTTCTGCCAACCCACAATAATGTTGAAAATTAACCATTGTATCTCAAAAATAAAGTAGTAAGACAAAAATTTTTCAAATTAAAAATAAAAATACATGCCCTAATATTGGAGGATTTCCTTCTTATTTTGAG
Source organism: Heterocephalus glaber (assembly GCF_000247695.1). Next base: position 20,745,146 of record NW_004624730.1, on the reverse strand, counting down.
AATCCATCACTTATAACATTAAAATCAGTCTATCAAAAAGATATCCTCCACATGAATTTCCAAATCACTAGGCTTAATCTATCTTTCCTACTATAAGGACTCCCAAACATTTTTGATCACACATTTCTCAGTTAAAATCATTTTTTTCATATCCATCTCTATGAGAGCATAATGATTTATCAATTATTCCATGAGCAATTTTGATCTGTATATTAAATTTTTAAGCTAATAATTTTTAGGAACAAATACAATTAGAAGGGTTAGGATCTGTTCACCCACCTCAGTGTGGAGGGAAGACTAGTTAACACAATGCTGAATTATAAGTTCCTTAATATCCTCAACAATGTCTCATTTGCCTTTGACTCCTAAGGAAACAGCACAGACCTAGAACATTCTAGGCATGTAACTGAGACCTATTACTTAGACCATAAGTGATGCATGACAGAGCTAAGTTTTTTTGAAAAGATTAGAAGCAAATCCTTGTATTTCTCCTAGCTCCAGGATAATATCTTTTTCAAAGAGCGTGTGTGACCTTACATTCTTTCTCCAAATAATATAAATTTTCCCATTAAATAAACCTACCCAGCTGTCAGAACACTCAAATCCCTGATGGAATAACTCCGAGGAAAGAGAATTGAATTAAAGCATCCTGATCTGAGTTTCAACTTTGTCACTGACTGACTTTGTCCTTATTTGAATCACTTCAGCCCTCTGCGCTTCTGGTTTATCATCTGTTAGAGGAGTGATATATTATTATGAATAATCTTTCGGTTGTTCCAATCTAAGAGAATGCTTAACTCTTTTCTTTTTTAAAAAAATTGTATTTTCTATATTCCAGGATTTATATAAAAAATAATGAAAAAAATATTTGAACCAGTTCAATACTGTATTGGAGGGATCTAAAAGCTGTTCTTTCTTCTGCATATCCCTTTGTAAATGCATAAGTCATGATCTAGAGGTAAGGGCTCAGCTTGTTTTGATGTTCTGCTGCATCCGAGCCCAGAAAACTTTGTAAGGCAGCATCTATTAGTCCTTCCCATACAAACCCAACATCTGTAAATTCCAAACTCTGCTGTCTTGTGAAACCTAACAGTTTAGTGGACTCTAGGAAGTGCTAACAGCATTAAATTGAGGCTAATGAGTGATGAAATAAGATTCACAGTCATATATTTGCTTTCCCTGTCAATTTCTGGTCAGGGAATACCTGCATCTTGATTAAATTTGAAAAAATTCTATTATAAGCAAAAGATAAAGAAGGGCAGGCATTAAAGATGGAGAGCATCACTCTTTGAATAGCTACAACTTTTGGTTGTAGAAAAATATCATTGATTTATATAATATTTTATATTTATATACATAATATGTAAATCATTCTACCAGGCATATATTGTATCTAAAAATTGCCTCCTGGGATTGTATCATATGTTGATGTTTCAAAGACTATACTAATATGAATGATTGAAATAAGTTATTCCGTATTAAGTGGAAAATTCTGCAATCACGTGGCAGTTTTCTATCAGAGATTTGCTCTTTGTCTCTTGTAAAAATTCTATTTGTCTTCCTGGAAATAAACATGACTGAAGAACTCACAGTACAAAAGAGAAAGCTTCAATACTCTAGAATTTCACAAAGAAAGCTTCTGACCACTCAATATTTATTGTTTTGAGGACAGTAATGTCATATACAAAATATAGGCAAAGTAAGAGAGAGCAAATTCAATGTGTATTCAGCAAGACTAAAATAGAATCATTATTTTTTCCTTTTATTGCAATGGTTTCCTCAAGGAAATTCCATATTCAAATGTCATGTGGTATATGCTGCTCTCTGGACAATTCCTAGGGAATAAAGTGAATTAGGAAAAAATTTTCCTGGTTAAATGTCACATTCTTTCAGGAACAGTTCTATAGCTTTTCTTCTTATTCTACTAAAGTGTTTTCACTATAAACATGGGATCCACAGCAAACGGTCCCTAAGATAAATATCTGAGCACCTTACAAGTGAAGTACTTTTAGTATGTTATTTACTGACAATTAGTATGTTAGTTGTATGACAGTATTAGGCTGTTTTTATAGCTGAGGAAATTGAGGCCCATGAGAGTTAAATAATGTGTCCCAAACCAGGCAGCTGGTAAATTACAGGTCTGTTTATGACAAAGGTCACTATATCTAGAGACAAAAGGCTGATGTTCAAGTCTGGCTTTCACCTTAGCAATAGAAAAATAAAATATAAGTTCTTCTAGATACTTCCATTATCTCATATAAGATTAATCTCTACTATTAACTTGACCTTACTTCGTAGGGATTTCATTAATATTTAAAATTAAACAAAACTCTTTTTCTCTAAAAACAAACCTGAAGAGGCTATAATTCCTTCATTAATCATGCACATTAATAAAGTTTAAAACCAAGATAAATTAATTTACCAGATGTATAAAGAAACCTAATGTAGCAATAGCTTTTTCCTTAGAAGCTCATGGTGTTTTCATATCTATCATCTCATTCCTTATGAAATCTTTTCATAAAATATAATTACCAAAACTCATGATTAGTCATAGTTTTCAAAGACTACTATTTCTTAAACAGTTCATCCCAAGAAGGTACAGAAAGAGAAAAAGAAAAATTTCATTGTCTTAGCCTTAACAAAGACCTTTTCTAAATAACAACAGAACTGAAGGGCAGTGCAAATGTTCTAGTTCGATATAATTCCAACCTATGCCTACCTATAGTACAGAAATTTTCACTAATAAGTGCTTCTTTCTTTTCTGATACCGCTGGCTGCTCACCTCTTCTTCATTTTTTCTTAAAGAAAATTAGGAAATATTCTAGAATCATACTTAAGTGAAATTTTCCATCATCAAATCATACAGTTCATGCATACATGTATGCACACACATGTGCCTATTTACTTGTTTATTTTTAAAAGCTGCAATAATATGTCTTTCCTTATTAAGGCCTGGTGATTGTGCAAGCCAGGAGAGAAACTGTGCCATTTGCTCTGGGGTTTTACAAGATTTGAATTTCTTCCAATTTTCTTTCCTTAAGAACTGGGTAGTAAAGTGACATAATTATGCAGAAAAAATACTATCCATACCTTTAAAACCTAAGTAGACTAGTAATTAGACTCTGCATTTGATAATAAAATTAGCCTCAGGAGAGTTTATCTAATTCAACATGTTCTTATACTCATCTCATTCAACATGTTCTTACCTAGCTCAAGCATAAATTTTCATGGCATTTAATAGATATTTACTGCAAAAAAATGGGGGCAAGGAATGATAGAGACATCTCTGAAATCTCACACAAAAGCAAAATAACATTACGATATACCCAAAAATGTATAGTTGTGGTCCCACGTTTGCAATCAGAGTTTTGTGGAATAGAGCTTGATATTACTCTTCCAAAGCCTGGTTAACTCCACTTTTGTACAATTTACCATATGAGTAAATAATGCTTTTCATCACATTATTTTCATGCATAAGACCACATAGATACAAATTAACCACTAATACCAACTCATCAAGTAATGCGTGCTCTTCACTAAGAAAAGCTTATTCTATCCATTTACTAAAAAGCTGTCCCTGTTCCCATGAAGGAAAGCAGTACAAATTAGATGTGAGAATCACACCGAGCTCTCCATCTCTTATCTTTGATGAGAAACACAAGTTTAGAAGTATCTTTACTATTTCTCTTTCAAATGCCTATCAAATAGACATCAAAGAGAAGGCTGTATTCAGGCTGCACAAAAGAGCTACAGACTTCCCCAAATTGTATGTGTTGTTGTCATTACTAATGTGTTCACTCACTGAAAATAATCAACTCCTCTCTATGTACACCAAATGGTGTGAGGCAGAACTCTGTTGATTTTGCTAAAACATGTAGCATTACTGTACTAGGGCTGCTGCAACAAGGTACTATAGACTAGTGGAGGGGGGCTTCACAGACGCTTATTGCCTGCTCATTCTGGAGGCGAGGAGTAAAAATTCAAGGTCTCAGCAGAGTTGTTTTCTTCTGAGGGTTCTGAGGGTGGACCAGTTTCAAGCTTCTCTGCTTTACCTACCTCTAAAAGTAGTTCTAGTCTAAGTCATTTCACATTGCCTTCTCTTTCTATGAATCTTTGTCCCCAAATTTATTTTCTTATGAGGATGGCAGTAATATTCCACTAGTGCTCACCCTAATGACAATAAACAATCATGTTTAGTTGCTTACCTCTACAAAAATTCTGTGTCCAAGTAAGGTCATATTCTGAGGTACTAGGGGTTATGACTTCAATGTGTGAATTTGGGGTGGATGAAATTCTATCCAGAATGAGATATGACTACCTATCATGTACAATTTTGGACAGCTGTACCACATTTTGGGCAAAAAGTTGCTGATCGTGATTGTCACCAAATTTTAATTGGAGGCCCAGTCAAACCCAGGAGATCCAAACAATAGAAGGACCATTTATTCTCTCAAAAGCTATCAATGTAATTGAGAATGTAGACACACAATAACAATGCAATGTGCGTGTGACAGTGTTTAGATAAAATTTGTAAGTTGAATCACATTCATCTATTTCCTTTTTTTTGTTTTGTTTTATTTTTGGCACCAGGGATCGAATTCTGGACCTTAATATTATATTTCCAGTGCAACCAAATTTGAACTAAGTGGCCACAGCAAAATCTGCAGCCGTGACTAAATCAGACTGAGTAGAACCCAAGTAACAATACAAACCTCACCTGGAAATTTCTTTTAAATTCAATAAGCCAGTAGCAAGAGCTCAGTGTATGGTAATCTATCAACAGGATCTTTATGTCTAGGTTTTTGCTTTGGAAGCTAGTTGCTATACTTGTGCTAGCAGATAATGCAGCCACCAGCTGTTTTATTTGCTTTACACAACACTGAGAGAAATGTTGTAAATTTACAAATGAGAACACTGAAGATCAGGGTTCCTTAGCTGACATAGCCAAGGTTACAACATAACTTGGTAATAAAGCACTTACATAACTTCAGTTCTTTCTGCTTCTCCACACTGATCTTCCTCTTATAAAGTGAAGATAAGGGGCATATATGTAAATTTGCTTTGTCCAACTTTTAATCCTCAGCTAAGACAGGCAGTTGTCTCAAAAATGTGCTTTGTGGGCCACAAGGCCTATCAGTGAAAGGCTGTCAGTGAATCACTGGAAATAACTCAAAATGAGTGCTCTACCAATGTTGGGTCAGTAGCTACCTACCTATCTTCTTCCATGAAAAATATAATTACATTACATATTCAACTCAACTCAAAAACTGGCATTCTTTCAGGGTTATTTCTGTCCTCAGAGCTCTGATAAAGTTTACAAATCAGTTGCCATAGATTATGTCCCAAAATGACAACAACCGATCCTTACTTCTGTGCCTCTCACAAATGTGACTGTACTCTCTTTTCAAAGAGATACAGTATCTGTTTCCCTTTCACTGAAACTTGGGCTGGCCATGTGACATATATGTTTTTGGTTGTGGACTTAGCTCTCAAGAGAATTTGCAGCTTCCCCTTTTACTCTTTTTCAAGTCAGATTCCATGTAAATAATTAGGGGACAGAGAACGCTATCAGCCTTCCAAGCATCCCTCTCAATATGGGCTGTGGGTGTGGCCATGAACTTTCTCACCCAGCCCAGCTGCCAGGTGAGTGCAGTTCCCTGAGTGACCCCTGGAAAGATCAGCAAAAGAACCTGTGTGTCAACCCACACTATTATGGTTATTGTTTTAAACGCATATCTGATTCCTTTCTTTAGACTGACATACCACCTACCTTCCAAGGAATGTAAGATAATCAGGTGAGAATACCTAATGTGACCTTTTTCTGATCTCCAATTGTCAAATGAAAATATTGGCCATAGAACAAGCCAAAATGTGGTCTGTGCCACAATGAAAGAACATGAGAATGTGTTCCACTCTAGAGGTCAAAAAAATGATTATTATGTTTTTAAAAAACCATTAAAATGATTCTCATTCAACAACTACAAATCATCCATTACTCTGATTAATAAATGGACAAATGATTTAAATAGATTTCTCCAAATAAGATTATAGATGGCCAATAAGTCTATGAAATAATGCTTAATATCACTAATCATTGAGGAAATGCAAGTCAAAACTACAATGAAATAGTATTTCATACACATTAGGGTGGCTGCTAGAAAAAACAAATAAACAACAAACACATGAAAACAAAAATCACTGAAACCCCTGTTTACTGTTGGTAGGAATGTAAAATGGCTAGTCTCTGGAAAGTTTCTCAAAAATTAAACAGAATTACCATATGCTCCAGCAAGTCCACGTTTGGTATATATCCCCCCAAATATTAAAAGCAGGGCTTTCCATGTCTATATGCCAGTATTCATAGCAGCATTATTTACAATAGCCAATAAATAGAAAAAAGCAGATATCCATCAGTAGATGAATGGATAAACAAAATGTGGTATGTAAATACAATGGCATATTGTTCAGTCTTTAAAAGGAACAAAATTGTGAGACTTGACAACATGAATACACATTGAAACATTATGTGAAATAAAATAACAAAAGAACAAATATTATATGATCCTATTTGCTTGAGGTACCTAAAAGAGTCAAATTCATAGACATAAAACGTACAATAGTAGTTACTAGAAGCTTGAAAAGAGGGAACAAGCAGGGTTTTTTCTTTTCTTTTCTTTGGCATCGGAGATCGAACTCGGGACCTTGTGCATGCGCAGCAGGCGCCGGAACCACTGAGCTAAATCCCCGGCTCCGAGCAGTTAATGTTTAATTGGCACAGAGTTTCAGTCTGAGAAGGAAGTTTTAGAGATGGAAAACGTTAATGGTTGCAAATCAATGTGAGTATACTTAGTGCCAATAAATTCTACGGTTAAAAATGGTTACTATAGTGAGCTAGGCATTTAGCTCAGTCGTAGACTGCTTGCCTAGCATACATGAGGCTCAGGGTTCAAACCCTACCACCACAAGGAAAAAAAAAAAAAGGTTAAAATGACTTCTGGTGCATATATATTTTGTTTTTACTACAATAAAAATTAAATTTAGAGGACTAGGGATATAACTTAGTGGAAGAACATATACTTAGCATGCATGCAGCCCTAGGTTTGCTTTCCAGTGCCACACACATAAAAAATTAAATCTAAAAAATGATTCTCAATCTGGTTGCACATTCAAATAATATGGGGGAAGTATTTAAAATCTCAGTGTCCTGTCCCCATGCATGACCAATTAAATCAAAATTTCTACAGTTACAGGCATCAGTATTTTCTAAATCTTTGTAGGTGATTAAAATATTCAGCCAGTGTCACTACTTTAAAATACTGAATTACTTCATCTACTTCAAGTGTTCAGATTAGCATGCAATTAACATTAAAATTAATGCCATCAATTAAAATGTGAAGCAGATGACTACAATTATAAGACCACATTTGCAATCTAAAAGAATTTTTCAAGTCACTAATGCAATAATTTGACTGGAGCTACATAAAAATGATGCTGATAACTAAGATTTATTCATTTGTTTATTTGTTCATTCGACTGAGTTTGGCATAACTTTAGGAATGGAATTTTATATAAATTTGTCATAATGACACAGCTTATTGTTATATATGCAATAAAGGTCACTTCATATCCCTTCCCCATAAGACTGTCCCCATTTCTGAATAGCCTCCTGCAATCCAGACCATGATGTCTGTCCATGCTTGATCCATCAATGCTGCCTCCGTATCCTAGACTCTGGTCCTGTTCCTCTGCACATTGAGAAAAGTCACTCCTCCTGTACCATCCACTTGACACTGCTTTTCCTTGTCAATATCACATCTCTGTCACTCTCTAATCTGGGCCACAGTTTATCACTTTGCTAGTCATTCCTGAAGTCACTGAGTACCAGTCTTCCCCAAAGGCACACACAGTTTCTGTGTAACCATCCCTGGAAAGCTGAATCAGGGCCAGGCCACGCTTCCCTATTTTTTCATGTCCTTCATCCTCCCAGTACCTACCACTACCATGTAGGGCTGAACAGGCATATCACAATTGACAGTGAATGTAGGGAACTTGATTGACTGCAGCCTTAAAAACAGCTAGAAAGAAGATGGTGGACATTCCCACTCTCAATGTCTCAAATGATGTGGACAATTAGATCTCTCATACATTTCTGATAGAAAATCATTTGAAAGCTTCTTATAAAATAAAACACATTTATGATTACAGGCAAAAATTCACTTCCACATATTTACCTAAGAGAAACAAAAACGTAAGTTCACACAAAAAAAACCTATTCATGACTACTCAGAATTGCCAAAAGCTAAAATATCTTTCAACTGCTAGACAAAGAAACTATAGTAAATCTGTATAATGGAATACTAATTGGCACTAAAAAAGAATAGAATATTGAAGTATAAACACCATGGATAAATGTAAAATTCATTATCCTAGGAAAAAGAGACCAGGCTAAAAAAAAGTTTGGTGGAAGGCAGACATAGAATAGCTCTGTATCTTGATTGTAATGCCAAGCATATTAAAAATTTTTATAACTATACTAAAAAGAATTAATTTTATCTTACATAAATTATACCTGAAAATTTTGACTTTAAAACAATTAAAACCCTTCAAATTAAAAAGTGAAAATCATAGTTATATGTGGTGGATTAACTAACAGTTAACTTGCAATATCCAGCTGAACTGAATCAGCATGATTTGGGCATGGAAGACCCACCTGAAGATTGTTGCCAGTGGCATAAAAAGAGAACTAGAGGGGAAAATCATGGGCTATTGCTTTCCTGGAAGAAGCTTGCTATGAATGGTTTTCCTGATGTGAACTTGGCTGTTCTCTCTTCGGAAGAGCTCAGGGCCTCGCTGTCACTGGGAATGGCTGCTCTTCTCATCAGGGGAGCACTGATCTTCATCATGAGCATCACTTCCTGGCTCCAGTATAAATCTCTCAGCCTGGCGGCACAAATCCTTCACCCACCTGCGCAGATTTTTTGCCTTCCACCACTGACCTTTGGGCCTTCCAGATGCAGATCCCCAATATGGACAAGCATGAGACATTGGGCTCTAGGCCACTGGCTGGAGTCATGGAGGACATTGCATTGGACTCTAGGCCTGCAGCTGGACTTGTGCAGGACATTGCTGTGGGGATCCAGACCCTTGCCTAGATTTGTTGGGTCTCTAGCGTGTGGCTAGATCTCTTGTATTCCTCTACATTTGACTTTTTAGTTGAATATTATAAAATAATTCTATAAATTATGTGTCCTGTAGTAAATCTATTCCCTTGCAAAACCCTGACTACAACATTATAAGAGTTATTTTTTGACCCACTTACTTTAAGTCCCACCAAGTTCACTTGTAGGTATCTACCAAGGAGAAATGAAAATATATGTCTACATAAAATCTTGAACATGAATAATAATAATGGCCAAAATTGGAAACAACCCAGTTATTAAACAAATGCTGAATGTATAAGTAAAATGTGGTATATCCATTCAATAAAATATCATTTTACTAAAAGCAAAGAAGTAGTACAAAATGGATAAAACAACCTTGAAAACATCATAGAAAGGGGAAAAAGCAAGTCACAGGAGGCATTATGTTGCATGATACTATTTATATGAAATGTTAAAATTAGGTAAATCCATAAAGATAGAAAGCATATTACTGGCTTCCAGGAGCAGAAGTATGGAACCAAAATAACTACTAATTGAACTACTAATAACTACTCTTTGAAGTGAAAAAATAGTTTAAAATGGATTATAAATATACCAGAAACATTGAGTTGAACACTTTAAATGGGTGAATTTTATGGTATGTGGATTATATTTCAATGTAGGTATAAGAAATAAGACAAAATCCCAATGTTTCTTAATCCTTCCGAGGGTGATGATAAGTTTAAATTTATCAGAGGACAGCAAGGGAAGGGAATTCCAGATGCAAGAAAGAATGCGGTCCAAGGTACAGAAGCATGAAAGAGTGTGTTGTGCTGAGGGAGCAGTGAGGAATCCATTGTGGTTCTAGGAGAACATGCTAAGTATGAAGTGGTGAGAACTGAGGCTAGAAAGTTTACATCTTTGGTTATGGAATTCTGACTTTTTCCTGAAGGTAACTGAGAACTATGAAAAGTTTTAAGCAAGAGAGTGAATCATGTCATAGAAGTTGCTGTCTGGTAGTGTAAAGTGAAATGTTGGGATGGTAGAAACTAGAGGCAGTGAGACTGGTTACAGTGTGTCTCTAACATCTACAGAACTGTAAAGAACCAGCCCCTTGTGGTTAGAATGAATCAAAGGGAAAGTATGTGAAAGTCACTTATGAAAAAGTGAAAAGGGCTTGAAAACTCAGTTATTATGCTAAGATTTCTAGGTAGGGAGAAAGGATAGATGCTGGTACCAGTTTTTGCTTTATAACAAAAAAACCGTAAAAAGCAAATTCAAGGTGTCATGTCACCACCCTATCCCTGCAGCACAAGTGCACCACTAAGTTCTCCTGCTGCAGAGAGCATAATGGGCTGAAGTCTCCAAATGCTTTGCATCCACCACTGCTCTAACACTAAGGCAAAGATGTCCCGAGGTGCTCTCAACCGGTGACTGATGTGGCAGTGGAACTAAGGTAAACCTCTTCCTGCAAGGTGCGAGATTGTGCTCACAGAACTTGGCTCAAGAATTTCTTGAGGAAACTCTCAGAACTACACTGCAGTTTGAGGCTCAGTCAATCTAATTCTCTTTCCTTCCCTCTTACCTTCACAGAAGTCAGATCTGCATCAGTCTGATAACCTTCCCAGCTTCCTCCAGCTCCCTCCAATTTTCCCCTTACAGGTGTTTCATTCAATTTTTTTCAGTTCAATTCCATGTTGGCATCTGCTTGTTGGTAGACTCAAAATAATGAATGGAGAAAAAGAGGTGAAAATAATGATCCTTATTGCTTTAGCCCATTTTTATTTTCACACTGAAATTCAACATTCATTGAACATTTTTGATAATGATACATACCATGATTTATAGAGCAATTAAAATCAAATACTACAAAAGATTTTCTTAACTACAGTTGTTTTTCAAGGTTCTTTGATTTTGTATAACATATTAATAACTTGGCTTTGTTTCAGCACACTTTTTATATTATAGAGAAATATTGGCTATCGTATATAAAAGGGAATATTGTATAATACTATGGGGAAGAAGAAGAAAATTAGAATTTTAGGGTTAAATCTCAAATGTTTTAACTACATTTGTGTGCAAAAGTAAAAGGATTAAGTTTCAAAAGAGAAATAAATTTTGATCTGAAATGTTACTTTTTCATATATATTTTCATCATTATATTTTTCTAAATTTTCCAGAGTTTCTGCAATAAAATTTTAGTAATCAGCAACATTTTATTGTCTTAAAGCATAAAAGAGCTTAATTTTTAAATAAATTTTATTTTCCCATTCAAAGAGCTTAATTTTTGAGGCAGATAAAAAACATTATTTTCTAATTTCAGAGATCTTGTCTAGACTCATTTAGTGTGTTGCCATGGAAATGAAAAAAAAAAGAATTGCTATAATTTTTTTAAAACATGGAAAGATGTGAATATAGTGTTTAATCTAAATTTTCTAAATCATTCCTATGCCATGTGATCCAAAATGTTTTCAAGTCTTTTTATTATAACCAGGTTTGAATTGTCACCCAATAAACTGTGCTATCAGGTGTGAGAAACCACCCTTTCGAACACAAGAATTAATGCAAACCCAATGTTCTTTAACACTGAAATAATAGTTAAACAGAATATAATTCTGAAAAAAGAAATGACAGCAATGTGTATATTTCAGTTATTCTCTCCAACCACACTAAAACTTATTTTTGAGAGTTATCTTCCCTCTTTTTTCCTTGTCTTTTTCATAAAACCCATGTCCTTATCCTGGCTCCTGTTCACCCATGGCACAAGCCTGGACCAAAGATAAAAAGAATAGTTTAGGATATCCTTGGAAGATTTCATTTTGCTTGGTTCATTATGTCTACAGCAAGCTACTTGTTCAACAGTTGTGCCATTAGATCTCTCAATCAAAACCTACTCTGAGCTCTTTATAAATCTTGCCAACACCCAGAATAGTCATTGAAATAGAACTCCAGATTAAAAACTCATTAGATATGGAAAAATGAAGATAAACATTCAAGAATTTTGAAGTCAAAAGCTATTAAAGTGTAAGAAATATTAGCATTATTAAAAACTATAGAATCAATGTCCTTTTTTTGCGGAGATTATACTCAGTTTGAAGTATAGACCTCAGGGCCATAACCTTCAGCTTTAACTTCTTGTATAATGGACTTTGAACTAAGATCATAAAGTCCAGGTAGCTTGCCTTAAATGTCTAGAGCCACATGATTGTATAATAATGTTGAGAAGGGAAATAATTTGGAAAATATTGAGCCTGTTCTGGAGTAATCAGAGTAATCCTTTATGCATGTCTTGAAGTTGACTAGTATTCCCAATCTCTAGTAAGTACATTTTTTAAAAATAAATGCTTCAATACACATAACAATAGAACTTGAAATGAAAGCAATCTCATTTCATAATACATAGCAACAACAAAAAATAAAGCAGAACAATATTATAAGGTTCTATTCTAAGTACTCACATGTAATATAACAATATCGGACTGAGAATTAAGGAAAGTTCTAATTTCAGACCTATCCTTCATTAGCTATGCTAATTAGAACAAGCAAACTGAAAGAAAGTGGCATATAAGTACTTTGAACATCATTAAAAATTATTATTATTTTACCAGGGCTTTTTGGTGCTGGGGATTGAACCCAGGGTCTCACCATATGAAATCCCAATCATAAGTAGTAATACCCTCTTGTGTGTAAGTGTGTTCTGGGAATTGAACACAAGGCCTCACACATGCTAAGTGTGAGCTCTACCACTGATTTACATCCCTATCCCTTGAAGCACTGTTCAAAAAAGAGATGATTATTACATTTAACTACAGTAAATTATTAATGTGCAGGACATGGAAAAGGTGGTAATATGGAATGACTGATAGTAAATAGCAAGAGACTTCAGACAGAAGGACCAAGGTAGAATGCTGCCCAGGCCCTCACATGCACCCATCCCCCCCCCCACACACACACACACCACTCCTACTCAATGACAGTGATGGAGAGCAACTTGTGTGACAAAAGGAAATCTAATACCTACCTAAAAGCAAATTAAAAATACTTAACTAATGAAAACTTTTCAATGCTGAGTGTAATAGTGCAGATCTATAATCTTCGCATTTGGGAGGCTGAGGTTAGTAAGATTCAAGTCCAGCCTGACCTATATAACAAGATCTTATCTCCAAGATGAGAAAGAAAAAGAAAAATTCCAAGCATTTTATGTTTTTATTATGTATTTAATATTATTTCAATAGATAATGTTTCTTCATTCTTTAATGTACAATATGAGAAAAATAATAACCCTACCTCATACCACTCACCAAAGTAAAATCTACTTTTAAAAAGAATTATATTTTTAAAAACTTAAATCAAGCATTAAAAATAGTTGCGTGATCTCATATAAAGATAAAATCTTTCTAAGCATAAGAGTAAAGTTTAAAACCATAAAATAATTAATATAATTTAATAATAAAAATTAAAATTTTAGATGTGTCAGAATGTCACACCCAAAAATTAAAAAGCAGTACCAGATACAGGGGCACAAGCCTATAGACTTAGCAACTCAGGAGGCTAAGGCAAGAAAATCACTTAAACCCAAGAGTTTGAGGCAACATAGTGAGCCCCATCTCAAAAAGTACAATAACATAAAGGGAGATGGCAAACTGGGGAAATATCTATAAAAAGTTAAAGAAAAAATCCTCAGTGCCACAAAAAAGGAAGGCAGATTTTTTTAAGGGGTAGAGTGCTACTACAATGGGGTATTGTGGTAAGAGAGGGAGATGAAGTCAGACCCCAAATACAAAAAGCACAAGTAAACATGGACCAGCCTGGGGTTGGTAGGTGGACAACTACCAGAGAGAAACATCAGGGCTACACTGGGTTCCAGTTAAACCTACTTGACATGATTATTGCTAAAGTCAGGATAAGGTGATTTTGGAAGAAATTTGATCATATATCAAGCACAGGGGCTTATGCTAAACTGACTCACCAGGACTCTTGCTCAAACTGGGCTAAGAAAGCAGAGCCACTGGATTAAGGAAACAGCCCAAAGTTAGGAAAATCAAAATACGGACCCAGAGGAGCCTGACTCAAATTAGTGGAAGGAGAGAGTTTTTGTCACATATTTAACAAAAAACTGGCACTCTTGACATGTAAATAACTCAAAATTAACATGGTAAAGAGTCCAATAAAAATTTAACACATAACCATTCACAAAAGAAAACTGATAGTTAAGGAATATATCTTTAGGAGGTCAATTTTCATAATGAAAATTGTAAGTTTAAAAACAAAACCACCATCTTCCTCCTATCAACTAGGTGAAGATTGCAGGAAAACCAGCACAAACTTAAATGACTGATGGAATTTAAATTGACACAGTTTTTCTGAAAAGTCGTGTGGTGATATGAATTATTGCACTAGTTTAAGATTAATTTGCTCAGTGCCTATAAATAAATACCAGATACTCTACTTCACACTGGGGCAAGAGTGAGATATACAAAATCCCACACAGCAAAAATCTTACCATCTAGTAGAAAAATAAGCTTTAAAAGCTTTTACAAATAAATAAACAATCATTTGTGGTTTAAGTGTTATAACAAAAATGTATAGATTGGTACCAGAATAATGAGAAGACCTAATCTAATCATGGGATTAGCGGAGCTCAGTGTTCAGAGAAATGGCTTTTATGCTATGAAGGGTAAATACAGCATCTGGATGAAGCAAGGGAGAGGACTAAGAAACAGAATCCAAAGAGAAGGACAACAGATGACTGCTTCTGGAAAATGAGGAAAAGCTGGCATACTCACAGCATAATATACAGGACTATGGCAAAAACAGTAAAGTTTTGGTAGGGAGACTTAAGGGATTTGCACCTTTTTTAAATTTTTATTTTATAGGTACAGTTTAGGTATACAATATAATGACATTCATCATTGGAAATTTATACCTTTACATAATCTCTCTTATTTTTTCCCTTCCCCTGCTGTCCCATCAACCCCTCCATCCCTCCCTATTTACAAAGACTTTGTTTCCATTTTTTCATTTTCTCATATTAATTCCACTCCCTTCTTTCCATTCCCCTACCCCTCCCATTTCTTCTTCCCCTTTGCCCCTTTTCTTCCCATTTCACATTATCTATTACAAATTTTAGTCCTTATTTAGACTTTCAGTTTCTCATACTACAGAAACTATTCAGTATTTACACATGTGTGTCCTATTTATTTCACATAAGAGTATCACCTCAATGTGCATTCATTTAGCTATAAATGTCTCTAATTTCTCATTTTTTTATGGCTGAGTAGTACTCCATTTTCTAAAAAATCCACATTTTCTTTATCCAGTCTCCAGGTGATGGCCATCTGGGCTGTTTCCAAGTTTTAGCTATTTCAAACTGTGCTGCTATGAACACGGGTGCACATATATCACTGTGGTATGATTCTTTTAATTCTTTGGGGAAGAT
>NW_004624730.1:20701829-20725479 GCF_000247695.1 Heterocephalus glaber | reverse complement strand
TTTTGGAGAATGACCCGTGTGCAGCTGAAAAGAATGTGTATTCTGATTTTGTGGGGTGGAACACTCTGTAAACATCTCTTAAATTCATTTGTTTAAGAGTTTGATTGAGTTCTAGTATTTTGTTACTTGTTTTTTGTCTAGTTGATCTATCTATTTGTGACAGTGGGGTATTGAGGTCCCCCACTACTAATGTATAAGTGCTTGTATGATTTTTCATGTCCATTTGTTTTATATAGTTGGGCGCACTAGTGTTAGGTGCATAGATATTTATGATTGTCATCTCTTCCTGTTGGATTCTTCCCTTTACAAGGATACAGTGTCCTTCTTTGTCTCTCTTAATCAGTGTTGGTTTGAAATCCACTTCATCTGCAAAGAGGATAGCTACTCCTGCTTTTTTTCTGGTTCCTGTCACATGGAGTATTGTTTTCCACCCTTTAACTCTCCATGTATGAGTTTCTTTTTTAATTAAGTGTGTTTTTTGTATGCAGCATATTGTTGGATTTTGCTTCTTGACCCATTCTGCCAGTTTATTTCTTTTGATTGGTGAGTTGAAACCATTAACATTGATGGTTACAACTGATACATATTGACTTATCATTGTCATGATTTTTTCTTTTCATTAGATTCATCCTCTTTGCTTTTAATTTCTTGTCGTGACTGGTGGATTCATTCTGCTGGGCTTCCAGGGATTGTGATACTCATTGTCTTTTCCTAGGATTATGTTTAAAATTTTTTGGAGTGCTGGTTTGGTATTCCTCAGGAGCTCTTTGTCATGAAAGTATCTTATTTCTCCATCAATTTTGAAAGATAACTTTGCAGGGTACATCTATCTGGGTTGGAGGCTGTTTTCTTTTAGGGCTTGAAATACATCACTCCAAGCTCTTCTTGCCTTGATGGGTTGTGTTGAGAAGTCTGCTGTGATTCTGATGGACTTTCCTTTGTCTGTGATTAGCTTCTTTTCTCTAACTGCTTGGAGGACTTTGTTCTTCTGTTGTGTTTCTGGAATCTTAACAATTATATGCCTATGTGTAGTTTTTTTTGATCAAGGCTAGTTGGATTCCTATATGCCTCACTTATCTGTATGTCAAGTTCTATTCCTCTGCTTGGGAAGTTTTCTGCCATCACTTCTGTGAAGAGATTTTTTTATGTCATCTCCACTCTCTCTTGTTTCTTCATTGACTCCAATCAGTCTTATGTTATTCTTCTTTGCATTGTCTAGCAGCTGCTGGATTGATTTCTTGTGGTCCCTTATAATTTTAAAGCAATTTTTCTTTTCCTGGTCACTAATTGCAATCTTATCTTCTATATCTGAAATTCTGCCCTCACATTGGCGTATTCTGCTGCATAAACTTTCAGTGGAGGTTTTAATCTCCTTGAAATCTGTTTGCTTCTGTGTTATGGATTTCATTTGTTTCCTATGTTGGGATTCCATCATGTTCTTCAGCACCTCTATTTTTTTTATCTGTGTCCTCTCTAGATTTATTAATCATGTCGTGCACTATGGGCACAGTCTCTGTTGTTATCTGAGAAATTATTTCTGATTTCATTTTCTCCAGATCCTCTTTTGTTGCCAGTTCAGGGAGTCCAAGTGGTTGAATATCAGAGTGCTCCATCTTGTTTCCCTTTGCATGCTCAAATCCATGCACTCCAGAACGAAAAGGGTGAAGTCACAACAGATCCAACAGAAATCCAAAGCATCATCAATACCTACTTTGAGAACCTGTACTCTAATAAAATGGAAAACACAGAAGAAATGGACAGATTCCTAGATACATATGAATTACTAAAGTTAAATGAAGAAGATATAGAAATTCTAAACACCCCAATTACAATGAGTGAAATTGAAAATGTAATAAAAAATTTACCAACAAAGAAAAGCCCAGGTTCTGCTGGCTTCACTGCTGATTTCTACAAGACATTTAAAGAAGAAGTACCACCATTACTCTTTAAACTCATCCAGGAATTGAAAAGGAAGCAAAGCTTCCAATTTCATTCCTGGAAGCAAGTATTACTTTGATTCCAAAACCAGTGAAAGAAACAACTGAAAAAGAGAACTACAGGCCAATCTCCCTAATGAATATTGATGGAAAAATCCTCAACAAGATACTGGCAAACAGAATATAAAGGGTTATCAAGAAGATCATACACCCTGACCAAGTCAGATTTATCCCAGGGATGCAAGGATGGTTCAGCATTCACAAATCATTAAACATAATATATTACATTAACAGAGTCAAGGACAAAAACCATATGATTATCTCAATAGATGCAGAAATGGCATTTGACAAAATCCAACACCCATTCATGATTAAAAAAAAAACGCTACAGAAAATTGGAATAGAAGGTCTTTATCTCTACTTGATTAGGGCTATCTATGAAAAACCAATAGCCAACATCATACTAAATGGTCAAAAACTGAAAACTTTCATGCTAAAATCAGGAACAAGACAAGGATACCCACTATCATCACTCCTGTTTAATATTTTCTCAAAACATTATCACAGCAATTAGAAAAGAGAAAGAAATAAAAGGAAGAAAGATAGGAAAGGAAGAAGTTAAACTGTCATTATTTGCTCATGATATGATACTTTATATAGAAGACCCAAAATACTCTGCCAAAAGACTTCTAGACTTAATTGACAGATTCAGTAGAGTAGCTGGATATAAGGTCAGCATTCAAAAAATAATAGACTTTTTATATACAAGTAATAGACTCACTGAGAGAGAAATTAGGGAAACAATTCCTTTTACAATAACATCTGAAAAATGAAATATCTAGGAGTCAATCTAAGAAAGGAAACAAAAGACCTCTACACTGAAAACTATAGTGCTTTGAAAAAGGAGATTGGGAAGAATATAAGAAAATGGGAAGACATCCCTTGTTCTTGGATAGGAAGAACCAATATAGTGAAAAATGGCCATACTTCCAAAACTATTATATAGGTTTAATGCAATGCTGATTGAAATTCCAACAATATATTTCACAGAACCATAGAAAACAATCCAAAATTTCATTTGGAGCCAGAAGTGACCTAGAATAGCAAAAGAAATTATAGGCAACAGAGATATAGCTGGAGGTATTACAATCCCCAACTTGAAACTATACTACAAAGCTACTGTGATAAAACAGCATGGTACTGGCAAAGAAACAGACCTGAGGAGCAGTAGAATAGATTAGAAGATGCAGAAATGACTGCAGATATGCTCAGCCACCTCCTCTTTGACAAAGGAGCCAACCATCCTCATTGGAGGAAAGATAGCCTATTTAATCGATGGTGTTGGAAAAACTGGATTTCAACATGCCAAAGATTAAAACTAGACCCATACCTATCACCATGCACTAAATTAAGATCGAAGTAGATTAAAGATTTAAATATTAAGACAGAAACACTATATTTTCTGGAATATAAGTTAGGTAGAACTCTTGAAGACATTGGTATAGGAAAAGATGTTAAGAATAAAACCTCAGTGGCACAGGAACTTGAACAAAGAATCAACAACTGGGATCTTATCTTATTAAAAAGTTTCTGCACTTCAAGAGAAACCACCAACAGAGGTAACAGACAACCTACAATGTGGGAAAAAATTTTCAGCAACTATACCTCAGACAAAGGACTACTATCTAGAATATATAAAGAACTGAAAAAAATCAGACCCCCCCAAATTCAAAGACCCAATTCAAAAATGGGCATCTGAAATGAACAGACATTTCTCAGAAAAAGAAGTAAAAGCAGCAAATAAATATATGAAAAAAATGTTCAACATCACTGATTATTCGAGAGATGCAGATGAAAACAACACTCAGGTTCCACCTACCCCGGAAAGAATGGCTGCTATTAAGAAATCAACAAATAACAAATTCTGGCGGGGGTGTAGGGAGAAAGGAACCCTTTCCCATTGTTGGTGCGCCCACTGTGGAAATCAGTGTGGAGATACCTCAAAGAATTAGGCTTAGAGGTCCCATTCAACACAGCTATCTGCCTGCTGGGTATCATCCCAAAAGAATTAAAAGAATCATACCACAGCGATATATGTGCACCAATGTTTATAGCAGCACAGTTCATAATAGCGAAAGTTTGGAAACACCTCAAGTGCCCATTAACTGCAAGCTGGATAAAGATTGTTTTTTTTATAAAATGGAGTACTACTCAGCAATAAAGAACGAGAAACTAGTGACATTTATAGCTAAATGGATGCATATTGAGGCCATACTCTTAAGTGAAATAAATAGGACACGCGTGTAAATACTGAATAGTTTCTCTAGTGTGAGAAACTGAAAGTGTAATTAAGGATACACATGGATGAAATGGCCTAATAACGTATTTCTTGGATTGTGTTTCCATGGCGTGTCATATGACTGTGTCGAAATTTAAACTAGGGAGAAGCTTGGCTTATGTGGAGTCTGCTCACTAACTGGAGTTTTTTTCCAGACCACTATTTGTTCAATGTTGGTTTTAGGGATCTTTCTGAAACAAATCACATCCTCTGGTGTCTTGTTGGTGCTTGAGATGCTTTAAGTTATATAGAAAAATGTTTAAGTGCTTTTCAGGTTTGTTTTGGTTGAGTTCTACTGTATTTGAATATTATTGTAGTTTTTCCCCCCTTGCATTGTTCTTCTTTGAATGGTTTTAATTTTTGTATGAATGTATGTGTTTGATAATAAAGTTATTAAAAAAATAAAATAAACCTCTTTTGCTCAGTTTATCATTGACATTATTAAAATAATAATGATACCAAATGGTGGACTGAATAAAAGAGGAACTTGAGATCCAAACTGAATACAGAATTTATAGAACTTTATGTGAGGTATTTGTTACCAAGAATAGGTTCTTAGCCTAAGCAACTGCTTAACTAGGCAACCAAGCAACTGGAAAGCTAGGTAGATAGTGGTAATAGTCCTTGACAGGAACAAACTACAGAGGAGAAATCAGCTGGGAAAAGAACAAGATAAGGTCTGAAGATATTAGATGTGACACATCTGAAAGACTTCCTAAGTGAAGATGTCAAAAAATACATCAGAAAAGAAATCTGGGAGGGAAATACAAATTAGAATGAATCATCAATTGAGTCTGCATTGAAAACCATGGGGACCTGGGGGGCTGAGGCAGGAGGATCCCAAGTTCAAACCTATCCTGGGCAACTTAGCAACTTATTGAGACCCTGTCTCAAAAAGGCCAGAGGAGTGGTGGAGGCCCTCAAGGCCAAGGCCCTAAATTCAATCCCCACTACCATACCAGGAAAAAAAGAACACCCAGGAAAATAATAGGCTAAGAAAAGAGGGAGAAAATCATAATGCTGTTAAAATTGTTGAATTGTAAAGAAAAAGTGTTGTGGATGCAGCACTTCTAAGAAGTCAGGTAATAGAAGAATGAAAAGTGACCTTGGGATTGGCAGCCTGGGGGTCATTAGTATTTTACAGAGAACAGTTTCAGCACTCAATCTCTGGGAATTTATTCTAAGGACATAATTAGAAGGACGCAGAAAAACAGTAGGTAAAAAGACCTCCCAGAATTATTTGTAGTAGGAAACAGTGTAAATAATAAAACATTGAAAATAAGTGGTTAATTAAACCATGTTTCTTCCTAAGTAGAATGGTAGAATATCTGACCATTCATAATGTTTTCTGAAGAATGTATAACTACACAGAGAATTTTTTCATTGTGAAACGTTAATTTTTAAAAAACAAAATAAAAAAATGCAGTGAGATTTCAAATTCTGTAAAAAATACAAATATAGAATATCACAGAAAATATATTTGAGAAAGTTGAATCAAAATTTACTCCTGTTTAAAGATTTAATTTCTTTTTAAAATTTTTAACAGTTTTCCTAATAGTTCTACAAGATTGTATATTACTTTAATTTAAAAAATATACATGATTATATATAAATGTACTTAATTTAGTGATAGGTCATTCATGCACTTCTAAGCTCCCAAGAGTTTTTAAGTGATATTAAATCAAATTTTCACAATTTAAGTTTTTTAAAAGATGATTTGAATGAACTCTGATTTCTTTTTATTAGCACATGTGGAAAATGTTGATCCAAAAATTTTTAACACAAAATAAATATGCAATGTGTTATTAAAATGTACTGAATGTTTAAATTTTAAAAATTTTTTATGACAAAAGATACATTGCCATTAATTCCTCTCAAAATACTCCTCACTTCTAACTTCAAACAAATGTATCCCATCATTCTTGCCACTTTCTGAAGCAGTCCTAAAAGTCCTCTTTCATTAGTATCTTCAGTCATGGCTTCCTGGATGTCCTAAATCAATTCAAAATGTTTATTTTTCTTGGTTATTTTGGCTTTGGGGAAGAGCCGGAAGTCTTGCAGTGCCAGATCTGGTGAATAAGGTGGAGGAGGACCCACTGGTTTTTTTTGACAGAGATTGCTATAAATGGTTAATCAATGAGGGGTGACCATAAAAAATAATACATTGAAGAGGAGGCTTAGAGACCTAGATAATAGCTTCCAGCTAAAAAACAAAAGAGCAATAGAGTAGGTTTTGAGTAGGTCATTGAGTTTCTAGCTCAAGGCAAGTCACTTTGCCTTTAAAGTGGGTCAGGGGTTCTAATGGTATCACTGCACTTTCAAAATTGGGAATTTGTCATAAAAGACAATGTCTACGTGCAAAAGAAAAAATAAAATGGTTATAGAAAATAAAGTCTTTGCTCTATCCACCCCCAAACTGGGTCAACCCCCACCCCCAACCCCCAAAGACATGTTTGCCTGGGTTAGAGGTGCTGGAAACCTGGTGGCAAGTTATTGCAGTAGACAAAAACTAATTTGGGGATGTGAAAACTCGATCTTTTCTTTCTTGGATTAAGAATGATAATTGCTAATGAATAATAACAAATACAATACTGTTTTTAGCACATTTAAACACTGTACATTACTGTCTTTTCACTCAGTCATATGTTTCAAATTTTCTCTAGCATTAGTTACAATAGAAGTACCTTGGGGTTCACTTCAAACTATCTTAAAGTAAGTTTATCCTTTTTTATCTGCATATTTGCTTCAAAGGAAATCTCATAATGAAAGAAGAAGCTCAAAACAATTCAGTTATGAGTTCCTGTATTTCATAGTGACATTAACCAGAAAAGCTAATAAGGAAAATCAGCTTTATGAAATGACGTGAATGTATTTGCATCTCTTTAATAGAAAACATAAGTTAGTACAACTACCTTTTTAATGTGTTAGAATATCTCGCTTGATAATCTTACTGCCTTTTTTCTTTATTAAAAACCATTGGTTTTAAATTATACCTGACTTTGTGCCTTGATTCTTAAGAAAGACCAAATATATCTCTTTCATTTTGTTATATTTGAATTTTGCTAAATGTCACTTTCAACTTTTTTATTTCAAGAAGTTTTTATTAAAGTGAATTAATAGAAGTTTCTTTAAAGATAATTTACTTAGCTCTTTTCTTTTATTTCTGTGGGGTCAGTTTCCCATAGGCCTCAAAAATATACCTGCAAAGTATAGAAATCCTTCTCAAAAGACAAAACCACTTATTTTTCTATGTAATGACTAGTTTTGACCATAGTGATAGACTTATCTATGATTTTCAAATATTTTTCCAATTTATTAAATTCAAGACTTTTTTCTGATATTGAAAATTTGGTAGACATTTACATTTTTAAGTCGATGCCAAAGAGGCAAAATATTTAATTCATCCTTTACTTTTATTTGTTCCCTAAATCTAGGCAAGGCACACACACTGACTGAACAAGGATTTCCAAATGCAAACACTCATGAGTGCCAAGAAAGAATATGAGAAAAGTTGAAATGCATGACACTGTAAGAGACCCAGCCACAGGAGACAGCTACCACTCAGCATCAGCCAACATTTGCTGAGAAAAAAAATGTGAATCAAGTGAAATCAGAGCCTGCAATACAAAAGAAGCTAAAAATTCTGAATAAATATATGTGTGTGTGTTTAAAATATCCTTTGATGGCTAAACCAAACAAACAAAAACTGGTCCATATCCAATCGCCATTTTGCTACTTCTGTAAAAAGAAATTGCTACAAGAAGTAACTGCTGAAACCTTTTCTTTCCCTGTTTCTGAAATTCCCATCATACTTGCTCCTTAAACAATGCTATTTAAAGTAGAGTATCTGGAAAGTAAAGTATTAATAATAGCAGTTGTCATACTATTTAGTTTATAAAATTAGAAAAAATAAACTAACACTAACAAATGCAACACAAGACAGCTAGGTTTCGAGAATGGAGGTGAGAGAGTTTGATTAAGAAAACTACTGCAAAAAAAAAAAGAGAGAGAGAAAATTGCTGCAGATTGTAGCATAAGAAAGTCTACATGTAAATGAAGCAAGAATCAAAGATTTTTTTCACACAAATGGAGTACCTAAGTTTGTGAAGCTTTGAGGACCCAGAATCCCAAATAATAGCAATGAGGCTGCATGAGAAGCTTCATCTATTTCTAAGTTGCCAGAGAGCAGCTTGGCTCTCAAACAACTACTCTTATTGACAACTTAGTGTAGTAAGTCCCTATCAATTAATCAACTAGCTAAGTATAGTACAGGGGAACATTTACTAATTTTTATCTTCATCAATCATGTTAAAGTTAAACATCATGCAAAGCATTCAAACATTTAAGAATCTTAATGCTGAACCACCACCAAGTCTTGGCAACCAAGACATGACAAGAAATCAAAACAAAAGAGGAATTTTAATAATACAGCTGGTGTTTTTTCAAGCCAAATTGTTTATAGGCATTGGGTAGCAAACTACAAAGTTCTTGCAAGACACAAAAGAATGCAAAATACTGAGACAAGTGCACTACCAGCTTCTAAATCACATATTCTAAATAGCATGAGGCCAAAACACCACAAACCACCATACCTTAATGACCTCCACTCTGCCGCATCCACTTTGACTCTTTTTTTCTTGTAATAAAATACAAAATTTTCATGTTCTTTTATTGCAGTACTTATCATAAGCTGGCTTGTCCTATGGCTAATTGTCTTCACTCGAACAACTGAAAAGCAGGAAAAGCTCACATTATTATCACTAATATCTAACAGAGTACCTGAGATAAAATATCAGTCCTGTAAGCCTTGGCCTGGAGCTAAATGATGTGGCATTTCCTTATTGCTTATTGGTAGTTTCAACTTTTTCAGCAATTCTTCATCTGCTCTAACTTCTTACCTGGCTCTGCTGCCAGCCTTATCAAAAAGAACCTGAAGGCTGAGGGATGTAGCACAGAGGTAAAGCACTTGGCTAGCATGTGCAAGGACCTGGGTTTCTTCCCCAGCAACACAAAAAACAAAAATGTCTAGCTTTTCCCATCAGAATCTCCTCACAAAGTTTACTTTTTATAATATGCTTAGATTCTGTGTCTTGATATTGAAAATAAATTTGGGGGGCAGTACTGAGGATCAAACCCAGGGTCTTGCCCATTTGAGGCAAGTACTCTATCACTAGGCTACATCTTCAGCCAAAAAGTAACTTTTTAAAAATACTAGCTTTGAGCTGGGTGCAGTGGTACACACCTATAATCACATCTGCTCTGAAGGCTGAGGCAGTAGGACCATGAGTTCAAGGCCAGTCTAGGCAACTTAATGAGGCCCTGTCCCTCAAAATCTAAATTTTTTAAGTATAAAAGGTCGGGGACGTAGCTAATTAGTAGAGTACCACTAGGTTCAACCCTCAGTACCACATAAAGAGACACACACAGAAACACACATACACAACAACAACAACAATGCAAAAACACAAAACAAAACGAAAAAAACAGCTTTCCTCTCACATTCTTTTAAAAACCTCCAGCTCTGCTATATTGACCTCTAAATGTCTTAGTATTACAAATATCTGCCTATTCCTAATCATTATTTAACTCTCTCATAGGACATATTTTGATCTTAGAAGTTCAATGACACCCTCATCCATGGCAATAGACAAGGTTTAATTTCCTTTCTCTCTGCTAAAATAGCCACTAAGTAAAATGACATTCCTGAAAAGTAAATTCAATTCCCCATTTGCCAGTGAATCCGTGCACTACAGAAGGCATCTACAATACGTATCGAATGACTTTAGGAAAAAACTGAACCCCATTTTGCTTGAGCAGTTCTTTAATAAAAGAAGGACACAAAACACACACATACTGCTTGTGTGTGTGTGTGTGTGTGTGTGTGTGTGTGTGTGTGTGTATTACTCAGGGATGTTGTTAAGTGCCCATTCTGACTCAGTGGGTCCTGGTTTTAAGAGTTCTAGCCTCTTTCCATATGCTGGTGATATCACTGCCCACATATCACACTTTAAGTGATGTGCTAAGGATACAGACTGTCTGCTTTTGGAACTCTTCTGTCACTTTTTTGGCTCTTTTTTCTCTGAAACACTAATTGATTTGTTATTCCTCCCCTGTCCACACTGCCCATGCCTGCATCTCATACAGCACCCACCTCAGCCCCTATTTATTCTCTATTTGTCCACTGTATAAGTCCTACAGGAATCTGCTGTCACCAAGCTACAACACCGTAAAAGAATGACTCTCACAAGGTTTTTTGAGCTCTTATTTTATTCTGAGACAAGGACTCATTATGTAGTTCAGATTGGCCTTGAAAACACTATGTAGCCCAGGCTAGCTTTGAACTCTCAGTGATTCTCCTGCATCAGCCTCCAGTGTGCTAGGATTACAGGTGTGCACCACCATACCTGACCATGCTTTGTTTTATGAATCTCTAATTGTTTAAAGGCTGTTAGAGAAAGATTTGGAAGCAAACACAGACGTTTCTCTGGACTTATTCAATCCCAACACATTGAAGCTAACTAATTGACCTGTGTCAGCTAATTCAATTTTGCCCTGAGTGTTATTGTACTGAAATTTTCCATTATTTGGCACCTCTCAAATTCACCTGCCTAGAGTGACTATGATTCTCCTTATTTTCTCCTAACCTTCGAGTTGCTGTGACAGGTTATTCAGGAACTGAGACTGTTAAAAATGTTGAAGTGTTTCTGAAATTCTATCAGACTTGACAATATTACAGAGATGAATCAGACACAGAGGAATGTTCAGCTTTGAGCTGAAATGAGAATGTCTTTATCTAAATTCCATTAAACCTGGCACCTTTCAGAGAGTTGTCCGACAGAACCGAAACTCAAACAGTGTCTGTAAGCCTGCCAAGCTCCTCTTATCTGAATAACCTTCAATTTAGGGCTAGCCTATATCATTGAGTTTAGAAAATTACTTGACATTCCATTTATGGTTCTACAGTAATGTGGGCTTTGTTATTGTCAGGTTCAAGTATCATTTACAATATATCATTGAAATTCTCCTTATGGTCATTATTTTAACCTCCATGAATATACATATGAATGGATGAGAAAGAGAAAAGATTCTGATGCCGACAATCTTAAAGACTGCCTGATTGACGCAGAAGAACCACTAGCCCCCAAATTTGAATGTGTTTATTCCTGAGCAATGTTTGAAAGCACAGTTAAGGGTTTCATATTCTATGTGCTGATCAGAGGTGTCCTGTCTTGTTCGTAGGTTAAACTTTAATAGAAATAGAAATAACAGGTCAAATTAACAAATAGTTGACCTAATTACTAGGAAATGAAAAATAAAAGCATTGCAAGAACAGGAATCTAAGAAAAGGAGAATATTCTTCCTGAATTTCCTCCTTAGCACACTAGCACAGTTTTGATTATAGCTCTTCCATTTGCTTCTTTAAACAAAGATTATCCTAATGATTTCTTTCAGTGATTGCCTAGAAAAGCATTGGCTCACTTTCCCAATTAAGCAAACAAAAATAGGGTCTGATTTTGCAACACTGACAAGAATTCAGCCACATCACAGGGTAAATAGAACAGTGTACTGGCAGGCTCATGCCAAGTGCTTCCCTTCCTGAAATCCTTAAAGTACATGAAGTGTTTCCTAGCATTTCACATTTTGGAACTCACCATGTTTTGTCCTTGAATCAAGAAAGCAGAGACTAAAAATCTCAGACTTAAATTTGAAATCTTAGTCTTAAATGGCATATAATGGGCAAGATACAATGTGAGTCTTAACTTCAAGCTATGAGTATAAATTTGACCAGTCATAAAAGCCAGCATACTCAGCCCCACAAAAAAATACCAGTCACTTATGTGATCTTGGATTTTCAAGATAACTCCAAGGCTCTGACTCAGAAAGAATAAACTGGAAGACAGTCTTCCCTCAGCATCAGGATTGGACTGGTTCTGGGATACTTCCAAGCCACCCCTAGTAATTACCAAAATCCATGCATGCTCCATCTCCTTACATAATGTGACATAATATTTACATATAACTCATGCACATCTTTCTTTCATGTATTTTAAATCATATCTAGATACTTATAATACCTAATACCATGTGAATGCTGTGTAATTTTTATGATGTTTTGTTTCAGGAATAATAACAATTAAAAAATCCGTGCATGTTCAATTTTTGCAATTTTGTTTTTCCCAGTTAGTCTCAGTCTGAGATTTTTCAGGTTCATGGGTATGAAAACCATGATATTGAGGGCTGACTATAATTAGTTATGAAAAATCATAAAATAAGCATGTGCTAGGAAGTCATATAAATCTGCCTAACTCTGTAAACCTGAATTTACAATTAGAATCACAAGATGACCTCAGCCTCTCAGCATCTTATGGGAAGAAAAGAAAGAATGGAGATAATGATATGTATCTATACCAAATCCCAAGATGAATGTAATTATTATGTATCAAACATACACTAGTAAAAAGGTCTACTGGTGATTTTAGAGTATGGAGAGAAATGTCTAGAGGAGAGTCCTAGAAACTGGCATGCTTGTGACTGCCCAGCAGCCAGTGAACATCATCCTACAGTACAGGAGCTCCCTCTCACATGCATGAGTTTCTTTCAGGTGCCCCTCATCTTCCTCAGTAAGTGTGTTATGTATCTGTCATGTTCAGGGCTATTGTCAGACAGAAAGAAAGATGAGTAGCGCAAGATCCTTTCCTTGTTATCCTCTTGTTTACTTTATCTGTAAACACCACTCAACCCTTTGGCCCCAAAGAAACTCTGGGTAAGCATCTGTTGAGAAGGCACTTAGCCCAGAATAGAGAATTGAAGCATTTCAATAGATTAAAGGAAAGGGCCAGCAGAATCACTTACGAATTTTTTAAAAATGGAAGAAAGAATTATAGAAAGAGATTGGATTTAGTAAGTTCGGAAACTTATCAAGCTACTGTCGTTATTATCTAGATTTTAAATGTACAGCATTTTTAGAAATTGTCTTCTCTTAAATTATATATGTACCTGAAGTTTTCCTTTCTGAAAATTAAAAATCCATGAAAATAAAAAATATGTTAGTGCAATATTTTAAAATGAGCATGTCCCCACTATCGTTGCACTAGTTTGAAATCTGTTCTCTTCTGTTCCAAAATTCTCTTACAAAATGTAACAGCTGTACAAATATTACTGAAAATTCATTACCTTGCAATCACTTCATCAGAAAATGGGCTGAAAGTAAAATGACAGAAGCATCTTTTACTCCTTACTCAGCAAAAGCCATTATATGCTCAAGATAAGCAATTATTTGCCAGACTAAACTACAATATTTTCTGACTCAGAACCAATTGTCAACAGTATGATTTAAATATTCTAAAAAGCTTGATTACATAAGGCTAGCTGATGAATGGATAAAGTATATTTACTTAATAAGTATGATAAATATTTATGTTGATCAATAAAATATTAGAAGTGGTTTAAGTTTTTTAAAGTATTTCCATTGCAAAACAGAAAACTATCTCTTCTATTATGGGGTATTTTTTGCTCAATGTCTTCTGCCAGTTAGTAAGGTAAAACATTAACCAAGCATATGAAAAGTCATAGTTTAAATTAAATACAGCCAAGGTGAACAAACTTTTTCTGTTTTCTATTCTGAAGCCAGATGGTAAATATTTTAGACTTTACAGGCTATATGGCCTCTGTTAGATCTACTCAACTTTGAAGTTGTAGCACGAAATCAGCCATAGATAAAGACAAAAGAATGAACACAGCTTTGAGTTAATAAAACTTTGTTAATCAAATTGGAGCCATGAGCTGGTTTTTCAACTTCTGAGTAAAACCAAACACTAGTATAAATGTCAGACTCAATAATGTTTTCATGATTTATCTAGTAACTTTGGTGTTTGGAGTCTATCCCAACTGCATTTAGTCATATTTTCACATATATATATAGGGTATGAAAAATTCTAAGTATATAATCAAATTAACAGTTTTTAAGGAAATAAGTATTTTTTAAACAAAAAGGTATCACATATTATTGTGCTATTAGATTATACAGAAAATTTTATTAAAAGAAAATAATATTCTGCTAAAACATATGCTAAGTATATTTCAAAATCACAAAATAGCACTGAACTTTAAGAATAAATAACTTTCATCATATAATATTGTCAAAGTGTAATTGTCAAAAAGGTAAATCATTACTCACAAGCAAATATTAACAAATATTAAAGACTTTAATTCATTATTTAATGAAAAAACAGTAAGATACCAAAATTAGTCCAAAGAACATTTGAAAAGGTGGATAATTTACCAAAAATAAAATGTTGCAATAAGATTACTGGGTTAGATTTAAAACTAGTTAATGCTCAGCAAAGTCATAAACTGAGGTTATCTGTTCCACTGGACAGTAATTATTTGCATCTCTACTTAACACAAATCTACAAATTAACCTCTGTCCTACAAAGTTATAAATGTCCCAGTTAGTAGACACCAAGCATTGCACTGAAAGAATACTCAGTATTCCAAATTCTATTTCCATGTTTTAAATAAGTTTTTGACAATATTGGAGATTAGCCAATCTCTACAATATATCTTGAAATGTTTTACACAAAGTAAATATTGCCTTGCTGTCTTGTATTTTTTCCCATGTAAGTAGAGAATAGACTTGGGAATAAATGACCTCTCCATCATAGTATGATGGAGACTCAAAACATGTAATGCTAGCAACAGCCTTCTCCCCAGGTCTTTCGCACTAAGCCTTTGGTGTGAAGACTGCACAACCGTGTCCTTGGGCTTTAGTGTTAAGGTTGTTTTGGTACAGTCACGGAACAGCTGAATGGGTGACTATACATTAGCGCCATGGAATAACTGCAGCTGTTGCCATCATGTAATAGAAACATTTATTGGAATGAAAATATTTTCACAATACACTCAAAAGCGAAAAAAGTAAGCTACTAAGTTATATCCACAGGTATCCCTTGCTGTGTACATTTTCCTGCATTACTTTTATAGTTTTTAAAGTTTAAGATCGCTTATTCCTTAACTGTAGACTGCATAAGGTAACTTCTTCCAAAGAGTACAGTATGAAAAGGGGGAAGGGTAACATTACAGTGGAGAAACCTGACAAACCCTGCCTCTGCTGGGTGACTAAGGTCAATGTCCATACAGATGCCTCATGTCAACAGTCTACCTTAGTGGGATGAGATGGCACTGCATCTCTGTGGTGTCCTCCTCCAAATGCTTAAGCCCAGTCTGATCATGAGAAAGCCATGAGACAAATTCCACTGAAGGACAGTCTACAAAGAAATTGACCTGTCCTCTTCCAAATACTCATAGTTATCCAAAACAAGGTCAGTCCTGAGAAAAGTTCACATCTAAGAGGAGCCTAAGGAAACATAAATGTCACGTGGTATTCTAAACAGAAAAAGGGCATTAGGTTAAAACCTAGGGAAATATGAATAAAGTATGGATTTTAATAGTAATTTAAATTGATTAATCATGAAAAATGTACAGTGATGTGGTAAAATATTAATAACATAGGAAACTGGGTCTGAGGTATATTGCAACTCTATTATCATTCTAATTGCTGTTGAAATATACCATTCTTAAAATAAAGTATTTATTAAATTTTTCTTAGGCTTGTAATTCTTTTTCATCGTTTTATTTCAATTTCTTTAAAAATTTTATATTCATTTGTTTCACATTCCCCAAAGAAGGCATATTCTTTGAGTTTAGGCTTTTCTATATTTTTGAAGCTGCATTATCAAGTCTTGAATTCTTCTCTCTCAGAAAAAGAATGCTTTTCTATATATCATACCACAATTTTCTTCAATCTGTCCTTAATCTTTCCCTTTAAGAAAATTATCTGCATAAATATGAAAAATTGTAACTTTTGTATAATGATCTTTACAATCCTTCATAGGGCCCACATGATTGATTTCCTATCACATAAACTATCTTCTGTAAAAATATTTTACTTTATGAATACCACCCTGATACTCAAGTTAAGTCAATGAAGTTTTATTGGTAAAGAGAAAAATGGTAACAATATTATAATACAGGCCCTCACATATAAACATTCCAGTAGAATCTTGTGTGACAGAAAAACCTAACAGGCAATCCTAAACTCAGAGATGATTTGTGTCTTAACCTTCATTCCAAACTTCCTGAGAAGTCAAATTATCTCTGTGTTAATTTACCTGTGTGTGCGAATTAACTTAAATATATATCCCTAGAGTGGCTTATTAGTGGCTGGAAGACTCCAGTTAGAAATCTACATTACAGAATTGTCTATTAAGCACTTGGAATGCTTCTATTAAAATCCACTCCAGAATAGTATTTGTTAATTAACCTAGGGATGCATAAAAAGAATTTTCATTGGTGAATAAGTGGTGTTAAATGTTCTGATGGTTAAGCTTAATTGACCACTTGAGTGGCTAGTGAGCTATGTAGAGGATTAATAAAACACACTTGTGAGTGTATCTGGGTGGGTCAGGGAGGCATAACCTTGGGTCTCTGTCTGGTTCCTGTCTCCTTTTCTGGCACTCTTCCCTGCTCTGTTTTCCAGGCACCATGATGGAAGCAATTTTGCTTCACCCCATCCTTCAGGCATGATGTTCCTGCCTTGGAGACAGTCAGCCATGGGCTGAAACCTCTGTAAACATGAACCAAATAAACCATTTCCTCCCTTAAGTTGTGGATCACAAAGGGAAAGCTAATCAAATGATAATTTACCTGGACTACAATTATTATACAGAGTCTATGAACATGAATGAACCAAGTATAAAATTCAGCATGTGCAACACGCTAAGCCTGCTGCCCTACTAGATTCCAAATCCTCTGGGGACATTAGCTGATGCACTAGGGTAAGGAAGCATCATTTGTGTTCACATCAGAATGAACTTTTAAGATAAAGAGTGCTAACATTTACTGATTGTTTATTGTGTGTTGGCCAATGCTCTAAGCTTCCTACCTGTAGAAATTCATGCGGTGCCCCTCAGCCCTCTAAGATGTGCAGAGCACACCACAGATGAAGAAACACAGTCACAGAAAAGTCACATAACTTGCTCAAGGTCTCATTTCCAATAGGGGATGATAATGGAGGAAGCTCTCCTTAGCTCACCGTACTTTATTATCTATGTCTTGTATTTTGAAAGTTAGAAACCCCAATAACAAAAAAAATTTCAGGGGTTCACTGCTTCAAATAAACTTCAAATATGACCCCTTCACTGTTGCACTCTCCTTTGTTTTTTTTTCTGAAGGAATACTTGAGTATTTTTTATTTTAAGTATTTATTTATTTATACAAAGCCCCTTGTTTTTCTAGAGTTTATTTGAATCTCTTTGAAAATTTTTATTTGACGCTTTTAAGTGCTATCTTCTAAATTTGTAAGATGAACACTTCAATGATTTTAATAATAATGGAGGGCTAAAAATTGTTCAATGATATCTGTTGGAATGTACTTGGTGTTAGCCAGGCCCATCATTTCAGACCCAAAAGTGACAAATGGTATGCTTGGTCTCTCCTCCACATTTTGATGTAATCTTGGAATAATCTGGAACAGAACAGACCCTGAAAAAGAAGACATGGGCTACATAACACATAGTTCATCTACCACATGGAAAAATCTCATAATGTCATGCTTTGGTGAAAATCCTTCCTGAACAATTTTCAGTTCATGAGCTTCCATAATTTTAGGTTAAATCATACTGAGACCATCACTTGTATGTGCCTGTTCTTCTGTCTATCCTGTTATCCCTACTACCATCACTGAACATTTTACCACCACTGAAATATTTTCTACAAAGATTCCATAATTATTTTTCTAAGACATATATTTGTCATTCCTATGCAAGAAACACCTTTTATGGATGCTCTCCTCTCCAAAAGTCAGGAAAGTGAAATCTTATCACTGCTAAAGTTACTTTCAACCCAGTGGGTCCCATTCTGCAAAGTTTGGTCTCAGAGATAACTCAAGGTATTTTCTTGATGGCTTCTAACATCATCATAACCTGAATCACCTAAGAAAAAAAAGAATATCTTTTTTCCAATATGAAAATTCCATACTGGCCAGTTGGAGTTTGGTATCTATGGGAAGAAAAAAGGTGTATAAAACATAGGCAAGCCTTAACCGACTCCCTCTTGAACGTCCAAGAGAGGGTAAAACCTTACCAAGTTGAGAAGGTGGGGGGGAGGAAGAAGAGGGAGAGCAAAGGAGAATGAATTTAGGAACCCTTCAGAAAGTATCTATACACTCTCCCAGGGAAAAGAATCTTAATTCTCATACTTCAGAGAGGGGTACAAGGCAACTACCTGACTCCATCAGACCACATTAGAAAACACAGACTGATGTGAAACGTTGGCCTTGATAAAGGAGTGTCCAATAATTTCAGTAAACTTTACATTTTCCTCTTAAATTTACAGTCGTCTTTTCAGTGAGTTCCTACCAGGTTCTAGATCCTCCTCTTAAGGAGTAAAATTTCTGTGAAATTACTTCAGTTCATTATTAAATATTCAAAAGACATTGAAGATTCTAATCCCTGTAGAGGTTTCATCCTAAGCGAATAGTCTGGTGGAGGCCAACTCACTTATCTGTGAGTGAACAAAGACTGATCCACATGGAAAGTCTATCTTTCTTTCAAAAGGTAGTTCTTTTGTCACTCATTCTTTCACACTTAAATAATAGAAATGGTATCAAAATAATCTCTCTCCTCAAAGAAATAAACATTACAAAGGACAGTAAGATAGAAAAAGTATTGTCTAGCAGGAAGCAGTAGCTAGATACTAAAATCCAACAAGCTCTGATTCAGGTTGTAGGTAATTTTTCTTTTATAAACAAAAGAATGTGTTATCTTAAATAAAAATAAACTGCTTGAATAATTACAAATATATTACACACCTGTTGAATTGCCAGGTGGATAATTTCTTAAGAATATTAAGAACTGCATATTTGAGGGTGCCTTCCAAACACATTTACTCCATAAAATTTCTAGTTTTAAATGTATATGATTAAAAAGATTTGTGGAATCTATATTAGAATATTATGTTTGGATATAATGTCGGATTTTTTGTTTGCATGTTTGTTTGTTTTGCTTTGTTCTTTGAGACAACGTCTCACTATGTACCCCAGGCAGGCCCTGAACTCACAGCAATCCTCCTACCCCAGCCTCCCAAGTGCTGGGATTACAGGCATGTGCCACCACGCCCAGTTTGTACAACCACTGTGGAAATCAGTATGGAGATACCTCATATAACTAGGATTGGAAGTCCCATTTGACCCAGCAATTCCCCTGCTGGGTATCTTTCCAAAAGGATTAAAAGAATCATACCACAGTGATATATGCTCACCCACGTTTATAGCGGCACAGTTCATAATAGCTAAAGCTTGGAAACAGCCCAATTGCCCATCAACTGGAGAGTGGATAAAGTGGATTTATTTGTTTTGAAACAGGATCTCACTTTGTTGCTAAACTCAAGTGGCCCTCCTGCCTCAGCACCACCACCCCATAGGAGACTACAGTGCATGCCACCATACCCAATACTTAATTTTTTTTAACCAAAGTGACAGACAGAGTGACACTGAAAATCTGTGTATGAAACTAAAATTTTTAAAACAATTTTTACTTGCTCCCTTATCAGTCTTAACTGACAAAATAAAAAGTTACCTTAATAAATAAGGCAAGGAATCAAGGAGCAAAATTTTGATTCTAGAACATTGAAGAAGAGGTGACCTAATTACCTCCTTCTTCCTGCATGCAATCATACTTATCTCATTTTACTTTTCAAAATATTAATTGAAAGTTTGAAGATTATTCTGCTTCATGTTTAGTTAAAAGTGTGTTGGAAAAGATTTATCCAGTATGCTCACCCTCAGAATCCATACAAGGTTGTTTCCAGGATGGGCCCCCACCATGTAAAAATTTGCAGATATGCAAATCCCTTACATAAAATGGTGCAGTATTTGTAAACAGCCTATGCACATCTTCCCATATACTTTAAATATCTCTAGCTTAATTATAATACCTAATATAGTATAAATGCTACACAATACCTATTTAAATAGCTATTATAAATATCTATTTAGCTATTGCAAATATCTAAATAGCAGTAATTTTTCAAATACTTTTTAATCTGAAAAAAGTTGAATCTACAGATTAAAACCTCCAGATGTGGAGGACTCACTACACTTAAAACAAAGTGAAAGGATGATTGTGTATCCTTCCACTGTCTGGCTGAAACATTGCCTAGTGTCAGCTGATGATTTTTGGTTTGATAATGTACCTTGGTTAAAGTCAAGATTCTGTAGGGCCAGAGATTTAGCTCAGTGGTTCTGCTGCTTGCCTTGCAAGCGCAAGGACCCAAGTTCAATCCCTGGTACCAAAAAAAAAAAAAAAATCAAGATTCTGTAAAGTTAATTACTAACTCGCAGAAAATTGATAAGTTGCAAAATATTTTGATTTGATAGAGATGTAAATAATTTCAGTTCTGTAGAAAATATAACTCTAAAATATAACTCTAAAGGGTAAGATTTTATTTTCCTGTTTTGTACCTAACTTAGCACTCTTATGTCAGCATTGTTTTCTGAATCCTGCTTTGACTCAGTTTTGTCATTCAGTGATTCCCTTAACAAAGAGTTAAATAAATATTTGACTTTCTCTCTCTCTCTCTCTCTCTCTCTCTCTCTCTCTATATATATATATATATATATATATCCAAATCAAATTTTCCCAAAAATTTAATCCATTCTGAACCATATGTATTTCTTTAACCACAAAAATATGAAACAAAGTACAGTACAGTATGAAGAGAGAGAACACTTGAGGTGACTTCTGGCATGGAAGAAAGGAAGATAGATGGAAAGGAGATTATTGTTTGGCGGGAGAGTCCCCCTCCATATGAACATCAGAGAGATCTCCTTCAAGGGTTTCCTCTCTTTTTTGACTCTTACCTGTAGGATCAATTTTGATGAAAAAATCAGTCTAATGTCACTGTTTTTTCACACAATGCATGTTATTATTCATCAGATTTAACACTCAGTTCATTACAGTTATGTTGGTGTGGTGCTTCTAGAAGAAATCCTAGCACTCATTCCACTTTTCCATAATGGATTTTATCACATCATTGCTAACTTCCTCCCTGTCTTCTTCTTCATCAGTGGAAAGCTCCTAAATAAGTGCCTTCTGCTGCTCACTCTGGATTTCAGAAAATTCTTGTTCACTTCCTCCTCATTGTTCTCAACAAACTCCTCTATGTCTGCATCATCGACAACCAGACCCATACTATTGCCCATGGACACAATCTCCACTACCTGTGCATCTGTTATGCCTTGCATCTAGATGTCCCTCAAAAACCTCATGTAGTGATAGGAAGCTTTGGGAGGTGCTTGGATCTAGAGTGTGTGATGCTGGGATTAATGGTTTGATTCTGGGATTGATTCTTGGTGGGATGCTAGAAAAAAGGGTGCCCTACCCTGGGGATGAGTGCTGCCCATGCCAAGGGCCAGTAGCCTGGATAGAATACAAGGGACAGATAGAGGGACGCAGTTGTTGCTTGCTGCTTCTCTACTTTCCTGCTTGCTGCCTTGCTGCCTTCTTCTTGCCATGAACTCTTTCTACTCTCCCATGCCAATCTGCCTTGGAGGCCGGCAAATATGAACTGAAATCTCTACAAACTATGAGTGAGAATAAATCTTTCTTCCTTTAATGTTGGGTGTTTGGTATTTTGTCCTAGCAAAGAGGAAAGTAATTAAGACAAATTTCAGTACCAGAGAAGTGGGGTCATTGCTGGGACTTTTCCTGATCATGGGGTTCAGGAGCCTTTGCAACTGGCTTGTGGGAAGAGTTTGGAAAGATTGGGAGATGCCAGTTGAAGAAGCAGCCATGGAATGCCTGAAGCTGTATTTGATGGGAGACACTGGTCAGAGATGAGAAGACCAGAATAGAAATGCTGCTGGTAAAGATCAGATAGAAATGCTGCTGGTAAAGACCAGGAGGTTTCTGCTGGGAAGAAGGACTACATTGGCTGTCAGACTCCAGACAATGTGTTTTATGCCTTGGCAGAAATTTTGCCTGCATTTTGCATGTGTCCAGAGACTTTGCCTGAGATTAAGAGTAGCAAACTAGTTAATCTTGCAGAAGAAAGTTCAAGATAATCTAATGTTGTGGTGTGGTTTGAGAAGAATGCCCCAGAGCACAATGTTCCAGAATGGCAGTAGCCTAGAGAATTTGTTCCTCAGATTTGGGTTCAGTGTGTTCAGTGATCCAGGCACTCGACCTTTACAGTCAAGAGAGAAGGGAGCCTGGTTACTGCTCCAGCTGGCAGCAGACCTTGGTGTCATCCATGTGGCACTGGTTTTAGATGCATGAAGAAAGAGCCGTGGTGTCAGAAAGGCTTCCATTAAATTTCACAGGAAGATCTGTGAGGCCAGGCAGTGTGCTCCTGAGAGGGCAATGTGTGAAGCTCTGAGCATGAAGCTGAAGGTGCAGAGGAGACCCCAGAAGGTTGGAGAAGCCAGAAACAGATCATTTGAGAAAAGCTTCAAGGATTGAACAAAGCCTTCCAAAAAGAGAAGCCATGAGAGCTACAACCATGTGTAGTGCCATAACAGCAGAGCTACTCAAGTCCTTTGGAGTTCAATCTTTCAACAGACTACTTTGGATTTTGGACATAGAACTACAGGACTTAATGTTTGCCCTGCTGCATATTGGGCTTGCTTTGGTCCCATTTCTTTCTATCCCCCTATTTGTACCTTTAGGAATGGTACAAATTTATGTTAGAAGTCTTTAGCTTTGTTTTCATTTATACAGTCTTTTGCAGCTAAGAGTTTGCCTCAAATCTTAGAGGAGACTTTGGACTTGGACTTTTCAGTAATGCCGAAGCTGTTAGGATTTTGCCAACCCTTAGAGACTGACTGAATGCCTTTTACACATGAGTCTTTTGGGGACCACAGTTGGAATGTTATGGCTTGTATCTAAATGTCCCCCTAAAGCCTCATACAATCTTAGACGGGGCTTTTCAGAGATGGCTGGATTAAAGGTGTGTGAATGTGGATTAAAGGAGTCATATTGGAATTAGGAGTGTGGATAATGAAAGCCCTACGCTGGGTGTAGATTGCACTAATAAATAGGCTTGCAGCCTGATAGAATATAAAAGGACAGAAAGAAGGTAGGCTTACTTCTGCTTTGCTGTTGCTGTTGCTCCTTTCTGCCTGTCATGCCATGAACTGTTTCTCTTCAATGCCCCTCTGCCATGCCACCCTGCCTTGGAGACAGCTGACTATGGACTGAAACCTCTACAAACTGTGGGCCAAAATAAACTTTTCCTCCTTTAGCTTGTGAGTGTCAGGTATTTTGTCCTAGCAATGAAAAAAGTAACTATATATATATATGTATAACTAACATACATA
>NW_004624730.1:20669497-20701444 GCF_000247695.1 Heterocephalus glaber | reverse complement strand
TTTTCATATACATTTTAACATGAATTTTTTCATACATATGAATTTGGTTTCTAATTGAGTCTTATGTTTTGACATCTTTAAATTTCAAATGATAAAACATTGTAAAATAAGAGTGAAATTTCTATTAGGTTATTAAAATTGTTTTGTTTTTAATTGATGAATACTTGCACACAGTTATAAGGTACAGTATGATATATTCCTATACATAATATATATAATCAAACCAGAGCATTCGCCATATCCATCACCTTAAACATGATGCATCATTCCTTTGCAGTGAGCACATTTAGAATCTTTCCTTTTATTTTATAATTTTACATTGTACTCAATTACAAATATAATTACTATGGGATATGAAGTTGGAAATCTCAAGCACAGCATATATTTTTCCAGTTAAGAATTTGAATTTCTGCACTAAAACTAAAGAGCTAACACTTTGTGTAAACGTCATATGAAACATTTCCTTTCACTTGAAATGAATTGCAATTAGAATGTGTTATAATTGTAAACCTGGGTGTCTTTTGTAAATATCACTTTTACAGGTTTCTGATAATCTGAAAATTACTTAAATCCATATAAAACTTTCCATTTGAATTTCTAAAGTGTCAAGAGACAAAACTACAGCCATTTAAAAATCTTAATCAGCTTTATTTTCAATTCTTCAATAGATAATACTTCATTTTATAAAACAGAATAAATATTCAGAGGGTCAGAAAAAAGAAGTTGATTTTACGAGTTGGTTATACCAGCTGAAGAAAAAAATCAAAGAACTGAATATAGATTGATCATTGCAAAATTACTTTCCTGGTAAGGTAGGGACAGAGAGACAGAATAACAGGGGGGAAAACATTTTTCAACATTAGATTACTTTATGTTGGGTTTAAAGTATTAAAGACATAAGAATTAAAGCAGAAGAAATTTCCTTGTTATGCCTAATAGCCTGTTTGGAAAACTTGGCTATTTCTTAGTCTCCTGATTTCTAGGAATGTTAGATAACTTTGTTTCAGCATTGTAGTATGGCCCTTTTCTAAGGGTGACTCCACTTTAATTTTTAGCATAGTCTGTTAAGGCACAGTATAGGAACTTAGTCCAAAACTGTGGCTTCCTATAGTTTTTATTTGACATGAATATAAAATCTTCCACATTTTTCAGTTATTTTTAATCAATTGCATTTTATTTTCACATACTCTTTATATGTCCTATAATATTAGTTGGATTTTGGAAGTCAGAATTTATAAGTCGCAAGGTAGTATCTATTTATATTTATTTT
The DNA here is from genome assembly GCF_000247695.1 of Heterocephalus glaber. Next base: position 20,700,174 of record NW_004624730.1, on the reverse strand, counting down.
TAAAATCTCTGAAAACTGGCATTGCACAGTAAACTTGTTATTAAACTATAAATTGCAAAATATATATAAATATATTTGACCCAGAGCTTGGGAGGCTGAGACAGGAGGATTGCTGCAAGTGTGAGGCCAGCCTGGGCTACTCAGTTAGTTCAAGGCCAGCCTGAACTACATAGTGAGGCTTTCTCTCAAAAAACATGAAATAAAATCAAATAAAATATAGAAACTAATATTACTAAAAATTTAATGATACTTATATGCTGATACATGTGTAGGTGTGCTTTCATTAAGAATAATGTTATTACAGATGATGTACAGAATTTTGAAGACTGAGATAGGTGCATTTTATCTCACAGAAAAGCAGATTTTTGTATCCTCTTGGTAGCTGACAGTAGCTGCCAAGAAAAGAGAAGCAGTTAAAAGCTTTCAGTGTCTTAAGAATTTACATTATCAGCTGATAGAATGCTAAGGCCCTCAAATTGAAAGCTGATGAAAACAATTTAACCAAACTATCTATCACTAAGCAATTATGTGCCACACATGGACTATATAAATTTTAAAACAAAGTAATTTGAAAGTGCTTGTATCAATCCAGTTTGACAACAAGAAGAAATACATAGAAATCTTTGGACTTCATTCCTGTGGTTTTCTAGTGTGTATTAATGTTGTGTTTATATCTTGGCACTATGTTATTGTCATTAAATAACTAATTACATCGATTGTGTTAGCACACTAGAATCCCTTAATACATAAAATATACTATAATACTGTACAGTAGAAAAGAAAAGTAATATTTTTAAGTAAAGAATTAAAGGTGAAATATCCTACTAATAGAATAGGTTTGGAAATTTCCCATGGTAAGTATTCCTATGAGATAAGATTATCTCGCGCCTTTACTGAAAATATTTTAAATAAAACAAAACATACAAAAGATCCATTTTCTAGCTCTGTGGATTGAATGTCCCAGGAACAATGTTACTCCCACAAAATACCATGGAAGAAGGTCTGGCCTCAATATTATTTTTCTAGGACTTCTTAGAGAAATGACTGATGGTGGGCTTAGGGCAGAAAGGTGGAAGGTAATTGGAGATCATCTTAATTGTCCCCAAAACCAAGAAAGTGTTCAAGGTTTTTGGTGTCATGTCAAAACTATACCAAAGCCAATCTTAATGGGGCTCCCCTCAGCTATAGTTGTGATCCTCTGAGCATCAAAAGGGAAAAACTGGCTGAAGTTGACTGTCATATACTAAATCTGAAAAGCAATAAATTCATACCAACGTATGGAAAAGAAAAACTAACCTAAAATTACCTAAGAGAGACAAATACAGAAAATGTATTTCTATTTGGTTTTATATTCAGTCAAGATAATCTTATTGAATCATGTATTATATCAATGACGAGTATAGAAATAAAATAAATACATCAGTTAAAAGGCATTTGGAGAAATATCAGCAGAAATGCTTCTTCATAAGATGTAACCTAAAGTCAGACAAAGCTATATAAAATGTGCACAACATAATTAAAATAATATTAAATGTTCCTAAGAATTACATGGCCAGAAGAATATAAAAGAAAGTAAGATTCCTTTGGTTCCAAAGAATTCACATTTCTCAGAATATCAGAGTGAAGAGACTGACCTAGGTGACAGTTAAAAACTTCTATAACTAATGAGAATTTTGCTCTAGGAATAATGAGAATCCAGGGAAACTGGCCATAGGATCACTACCCTCTTTGTAGTCATGCAGTAATTGATGTACGAATTGTAAATGGGTGTCAGAACATTCCCTGAAATGTTCTGAACATCTGGATGGTGTTAGGCTCCACAACTGCAAGAAATTCTGGAGGAACTGCAAGAAGACATAGGTCAAATAAACTCAGGATTACAGTGTAAACTGGTAAATCTGCTGGGCTAATTGTGCTTACAGAATTCATTTCTTTTCTCATTTGTAGTTGCAGTTTTCTGCTGCTAACCAAGATCTTTCTTACTCACTGCTCATTATGTCCGGTTCTCCAAGTGTGCCCTACAGTGAACATTAATAGTGCCTTTAAAAGGCAGTGCTAAAACCAAGTGTAGTAGTGGCACACGCCTGTAATCTCAGCACTCTAGGAGGGTGAAGTAAGAGGGTAGTAAATTCAAGTCCAGCCTGGGCAACTTAGTGACTTAGACCTTGTTTCAAAATTTAAAAAAAAAGAAGGGGCCAGGGATTTACTTCAGTGGTTTCGCCGCTTGCTGCGCAAGCGCAAGGACCTGAGTTTGATCCCCAGTACCAGAAAAGACAAAACAAAAAAAAAATTTTTTTAAAGTAGGAAATGGGCTGGGGATGCACCCTGGCTTCAATCCTTAGTGCCACGTTTTTTTTTTTTAAAGGCAGAGCTAAGGCTAAAAAAAGATAGGCATAAACATGTGAATCTGTATATCAAAAAAGGATAGCAATGATAAAAAATTAGTCTCTCTACAATTAACAAAATATATTGTACATGTTCTAAAATTTAAAATCTCAACTTAAAAAGTGAAAACTTAATTTTTCCTTCTTGGAACAAATTTCATCAACCCTTCAGTGTCCATAATGCTCTTTGTTCTTCCAAAATACATATTATGGCTTTAATTCTTTTGGCTGTATATGTGAATTTTTCAAGTCTATATTTATTTATGATATCCCTCCTTGTTTAAAATGCATTTTTAAAGTTTAACATTCATGTTTGATCTAATTTACTGCTAATATTCCCATTTTCAAAATATAAATTGAAATCCTATAAATTGAAGTGTCTGACTTCTATTGACGGACAAATGCTTCTTTCTTACCAATTGAAAATTTTAAACAAATAACAAAAGCTAAGTTTCCAAAAGCTAGAGTCTGCAATCTTTTCCTTCAGTTTATAAGAAAGTCTAGGAATAAAACCTAGTATCTTACTGACCAAGTGTCTGATGACAAAGTAGGGAGGGCGTTTCCCTCAGAGTCAATAATAGGTTCGATGCTATCTCTTTGCTAAGAAGTAATGGTTCACTTGGTAGAATTTGTCATAAAATTTTTTCACTGTAACATATTTCATTGTAACATTCCTCTGGCACAAAGATTTTGATATTTTCTACAGAACTAACATCCAAACAGCTGTGGTCATTGCACAAGACTATTGTACTGTATGAAAAACTATCATTCTTAATGATTAGATAAGAATCAATATTCAGAACTCAGACTTCGCACTGTGTACAATGAGGTTGAACAAAATTATTTTTTACGCTTCATTTGTATGAATTTAAAAACAAGTAGGCTAAATTGTGTCATTTTGTTAGTAAAGTGTATCATTGTCATTTGTCAATAAAATGTTTAAAAAATTATCACATGATTTCTATTCATGTAGTCTAACTTTTTAAAAATGAAGATGCATCTGGAATGCCAAAGAATCTAATGTTACCTCTCTCTGTCCTGCTGATTATCTGTTTTACCTTGGGCAAGTCATTCAAATATTAATGGATTGATCTATCATCCTTTTCCCTTAGAGTATTGTGGTAAAGCTCAAACAAGAAGGAGAGATGACATTGTTTCAAAAAGTTAAAAACTAATAAATGAGGTTACCATTCTTGACATTTTTCTATCAAAGGTTACATGAGAAGTGATATTCACATATACAAATCACTTCTTTGGGGATATGTATATTTTACAAACACTTTGCAGAGCTTTCTGTGTTCCAAGCACTGCTCTTAGCAATTAATGAATAATAATTCATTTAATCCACAACTCTTATGAAGTAGGTATGAAGTAGGTATATTTATAGATAAGGAAATTGAGACATAGAGACTTGTCCAACGTCACATAGGTAGCTGAAACCTAGTACTACAGTACTATCACAGGAAGCTATTTCTAGTGACAAAACAGGGAATCATGTTGCAGCTTCTGTTTATTATTTATTTTTCATTTCTAGCAGTTATACAAACTATTGTAAATCACATGAGGGATGACATCAGCTTTTTGAAGACCTTTTCGTTTTCTACAAAAAGGTAAAGGGATTATTTATAAAATTTACACTTAAAAATATTTCAAGGTTTTAAATCAACTCCCCTTCAGGAAATAACAATAAAACAATCACTTGCATAGCATATAGAAGTAAAGAGGGAAAATTCTGGAGTTAGATTTCCAAACAATTTAGCACTGAAATTCTTTTTTTTTTTGCTTAAATTCTTTTATTGGTACATTTTAGGTATACAATACATTTACATTCATCTTTGGGTGCTTGTACCTGTACATGATGTATCTTGGTTCTTATTTTTTCCCCATTACCTGTACGCCCTTCACTCCTCCACCCTTCCCTATTTACATATTTCGTTTCCATTTTTTTTTCTTTGCTCATAATTTTTCCTTTCCATTCTTTCCTTTCCTCATCTCCTCCCACCACCCCTACCCCTTTGGACCTTTTCCTATTTCAAAGTATCAATTATTTGTTATTAATCCTTTTAGTCCTTATTTACACTCTCAGTTTCTCACACTAGAGAAACTATTCAGTATTTACACATGTGTCTTATTTATTTCACTTAAGAGTATGGCCTCAATATGCATCCATTTAGCTATAAATGACTAGTTTCTCATTCTTTATGGCTGAGTAGTACTCCATTTTATAAAAAAACCACATCTTCTTTATCCAGTTTCCAGTTGATGGGCACTTGGGCTGTTTCCAAGCTTTAGCTATTAGAACTGTAGCACTGAAATTCTTGATGGATTTTTTTTATTTGGTAGTCCTAAGTACAAAGGTCAAAAGATAATTGAGTGATTTCCCTCACTTCAAGATTTGTTGCTGACTCATTTTCCACAGGTTCATGTCCTCCAGAGCCTCTCTGTTCCACATGGGAGAAAAAGAAAAAAAAAATTGGCAGAGAATAGAATAATATTTCTCATATGATAAAATCCCCATGGTCTTTTATTTTTGCTTTTCTTATTCTTAATCAGAAAGTAGTAACTTCACTAATACAAAAGAAGAGACCATCTTTCCAAACAGCCATTCTGTGGTACCTACTGGTCGGATGTTTAGTGAAATTTAGTACAATGTGTTTAGACTTTGCCACTGGCAGCAATTTCATGTTACATATATTTCAACAAGATAATCTTTAAGAAATGATACTTCAATAGTTTTTAACAGGAAAAAATTTTAAACACTGCAACAAGAACAAAGAATAATTTTACCATTATTATGCAACAACTGTGTGCTAAGTAAATGCTCAGCACATGCCAGGTCCAGTGCTCACCAGAAGAGCCCAAGGGCCATATCCTAAAAGACATCTCACAGCAGTGGTGAGAACAGTCCCAGGAGTAAATAATGGAACAATGTGTCTTGTGGTCTGACATGGGCACATAAAATATTATGGAAACACTGCAGGTGAACAGCTCCATCCCTTTGGGGAACCACTAATGAGATGACCTTTAGTTTTGCCTTGAAGGGCAGCAGAAATTTAACAGGTGGAGAAGAGAAACAGAAGTTATCAATATTTCAAGGAACAGGAACAACACAACAAAGAGCATTTAGATGAAAGAAGGGCAATAATTTGTTTATGGGTCTTATTTGCTGAAAAATAGCGCCTGAGGGAGGAGGCTGGTGAGAAATGGGGCCAAAGATGAGTGTGGGGTGACTCGGATCTTGTCAGGTGTTTTAAAGAGTCCACATTTTCTCATAGGTGAATAGGAAGATTTTTCTTCTAAGTTTAAAAGTATACAAAATAACATTTTTAAAATGTAGGTTTCAAACATCACTGTGACTGCAGTGTGGATGTGAGAATAAGAAACAGGAAGACTTCCTAAGGAAGTGTTAGTCATCCTAGTGAATGATGATAAGCTAGTAGCCCAGGAGATCAAGAAGATGAATTTGGGAACATTTTGTGATGTGGAATCATTGTGACTTGGAAACCATTACGTTAACTGAGACGAGAGAAAGGATGACACACAGGGTTGTGGTTTGGATAATTGACGCCACTAGCTGGGCTACAGAGTATATAGAGAGATAGATTTACACAAAGAGTAAAAACATACCCACCATTTATGTGCTACAAGAAAAGGAATAAGAGGTATAACTGAATCAGTCTCTGAAGGGGGTGTTTGAATGAAAAGCCTACAGAGAGAGATATGAGTAAGTAGCAGAATCAGAAGCGGTGAGACACTCAGAATGAAAGCAGTAAGAAGTTATGAGTCTTTAGAAGTAGAAACCACTGGACATCAACAACCATGAGACCAAAAGAAGGAGAGTGCAGGGAAGTTAACTGGTAGAGGCGGGAACAATAGAAGCAGAAATGGTGCTCCAGGTCACTGCCAGGAGGAGCCCCTCCCGAGGACATATGCTGGTTCTGAGGGGCACAGCTCCAAGAGCTGCTGCTGAGGCCCCAGGAATGCTGCAGGTCAATTTGAGGACAACTGTTTCACTGTTCCCGGTCTTCCAGGACCCCACAGATTCCTCTGCTCCTCCACTGTCCCATGTAACCTGACAACAAATCCCTGTCAGTTGAAACATGAGCTCATCACTGTCTCTTAAAAAAACAAACAAATAAAAGACCAAGAACACAGTGAACAATATCTTTGAGAGTTTCAAAACAATTTAATGGTTCAATACTAACATTTCTTTTCTTTTCATTGTTTTAAATGTTTCTTTACTGGCTTGTTTGCTTTTTATGGAAACATCACCAAAAAGACGATTAAACTATGCTTACTTACATTATATTCATGGCATTGAATTTATTTTCAAGCACTTCTAGAAATATGAAGTAATACATGTGATGCCATTCAAGGATTACATCCTTATTCAGAATTAATTTCTGAACAATCTCATATATTTGTTTTGGAAATTTCACGATTTTATATATATATATACATATATATATATATATACATATATATATGTACTGTTAAAGAACTTTCCATACACAAAATTATCCTTCAGACATTGTACATAGCTTGCTAATTTTTTACCATAAATTTTAATCCTTTTCCTCTCCATTTAAATCACAGGTAGCTATAATCCATGAAGCTTCATTTGAATTTACATTAACAAAGGACTTGCTATAGGAAAGTACAGAACATATGATCTGGTTTCTTCAATAAATAAGTCAGAAGAAAAGAAAAGAGAAAAGATATGAAACTCATCGATAATGATAGATTGAAAATCATACTAATCAAAATATGTGGCTCTTATTCAAATAAGTAAGTTCAAATTTAAAAAACTACTAGATTTACGAGACACTGGACTTCAATAAAGAAAGATATAATTGTTAATTGAATTATTTGTGGTAATGCTTTGTGGATATGTGTTTTGAAAAATCCATACCTTTTAGAACATACTAATATCCAGGATTTGTCTCAAAATAATACAGGTGGGGGAAAATAGGTGACAACATACATACAGTATATGAAACAAGATTGGTTATGAGATGATTATTGTTGAAGCTAGGTATGGAGATTTTAATATGATTCTCTTTTTTCACATATTTCAATTTTTTTCATAAAAACTTTAAAAATCAGGGCCAGGGATTTAGCTCAGTGGTTCTGCTCCCTGCCTTGCAAGCGCAAGGACCCGAGTTCGATCTCGGGTACAAAAAAAAAAAAAAAAAAACTTTAAAAATTAGTAAAGAGTTTGAGGATTTGTACTTTTTGATCCTTGAAACTATAGGACAAGCAGAAGAATTTTGACATCAAAATTCTTTCTCTGTGTGTGTGCATATACATAAAATCTTTTGTGAGATTATGTATTATATTTTGTATATAATGAGAACATATATAATATATGTAATTCTTTGTGAAAATTAAGATGGGATACAAACAACTATAAATATAAGGCAAATGGGATATGAAACAATAGACATGTTAAAACAAAATAGAGCAAGGAAAATAGAATGGTATTCTCTTGAAATTTTCATGGAACTGGTATATATAATTCGGTCTTCAAAGGTAGGAAGCATCTAACAAGCAAAATGCCCAGCAGGGTATTTTTCTCTGATCAAGAGAAAGGATGAGAAGAAATCCAGTGACACAAGAATGTTAAATGAGAGCTAACTCTGGAGCAGTGAATTGTGATCAGTCATAGGGGCCTTGGATGCTGTATTGAGACTTTCAGAATGCAGATGGTAGAGTTCCATCAAATGCTTCTGAACAGGGAGATTACTTGATTTCTGGCAACAGAAATGTTGGGCTGAAGTGAGGTTTTAGATTCAGGAAGATCAGTTAAGCAGGTATTCCAAAAGTCTGATGACTAACCAAATGCCTAAGGAGATGGGAGAGGAAAAGATCTTAGAAACCCTCTCTCCCATTTTTCCTGAAAGATGTACCATGGGTGGGCTTGAGAGGGTGCTGTTACCAGTCATTGGCATGGTGGTTGTACAAGGCAAAGCTCAAAGGGGAAGCAGGAAAAAAACAAGATAAAATGACCAATGTGAGGATGTGTGGGGCAGCCAGGGAACTACCAAGTAAATACTCGCAGCTAAAATATGGGGCCAGAATTAGATATATGATGAATACCAGAAATGTAAATCTAAATAGGGTCAAAAGGGAAGCTGCTAAAGCTGATGAGGTCTGAGATGTCCAAAAAAAAGAGCAAAGAGAATTGTACTTGCTTATACATATATTTTTTTAAAAAACAGGAATAACGGTATTTTTCAGGAAGAGCATTTATCAGTACCCTCTGGCTGAATGCCAGTTCATAACCTCACAGACAGAATTTCTAAGTTTCCCTGTGGTTCTGATTGGCATACTTTTCTACTTCTTGCTTGTTTCTTTGTGAAGGGACACGGTTTCCCTTTTTTTTTCCATTAAGTTTATTGCTACATTTTAGGTATACAATACAGTTACATTCATCATTGAGAACTTGTACCTTCACATGACGTATCTTGGTTCTTATTTTTTTCTCCATTCCCCTGCCCTCCCTTCAACCCCTCCAACCCTCCCTATTTACAGAGACTTTGTTTCTATTTTTTCCTTTTCTCATATCTTTTCCTTTCCCTTCTTTCCTTTACCCTCCCCCTCCCATTTTCCCTACCCTTCTCACCATTATAAATAATTTTTTCAAATTATCTATTACAGAAATTTAATATTAAATCTGCATAGAGCAGATCTGCAGGCAGACAGGAACTTTTCCAAATCTCTGGTATCCCCAAATCACCAATAGAAGCTTTAGAGTTTCTAAAGTTTGAAGTTTTAGACATCTGCATATATTTCTTTTTACTCTTTTGTTTAGTCTAGCTCAGAGTTTTCAAACTTAGTGTGCATATGAGTTAGCATACAGTACTATACCTACAAAGCCTCATATACCCTATTTTATGGGCCATTTAAGGGATTTTAAAGGGCAATTTTGACTACAGTTTTGCCTGTGTGCTGATTTTAGAACTTAATTTCTATGTCCAATACAATAATACTGAATGTTCACCAGGAACATAACACTATACCCATAGTTTAGAATAAAATATCCAAGAATCTAAATTTTACTGCAATGTACTTTTATTGGTGTCATAACAGTTTTCAAGTACAATTTTCTATTTAAAGTCCACAGTCAATACTATGGAAAAGTTTACTCAAGTGGGCCCCTCAGATCCACTTGACCCTTGAAGCCCAATACCCAGGCCAGATCACTTTCTCATTGAAAGTATTGCCATGGATAGAATGTTTGGCCATGCCTGCATGTTTACAAAGTAGGTAAAATAAGAGGGAGGAATGGATTAAAGGAATAATCCTTCTAACTTCCTTCAGAATTTTTCCTTAAAGCTCACGGAATTCTTCCTATTCCCCTCATTACATATCTTTTTCCCTAGAGACCTTTGTATGTGGTTCCCTGATATCTAAATCCACATTCCTGCATCTATACTGAGGTCTCTACAGTTATTTGGGCAAAGAAAGCCTGATTGAACTCCGGGCAATCTGTATTCTTACATATTTCAATAACTATGCCTTTGCCTCTAAGCTCACATGAGAAATATTCTTCCTCTCTAAACATGATTTTTAACTGTGTCTGACAAATGTTAGATTAGTAAAATCCCATTACAACAAACCCCAAACTAGATAGAATGAAAAGCACCATACATGGACCTGTTTTAAGTGAGGCTGAAGGGATACACCAAGACTCGTTTCTGTCTGCGTCTATTACTCAGTCATCAGACACAACTTGGGGTTGAACAGAAATGCCCAAAGTGAGAACTTTATGATCAACAGGTTTTTAGTACAAGCACTTTTACAAAGCAGCCTTAGGCACCAACATATATAACTGTGAGTAAAAACAATGGGCAGTTTTAAAATAAAACCCAAACGTCAGGCGTAAGAAATGCATTTTTCTTACTTTACTCGGAAAGAATACACCAGGGAGAAATTCAGTAAATAAAACCTGTTGAAAATATGAGCATTCCTGCAGGCTTATTTCCAGTGAGATATTAACACAGGCTTCCAGTAATACCTCTATTAATGAAGAGAATGTGTTTCAATGACACACGTATTCATCAGATATTTCATAAGCAATGCAGAAAAAGTACAACAGATCAAGGTGTTAGCTTCAGAACTTCGTGTAAGAGGGCAAAAATATGACATATGTTATACAAATATGACAAAATACTAAGGAAAATAGCATTAAATCTGCTGGAAAGCAAAATAAGTCTCTTCAAGAATTTAGCATAAAGGTAAGTGAAGAGAAATCACACTAAATAATATTAGGGGTAAACATAATTAACCCTGCTGTCAAGAGAGGTGGAAGTCTAGGGAAAGACTGATTGAGGAAGACTTACTTACTATTTGGCCTGTAAAAGGGTTACAGTAAGATGCTCAAAAAAAAGATACAATTTCATGGAGCTTCAGCCACCCCTGTGATTGGCACTACTGATTCAGAACAATGAAGGGTAGACAGGGTGGAGTTTTCTTGGGGAAAAAAAAGATACTGACAACACCCTCCATTGATGATAGATTGATTAAATGGTGCTTGGGGTAGAACCCAGGGCCTTTGCTGGCTAAGAGTTCCACCTCCACACCCTCTCCTATTTTCACTTTCATGGCTTTAAACACTAGTGGTTTGAGTCTATTATATACCTGCTTCCCAGAGTCTTGCATTCTTTTTAGTAGAAACCAAATATTTCCCTTCATAGTTGGTAAAAACAAGTATAAACAAGTTTTTAGAAAAAAATACAATGTAGTGTAATATAGTCATTAAATACACTCAAGAGTCAAAAGCTCAGTCACTAGTCAAAAACTCATATGTTCACAGGAACCAGCAGGTGATGTGAACGAGGAGGGGGAACTGCAGAAGAGGTGCCTTGTTTGCAAAGCAAATATTATACAGCTTCAGCTGAGGGAAGCCAAGGGAAAGTCCGGATGGTAAGAAACATTGCAAGAGCTTCTTATATTTCAAGACAGATGCTGGCTTTTATTTGTAAAAATTTTCTATTTTCAAATATTGGTAACTAACTCATTAAAGCAAATAAAACTAAGCACCATGAGGGCAAACAAAACAGTTTTGCTGGCCAAACTCAGGATTCAGATTCATGTTTTGGGACCTCATCATCAAAATGTATTCAATCACTAGGAGAGTTATCACACCCTCTTCTGTTCTGGTAAAGTTGAGAGGAAAGAGAATGGGAAGGAACTGACTTAAGGTGGGTCAAAGCAAAAAGAAGGTGAGGTATATTTTGAAGGCTTCACAATTTTACTCATTGCAACCTTGTCTACTTTTATTTAGGCAGAAGTGGAAGCTGTGTAAAGGTATTTGTCAAGCCTAACCACAAAGCTCTGCTTCCCACAGTTTTAACACTGCCAACTTCATCATAAAAAAGAGTAATTCCCAAAGTTGTCACTAATCAAAGTATCACACTATATGTTTTTGGTGTAAATCGTATTATGAATCACATTAATTTCTGTATATGTGGGTGATTCTTGCAAGATGTGGCAGACTAAGTGTGTTTTTGTATTCTTCAGCCAAAACATCAAGAACCTAAGAATGCAGTGTTTCTTAAGGAATTAAATTGTAATCTGCAATGCAGCAATAATTTATTGTAGAGCTGTGGGCAAGAAGCCTGCTGCAAATCGTCAGTCTGAAATGTTATTAACACATCAGCTATCAAGGTCATCAAAATTCATTACAGAAGTTTCTTTTAATGTTATTAGATGGAGAACTATGTAAGGCACTTAACTGGTGTATAGAGCTCACTTTAAGCAAAAATATTTAACACTTGCTATCAGTTTATTTCAAGAAAAGCATCAAACTCAGTAAAAATCTTAAGCTTTAATTAGATAGCAAGTAACACTCATCATGAATACCCCAAAGTACAATGTACCTGAATAAAAGAAACATATATATGCTTATAAGTATGTGCATGGGGAATTTATAGTATGTGTGTGTATGGAAGAGAGTTCTCTTGCAGAAACTAGAAACATTTGTATGCTTTCTCTAGGAATTTTTTAAAGCTGGTAATGCTTGCTTACATTCTTTTTGCACTCTGTTGTAAATTTATTTTCTATATAAATAAATATTATCTCATTACCAGCCATCTCCATTAGAATCTAGCAGACCATGAAATAGGCTTTGGAAGATCAAGCAATGCACTTAGGCCCAGAAAAAACAACAACAACAACATTGTTTTGGCTTCTAGCAAGAACTCATGGAAAAAATAAAATTTTACATAACAGTTTGGAGAACATATACTATATAATCCTTTCCAGTCAAAGGCATCTCTAAAAAGGAAAGCAGATTACTCAGAATGCTGGAAAATAAATCAGTTTCTATTTATACCTCCATCTTTGTCTACCTTTCTAGTATTTCTAACTCTTGAAGTTTTTCAACAATCCACCTTTAAAAAGCATATTTTCTCTAATCCAAAAATAACCCAAGATCTCATCCTGAAATTTAAATCTATTAAATTAAACATTAAGTAAGTGGCCAATCTACTCCCCTACTTATTCTAAATGCATAACAACTTCCAAGTATAATGTCACTGAGAGTATTATAAAATTCAAGGGCTATATTTTACTTTCATGATGAAATGTTACTAAAATACTAATGAATTCAGTGTATATTCCATTGATTTTGCAAATGATGCCTAATAACCTCAGCAAATGCACATGGTCAATTTTGCTTAAGTTAAAGGCATTAACTTATACTTCAGTTGCATAAATTGTGGCCACTTCTGTGTAAATATATCAGATAATACATGTGCCCAGAGTCCAAAGTTCAAAAAGAATATTCAAGTATCTCTCCAAAGCAATTTTAAAAAGTCACAATTTTGCCCAGAATTTAAAGTGAGTGGGAAGTGTAACAACACAAATTTTGCAGTACAAATCCTATTGCCATGTTTAAGAACTGGCAAAAGCCCAGGAACCGCTGCAAAAGCCTGGCACAGCTGGAATAGTCAGTTTTGATTGGCAGAAGGCAAGGTCTGAGAGGCACAGCAAAGCACACAAAAGCACACTTGTGTTCCATGTTTTGAGAGCTCCAGAAAACAGGCGGTGTGAGGGCCCCTGGGTACTTATACAGCAAAACCCTTCATAGTTCTGAAACATTAATTTAACAGAACACAAAAATTTTTTGAAAAAACTTTGAGCTTATATTTGAGAAAAAATTAATCCTTGGTAAAAGTCATTTGGTTTAATATAGTTATTTCTATTGCTTTTGATAAAAGCTGATCTGAGGCAGTCATATTTCAAAGTTCAAGGGTATTTTTACACATTAGAAAGGACTTTAAAAATTGTATTTAAATCTGAACTTACAGAGAGGAATCTATTTTCAAAACTGTAATCACTCTTAAAAATTCAGTTACAGACGGTGTCAAGGCATTGTTTTCAAAATTGTTGGTTGGAGAAAAGGCTTTGCAAGGAAGCATGTGGCTAGGCCACCTTGGCTCAGGACTCAGTCTTGGCATGACAGTGGAGTGAGGACCACACATCAGGCACCTCCTGATGGGACACATTACACAACAGGTGACATCACTCACAAAATACTCATGCCAAAATGCTGAAGCTCAACATAATCTCTCTTAAGTACAACTTCTGATTTGTAGAAAAATATGATAATAGAACAAATTAAAGCAGCACCACCAGGAAACAAATTCAAAGAGCAAGTTGTTTAACAACACAATTGACCCAAACTAGTCAAGTTAATATCATTAAGAGGGAGGTAGAAACTGGAGGTGTAGCTCAATAGTAGAGAAAGTACCTGACAAGCACAAGGCCTGGTTCGATGCCCAGTTGTGGCCAGGGAGAGGAAAAGAGAGTGTTTCAGATTAAAATGGATATGTGAACATCACAGCTAAATGCAATATCCGTCTCTCATTAGGATATAGAAGGCATTTTAGGGACAAATGGAAATTTTAAATATGGACTCAGTAGTAGTATAGGCAATTTTAATCATATTTTTGGTTGGGATAATACAATTGTAATTATGTGGGAAATTATCCTCATTTTTAAAGAGATGCATTCTGAGTATTTAGGGATAAAATATTATGACATCATGATTTTTTTAAAACTTCAGAAAAAGCAGATGAAGTAAACATGCCAAAAGTTTTAACAAATATAAAATCTAAATTATGGGTATACAGGTGTTTATTATAGCATTTGTTTTAAATTTTTAATAATAATGAATATAAGTAAAAGAAAGCTATTCATTTCAAAAGTCATTTTTAAAAGTCATTTGAAGCAAAATAACTTTACATTGCACTTAATTGTCTTCTCTAATGTCTTAATGAATAATCTTTGATCTGCTTATAGTTAATTTGTTTTGGTACTGGGGATCGAAATATACTTAATTTTTAATAGTATTCAAAAAAGCAGATCTCTAATCCATAATTTTTGCAGAACACTTGAGAGTATCTCTTATACTCCACTAAAATATGGATTAAAAACATTATCTGCATATGAACATGCAATTGAAATCCAATATTCTTCAAAATTAATATCCACTAATAATATATATATATGAAAAAGTACCACCTAAATTTCCTAAAAATATGTTTGAGGTTTCAAGTCAAGCAGGTGACTTCCTTGATTTTTCCCTGAACCCACCATTTGTACAGCAATATTTAAAATAAGTTTTCATGGTAATTGTATGGGAACGACAATTGCAAATTTTGTATGAAGGCCCTTTTCATTGGGCTCAGTCCCAGAGCCTTCTATATAACATTTCCTAGATAGTTTTGTCACTTTTTCAGTTTTCAAATGTGAACATTCTCTCAAATGAAAGTGAGACTTGTAACTAGCTGCAGTTGTGTAAATGCTTATTTATGTTAACATGGCCACAACAGGTGTGGAAGAAGGAAAAGGGGCAGCTGGGGATGGGCAGCAAAAGGGTGGAGAGTTCTCTAATTCTGCCCTGAAGACAAAGTACAGGCTACAGCAACTCTCTTTTGATTTTGAACATGATGTAGACATAAATCTAGAAAACACCAGAGTGATCACAGTGACTTTCAGAAGGTTGTATCTAAAAACCATATCCTTAAAATCTGCACTGCTTAGGGCTGGGGATTTAGCTCAGTGGTTTCGCTGCCTGCTGCGCAAGCTCAAGGACCCGAGTTCGATCCCTGGTACCAAAAAAAAAAAACCTGCTCTGCTCATTCTAACAGTATCCCAAATTCATATGTGCCTTGTGCCTATATATATATATATATATCCACAAATTTCCTCATGGATATGATATTGGAACAAGGGGAATCAAAGTTAATAAAACATTGGAAGATACCAAGTTACACCAGGTCATATATTGACTGGGTCTTCCTGGCATAGAAAGATGAAGCACACAATGAGTCACATAAGCCACATAGGTGATTTAGTCAGCTCTTAGAACCTAATGTAGGAGTCAGATGGCTCAATATCCTCTCCCCATCTCCTGTTACTGAGCCTCTGTGGTATTAGTTAATGGAGCTCTGGTTATAACCATTAAGTCTTATTTGTAGTAAGAGAAGTAATAGCAATAAAAACCATCCCTCCAATAACTCCTTATCTAAGAGAGAGGTCACACACACAGAGAGACACACACAGAAACACATGGATACGCACACACAGGCACACACACATGGACACACACCCTAGAAATGCAATGAAGATACAGGAAGAAAATGACAAGAGATCTAGAGAGCAGTGTTTCTGGGAAGATCCTGATGATGATATAAAATAGCACAATGATGATCACTCTGAGTCACAGCTGTGGAAATACAGTATATATGGAAGGAAAACCTGCCTTCATTCCCTTTCCCTTTCTTCCTCATTTAGCTTCTCTAAGTTACTGTCACTTATACAGATAAATTTATACACTTGACAATGTTTACACAGTCCTTATGTGCCAGGAACTGAGGATTTGGTGTTGAACAAGAAAAAGATCTTGTCTGCCCTGCAGAAGTGTACCTTTTGTCCTGTGCCATGATCATAAAGGCCTTACCATATATTTGTTAACAGTTTTTGTGAACAATGTTAATTCATCTCAATATTCTACAAAACACGGTACATTAATTACTTAATTGAACCTGTTTCAACATATCATCCAAAGACCAGAGTTTGCATCACTCTTGGTGTTATGCATTCTATGGGTTTGGATAGATGTAAAATGATATGTATCCACCTCTAGAATAGCGTACAACAATTTGTAGGAAATAATTTCACTGCCCTAAAATACTTCTGCACTCTGTCCATTTATTCTTCTTTCCTCCCTAACCCCTGGCAACCACTTTTTTTTCCCATCTCTGCATTTTGGCTCTTCCGCAGTGTCATGTAATGGTAAGTACATAGTCTTCTCAGGAAAGCATGTTTCACTCAGTAATATGCATCTGAGATCTGTTTTTTTTGATGGCTTGAGAACTCATTTCTTTCATTCTCTCTCTGTTGTACTCAAGGCTTTAAGCACAGTAAGCAAGTGCTCTACTGCTGAGCTATATCCCTAGCCCCAAAATGCTCATTTCTTTAGCACTGAATAATATTTCAGTTTATCTATTCATCTACTGAAGGACATCCTTGTTGCTTCCTAGTTTTGCAATTATGAACAAAATTGCTATAATTATCCATGTGCAGGGTTATATGTGGATCTAAGTTTTCAAAGCTACCACAATTATCAGTCAGTTGACTCCAACAAATCCTGTAGAACAACAACTGTGGTCGCAGAGATTTATTGTAGGCTTTTCTTCTAGGTAGAGTTTCCCAGGGACATGAATTCCCTAAATAAAATAAGAAATGTCTTAGAAATATAGGTTTGCAGTTAATATTTTATAAAAGAATATAAATGCTTAGTTTGGACTGCTCAACACAAATGAAATGCCTCAGATACTGTAAAAATTCAACTTGAAGAATATTATTAATAAAGATTAATTTTCATTGTTCTTCGGTTGATAAGAAATGAGCTCTCAATGCCAAATGAAACTGGCAAAGAATTATTTTCTGGGAATTACATATTCTTATGCTATCCACTTTTGGCACATATTTTAGAGTGAACAAATAAAGAAAAAAGGAGAAGGCAGTGCAAACAAATGCAAGAACCTAATTCTCACAAGCCTGAGGCCCTATGTTCCCTGGGGGAAGGTGAAGGCATGTCAACTGCATCACTAGAGAACAATACAATTAATTCTAAATCATAAATTTCACTGAGGGCTTTATGTCCAATATGAGCCAAGACAGTTATTTTAAAACAAGAACACGTAAAGTAAATTCTATTTTTAGTACAATTTTAGGAGTTTATTGAAATCAGATGAATTACATTTGGTATTTTTATAAATATTTATTTATGGAGCTCATGTTACTTTCAATCATTCTTTTTTTTACAAAGAGTACAGATGGAGATACGAATAGTCTACAGAAAAAGAAATATTTAATCAAGCCATTACACTGATAATATCAATGTCACTGTAGACAGTGTGCAGTTACATAAGCTGACTGAAGGGGCCGCATTGTTAAAGTTGGGCATGGGGGAAGCAAGAAAAAAGGAAAGAGAACTGACTGTAAGTAATATTGGGAAATACGAAACTATGTCATTACAGAAGCAGCCTACTAAATGAAAATCATGTTCCTTCTTCTTACACACTTAAAACAGACACCAATCACATTACTCAAATGCTTACAAGGACTAGAAAGGTAACAGGTAGAGACTAAGGAAGAATGGAGGGCACATGTCCAATCTAAGATGTCACCTGCTTCTCAGGTCCAGCAAACTGTTGCCATGCAGTAATAAGGATCTAATGTGATTATATTTTATTACTTTTTTGTGGGCATCAAAAATAATTAATTTCTGTGTAATCTCCTGATTTTTAAGATATTAAAGGGCCAACCAATAGGACTTCATGTTAAAACTAGTGTACATGGCATCATTTTATAACCTATGACCTGTACTCTACTATCTATAAAAATTAACAGCTAGGTGTGGTGAAACAGGTCTGTAATCCCACCACTCTAGGAAGCTAAGTCAAGCGGATGACAAATTTGAGACCAGGCTGGGCAACTTAGCAACTCTGTGATGTTGTCACAATAAAAAAAATAAAAAGGGCTGGGATTGTATCTCCGTGCAAAGACCCTGGCTTCAGACTCCAACACAGAAAGAAAAAAAAGAGAAGAGAGAGAGAAAACATTAACGTCTACTTTCATAAGACAGGAGAAAAAGGCAGTACTGAAAAATCACAATAGTGAGATCTTAATCTTTTTTAATCAAACTTCAATTGATATATAACAAACTGCAAATATTTGAAGTACACAATTTATTAAGTATAATTATGTGTACACACCTATGAAATCGTTAACAAAATCAGGATATAGTGAACACATCCAACATGCCTCTGTGAGGTCTTTTTCTGGTCCCTACCTGCCCCTCCCCACTCCTGTTTCCAGGCAACCACTAATCTGCTTTCAGTATTTTCTAAAATATTCTATAAATGGAATCATTCAATAGGTACTTCATAATAGTTTTGTGGGGCTGGCATAACAAAGCAGCACAAATTGGGTGATTTAAAACAAGAAATGTATTCTCTCACACCTCTGTCAGATAGAAGTCTGAAATCAAGGTGTCAGCATGGCCATGCTCCCTGCAATGGCTCTAAGGAGAATTATTTCTTGCTTCTTCTAGCTTCTGTTGTTTGCTAACAATCCTTAGCATTCCTTGGCTTGTGGCAGCACAACTAAACTACTAACTCAATCTTCACATGGGCTTCCCTCCTACTTCCTGTGTAGTATCTTAAAATCTCCCGCTCCTTATAAGAATACTAGCACCTGGAGTTCGGGCCCACTCTAACTCAGTCTGACTTCATTTCAACTTACATTTGCAATGACTATATTTCCAAATAAAGTCACATTCATACCTAATGGGATTAAAACTTCAACATACCTTTTTGAAGGACACAATGCAAGCCACAATAGGATTAATAGATTTGTTTTGTTAACTGGCTTTTTTCACTCAGGAGTCATTTTTGAGTTTATCCACATTGTTTCATGTGTCAGTCATTCATTCTTTTTTATACCTGACTAGTACTTTATTCCATGGACTTCTTACAATTTATCAATTGAGTTGTTGATGGACATTTGAATTGTTTTCAGTTTTTGAAAATTACAAATAAAGTTAGTATGAACATTTGTGAACAATGCTTGCATTTACATAAGCTATCATTTCTCTTGGATAAATATCTAGCAATGGAAAGACTGAAGCATAAAATAGATGTATGTTTAACTTTATAAGAAACTGTCAAACTGTTTGCCAAAGTGACTGTACAACTTACATTGTTACCGTCAGGTGCAGGAGAGTTCCAGATCCTCACCAACATGTGCTGTGGTCACTCTTTTTTAGTTTTAGCCAATCTAATAGGTGTACAGCAGCACTACCCATTTGTATATCTTCTTTGTGAATTATGTTTTCAAATCATTTGTCCTTCTTTGAAAAATTTATTGTCTTACAATTTTTTGAGCATTTAAAAATATATTCTACATACAAATCCTTTAGTAGATATGTGCTGTACAAATATTTTCTCCAAGTCTGTAGCTTCTATTTTCTTATTTTTGACAGTAGTTTTTGAAGGGCAAAAGTTTTTACATGTGATGAAGTGCCATTTATCAGTCTGTTTATTGTTTGCTTTCTTTTTATGGATTGTTTTTGGTGTTGTTTCTAAGAAGTCTTTCTCTGGCCTAAGGCCAAAAAGATTTTCTCCAATATGTTCTTCTATAAGTCTTACAGTTCTGAGTTTTACAC
The DNA here is from genome assembly GCF_000247695.1 of Heterocephalus glaber. The sequence goes on along the minus strand of NW_004624730.1, from coordinate 20,680,044 downwards.
TTAGGTCAATGATCTATTTCAAGCTAATTGTATTATATAACATGATTGATGGAATAGGTTTCTTTTTTGCACATAGATTTCTAGTTGTTCCAGAAACATTTATTGAAAAAACTATTCTTTGTTCAATGATTTAGCTTTGCAATTTTATCAACAATGATTTTTGCTTCTTGGAAGATGAAGTAAGTGTACTTTCCAATTACTCCAACAAAGTACAACTAAAAACATTAGACACTTTATATAAAATCAACACAAGAAGATTCTTACATGTGGAGAAAAGAACTCAAGGGATAACAAATTGGTGAGTTCTATAGGTTTTCTTTTTGCTATATTTTAGTCTTGGAGTTTGAAGAAGGCAATGATGTAGAAATACCAATGGATGCAAACAAGCGAAACAGCCCCAGGAAAACCTACCCTCTCTAGATAGGGGATCAGGAAACCAAAAACTAGAGACAAAACACTTTAGATAGTCACCATTATATTCCAACCAAACACAAGAGAAAAAGAATGCAGCCCTATCCCCATCCATGCCTGAGAAGTTTAATTGGGGAGCCTAGATTTCCTACCTTGTGAAGTTGTAAAGATGGGCCCAATACCCTCTCCAGGATAGTGTCACAAAAGACAGAATAGGAAACGGAGACAGAATTGACATACTTGTCTAGCATTGATGCCGACAAATCTGCTGTCAATTTTATCTTCATTCATCCATTCGTGTGTGTGTGTGTGTGTGTGTGTGTGTGTGTGTGTGTATGTTTTTTTCTCATTTGGGTGCTTTTAAGGCTTTCCTTTTTCTATTAATTTAATTATGATGAGACATGATATAATTTTCCTTGTATTTCCTCTGCATGGAGTTTGTTGAGTTTACTGGACTTGTTACTTTAAAATTTAAACAAGACTGAAAAATGTTTCAGCCATTATTTATTGAAAATTTTTACACTCCTCCCCTTGTAGAGACTCCGGTTTCTTACATACCCATCTGCCTGATATTTATCCAAAGCTTGCATGTGTTCTTCTCTTTTTTCTTTATGTGACTTACTTTGGATAATTTTTATTATGCTCTCACCTGTATCAATCCTCCTATCAAACTGTCTAATCTGCTGTTTATCCTATTCAGTGCGTTTTAAAATTTCAACCACTATAGCTCTCCTGAAGTTTGATTTAGTTCTTTTAAAGGTGTCCTATTTAGGTTTTTGAACATGTGTAACATGCTTATGCTTGTTTTCTTTTTTATTTCAACTATCTTATTGTCCTTATCATGACCCAATGCTGGGTCAGTTCCCATTAACTGATTTTTCTGCTTATGAGTCAAATGTTTTCATTTCTTTAAGTTCCTGTTAATGTTGTTAGGTTATAAAATATTATGAATTTTATATTATTAGGGGCTATGTATTTTTGTGTTCTTATAGGTAGCATTTTAAAGTTTTCTTTTTCATCACAGTTGAGTTATTCAAAGTTTCAGCTTTACTGAAACTTGCTTTTAAGATTTGTTAGGTAATAAGCAGTCATCAACGGATGAATGGACAAGATGAAGTAAGCCGGGCACAGAGAGACAAATACTGCCTGATGTCATTTACATGTGGAATTTAAAACATCCGAATTCATAAAACAAAGAGTAGAGTGTTAGGCAGGAGTGTTTGGGATGCAAGGATAGGGATTGGCGAGATGTTAATCAAAGTATACAAAATTTAAGTTAGACAGGAGGAATAAGTTCATATCTATCATATTGCATGGTGACCATAGTTAATAACAATTTGTTATGTAATTGAAAATTGCTCAAACAGTAGAATTTATGTTGCTAGAGAAAAAGCTTATTTCGACTTTTCATGTTTAATTTAAATCGCTTTTTAAACTGATACATAAAAACAAAAATTGTACATGTTAATGGATTATTATGTGATGCTTCAAACATATATATTTTACAATAGTTAGATCAGGTTAAACATATCTCTTCAAACATCTACCATTACATTATAGTGATAACATTTTAGATTCTTCCTTCTAGCTTTCTAAGATAAACAGAGACACACAATCATTATATATATATATTCATTCTACCGTGCAATAGCAACCAAAACTTTCCACTCCTATCTAACTGAAACTTAATACCCATTGATCAACTTGTAGCCCTCTATTCCTTCTCACTAGGTAACCACTAATCTTCTTTCAAATTCTATGAAGTTAACTTTTTTGATTGAGATCATGTAATGCTTGTCTTCCAGTATCTGGGTTGTTTCACTCAGCATAATGATTAGTGAGAAGATTTTAAAGATCCTCCCCACAAACAAATGATATGTCTATGAGGTAAGCATGTGTTAATCAGCTTGATTAGACAGTCCACAATATTTAATACATAAAAATATTAACCCATATTAAAACATTATTTTATACAAACTATATGCAATTTTTATTTTTAAATTTAGGACATAATGTTTTTTTAAAGATCTGTCAGGTGGGATTAGAGCAGCATTTAGTTTAGGGCTCCTTAATTATTATCCACTACAATGACCTCTGAGAACTCTACCCAATGTCCCTTGACTTAGGAGGTTCTTCTAGGCTGGCTTGTGGGGGTAAGTCCTCTTCTGGACAGTACATGGACCTCAGCTTTTATTATCTCTAATCATTTCTGGATAGTTCTTTCTCTGAACTCAGTTTCTTCCCATGCATCTATTGAGCAGTACTCTACTGAACACTTGAGGGGACCCTCTGCACCTTTCTAAGATTTTCTCCCTGTACAGTTCTCTCTTCAATTTGACATTCAGTCCTGTGGACCCTACACATCTTGATCCCTCTCTATGTGTCCTCTGCAGCTTCTCCTTAACTCTAGGAACTATCTGTCCTCTGCTTCAGTTCCCTTTCCTGGAAAGTTTCTTGGGCAACAAAAAGTAATAGAAAAACAAATCTTATGTTTCCCATCTCTCAGGGATCCCTATCTTTCATTGTCTGTTGTCTCATGTCTCAAAAACTGCCATTTCATGTATTTCATTTTGTTTCATTTTGTTCCATTTTGTTGTTTGTTTTAGCAAAAAGATAAACTTAATTTCTATTATTCTACTTTGGCTGAAAACAGAAATATGATGAGAATATCTTGAATGAGGCCAGATGTGAAAATTGTATAGTCAAGAAAGAAATTCAAACCTGTCTACTCCCTTCTACCTTTCAGTGAGATTTGGCACTATAGCAACTGGCATTCATTAATTTTCTTGTTTCTCTTGCTTCTACCTTCACCCAACTCCAAAAACACCTCGGCCTTAGAAATTTTTCTAAGGAAGGATAGCTACTGGATCTGGATTCTAATTTTCTGTACAGGGAAGAAATATCTGTTAGATTTTTATGAAGATCAATAAATAGTTCTGAAAGATCAGAACTATTTCAATAGAAGTTTGGAACTAAGGATACAGAAGTGAGATTAGAACCTGTCATGTCTCTGTGGAGGGATGAATTTTTAAATGTATTTTCACATCAGCACTGGAAAGTGAACATGGTCCTGAAGTACAAATTCTTCTAAGAGAAAAAATCAGGAGGAATGCTGTTAAAATCTCTCCTTTCCTAGTATTTTCTAGGAAAAGCAAACCATAATTGTATTATATTACTTGTCCCACAATATCAAATAAATAATGGATTCATAAATATAGGAAGAAGAATCTGGGGTAAAAGCCACAAGTTCCTAAGGTTAAACTCATTTGTTTAGTCAAAGACTCTTAAAACTTGACATTTAGAGAATGTTTCCTGACTCTGGAAAAACAAGTGTAAGTTTAGGGCAAAACAATTAAAGAAATGTCCATTCTAGAAGAAAATAATATTCAGGGTATAATACAGACCATTTGCAAAATATTTCTAATTCAGTGTTGGCAGAAAATACCATTTGAATTGAAGCTTTAGTAAATAATGGTTCCAATTGACCCATTTCTCTGCCTTCTAAATGTCACTCTGACTTCCTTGTTGGAGAAACTCATCCTGTTTAAATGAACTCATTTCTATCTTGTCATGAAAATAATTTCCCTGAAACAAAGAGAAAAGAAAGAAAGCTACATACTAATATTACTTTGTTTGGCTCCCCTGATATCTGACACATTGATAAACTTTGTAGGAAAAATACGATGTTTTAACACCAATACTCTGGCTTACTTGCACATGTCCTATCTTTTCATAGTATCTAATTCAAGTCTTTCAAATGTACACAGATGACTTAAATTCTTGCTCCATTAACCACCATCACCACAAACAAAAGTCCCTATTGGAAACCCAGGGTAATATCTATAGCCTCTTCTTCCTTAACAATCTCAATTGTCTTCTCTTCAGTGTGGGAGACAGTCCATAAAAGTGAAATCATAATTTGTCAGAGATAGCTGAGTCTTCATTCATAGAGAATGGAGTATATAATGTGCCCAAGGGCCCTTCAAACTCTGAGTACATAATCCCCTGTACTATACTGAGATGTGGTCCAAAACTGGCTAAGTCTTGACTTTCCAACCTCACTGAAGCACAAATATAACAAATAAATATTTTAAGGTCCCCAAAATATAGGACACATTCTGCCTAAAACAGAAGTAGAAAAATCTTCACTCTTGTCTAGAACTTTAAAATATCATATAATCTCGTTTCTAGTGGTTTTTACTGCTCTTGGCTTCAATTCTACAGTAGAGATTATGTTCCCAGTTATTCATCCAATAGGTAGGTGTTGTGTACCTGTTATATGCTAGGTAGGCATTTTGCTAGATGGTAGAGACAAAAGAGAATAAGTGGGAAGAAAAGGCCCTTAATGTTATGAAAGGCACAGAAGGTAAGAATAAGCAATAATAAAAGATAAAAGAAAAAACCAGTCATAAGCAAATAAGATAATTTCAGAAAAATAAGTTGCTTTAAAGGAGATAAAAGAGCATAATTGCTAGAGAGTGCTTTGAATGTAATGCAGAGGTTCCTGGAGATAGGATGGTTACAGAAGGGGTCTCTGAATAGAGAATATTTGACCTGACATTGAATGTGAGTCATACAAAGAACCTAGGTAAGTCTTCTCCAAATTAAAAGAGCAGGAATGTCAAGTTAAAGTCCAGTACTCTCCATCAAAATCTCCAGTTCTTTCCTAGAACTTCTGAATTTCTAAACATTGTATCTCTTGGATCATGACTTTCTAACCTGTTTACCATGACATACCTATGGTTCCTCCATTTTCCCCCCTTATCCAATGTTAAACTCAAGCTCTAAGGATTCTCAGCAGAAGAGGTCAGCATTCCAGGTGCAACCAACACTAGTAACTAGGAACCAACTAGTGCTAGTAACCAACACTGTGAGAACCCCATTATCTGTATCCTACAAATCTATGTAGAATTGCCTTTGGGTGTCTTTACAGGAAAAAATGGTAGGAAGTACTCTGTCCTCTAAGCACCCTTATAGGAAGAAACTGAGTTAAGAAATGGGAAGAAAGAAACTGATATTTTACAATTCTTAACTTTACTTCTTTCCCCAAACCTGGCTACATTCCTGCTGTGAAATATGAGATAATTAAAGTACTATTTTAAAAAATGTATTCTAGCTTAAATGACTTTCTGTTAATTTGCAATTAAAGAATATTAATCATAAGACCCTTTTTATTTTCTGTTCAGTTCTGGTTCTAAACTATGTACCCAGAAGTTTCATATGATGACGAGTGACCACACTTGGGAGGCTTTTCCTATGCAGTTTGTTTCTGATGGTGGAGAAGTTTCACTAGACAGTCTATCATTCCTTAAGTATTAATGGCTTATTTTGTTTTCCAAATATCATACTGGCAGCATTTAGCCTTCAAATTGTTCAAGTACAGTTTATATCACATCTTTCATCTAATAACTGTTCTTGTTGATAATGTGTTCATTTTCCTGGTTCTATCATGTTTACATTTTTTCTTAGTGTTCTATTTGGCATTACAGTCTTACTGCTTTTTCCCTGTAAATAACTTGGCAAACCGTCCTATAATATTTGCCTTGGTGTTACTAAAAGTCTCAGTGCCCTCTGTTGAAACAAAATAGCCATGCTCTATTCCTTGATCAATAATAATACGTGAAAGAAATGTCACAGTTCCTTCTCAATGTATTCAGTAGGTGCTGTAAAATCTGAAGCTCATATGCAAATAAATACACAAAAAGTAAAATCAGAAAAACTCATTAAAACTTTGGAAGAAAAGAGACATTAGAAACTATTTTACAAAAAATTAGAATCTGTTCCTAATGGAAATAAAGTTTCCTAAGAACATAAATTCCATTTTAATACTAGTCATTATCATTAACATATGGAACAATTTGAATAGAAGAAAAAATTGTTGAAAACAGCCAATTATTGAAAGATTCAGGTAACTTTTAAGTCTCCTTTTTTCTACATGAATAAATGATTCTTTGTTACTATTTCTAAGATAATTTTAATACTTCATCTACATTTGGTGTAATTATGTCTCATATATTTAATTAAAAATAAACAATATTTAGACAAGTGTTGGCTAATGAAAAACTTCTGTTTCATAGGAGCGAAATGAAAGTAGGCACAAGTTTAATGGTTTAAAACTTCTGGTTATTTGCTAGCTAGATAATGGGAGTCAACATGTGTTTAAAGCTTATTTTTAAATAAATTTTTTAAAATTCTAGAATGTACTTTCATTCATTCAATCAAAAGAAATTATTTACATGTTTTTGCCAGACAGCATTCTAGCCACTGGGGCTAAAACAGTAATCAAAATAAATGAAAAACCCTTCCCTGGTGGAGGTTACAAACACTGAGGAGGGGAGAGAGAAAATGGCAATAAAAAGTAAACAACTCAGATATATATGTTGATACAAAATGCCATGGAGAAAAACAAGTTAAACAAGGGATATACTAATATGCAGAGTCTTTTCCACAGGAAACATTCTTGTCCAATTTCAAATATAAACATGTAACAAATATTTAAGAGAAATATGACATGAACCTTATTGAGTTTAGGACCTATTAAAACATGAAGCTACCTAAAGACTTAAAAGAATAAAGCTTTACAGATAGATTCTATAAGTTAAAACACTTTACCAAATTCTACAGAATAGCACTTATTTAACAACAAGATCATCTTCTGCACTCATCTCAATGCCACACCCCACCCCAACAAACTGAACGCACACTCACATGTTCATATGCACACGTATATGTCTATGAAAGCCAATATATTTCATTTAGATAGTAAAATTGGTCATAAGAAAATATGTAAAAACAGGTAAAAGAAGAACTTTATCCGTTGGTTTCATTTTCTGCTCCAATACGTTTCTCACAAAATCTGCTATGGCCCGTCACAGTTTCCAAAATACATCTAATCCTCCAGCAAGCTCTTCATACAGTTCAGCTCATCTACACTATAATTATGTGTTTACTTCCCAACACCCTGACAGACTGCAAGTTCCTTAAGGCATAGATATTTATTTAAAGAAAATCTTAAAATATTTAACATTTCAGTGACATGTTCAATAGGACTTACCCAGTGACAACAGTATTTTTTCTTTTAGCATACAAAATTTTGAGGATTAATAAAATCATTAAAATGTGATGTTTAAGAGTATTTTGGAGATCACAATAAATTTAGGTCAGCTTGTAATTATAAGAAACTGCAGCGAACAGTTTGTAATAGCTAAATCTTGGAAACAGCTCAATTGCCCATCAACTAGAGACTGGATAAAGAAGATACGGTTTTGTTTTGTTTTTAATAAAATGGAGTACTACTCAGCCATAAAGAATGAAAAACTAGAGACATTTATAGCTAAGTGGATGCACATTGAGGCCATACTCTTAAGTGAAATAAATAGGACACACATGTGTAAATACCAAATAATTTCTCTGGTGTGAAAACCTGAAAGTGTAAATAAGGACCAAATTGTGTAATAGATAATGTGAAATAAGAAGAAAAGGTCCAAAGGGGTAGGGGAAAGGAAAGAAGTGAAAGAAATAAATATGAGAAAAGGAAACAATGGAAACAAAGTCTTTGTAGATAGGGAGGGATGGAGGGGTTGAAGAGAGGGGAGGGGAATGGGGAAAAAAATAAGAACCAAGATGCACATAAAGGTACAAATTTGCAAGGATGAATGTCATCATATTGTATACCTAAAATGTACAGATAAACTTAATAAAAAAAAAAAAAGAAACTGCAGCCAATATTCAGAATAATTTAATCCTGCTTCCCTGAGAGGAGAAAGTTGAAAAACAAAGAAAGGGAGTGATAGTCCCAAGATTTCTCAGTGCATTAGTGGTAAAGACAGGGCTCCATCTTAAATATCCTTACATTCAAATCACATCTTTCTCCAAAACTCGATAAATGGCCCAAATCTTAGAACTCAGTACTGTGGATTTTATGACAGTAAACTGATTTTTATTTAAAGATTGTGGGAATATATCCTTAGCATACTAATATTTGCTCTGAAAATGTATAGCCTTAATTTTATCCAATAGAAACCACTAGTTATATCATAGCCAAACAGCAGCAATTAAATCTACCAAACCAGGTTAAACAAAGGAAACACAGCCTTGGCCTCACAGTAGAAGCTGTGCACCCATTGTCTAAAATGAAGACATTTAGGTAGACATTGTGGTAGCTCTCAGCAAAGAATATCTAATTCTGAAATCCAAAGGCCTAATTCAACCTTAAGGAGGAGGCATTTTTTTATGTTGTTCTCCAGGCTTGACTCAGCCTCAAAGCTAAAAAGGTTGTTCTTAGTGACTCAGCTCTGGAATAGCAGCAAAGAAGCTGAAAGGTGAATACAAACAGAACTTCAGGCAGGAGTTTACAGTCAACTCATGGACTAACGGTTAGCTCTGATGAGACAGCCTATATTAATTCCTTTTAAATCATTTTAAAATGGTAAAATGAACTGGCTTTCCTTGAAATGTAAACAGACAAGTTATAAACAGACCAAAAGTAAATGTATATCATTTTCCTTTAAACAAGGCTTTTTCTTCTAAGAATGATTTTTCAATGGATTTTTATTTGGTAACGGACTGAAAACCAGTCCAGCATTTCTTCTTCTTCTTGTTGAAGACAGGTAGCAAGGAGATGAAGGATGAGTTCCTGTGGTCACAACTCTTCCTCTTTCCCAGTATTTCATGTGCGTAACTGTGGGTGCATTCATCCACAAATAGAAATGCCTGCAAAGAGAGAGCAGCTTCTCAAGTGTAGTAGCATGTATAAGAATATATTTTGTTCCACTCAAGAACCTGGTTCAAGCTAACTTTTAGTGTCAAAAAATAAAATGGTGCAAGGCAACTATTGAAGATCACATCATAGACATAATATGTTTTAAAGCATCAAGTTGTCAGAAACTTGCCAAGAGGAAACAAATATCATATATAGAGAAAAAATCCTGCCAAAATTTGAACAAAGTTAAAAGATCTCCACACCCATAAAATCTCTTGCCAGTAACACTAAATATAACCTGAGGTGTCATGTGAATTAAAAAGCTCCCCTCATCTGATGGTTCATTTCCTATTATATGAATTAAAACTCTCTTAAAAGGAAACACAAAACAGACACAAACATTACTTTTAGCTGTTGCCAAAATAAAAATTTTGAATTTGTATTAAAACATGCAGTAGGAATAAATTAAAAACCAGTGGCTTGAATTCAGTTTTTGTAATTCCTTTTTATGCCCATAGAATGCACAAAAATGAAAATAAGTAATATCTCTTAATTAAAACAGTACTAGTTTACTAAAAACATTTTGGAAGAATTGCTGGAAATATCAAGTAAGATGCAAACTACTGAACTATTTACATAAAAGCAGAAGGAAATATTTCTTCTTCCGCAGATATGAAATTAATTACTTTTATTTATGGACTAAATTACCTAGCTATGTTTTTGACAGCTGGAGAGCTTGTAGAAATAAAAAAAGCACTGCTAAAGATATAGAGAACTTAAGAATTTTCCCCATGATTTTGAAGATTCATCTAGATTTTAAAGATGACGGCAGCATACTTATTGTCAAGGCTTAAACATCAAGTGCCCTCCAAAAACTTTTGTATTGAGGGTTTGATCTCCAATGCAACAATGTCCAGAAGTGGGGGGCAGGGGGTGACTGGATCATGACAGCCTTAATATCACTGGTGGATTAATACCCCCAAGGGATCACAATTTGATTTTAGAAGAGGGCGGGTATAGGTGAAGGGAGTAGATTATAAGTTTTATTTTCCCCACGGTATTTGGCCACAGCAATTAAAAGCTGACTAATACATTTATGAGATTAATTGTAAGAATTCAGTAAAATGTGGAGAAATCATTTTCTAAAAATCCAGAAGAAATATTTGTTTTTGAGAAAAGTATGCACCTCAAGAAGAAAATTAGGATCAAGGAAGAAAAATAAAAATGTTTCTATACTTTCTGACTTATATTTTTATTGTGGTTACCATTAAAAATGAGACAAATGCATTTTTTTAGTTTTAAATATTTCCTAAAGTATTTATTGTATTTACTACACCTTTTTAAATATCTATCATCCTATCACAGTGTATATTAAAAAGCATATCTAGTTTAAGTAAATTTTTTTTTTAATTTTATTTTGTTGGTACATTTTAGG
>NW_004624730.1:20599991-20667361 GCF_000247695.1 Heterocephalus glaber | reverse complement strand
TACAAAAAATTGGAATAGATGGTCTCTACCTCAAACTGATAAAAGCCATCTATGAAAAACCAACAGCCAATATCACACTAAATGGTCAAAAACTGAAATCCTTCACACTAAAATCAGGAACAAGACAATGATGTCCACTATCACCATTCCTGTTCAATATAGTTTTGGAAACACTAGCCATGGCAATTAGACAAGAGAAAGAAATAAAAGGAATAAAAATAGGAAATGAAGATGTCAAATTGTCATGATTTGGAGATGACATGATACTCTATATAGAAGACCCCGAGAACTCCACCAAAAGTCTTCTAGACTTAATAAACAAATTCAGTAAAATAGTTGGATACAAGGTCAACACACAAAAATCAATAGCTTTCCTCAAGAACAACAGACTCACTGAGAGAGAAATAAGGCAAACAATTCCTTTCACAATAGCACCCAAAAAACTGAAATAACTAGAATCAACCTAACAAAAGAAATTAAAGCCCTCTTCTCTGAAAACTATAGCATTCTGAAGAGAGGGACTGAAGATGATATCAGAAAATGGAAAGACATCCCTTGCTTCTGGGTAGGAAGGATCAACATAGTGAAAATGGCCACACTTCCAAAACTGCTATATAGATTCAATGTAGTCCCAATTAAGATCCCAGCAGCATACTTCACAGACCTTGAGAAAACAATTCAAAAATTCATTTGGAATAAGAAGAGTCCCAGAATAGCAAAAGCAATTCTACTAACAGAGACATGGCAGAGGGTATCACAATCCCCAACTTGAAACTACACTACAAAGCTACTGTGATAAAGACAGCATGGTACTGGCAAAGAAACAGACCTGAGGATCAGTGGAACAGATTAGAAGATGCTGAAACAACTCCAAACATACTCAGCTACCTCATCTTTGACTAAGGAGCCAGCCACCCTCACTGGAGGAAAGATCGACTCTTTAATAAATTGTGCTGGAAAAATTGGGTTTCAACTTGCCAAAGATTAAAACTAGACCTATATCTCTCACCATGCACTAAATTAAGTAAATCTTAACAAAATAAAAGGGGTGAGATAAAAAGGGATCATGAAATAATGGTGATGTGGAATCTAATTAGGAAAGATTACTGAGAGAGTTTGAATGAAAAGTAGGCTATGTAGTGAAAAAAGTCCCCAACTGGAGCAGAATACTCAGGTTCCAGGCTCAGCACCGCCAACTGCTCCCACAATTGGCTGTATAAATCAACCTTAACCCGAACCATTACCACTTGTCTATTGTCTCACATATCAAATTTTTAAAAACACAGATTCAATGAATTATTTTTAAGCTTTTTTTTTTAAGTAATAGGTTTCTGAGGAAGTGCTTTTTGGGAGATCATTTGATGCTGGAACAAAACTGCAGCTCCCACATCAGATTGGGACTGTAGTCATCTCCTCTCTTTATTGGCAATCCATGTAGATTTTGTTTGGGCATAGTTTTTCTATGCCTATAATAATTTCAAAAACTATTAGACTCTATGCCTCTTATCCTTTTTGGCCCTACCTTATAAATAAGGAGAACCAATTATGTGTTTTTAAAGATCTCTCATGTAGCCAGGGATTTGGCTCAGTGGCACTGTGCCTGCTTCGCAAGTGCAAGGTCCTAAGAGTTTGATCTCTGGTACCAAAAAACAAACAAACAAACCCTAAAATTAATAAATCAAACACATATTTTTTTTTAAAAAAATCTCTCTTGTAATCTCTTAAAGTAATTCAATTTTCTCTACTAAAGAGTAATGAATATGTTTCTTTCTATGGCTGTCTTGCCATGGGTCAAAGTGTAATCATTAAGCATTGCTTGCATTAATGACATTAAATGCTCTGATAGCCTTTTGATGGTCATTCACAGAAGTGGCCAGTCTATTCATCAGAGAACGTGCTCTGAGTACCACCAGATAATTCTCAACAGTAGAGTGAAGATGATGGCTCCCTTAAAAACCCTGTGACAGCACTGTTCCAGCTGGCCTGACCTAGGTGACCAGGCTCATAGTGGAGAAAAACAATGAGCATCATATGAAAAGGTATGGAAAAATACATAATAACCTACATATAAATTGAGGCAAGAAAAGGAGGAGGAGAGATTGGAGCAATCAGAAAGTGTAGAAAGCTTCTCATTCTAAAACAAGGTCCTATTAAAATTAAATTTACAAAGAGGAAGCAGAGAGCCCGTGATGGTTGAAGAAGTACTGTGAGCTGGGAACTCTAACCAGCCACATTTATTTACATAAATGGAAACTCCAGCTAGCCTCTGATGTTTTCTAAAAAATCTACCATCAGAAATCTTTATGGAAATTGTACTACTAGATTTATATGTTTTAGCTGCAAGGTAGAGGCAGGAGGATCACAAGATCAAACCCAGCCTGGACAATTTAGTGTGAGCACAAAAAGAAAGAATGAAAAGAACAAAAGAACAAATGAAGGACCTAAAGAATGAAAAAAGGAAGGAAGGGAGAAGCAAGGAAGGAAAGAAGGAAGGGAGGGAGGGAGGGAGGATGCTGGAAATGTAGCTCATTGCAAAGACCCTACATTCAATTTCCAAAAGAAGAAGAAGAAAAAAAAAAGCATTTAAATAGTTTAAATCAAAGAGAGTCTCAAATATAAATTTGCCTGAAATTCTTTTTTTTAATTCTTAAATTCTTTTATTGGTATATTTTAGGTATACAATACGTTTACATTTATCATTGGGTGTTTGTACTTGTACATGATGTATCTTGGTTCTTATTTTCTCCCCATTACCTGTGCACCCTTCACCCCCTCCACCCTTCCCTATTTACATAGACAACGTTTCCATTTTTTTTTCTTTTCTCATAATTTTTCCTGAAATTCTTGACTAAAATACATTCAATGTAAAATGAACTGCTGGACTTGTTTACAAAAACAGCAGCACTCTATTATATGACCTACAACAGCTTAAATTGGTTGCTGTAATACAGTCTTACTTCAAACATTCTAAAAATGTAGGTGGGATAAGATATAGAACCTCTTTGATTGTTAAAAACTGCCCAGGTTGTATCAAGGCCAATCATTTATATACTGCTGTTTAATAAACTACTACAAACGTAGTGATAAAAGTATATGCAAATTAACCACCATCGTACTTTCTCTTGATTCAGGGGGTCAGCAATTCAGGCTGGCTCAGCTATGCAGCTCTGTTGGTTTTGCTTACATACTCATGTAGCTGCTGGCAATATGTGTCTCAGCTAATACAGAGTGGTCTACAATGGCCCCACAGACATATCTGGCATGTATACTGCCTGTCACCTGAGCCATATGTCTTCAGTCACTGTGTTTAGAAGCCAAACTATTCTGCCACATTCTATTGGTCCAAGCAAATAAATATCCTGTCTCAGATTCAAGGATGGTAGAATAGAATCTACCTCTTCCTGGGAGAGGGAGAAAAATCACTTTCCAAAGAGATCTGCATACAAGTAAGGAGTGATTACTGGATCTTATATTTTTACAATCAAGTACTGTCTTTAGTAGTATTATATATCTTTAATGTATTTTTCTTCACTCACACCTGGAGTGCCAGTTCATAATAAAGTAATATGGCATTTAAAGAAAAGGTGTTGACTTAGGTAACTTGGAAAAGTAATGTTTTGACTAGAAATTGTATGACTAAAGACTAAAGCAAATGAATACAAATCCTGTACTGAGGTTGGTAAGTATTTTCAAAATGCACACTTTTACATAAATATAAATATACACACACTTATATAATCAGTGTTGCAGATGCAAAATGAAGATGAATATGCCAAAAATAAAAATACAACAGATAACCTTTTCTAACGGTTGGTTGCATAGCCCATCAAGCCTTTTTGTGACCAAATATATACATACATTTCATGTCTGTATGTATTTATTTTGTAAGACTAGAAAAGTTTTAAATGTTGTTCAGAAACCTACTTTCTTCATGAAGTATATTTATGAAGCTTTAGCTTCAAAGGCCCACACTGGCATAGGCCTCTTTCAAGTACTTGAATCTACTGTTTTCTTAAAGGTGGTCCCTAAATAATGGAAATTTCAGGCCCCAGAAAGCAGATTCGCAGCTGTTTTCAAGTGAATAAATATATGTCTGTATTATCATTTTTAATGCCAGAGAATATTAAAAAAAATTCACATGCCTGTAATCTCCCACTTGGGAGGCTAAAGCAGGAGAATCGATGCTGGTTCCAGGCCAGCCTGGGCTACATAGAAAGTTCAAAGGTAGCCTGAACTGCATAGTAAGACCCTGTCTGAAAAAAAGAAAAATTTAAAACTTGCATTCATGGAACTTGTAGGGCCTATGCGGTGGAGTGAAAAGACTGATGGGTGTGAGAGAACCAGAGAGCCCTGGATTCAGTTACCAACTTTGCAGCTTACCAGCTCTATAGCCTTTCCCAAGTTACTTACCTTTTAAGTGCAGTTTCTTTCCTAATATGTAAAACAGAAGTAGCATACCGACTTGCTTTAGAGATAAAAGTACTGGCATAATGCCTATCAGCATGTGGTCATGAGGATTGGTATTATTTAAAATGATGTTAACAGAACTAAATTAATTATTCTTTCTGTGTGTCTCCTCATATCAGCAAACCAGCTTTTCCCTTTCTGAGCCTAAATAATCCCTGGTGGTTGCTCAGTCTCCTCCCCTTTCCCAAGCAGAGCCATTCAGCAATTTCTACCCGCTATTCCAAACTTTTAAAAGATAAAATCTTCAGTCACTCTGGGAATAGATTTAGTCCTTAGGTTTATTTACAAAAGCTAATCTCTTTGTTACTAAAAAATGTCATTAAAGAAACTCTGGCAGCTCTTGCATTTTAAGACATAAATCTGCTTGAACACCATTGTCAGATGGGCCTCTCCCAGTTCACTCAGTCACTACCACTCCCTTACTGTTTCTGGAACAAGAACAGACAACTTTCTACTCATCCCCACAACATCAATCAGACATGAGAGCTGAAAGATGTGTGACTGTTTAATGGTTCCTCAGTTAAACAGAATTAGCATATGAGCAAGCAATTCTACTCTGGGGCATATATACTAAATAATTAACAACAAAGATTCAAACAGATACCTGTCCACAAATGTTCACTGTGGCATCATTCATAATAAGCAAAAGATGGAAACAACTCGAATATCCTTCAACAGATGAATAAACAAAATGCAGACAAGCATGGTGACACACAAGGGAGGCTGAGGCAAGAGAATCTCCAGGAGTTGGAGGCCAGCCTGGGTTACATAGTGAGTTCGAGGCCAGCCTATTACATAGCAAGATTCTGTCTCAAACAATTAAAAAATGAAATATATACATATAATGTAATATTAGTGGGCTACAATAATGAAATTTTGATGCATGCTATGACATGGATGAGTCTTGAAAACTATGCTATTGTGAGTCCCCTTATATGAAATATCTAGAATAGGCAAAATTATAAACAAAATAAGTTAGAAAATATGAAGAGCTGGGGCAAAAGGAAATGAGAAATTGTTACTTAGTAAAAGTTTGTGTTTGGGACGATAAAACATTTGTAAACAGTAGTGATAGTAGTGATAGATCTACAATACTATGAATGTAATTAATCCCACTTAATTATATATTTAAATGTTTAAAATGGAAAATTCGGCTTATATATTTTAACACAAAAAAGACGTGACACTGGAAAAAAAAGTAGTATAACTCATCAACTATAACAAAAATATTTAATTTTAACATATCTGAAACCAAACATGTTTTATAATCAATGCTGTCAGCCAGGCAGTAGTTTTTGAGTGTTATCAATGCCCATACGTGTTCAAGTTTGGCTGTCATTTCTCTTATTATTGGAAGCGTGCAACCCTTAAACATTTCAGTCAACAAACTATTCAAGAACCATGTAATGGGCTGGGGATTTAGCTCAGTGGTTTCGCCGCCTGCTGCGCAAGCGCAAGGACGCCAGATCAATCTCCGTTACCAAAAAAAAAAAAAAAAAAAAAGAACCATGTAAGGAGAAAAATATGGATCTTAGTTTTTGTCTGAAAATTTGTTACTGTACTGATAAGTTCAAGAAAGAGCTAGCATTAAAATATTCTAGAATTGGAGGCTATGGGGGTTGAAAAAAATTCCAGAGATAGTACTAGAGCACTTTTTTGAGAAATGTGATTTCACTGATGTTCTTGATGACAGAGAGATGATATAGAGTGGATAAACAAGTATAGCAAGACTCTGAAAAGTTAAGTCAATATAAAGTGAGTAAACTCTGAATATAAAATGATTTGCAAATACATTAGCCAATCTATCTTGCTTGTGCTTTCCATTTTAACTATGAACACAGTAAAAGTCCAAAAGGCTCTTTCAATATATATAAAATAAAAATGTAAGTGATAAGAACTTACTGTGTCTTTTAGGATGGGCAAATGATAAAACAGTATACACACACACACACATTTAACTTTAAATGGCCATCAAACTCATTGGAAAGACAGCAAGCCTGCATTGGAACTAGTGTTAGAAGACATTGATTTTTGCTTCTCAATTTTACAGGCTGAAAGGACTTCTGAAGAGTACCATTCATGATCTATATTCTCCCTTTCACCAAAGACTCATCTACCTGGTGAGTTTGAGAAAATAAGCAGGGCATATGCTATGTGGCCACTTTCGCTTTCTTTTTAGGCTGACTGACTTAGGAATCACAAATTCTCTGCTTCTCAATCCATATGTCCCAAAGCGAAAGTGCCAATGGCAAAAGGTCTGTGGTTTTTCAACTCTGCCTGTGATAAAGTGTGAAAGATTAAGTCTGAAAATAGCATTAAGAAAATTCATTAGCATTGATACAGACCATGCTAACAGGTTTATCAGTAACAGAAGGAATATTCCCCCATGTTAATTCTTGCATCTATCTTTATTCTAAAGGAAGCAGGAAAGTAAGGAGATACTAGTTGTGTTAAATCTCATCAATTTGTTATTGATCAGCTGCAAATAAAAACATGGGAAATGGTATTTCACACATAATAATGGTAAAAATAAAATCAATAAATGCTAAAGCTAGTATTCACAGGGAGGTAAGAAATCCATTTTCATACACTATTTCGGGAAGTCTAGTGGTTAAGATCCTTCCAGGTAAATTTGGAAGCTAATTTACATAACTATGCACATTTTTGAACTGATTGTTTCTTTTCCTGTACCTTCAAGTGATTATTTGTAAAAGGATATTCACTACATGTTTAATATTAAAAAATTGGATATGATTAGCCAGAGAAATAGTGAAACAAAGTGGCATGGGTTTTTTTTCTGTTGTTCTTTTTTTTGTATCAGAGATCAAACTCGGGAACTTGCGCTTGCGAGGCAGGCGATGGAATCACTGAGAAGCCCCGGCCCTAAAGTGGCATGTTTTTATGCAAAAATAATATACAATAATTTAGAATGGAGGTTGGCAAACTGTGATCTATAAGCTAAATATAGCCTGTGCTAACTTTTGTTAGACATTAAAAGGAGCAAATAATTATCTATATCCACTCAATTTTTTATTGCCCCTCCTCTCTTATTGCATCTCTTCTTACTGCATCTCCTCTCTCCACTACATTCTTGCCTAAAATTCATGTTCTGCTAAGCCTGGAAGAAAACTCTTAAGTTATTATCTCTTTACTGGTACTGTTTCTGTCTAAGGTGAGGGCAGAGATAGTGATGCATTAGTTGATTTTATTAAGACTGTGTATTTGATCATGTTATCTTCCATTGTACATCTTTTTTTTTTTTTTGGTATCAGGGATCGAACTTGGGTCCTTGCGCTTGCAAAGTAGGCAGTGAAACCACTGAGCTAAATCCCCGGCCCTGTACATCTTCTTTTAAGACCTCTAAGACATTAAATTATAGCTTACTGGCTTCATATACACATATATACACACATAAATATAAATACTGTTATATCAAGGAATATATTAAGTTAGTCAAATTAAATATGATGTAAAACCAAATGAAACCACTGGCTGAAAACTACTCGTACAGAAAGTATAGCATCTGAGATTTTTCCTTCCTTTTGATATTTCAATAAAAGATGGAAAGGTTAGTTTCAAGAATAAGAATTTGATAACATGAACCAATCTTGGATCAGTGCTTTCCTCTCCCCAAAACTGTTTTTTCCTCAGCTGACTATAAATGATTAGCCTATGGAGTACGAGGAACTAAAAACTTAAAGATTCTCATGCTGAATCGTATTCTTAGCCATTTCACTAAAACCACAGGAGGTTTTCTAAAAATACCTTCTGAATGCTTCTCCCCCAGCTAAAACTCATATATACAGGCTTGAGTTATAAAGAAGAAATGTAATTGGTGGCTGGGTGCTGCCAGCTAGCAAGAAGCCAATGATTAATTCTGAATGAAGGTCTTTCTCTCTCTGGGCAAAAAAAATCAATGTTTGTTTTACTGCAACATTCTTGTGCAGGACTTCAGTTTTCAAGGTAATTTTCCATACATTACCCCATCAATCCCATAATCTCATGTCACAGAAAGTATTCTTTTTAAAGTGTGGACACTGTCTCATAGATGTTAAGTTGTTTAGAGTTACAACTAGCAAAGATCAAAGAGAAGATCCAAATTTTCCCTCTCAAAAACATATATTCATTTTAAACAGTTCGAAGATTTTTTTTCTAACTTGCCTTTTTTTCTTAAATGGCATCAGAAAAACTATCCTTTCCTTGGGAAAAAGTGGGTACCAAGTGTTTGAGATTTCTAAAGTTTTAGCAACAATTACTTTTTAAATGGAAAACAGTACTAAAGAAAAAACTATGCTCAAAATGTCATTACATCTAAGACCAACAGGCTTAGTTGCCTAAGGCCAAAATCTGCCTGCAATTTTTAATTCTTACTCTACTTCCCCAAATATTTGGAAATAATGTTTGAAAATCATAGTAATATAAAAAGACCATAAATAATAGTGTCCTGGTAGTAGTGTGAAAATCAAAGCTCAGTGATATTAACTATAAACATATGCACACTGTTTTAACCTAAAAGGTTGTCTTTTAGAATTATTTATGACTGGAAACAAATTTTATGGCAACAATTGAAGGTGGGTGTGTTTTTCCCCCATTCCCTTCCCACACATCCAGTATTACTGTCATTCTTTCTAAAAATGGAAAGATAACCTACAAAAAAGGCCTTAGCAATTAGGGTAGCTAAAAATATGAAGATCTTTTAAGAAACTAAAATTAGTAACATCTTAATACAAAAAGAATACAAAATTGGTAAGACTTTTTAATGATATTGCAGTGTCACTAGTTTTGTTCCAGGATTAAAATACTGAGTTTGCTAGTCCTGTCTTCATCTAACAGTCTAGAATTTGTTTCTTTTAAGATTTGAAGTTATCTACCACCTGAGAATATACACAGAACAGGAAAGCTAAAATTTAAAAAATTCCAAGCCTTTCTGTATAACTATTGAGCACATTTTTAATGGTATGTCCCCTTAAAAGCGAGAATTTCTTACAAATCTCTCAGATTTTAGGCTACAAATGGCCTATAGTTTCAACAGTATTTGTAGATAAAGTTGAAAGGAAAAAAATGTGTAAGGTAGATCCACAGAGAGAATATTAGTAAACACGTTAAGAAGAGTAACCTAAGTAATCTATGTAGACATTAAGAAATCTCAAATTGAAGGTGAAAGGGAATAAGGTCTTACCTGTTCTTTTGTAATT
Organism: Heterocephalus glaber; assembly: GCF_000247695.1. Next base: position 20,657,699 of record NW_004624730.1, on the reverse strand, counting down.
TAGTAAGTCTTTATTTTTAACTCTTCTTTCTCCCAACCCTGACTTTTTCTTTTTTTATGTTGTCTTTTGGGACATTTTTACTGCTCCTTGCCCACAAATCTTTCACTCCATTAAAAAAAAAATGGATGATTTTCTTTGTACAATTACATGATCTTGTCTTCAGCTGTATTTCTCATCCTTAAAAGTTGTAGAAGACAGTAAAGCAGAAAAAAATGTTCAAGCCAACCAGAAAATCAATCAGAAGCCACTCAGAAAAACTGAGTCTCAGATCTAACCACTATTCATTTTATGACTATGGTCAAATATTTCAAAAGAAAATGTTCTCGTCCAAAATTTACACTAATACTTAAGAGCATGTATTAGTGAACTACAGTTTAATTAGTAGTAGCATAGGCATTTTATGGCTTTTCTACTTATTAAAGTGAAAAATTCAAGTGCATGAGACTACCATTCACTTTATTTAGTGTACAAATTTCTTTTTCAAATGGTTGATTTCTTCAAATCAGGATGCAAAGTGACACTTGCACTTCCTTTATGTTGAAACTCTTCTAATGGAAAAGTTCCTCCTCCTTTCCTCTATAACTTCTTAAAGAAAGCCAAATTTCTGTAAAGTTGCCCAAGATCTGCATTTTGTTGACTGCACTCCTATGGTGTCCTTTAACATGCTCCTTTGTGCTGTGTACTTCCCATAAGTGGAGAGATCCAGGGGCTTCATCAAATTCCAGTTTGTTTTTGTTTTTTGGCAAGACATTTCATAGATGGTGCTAGGTACTACCCACTGACTCTAATCAAAAGACACGAGATCTGTAGGTTCTGGTATTGCCACTCTGATCCATATGTACCTTATCAGTTTTTCAACTAATAGCTTCAGTAGATATTGATGATCCTTGCTTAGATTTGTAAATGCTTAAGAAATTGCAAAATAGTCATATTCTAATACTCCTGTATATGTTAACTAGAATAATGCTATGCACTCTAAAAAATTCTCTCAACATTTGGTTGTCTTGACATAAGGCAAGAGAAATGTTTATCTCCAATTTTCCAGTTTTTAGAATTCCTCAAGATTCTTTCAAAGGTGACCAAGTTGACTGTTCTAGTGGTTGTTTTTAGTATCACTTTAAATGCATAGATTTATGTTTCATTTTATTTCAGTTATTATGGTTATTGACCATGAAATTGCTCTGTATATACAGCCAGTGGTTCAGAATCCCCACAGTTGAATCTGGAACTTTTGCCAAAAAAAAAAAAAAAAAAAAAAATCAGTTGGTGTTTGAGAGCTTTTCTGCTTTGGTGCTATTGAGGTATTACTTTTAATTTTCCAGTTTGAAATGGAATTGTGATTTTGTTGGAGGAAAAAATGCTTACCATGTACATATGAATCAAATCCTATAGCTCAGTCAGGTGTGGTGGCGTGTACCTAGAATCCCAGCAATCGGGTAGCCATGATTTCAAGGCTAGCCTGGGCTACATACTGAGTTCAGGACCACCTGAACTACAAAGTGAGACCCTTTCTCAAAAAACAAAACAAAACAAAATCATACAGCTCAAATTTGCTTGAAAATAAAGTAGGGAAAGTAAGATGAATTAAGTTTGGTCTCATGTTGATAACATCTGAGTTAGTGTAATGACAGTTATACTACCATTCATTGTATTTATTATCTTGTATACATTTGAAAATTCCCATAATCAAACGGTTTTTATAAAATTCCATTTTAGTAGTAAGAGTTAAGAAACAAAGAAAAATAAAACACAACACATCTTACACATTAATCTCACACCCAACCAGATAGTTTTCAAAAATTATAACAAAAATGCATGCAAACGGAAAACCTCACCTTCCACTCAAGAAAAATGTAAATCCAAGTTAAGAGGCAGTTTGAAAAGTATGAGTCTTAAAGTATTCTTTATTAAGATCATTAAAAGTTGTAGAAACAACTTTCTATTATAAAGGCACAGGGAGACAGTTCTGATAAAATATTCAAATTAAACAGTAACTTACAGTACAAAAGACCATTTCAATGCACATACAAACCCCAAATGTCTGATTCAAAAATATTTTACTGCGTCTATTAATGGGCAATGATTAAAAATATAAATTGCTGCTGTATAATAAATATCTAATAGTGAATATCTTGATAGCAAAGTGAACAAAATATTTATTGCTTTTCACATACATATTTTTCCCTGTAATTTTAAATTTCTAATTCTTTTACTATCTTCTCAATGTTTTCTAAAGTTAAAGAAATTTCACATAATCTCATGGGGGGGAAATGGTAGTTATAAAAAACTACCTCAAGTAGTAGCAATCCTGCTGGCAGTGTTTTCTCACTTTCTATTCTGTAATCACAATTACAACCACCCATCCAAAAGGTAAATACATATGAGCTAAACCATTCTAAGGTTTGTAATGCATATTTATCAAATATAAAAGATGTCCCATTTTGAAATTATATATTTTATTTGTAGTTTTGAGTTAAGAGGCGAATGCTGGACAAGTGATTTTTCCTAATCCCTTCAAAATCTTTCCAAAGTTGTAAAAAGTCATCTTAGTAAAATTCTTCAGCACTTAAATGTTTCATCTAGAGCTATGCAATGAACTGATATATAAAACTTAACATAATGAAATCTACTTTATAATGGGAATCTCTTACTCTTATAGCTTTATTAATTTTCATCTTCCTCTTTTTGCAGCAACCTAATTTTATATGATAAAAACAAAATTTTCATCACAATAGTCAAACAATGTGAACACAACATCCTAATAATTTCAACTTAAGACATAACTACATTAAAGTTTTGATAAAGTTACTTAACTATATGTTATGTTTAGTGTATAGCAGCTACTAATGTGCCTAGCACAAAGTCAATGCTCAATAAATAGTCACTGAATGAATGAAAAAGAAAAATTTGGCTTTGGTTGTACATCTTTTAATCATTTTCTGATTTAGGTCAAGTCAGTCTAGAACTAACTACTGCACATGACACCAAACTTTGCTGTAAACATGAGTAATAACTTTGAACAGAAAAATATTACATATGTTATAGTCAGAATAACTTTAAATAGCCTACAAATTTCACACATTTGTTAATTTTTATCCACAGGCTTAAATTTGATATTTTGATGTTTAGCAATTGGGTAAAGAAGACCCTACTGGGCAGACTGGCTGTCTTCTTTATAGTAAAAATTATTAGCTCATTAATAAATAAAAGGTTCTGACGCCTAATTAAACTTAATGACTACCATGTTTTGCAAGACTACCAGTTAATAAAAGTGTAAAATATCATTAAGTCACATATTCTTGAAAGCAGTAGCTTGTTTTAAAGAATAGCCAAGATCTGAATTTAATAACAGAGCTAAAATACTGGAAGTAGGGTAATAAGGATAAGAAGTTGACCAATTCTATTTTAAATTCTAAACATTGGACTAGGTCTAATATCTCTTTGGCATATGAATTACTATCTTGGATTAGTTAGCATTTTAAAAATACTAAGTTATATTTTTTTCTGAACCAAAATTGTAAAGGTGTAGATTACTAGTGTACTCTTTTTAAAACCTTCGGTAAAAGATGAAATGACATTTTGTAACATGTTGAACTTCATGTTCAATGTATATTTATAATTATTGGCATAGAAGGATGTAACTCTTTAAACAACCCGAAATGATTTCATGCAATGGTGAAACCACAGAAGGCAGAAGAAAAGTATGTACATAATAAAATATTCAGCTTTCTGAAAAAAACACAATAAACTTGGGAATCCTGCCTTAATAGTAAATATATACCGCATAGCGCTGAATGAGAACTAGCTAAAATTTAAATGAACACCTACAGTAACCTGAATGTGTAATAGTTAATTAAAAAACCATAAAAATGGGGAAAAACCCTATATATCAGAAGGAATAAGTGACCTATAAAACAGGCCAATCTAAGTTGACATTCAAAGTAAATGCAAGAAGATTCACAAAATCATGATAGCAATGCAAACTAAGTTACCAAGTACCCTTTGATACACAAACCAATGTAACTATTAGACTCATTTCCAATAGCTTAACAATATTCATCAATCCACTCAGGCGTAGGGGAAGGGCAAAGCAGTTACTGATAACTCAAGTCTCCAAAGTACTTATTTGCAGAAGCATCGTGTGAATTTTGTAGTAATGTCTTATTTTGATGGATGTTAATGTAAGATCTATCAGTGCAAGTTTAGCATCCTCTGGATATAACACTTTCAAATTCCGTTTTTCCAGATAGTTTCTGGTGGTTTAGTTTTGCCAGTGCTATTTAAATGGAGAAAAGAAAAAAGTTCACCTTGGACTACCTGACATTATTACTTAATTGTGCCAGATATTCCCGCAGTTCCTTTGCTGCCTGGAATCTGCCATAGCGTTTCTTTGGGTTGGCACATTCATCCAATAAGGCCTCGAGTCGGCCATCTTTGGCAATTTCACTTGGTGGATCATGAAGAAGTCCTCCAGATGTGCCACGCCAGGTGGCATGTCTGGATAAGAGGTTTTGACAAACAGCATAATAATTGTGGTCCACAGTGACACGAGCACAAAGAATTTCTTTTGAGAACGATAAACAAGCCTCCTTATCACAGTCATCAAATTTGCTTTCATACCATACATCCCAATTTTCAGGTTTATCTGTAAAAGAGGGAAAAACAGAAAGAAGAAAAAATACATTTTAAAATAGAGTTCTCATTGCTTCCATAAATACAACATTTTAGTAAATAACAAAGTATTTGTTCTATACTACTATGCATGAAAGTACATTATAAATTAAAATATTACATACAATAATTCATATAACTATTTACTGAAAGTCCATCAAGGTCAGGGGAAGAACCAGACAAGTTTGTGACCACTTACAGGTTCAGTCTATTGATTTATCATCATACACAGAATCATAAACTGTGACACAATACTAGAAGACTGCAAAAGATTTAGTACTTCTGCTTTGAGCTATAGAGTACAGCTGATTTTAGATCTTACAAGTCAGAAAAGCAATGAAGGAAAACAGCATTCTAGGTCCAGGGATGCATTTAAGAGATTGTCCAATGGTTGAAGAAACAATGAGAAGTTCATTATGGCTAGACTGTGAGATTAGGAACAGAGAGATGGTAGACAAGGTTAGAGAACCAAGGTATAACTTGCAGAATCATGACCATGATTTGTTTTCTAAAAAAGATAACTCTGGGTTAAAGGCAGAAAGGACTAAGATGACAAGAGAAACTAATGAAAGTTAGAAAAACCCCAACTGGAGAAACATTTGAGACAAAAATCAACAGGTAAGTGTATGGGTTAAAGTTTCTAAGTGGAGGACAAGATAGGTACTAATAACATTTGTATCAATATTTTATAATACAAATAAAATGGCAGTGAAATATTTAAGTGGGTATGTCACACATGTAAGTTGAATCAGACTTGAAATTTACAACTTTAAGGTCAGAAGTATAACACCATATTTAAAACACTATCATCCATGTGTTTGACGGAGCCAAAGCTCAAAGGATAAGTATCTAGTTATACTGCATATAAAAGGGAGATGAGGCATTTTAGGCAGAGGAAAATGCAGCAGGGAAACCCCAGAAGTAGAAAGAGTCACTCAAGAGAACAAAAGCCCATTATTCCTGAAATATATGGGAAAGGGACAGAGGGGTACTAAATCAATCAGTATGAGGTCAAGTCACAGAGATTGTCCCTGGTAAGGAATTTGGATTTTACTTGAAGAACAATAAGTCATTAAAACCATTTAAGAAAGTGAGAGATAAGAGATGATTTGTATTTTTAAAAAGTGAGTATTCTAGTAGAAGGAAGATAGAGAGGGAAAGAATTTCAAGCTGTTATTAATCAAGATTCATTTTCTGAATGAGGCAAGGAGGCACACACTTGGAATTTCCACCATCTGGGAAGTTGAAGTGGGAAGGTCTCCAGTTTGAAGCCAACCTGGGAAATTTTGTGAGCTCTTGTCTTAAAAATTAAAAGGGCCAATACTTTTAAGTGAAATAAATAGGACACACATGTGTAAATACCAAATAGTTTCTTTGGTGTAGAAAACTAAAAGTGTAAATAAGGATCAAAATGTATAACTGATATTGTGAAATAGGAAAAAAAGGTCTTAAGGAGTAAGGGAAGTGGGAGGAGTAGGGGAAAGGAAAGAAGGGAAAAGAAAAAATATGAGAAAAGGAAAAACATGGAAACAAAGTCTTTGTAAATAGGGAAGGGTGGAGGGGGTGAAGGGAGGGAAGGGGAATGGGGAAAAAATAAGAAACAAGATACATCATGTAAAGGTACAAGATCCCAATGATGAATGTAACTGTATTGTGTACCTAAAATGTACCAATAAATTTAACGGAAAAAAAAATTACAAGGGCCAGGCTGTACCTTAGTGGTAGAGCACTTGTACAAGGTCCTATAATGGCACCAAAAAAAAAAAAAATTTACTGATTAGGTACTTCCTAATGGCAAAGCGTAAATTAAATTAGGTTCTAACAAGAAAGGAATGGATATCACATATTGAGTGAGGCAAAGTACAAACAAAGAAAATGATAAAAGATGCATAGAAAGGGACGACAAAGGGACAGATCTCTTGCAATGGGGAAGTGGTCCAAAGGGAACAAAGGCGAGGCATGAAGAAGAGAGGAAGGGAAAATAAGAATAAAAATGTGGCATGTACAGGAACCCAAAAGCCCCAGTCAATGTAAACACTACATGCCATAACATGAGCTAAGACAGATAATATCAACAAGTATGAAAATGGGGTTAGGGGAACTGGAAGGGGTGGGGATTAAAAAAAAGAAGCTGTAATATGTACATGTAACCATTCCCCAAGATGACTGTAAGCGTGAATTACAAGCATGTACTAATACAACAAAAAATTATATTAAGAAACTACCAAAAAAAAATGGAGCCTGGGAGATATACATAAATCAGCAATACTTTTTAAAAAACAGTTGAAATTAAGAGAAGCAGGAAGAGTTCTTGTATGTACTTATTTATGGGGAAGGGAAAGAAATTGAAAATTAACTTGAGTGGGAAGTTGAAGATAACTGAGACAAGTTCTACAAGAAAAGATCTACTGTCTAAAAAAGAGAATTGATAATAAAGGGAAGGACACTGAGGGAGTTGCCACAGCAAAACCTCCATTTCCCTATAAAGAAAAAAAGATCATTTACTAGAAAATGGAAAGAAAAGAGGGTGAATGAAGATCTTTTGCAAAATGGATATTTTCACGGTCCTACTGTGAGACATTTGAGAAGAGCTGACCAGAGTGAAGTAGTACTGGACCAATCCTCCTGTATGAAATGTAAACATATAGAAGCTATATGGTTGGATTCACCTAAAGAAACTGTTACTGTAACATTTATTCTAGGAATATCTGTATAAAGTGAAATACAAAGTAAATTACAAACACTGGAATGAAAATTTGAAAAGTTTAGGCAAACTGTAAAAGCTATGAATACACTAAAAACCACTGACCTATACACTTTTGAAAAAGAAAAGCACAGTGTAAGCTACTACAACATTCACAGAAATATGAAGAGGTAAGTGGGAAGTGGAACACTCCAGTAGGGGATCCATTATCTATGTGAAGATCTTCTTTGCAATTCAAGAACCAGCACTTTTCAAGGATGAGCAAAGAATTAAAACGTGCAATGAGAAAAATCAAATATTTAACAGGATGATGCTAAGATCATGCCAAATTGTCAACACAATATATTACTGTCATATTAGCTGCATTCACTGAGATAAATTCCCAGCCCCTGCAGCTTCTGTTAATCCAGCAAACCTTACTTACTTCCCATCTAGCATGGGAGATAATGGGATGGGATTCAAAATGCAAGACTCAATATAGAGCAACAACCCTTCAGTTTCTTTCTCTAAATGAAGTGGTTCTAGATTATAGGCTTTATCCTTGACATTTTAAAATTGCTGTGGCATTTAATTTTCAAAATACTTCATATATTCTGCCTATTTATCCTGCAGAGAACTCAGAAATAAATGGAGAGCAAAGTTTTGGGTGAAATGAAATGATCAGAATATCCACCTAAAGTCAGCTTTTCGGTGCTAGGAATCATCCAAATAGTTAAAAACAAAACCAAACTATCACTGTAGGAACCTCAGAGAAGAAAACATAGACATCACTGTAAGAGACCACACTGAATGAGGTCTCTCTGGTAACCTGTAATAATACAAACTTTATAGATTTCTGAATATAGCATACAGTATGTGAAAGACATGTATACACACATGCACAGTCTATTTGTATTCATCCGAACCCAAAAGATATTTTACAAAACATGGAGAAACTAAGAGTGGAAGTTTAATAAGTAAATATTTGTTTCCTGATACTGGTTACATAAAGCAAAGAAAGATGCAAAGTTGTTATCAAAGGAGGAAATTCAAGGCTTACTTCAAATAAATATAAACATCATTTTGACACAGAAAAATGTGTACAGAAAATAAATCTAAAAGTTATATACTTACTCTGTCTAATTAATCTTTTGTCAGCAACCAAAACATTTTCAGCATCCACAATGATTACCTTCCCATCTCGAGGACCAACTGCAAAATTGTCAAAGCTGACATCCAGGAGGTAGAGTGCAAATTCAAAGTCATTGTTTGTAAGTTGCTCTGCTATTTCCATTAACTGCCAAGCAAGGTCAACTCTTTTCTCCCATGGTGCACTGAAGTAACTCCACAGTTCTTCTCCAACATAATTAACAGCCACCATTCTTCCACATGCTCCAAGGTATTTTGCAAATGGCCAACCCTCATCAGACGGAAAACTCTACAAAAGAATTATCTTAATATTATAAGAGATTCTGATGAAGGTGTCCCAGGTTTCTCTAAAGAGCTGCTCAGCAGAGTTTGCTACTAGAATGAGTTTGGATTTTCTTGTTATACAGTCAATAGTTCATCAGAGATAAACTTCATTTCTTCCCGAACTCTTACCATTACTATACACCCCTACAAATAAACACAGTGGTACCTTTGTATTTATTGTTAATTGATTCTAATAGTCAAGAAGACACCAAAAACGATGATTAGCAAACTTTTTGAGGGGGAGGCTGGAAAGGGTAGGAAGATACAAGACAATCCACATCAACAACTTTAATGCAAAACAAACAAATACTGGGACAAAATTTTTATGTCAAAATGTGTTGAGTACCAAATTCACACATTCACACAAGAAGTTTCAGAGCACTTGAGCTCCAAGGTATAACTGTAACTTTATATTTTAAAGTTACAAAAAGTCTTACTTATCAAAATCTCAGAATAAAACTGATGAATAAAAGGCAAGATGCTGTCTTTATTATCATATCTAAAAGTTATGGTTTCTTGTACCTTGATTCATATAAATGAGATCACCCAGTCCTTACTTTAGAATCTACAAGACTGCAGGTCTACTAACAAGCAAATATTTATCAGAACCAAAGTATTGTCCTATGCTGGTAGTAAGAGTGTTTAGCTATAGGTTATTTTAGGAAACCAGATACCAAACACATCATTGTGAGTATGATGTCAGTTACTAAAATGTGAGGCCCATGACAGCATTTAATAGGTGCCTGACCTATTTAGAAGTAGTCAAAGGTGGAACTTGGAATTCTTGGGCTTTTAAACTACATCCAAAAGCTGGGAAAGAACAAACTGATTCATCAATGCAACCTCTACTCCAAGCCTCAGGTTAGTTTTATTTTCCCTTCCCTGACCACAACATTTTCTGTTCACCATGGCCCAGCCTTAAAATTATTTATTCTAATGAGTTTTGTAACTGAAACATGTGACTACAAAATAAACACTGGAGAAGAAAAAGGATAAGAGGTGACACTTTAAACAACTTTTTAGATAAGATGACAAGACCAGAGCTATATTTTGAGAGCCATTCTCCAGGCTAGGAAACCTCCCTTATACTGGAAAAAAAAAGAAATTATGAAGATGTTTATACAACCATTAAAAGGGACTGGGAAGGCAGTATTAAGTATTATCTTACAACAAATCACTATAAAGTACAAATGTGGCCTACTTCCACTACTAAGAGTTAAACAATTTATATACATTTAAACTGCTAGCTGTGAGGGTCTTTAAATCTTAAGGCAACATTAACTTTACCTTGAGCTTTAACTGTCAAAACACAATACTATCCTTACATTAAAATTTTTATAAACCGTGTAACAAAGAAAGGCTTTTAAAACTTCATCCATAATTCCTGATTTTCATTTGTGCTTCAATTTAAGACTATCAGTGCATAACAACCTTACTTGTTCTTTGCATCTCTATCTTTTCAAATACTTACTATTTGTAGTTTTGTGATAAAACAGTAATTCTATGAAAAATTTAGATACTATGAATCTTTAAATAGGGTAAACTGATACAACTTTAGTGCAGAGACCATATCTATTCATTAGAAATTAGAGGTAAACACATTTTTAATCTTGTGGCTGAGGATTTTTTAATTTCTTTTGGGGCATTAGGAAAAGGTGCTCATGTTCAATGTGCAGTACTAAAACTGATTCCTAACCACTCACTATTTTTAATTTTTCCTGACAATTTAAACTACCTTGACAGTTTGCACAAATGATTAGAAAAGATTCAACTATTTTCCAGAAGTGTTCATGTAGAAAGTCCCCAATATAAAAAGTAAAAATACTACTAATAAGTAAATATGAGAAGTTATATAATTTTGCTATGAAAAAATAAAACAAAACACTCCTCCACACACTATTGGTATATTACTCATAGGCCATATTGTAGAACAGATACAAACATATCTTTGTAAAAATAAAATGGTCTTTGACAACAGAAGAAAAGGGAACCCCGCCAACATCTGCACATGTACAAATGCCTCCTTGTTTTTTGGAGTCCTTCCAACTGGTAAGCAACAGTCAAATCTATACTTCATTGCCCAAGTCCCCCATAGAAGAGGGTAAAATGCATGAACAAATGTCACAATGAGCAACTTTATATGCATATACTGATTTCTGACAATTGTAACTGAAATCCTGTTATGCTTCATTTTAAGAAGAGTACTACAATTCTTTTACACAGTTTGCTACCTAATCTTTTGGAACAACTTTAATAAATAATTCATTTGCTCATATGACAAGAATTTTTCACTGTATAATTAAAATAGTCAAATTTCAATAATGAGAATAGAATTCTATTGAACACATGGTGGTACACAAAAAATGTTCAAGGGAAGCCAAAATATTTCTAATTTTCACTTGAAGCAAATGGTCAAGCAGAGTTTGACAGAGAAAACTTTAAGACATCAGAGCTTGGATTTGTATCAAGCAATATGAAAAACAAGTTCTTCCTGATTACTAAACTCCCAAAAGGAATAAAACACAGTGACTAGAATAAGTAGCTTAATATAAAACCCTACCTTTTCTTATTTAAAACAAAAAAATCTAAAAACCGGAGCTTCAAGTTGCCCAGCACACAAGTTAATGTGATAAAATAATGTGATAGTTAAGATTGTACAAAGGTACATGACAGTTTGGTTCAATACCCAGCACCAGAAAAAAAACGTAAGAAAGTTAAGAGAAACAAGCCAGTCAGCTGGTAAGATTCAAATAAATATTACAAATGCCTTCACTATTAATTCCCAAAAATAAAATATGTAATTATAAAACCTTATTATCAGATGTAGGCATCTCTTTTTGAGAGGGGCAATAAAGCCCAAATAGCATCAATAATGATATTGAAGGGGCTGGGGATTTAGCTCAGTGGTTTTGCCGCCTGCTACGCAAGCGCAAGGACCCAAGTTCGATCCCTGGTACCAAAAAAAAATTAATAATAATAATAATAATAATATTGTATGCACTAACAGTATTTTAAAACCAAAGTTTCAGAAGCAAGTAAATAAGACCATTAAAGTCATCATCTAGTGTAAGAAAAAAAATTAAATAGGTGATATATATAATATACATAATTGATATTAAAGATTAGAAAATTCAGATATTTATATTCTTACTGCATATAATATTTAACAGGATTTCTATATCTAAAGGGCAGTATCATACATTATATAAATAGAATAATGGACTTGAAAATACAAGGCTAGATTTTGCTGGCCACCTCAGTTATCTACATCTCATTAGCTATAGCCATGGCAAAGTTTAACTTCTTGGTTTCTTCCTCTTAAACCTGCGATATTATTTGTAACACCATATTTATAAGGTAATCTAATGCTCAAAGAAAAAATGATATGACATATCATATACTTTATAAAGAACTGTACACCATAACATAGACATTTATCAAAATGTGCTTATTTTCCTAACATCTACCAAAAGGCGAGTAACACTTTCCAAACATAATCAACTACTAAATTAGAGAAACATCTTCACTGTTCTCTAATAACTTCTAATTTATAATGAGGTATACAAAGTAGTTACCAAAGTTTAAAAAGATGTGATGTTATGAAAATGTACAGAGCATTAATAGTGATTATGCAAGAAATCAAAAACCTAGTAACATATATACACATAAACATAGCACTTTACGGTGCTTTTTACTTATCGTAAACAAAAATCACAAATTCCAAATGCTGAAATGCACTTCGCTACCTAAATCAAAACCAAATTATTATATTTTAATGATTAAAAAACAGGGATGTGAATTCAAAGAAATACAGAGTTGCAGGGTACCTGAATGATAAATATAATCCAATCTTATTAGTGTTAATTTGCCTGAAGTCATATACGAAGTAAAAGACAAAACCAAGGTAGCTATAATTCTTTTTTCAGGAGTCAAAATGAATTAAAAAGACAGACTCATAGAACTTTTCAATTCAATAAGAATTTTTACAGATTTTAGAAAGATATGGCTACAGAGAAATACCTCACAATCAAACATGCTGTAAAAACAGTGCGACATTATTTACCCAAGGAGAGCTGTACTTAGGTTGAGTCTAAAGTATGAGTAAATTATTAAGAGTAGGAATGGGGAGTAAGAACACTCCACACATATGATAAAGTGAGAAACTGTCTTTACAGTAATGAAGAAAAAGGGCAGTGAAAGTGCAGTGAAATGAATGAAGGAATGGCTTGAAGTATGGGCTTGGAGAAGAGGTTTGGAGATCACGTTAAGATTACAGAATAAAACATAAATTCTTCAAAATGGTCTTCACTTCATGTTATGAAAAACAAATATATGACAAAATCTTAACGTTCAGGACTACCTTATATACTGGAACCAATCATTATTCTATGGTATATAACATTATTGCAAAAAACAAGTTTATAAAATATCACAAGATCATTTTATTCTAACATGTCATAGCAGTCATGAAAAAGTAGACATGGATGTATGAATAAAAATATGTAAGGGCCAGGGATTTTGCTCAGTGGTTCCACACTTGCCTTGCAAGCACAAGGTCTTGAGTTTGGTTCCCAGTACCAAAAACAACAATAACAACAACAACAAAAAATATATATGTGTGTGTATACATATATGTGTGTATATACATATATGTAACAGTAGCTTTTGGATTTGTTATTTTCAAACAATAAATGACATGAAATCAACAGTTTAAAATAAGGTTAACTTTAAGAGCATCTGTGTTCTACTGTCCTTTTTTCTCCTGTGATTAAAAAGAAACGAAAGCTAAATTTTAAAAATCAAAATTTCTTTCATACCGGAAATGTATATTGTGTAATCATTGATTACCTCATAACATTCCACTGAAAGGAACATAACTTTTCAGTTCATCTAAAAATTAAATGAATACAGAACAAGAGATGTGTTACCCCTCAAAACTGATTTTTTTAAAAAGGAAGGGATCCCTACTATAAACAAAGTAACCTCAAAAAAAGTCTGTTAGTAATCAAAATATACAATCTAAAATCTGGCTTTCAAATTTTCTACGTAACTGTCATTTCCACACAAAAATAATATAAAATTTAAACTTCAGAAGTCTCTTAGAAAGTAAATTGTCACCTAAAACATAAAAAAATGTTTAAAAGTTCAATTTAAAGTTTACAATTACTTGTAAAGGCCCAAATTTGAATGAAATCCCATTTGGTAATGTATGTTATAACAGCTGTTCATACAGATTAGTCAACTGTGCTGCACTGGTGACAGTACTAATGTGTTCACAGTTTTGTGAACTGTCTAGAGAAGGAATACAGTAAAATTACTGGGTTGATTTAATGGTTACCTAACTTTTTGCTAGAATTTGTCTATGACCTGAGCTTCTTAATTTATACCGCCAAGTGGTGGCCAAAATCCATTGCAAACACTGTACAAGCCCAACAATCTCAAGATTTTTAAGTCGTAGGATATGTTCCATTTATTATTTTCTGAATGCCATTTCCACCCACCTCAAATTCCAACAATATTAACCAATAACTGTCTCTAACACTGAAATCCAAAGTTAAAAATACAAAATATGTAAAGTTACAGACATAAATCATATTTTAGAATAGCTTACAAAATGCTTCCCCCAAAAAACCATCTCACTTGGCTACAAGTTTTAAATAAGCAAAAACGTACTAGTTCAATTGACCCTTTCTTATTCTCAAAACCAGCAACTATGATCTACATTTCTAACTTGAATATACAATGTAACTACAAACACCACATTCAAAACATTTTCTCCCAACAAGAACAAAATTTAAAAGAAAAAAAGTTATTATAAGCATCTTTTGGACTCAATAACCTAAGTCTTAGTCAAGACTGACTTCTTAGACTGACAAGTAGAACAGTACTAACTTCCCTGGTTCCTTAAAACACAAATTGAATTAACAAAGTCCCTTAGAAGAACAGCCTATTTGCTTAGGAGCAATGTTCCCCTGCATTAAATATTTGGGCTCTGGATTTAGATTAGTATTCTTGCTGTCTTAAATTTAAAATAGCCAAAACTGCCAGGGATTTAGCTCAGTGGTTCTGCCGCCTGCCTCGCAAGCGTGAGGACCCAAATTCAATCCCTGGTACCAAATAAATAAATAAATAAATAGCCAAAACAAAATTCTTGGTTTACTCAACCAATTTCTCTCCTGTAGGCTTTCTCATCATAATAAGGAACAGTCATACAATAGTTGCTCAGACCCAAAACCCAACATAATCCTTTATTTATCCCTTTCTATTATACCTTAAACCCAACAGCAAGTCACAGAAGCTTTTTTCCTGAAATAATTTGGTCTGACTGCTTTTCACAATCTCTATTCCAACTCCTGAATTCAAATCAAGATCTTTTCCACAAACTAGTGTAATAGCTTCCTTCTTCGATTCTTCTCCTTCCTCTTATAAATCCATTCTCCACAAATCAGACCCTGCTAACCACTTCTAATTTCTCACTCAAAATAAAGTCTTAGCCCATTATGCATGGTACAAGGCTACACAGGATTTAATCCCCAGCTATCTCTATCTTGCATTCTACTATTTCCCTATTTCCATGTTTGATCTTTTTTTTTTGGTACCGGGGATCGAACTCGGGTCCTTGTGCTTGGGCAGCAGGCGGTCAAATCACTGAGCTGAATCCCCGGACCAGCCATGTTTGATCTTATTTGGGGGCCTTAAGATGTGCATATCTTTTGTCCCAAAACTCCAGCAAGCAGAAATCTGCACCACTGGGTTTTTCTTATCATTCACACCTCAGCTAAAATGGTGTTCTTTATCATCACTCATTTTAAACTACTAATCTATCCACAATCTAGTTCTCTTATCGCCAGAGATGTTCTCTTTATAGTACACAATACACAAAATTATTATGCTCTTTGTTTCCTGCCCACACTTAATGTTCCAGAAGGCAAAGGCTGTGCAAACTATGCCCTGGCCTGTCTTCCTTACTGTATCCCAAGGGTGAACAGATCATTCTTGGCACTATTGCACAATACCACACAATTCTTGTTAGGTTTCTTCACAGCTAACACCCCAAAAGAGCACTAGAAGAGAAAAATATGAAGAAGATCCTGAAGCAGCATACTTATTTCAGATAATAACCTTTTAAGATTCTAAAAATGCCCAAATATAATCTCTTATTTTTCAGTATCATTCACAAATGTACTAAATTATTAAATATAATGACGTACAGAGAAAAATAAACTATTTATATTTTTGAATGCTTATCCAAACCCTTTTCCTACATTAATTCTACTCATTTTACTTTATATGGAACAAATCCCTAACCCATTTTTAAATTACTATACCCAATAAACTTGTATTATACACTTCTGAAACAGATGTCAACATACTAATGACAACATACTAATGAATTTATTAACTGCTACAGCTGTATAAAAACTTAGTATTTACTGACCTGCAAAGACTACCTTGTAAGAAGCTCTACAATAAAGACATTCTACATATATTTGGATAATCCTATTTTGCTTTAATTTTTAAAGCAATTTTGTTAGTTAAGTACTAACATTCCTATTTTACTGGTAAAAATATCCAGGATCTAAAACATTAAGTGATCTGCCCAATGCCATCCAACAACTTTATGCAAATACAGAATGTGAATCACATATTTTGTTTTGTTTTTTTAATACTATCTGTTACAGTTTAGATCTAAAACGTTCCTCAAAGGTC
The DNA here is from genome assembly GCF_000247695.1 of Heterocephalus glaber. The sequence goes on along the minus strand of NW_004624730.1, from coordinate 20,641,162 downwards.
TTGTGTTCAAAGGGAAAACTTTTGGAAAGTGTCTGGATCATGGTGATGAGTTCACAGCTAAATGTGCTATTACTAGTGGGGCCTGGTCAGAAATCAGGTCACTGAGGGCACATCTTTGGAAGGTGCATTTCCTTCTCAGGCTCCAACTCTCTCTGATTCATGGTTGCCATGATGTGACTGGCTTCCCACTCGCCGACCCACCCAGATCTTTCCACTATACAATTTTCAGCCTTGGAGCCAGTAAACCATGGACTGAACCCAATGAAACTATGATCCAAAATAAACCTCTCCTCCTTTAAATTTCAAGTGTTGGTTATTGTGTCTCAGTGACAGAAAAGCTGACTAATACACTGCATCACTCCTGCCACCCCTTAATCCCATGTTGGCAAAATTCCATTCACCCTTCAGGTCTCAATTACTCCCTGAAACTTTCTCTAGTACCCACTCTTACCAAGAAACACCCAGTCTCACCCTACATGAGTCATCCGAAGTGTGCATATACCTTTATTTCAGGGTTTATTAAACTGTACTGATTGTAATTACATACATCATATATTATTGTATATATTAAAATTACACGCACACACACACACACACACACACATATCTCCAATTCTTCACATTAAGCTAAATGCCCTTTCCATCCTTTCTTTTTTTTTTTTTTGGTACCGGGGATCGAACTTGGGTCCTTGCACTTGGCGCAGCAGGCTGCGAAACCACTGAGCTAAATCCCTGGCCCCCTTTCCATCCCTTCAATACAAATGCTCTGTAAGATGACTACTTGCCAAATGAACAAACAATTATGTTTGGACTCTAAATCTAAAGAGCTCCCACATATTTTCACAGATAACTTCCTACCAGGAATCTATAAATTTTAATATGTAATTTTAATATATAAGATTTTAGTATGTAATTTAATAATTTACAAGGTCTACAAGTAGGATAAATGACCATCCTTACCTTACACTAGTAATTTTCAGTCTAAAAACATTTTATAACCATTTACTAAGGTTAATCATATGTATAAGAAAAATGCATGTTTTACATTTTAAGGCCATTATTAGGTTAATAGATAGGTAATGAGTGGAAAGGGGAGAAAGGGAAAGTCAGCATTCTGTAGAGTTGGCAGCAATTATAATGGGATAGGAAGTAGGCCAGAACCCATAAGACAGAAAAAAACCCAATAAAAACCAGTCTGATGGTCCCCAGGGAAACTGGGCACCTAAGTCCAGAAAGTAGAATCTCACAAAAAAGCAAGCTTACTATTCTTTTGCAATGTATGTGAAGAATATGTACAAACCCACACAGTGCAGACATAAAGAACAGTTCAAAGATTAGCAAACACAGAATGGATAGTACTAACAATGGTCAAAGTATGAATAAATCCAGAAACTATACCAAGAAGCCAAATGATTATGCTCCATTGGTCCTGAAGGGATGCTTTCTTAAGGATGATTGTCTATTTCTAGGGTCTTTCTAAAATAAGTCACCCTCCTTTTGGGGGGGAGGTACACAGAACTGTTTTATTTACTTAGTTCTGTTATTATTCTTGTTTTGTAGTACTAGGGAATGAACCTTTGGTCCTTCATATTGAGCTACATATACAGAGCTTTCAAATTTTTTTTAACATTGAGACAGGGCCTCAAATTGCCCAGGCTGGGCTCAAACTTGCAATCTTCCTGCCTCAGCCACTCAAACATGCTGACATTACAGGCATGTGCCATCACAACTAGCTTTGTCTTTTCATGAAGGATATTTGAGTGTCAAAAGTGTCAATAAAATCTAATGAAAAAACAGAAAAAGTTCCAAAGCTGATTAGATAAAAAAATGGCTACTCACTATTGCTAATGTGTTTTGAAGCCTAAATCTAGAAATTAAATTACTAAATCAACAGCCAGTGGGGGTGGCCTCCTAAGTAGTTGTTTTTTAAAAAACTCTTTGAGAAAAAGTAGAGAACATCTTTTCATACAGAAACTACTGCCCCCCAAAATGCTTGGCCACACATACCTCTCTACATGTTTTCCCCTTAGAAGCAATCTGCGGCTTTTGTTTTGTTTTAATCTGATTTCATGTGTATCACAATTGTGGAGTAGCAAAAAAAGGACTGAAAGAAGGTTAAGAAAGTTAATGTCTCTCCCTCTCTATCTCAAATAGATACACATACACACACACAGGTCCTCTATAAATTCAACAATAGGCAGTTATAAATACTAACAGAAAACATATCAGTAAAATAACTTGCTGTTTTTCTAACTGCCACAACACCTCAATTTTTTAATATTCCAACTCACATCCCAGCAGAGACCTAGTATCCAAATTCCCAATCCCTTTTTAGAAGAACCTAATTAAACCCATCAGTTAAAGCCAAATTCAGAAGACAGGTTAAAAAAAGAAAAAAAGACTAAAAATTTCTCAAATCAAGAATACAAAGGCCCCAGAATGCTAGGTAAAAAACAGGAAAGAATCTAATACAACAGCCTCATTTTATGAGATAAATGAGTCCCATAAGCTTAGCAACCTGGTCAATGATACAATTAACTAAATAGCAATAATCTTTCCTTTGTTTACTTCAAAAGCTGTATTTTCAGCAGTGCACTTTAAAAGTATAGTCTCTATATAAATTATTTAAAACAAAACCATCATTCACTCAAAATTCTCTACAAAAATGCATCCCTTAATGTAGGAAATCAGTATAGAGATATGGCTGATAGAATCACTGTTTTTTAAATGATCCATATCCTAAATAGCTACAAAGCAGTTAGTCAAGTACACTAATGATAAAAGTTACTACTTTTATCTATCCACTAACATTCATTTAATGCTTACGTATCAGGTATACTATATAAATGCTTTGCTTGTTATTTTGCCATTTGCAAGAAATAAAACAAAAGCTCAAAAGCCATAGCTTAAACAATTGACAGTTACATACTATAAATATTAAGCCATATTAAAACCATGATTCAGGAAATTTAAGGCATATAAAGTTCTACAAATATAATATTAAAACAAATTCCAACCTCTCCCCAAATAACTAAGCTCATTCTTCAATTCCTATAAACAAAACTATCTTTAGTACTTCCAGTTCAAAGTCAGAGATACTCTTTGGGCTTCAAGAAATCCAGACAGTCTGTGTCTGTCTCTGTCTCTGTCTCTCTCCCTCACTCCATCTCCTCTCCCTCACTCTCCTGAACACACACAGCCCTCTGTAAATTCAAGAATAGGAGGGAACAAATGCTAACAGAAAATTTACCAGTAAAATAACATGTTGTCTTGCCACCTGCCATAACAACTCAATTTGTGAATATTCCAAGATTGTTATTACACAACACAAAAATCAACAAAGGTCTCCAATTTTTCTTTTCCATAGGATTATGACATACTAGGTATTAAAATATATCTCTTGGTGAAATAAAAATGTTTAGAGGAAAAGAAGATACTATAGTAGAAGATAATGGTATTACTCATTATCTTGTTTGCATGATGTTTATAAAATTTTCTTAGAAAGTAATTCTGTTAGGGCCGGGGATTTAGCTTAGTGGTTTTGCAGCCTGCTGTGCAAACACAAGGACCAGAGTTCGATCCCCGGTAACCCCCCCCCCCCGAAAAAAGAAAGTAATTCTGTAGTAGAACAAATTTCCTAAGAACTATATTAGCTGCTGTAAACTTGTAAAATCATCCAACAATAAAAAAGATGTATTTCCAAACTGCTTCATACTGGGAAATTTGTATTTTAAATCTATACAGACAGGTATGCATGCACATATCTTACAATCCTATCTCTTTCCAAGACCCAATAAAGACTTCAATTTTTAATTTTTTTTTCAAATCAGAAGAAATCAATAGGCTAAACAGATTCTAAGTATTCTTCAGTACCTACCTTACCAAGAAATTTTTAAATGTTTATCTTGGAAACATGTTCCATGTTTAGTATACAGAACTTTTCTTAAATAATAGTTTGATGAAGTTCTGAAGAGTTTTTTTCCCCAAAGCAGTCAATTTTTGGACAACAGAAGATTAAAAAAAAAAAAACTAGTTCGTCAAAAACTGTCCAAAAATTCGACAAGTAGCTCCCTCTCCTGGAAATAAAATGTGAGTTCCTCTTTAAACTGTAAAACACACACTGGTACCCATAAGACATTTTTTAAAACTGCACGAAGTAAAAAAATGTTAAGTAGCCAATTTTGAGTTATTGACTTTTCTATCACTATCAATACCCTAGTACTATCATAAACAACTACTTTTACAGAAATTTTTACATACTAAAATTGTATAAAATGCATATAGCTTGACAAGCTAACAAAGTAACAAACATCATGATTTGATTTACTGTAGAAAAATCTGTGTATGTGAGCAAACAATTTTAAGATTCTTTTCATTTTAGTTTTATACCATCATCAATCCTCAAATATACTGTCTAAACTTGGAATGACTGACTTTTAACCAAAGATAGAGTGGTTTTATAAGGAAAACGGCTACATAAAAATCTCTTTATTTGAAAAAGTCACAGTCTACTTCCTTATCAGATTAAGAAAAATAACATGCCAATATGACTGATGGGTAGTAATGACTACAAAATTTATATTTAATACTATGAAGCAATAATACTACTACCGGGAACTGGGTTTATCTAAATTAAAAATACAGTTTGCAAATGTCATAGTCTACAAGGTAGATACACGTATTTCACACACTAAATACAAACTGCATTACCAAGTTTAAAATAAGAAAACAACTGAACTTTTAACAAATGGTTATCACTAAGGATGAAAATAAAAGTCTGAGAAAAGAGTTAATCAGAAAACAAGACACAAGCACACTTTAACTATCTCACGTACAAAGCAGACTGAAAATGCCAAGAGAACTTCAAAAATAGAAAAGCTTCATAAATGATGCAGATTCACCTTAGTGTTAAGTCATAGTCCAAATTTTCTCAAAATTGGATGGCATGGCTATGTTTATAAAGAACTAGAACTAGATACATATTTTTAAAACATTAGCCCTGGTAATAGTTATTTCTAATACATGAATTCATAATTAACTTGGTAAAATTCTTTTAATAGGCAGCCAATATTTTAAATATAGGAAATACGTATTACTGAGATAGTTCCTTACTGAATATTTGGGTCCCAGAGGCTTTGACAGACTACCTCTCTCAGCAAACTACAGCTTTCTCCAGGAAGCAAACATGCTGATATAAAGAACACAGTTCCTATCTGGAAAAGATAGCTTATGGGGGGAAAAAAAAAAACACTTAAATTCAGCTGTACATGCATCATAAATACGGACTCAATCTTTAAAGACTGACTAGTTTGACGCTACGGAATAAAACACATTTCTTCAAATAAAGTTTAGTTCTATATGCCACTGAGATACAGCAGTATTTAATATACAACCTGAACTTTAAAATTAACCCATTACATACACCCTAGAACAACTTAAAATTTACTGACTCACACTAAAATTTCATTTGAGGCAAAATATTTGTATTGAGATTATATAGCTCAACTAATTAAACAATGCTGGTTTCTATTAGCTAAAATGGGCAGTAGAGAACTTGAAGGAGGAAAACAAATGCAACACATTCCTACCCATGCATTTTAGATTTAAAAAAAAAAACTGTACAAACCCTCCAGGCATTAGTGATATTCTCAGTACCACAGAAAGGGCATGAACTATGTATCAAAATTACTTGATGAAATTTTAAATCATTTTTCTTTGTATTTAAAATGCATCAAAACTGCCAAGAAAGAGGCATACGGTAACTTTTCCAGCAGTTACCAGGAGGGATTACAGCCTCACAGTTGTAATCACTGTCCAAGGACACCGCACTATAGCTGGGTGGGGGTGTGCAGAAACTCAAGGTAACTACTCCAAAGGCAAGGCAGTATTTTTTCTCTTTTCTTTTTGCTTTTAACCGGTAACAAGCTCCAATTCTATTCCCCTAAAAGGCACATTTATTTCCAAAATAAAATCAGAGGGCAATTAGGCAAGAGGGGAGAACATCCTCTCCCTATTGCTCGCCCTGGCCTAACATTCCATCTCCTTGCAGCCAGATTACCAGATGAATAGGGCAGGCAGGTCAAAAGATCAAGATGAAAATGTCTGGCTTGGCCTTTAGCATTCCCTGCCCAAATTCAACACTGCCTTACTTTTTTCTGTTTCTCGGCCTCTAATCTCACTCGAACTACTCCTCAGGGATTAACTCCCGTCGCGGACCACTGTAGTGATCTCTGCCCTTATCTTTCCCACTCGTCCCTAAAGGACAGCTAGATAAACGAAGAAATAAAACAAAGGGAGACTCTGGGGCCGAAGTTAGGCCAGCCACAAGGACAGTAAACGGAGGAGCAAACGCGTTACAAAACCGCTAGTAAAGAACTAAGAAAGGTCCGGGGACTCGGGGACAGGACGCCATAGTCGTCCTAGCGGAGGGCAGGAGGAAACTCGCCGGAAAAGACATTTGGGGAGCGTACGAGTCGCACTCCCTCTGGCGCCGAAGGACCAGCAGTCAGCTCCGAGGAGCACGGCGCCCGGGTGACTAGAGCAGCCCTCCGCCCCCGGGGGTCCCGCGCCCCTCGGGGGTCCCGCGCACCCCCGGCCGCCCGGCGCCGGTTCCCACGCCCACAGCCCGACGCGCGCTCCCCGCCCTCCGCGCCTACCTGTAGCACCAGCGGCTCGGGGTTGAAGGCCAAGGTTAGCAGCAGCTGCATGCGCTCCGAGTCTTTGAGGTTGCGGAGCAGGAAGCTGCCTGAGTCCTTGGTCTCGGCGTAGCGGCGCACCAGGCGGTCCAGCAGGCGCTGCGAGGGGCAGTGGACCAGGTCGGACCAGCCCTCCACCGCCTCGGGCGTGAGCAGGCGCACGTCCCCGTTGAGGCGCGCGAACTCAGTCCGGGGCATGGCCTGGAGCAGGTCGCAGCGCGGCCGGCCGGTGGCCCGCTTGCAGATGCTCTGGTCGAGCTGCGCCAGCTCGCGCTGCGAGCCGAGGCGCTTGAGCACCACTCGGCGGCGGCCGCCCTCGCGGGGCTCGCCGTACTGAGCGAAGTAGACGTTCTTCACGTTGAGGAAGTCCAGCAGACGCAGGCGGCCCCACGCCTCGAACACCACCTGCCCGTTGAGGAAGCGGCGGCACCAGCTCGTGCCGAAGCACGCCGGGCACTTATTGAGCTGCAGGAAGCGCCGGTCGGTCAGCTCGTTGCGCTGCCAGGAGGCGAGCAGCGACGGCGAGTGCAGCACCATGAGCACCAACAGGCTGCCCAGCGCCGCCAGCTTCAGCGAGCGGGACAGGCGGCCCAGCTTTGGGGGCACCAGGCGCCACATCCCGCCCGCCCGCCCGCACCGGGCGAGGGCACCCCCGGGGCGCCCCCACCGCGCCGCGGCCCGGAGAGCGCTGAGCAGGGTCCCCAGGCGACCGGCAGAGAGGGCGCGGGCCGGGCGGGAGGCGGACTGGGTGTGTGAGAGAGAGGGGAAGACGGAGCGGGAAGGCGCCGACCCGAACCAGCTGCGACTTCTCCCAGTCACTAGTGCCACAACTCTGAGCAGCGGCTTCCGAGCTCCCCGCCCTCGACTCCGGCGGCGCCTCCTCCAAGCCAGCCAAGTTATAGCGGAGGGAGGAGGGAGGAGGGAGGGAGCGCGGGCACCGACGGCCGCGCGCACGCGCACTGCTCGCTCTCGGCGCGAGAGCTGCGGCGGCGCCGGCGGGCCGCTGGCGAGCGGGGTCCGAGACGGGAGGAAAGGAGGAACTCACGGGAGGGGAAAAGGAAGGAGCTGGAATGTCTCACTCCCCAAAGTAGCAACAGTGTAGAAAGGTGGGAAGGGTGAAGAACCCACGCGGCCCTGACGCCGCAAGCCTCTGTTCACGCTGGTTCTCTGGAGAGAGGGAGGGGCGGGGCCGGCGAGGCGGAGCGAGCGCGTTGCGCGCTGCCCGGAAAGCGTAAGCGCGGGCTCGCGGGGGTGGCTGTTGGGGAAAGGCTCAGTGAGGGCGGAGCTCGAGCGTTGTGGGCGGGGTGAACGGGCCATCTCTGGAGATGAGACTTAGTATTTAGTGGTTGTTGCGTCTTCCTGGGCCCTGCCTGTAGCGTGGCGATTGTGGGAAGGCCCTCTAAAGGGAGAGGGGAGGGAGAGAAAGAAACAGAGGAAAAATTTATTGTAGGCCTCTCCTCTGAGCTGAGCGCGCAGGGCGGAGCCTGAGTGGGCGGGGCTGCCTCCCGGGCGGTACAAATGTGAGGCGGGGCGCGGGGCCCGAAGGTCGCGCGCCTCAGCTGGGGGCAGGGCCGGCGGGAAGACTTGAGGGTGGTGTGAGTTGTGGTGGACTGTGTCTTTGGTGTCTCGTCTGTGGAGGCATTTTAAATTCCTGAATGAGCCCAGAAAGAAGTCCTCAAGACTCAAAAGGAAAACAAGATGAAGGGAAACTGGCATGGCCTGACGCGCTCTAATCGCCGCGAAGAAGCTGAGATGAGCAAGATTGTTTTTGCTCCCCACCTGCTTCACCAGCCGAGCCCCGAAGTAGTTTCCTTCTGGGCGGAGTGAATTCTCGGTGCTGCCAGGAAAAGGTCCCAGAGGGGCAGGCGGGCTCCCCCTCCCTGCAGGGCTCCAGCCCGGCTCTCTGGCTGGGACGCGTTGCCTTGGCGGTAGCCATGGGGACCAGAGCTGGCTGGTGCTCCGATTCACACAAGATTGCGAAAATAACTCGGCGGTGCTGAGTTAAATCGCTTTGTTACAAGTTTTAGGAGGCCTGTACTCTTTACCGGTAGCTGCGATGTATTTGATTATAATGCTTTTTACTTTCAGTGCTAGGTTGGGTAAAATGAGGTATGAAGGTATGATGGATCAGGTGGTTCCTGATAACGTTAAGTATCTACGTCTTCACTGAGTTAATTTTAAGAGTCGAACAGTTATTTAGGAAGACCATAGTAATTGGCATGGATGGGTTAATTCTCTCCAGAGACTTAATGAGCAGTAACTATACCAGATTATCAAATTCATATGTCTGAATTTTCTGTATTGTTTGATTACAAATCACCTCAGTGAAACTTCGAAAACAAAATCTATGTGCGACGATGTTCAACACAGAAATGAGTTGCACATGGTATTACAGTGAATACAGGCAAATTGGAAGATTTAGTCTAAAGCCTGGGACAGGGTAACTGGCTGCTACAGCTGAGTGCTCTGTCAACATTTAGCTAGAATTTAACTTGCCTTCAAGCAAACCAGAACTCCATGCAAGACAATTAGGAACAAAAGCTCAAATGAAAGTTTCTCTGAAGAGTTCTGTATGATTGGCTTGGAGACCAGAACTGTAGTTCAGCGGCGCTGCTGCTGCATTGTAAACTAGGCAAGTTATTACTAAACTACACATTTGTTACATCTGATATATTTTTTATGCGCTTTATAGAGCTGTTTGCTTAATACTAGTAACATGCCTGCAATTGCTTTAAAACAAAGGGCTATGTACAGTATATTTTATATTTATGTTTGAACTAATGATTAGGCTTGCCAGTAAACATTAAGCTGAGAGAATTGGGGCATGATGAGACACTATTTAGGACTTCAGGTGACTAGTAACAAGATTAAGGTAGAACTGCTTCTCTGTATGGAAGAAGGCTTTGGAGTTAATAAACTATTCATGCCTTAAAATTGTATAGGTGCCTTTTGAAGAGTTACTACTCTGCGCAAGTTAGATTTTGAAAAACTTATGCTTTGTGTTTTAAGTAGCTCACATTTGTTTAAAAGCTCTGAAGTTCTTTTCAGTTAAGTTTGCTAGATATTTATCAAGATAGTTTTCAAGAATTTAATGCGTTATTCCAAAGGAAAAAGTCGTAGAACCATATGGGATAAACTCTGTTCTAAAGTACCCTCTGAGGAATTTGAAAACAATCAGTCAGTGAATGTTAATGTACATGCCTCACCTTTCCGGTAAACTACAGGATGCTTTTGGCTAGTGGATCGTTGACTTATCCAAAGTTTTTGACCATTATTTTAAATAATAGCAAAAAATGTAATTTCCAGTGCATTGTAAAATGTCATTTTCTAATAACTTGTCACTGCTTTAAATGTATCTAGTGGAATTAAGTACTATAATATGTCAATACTGATCTGTTTTTGTAGTTGAAGTTTTATATTGTACTGTATGGATGCTTTTTTGTTGTCATAAATGAGGGAGTGGGGTGCTATTGGTGTCTAGTTAGAAGAGGCCAAGGATATAGCAAAAAATCCTTCAGTGTACAAAACAATCCCTGACAACAAGGAATTAACTCACTAAAAATGTCGCTAATGTGCCATTGAGAAACCTTAACCTACAGAATTGTCTTATGTTGTCTGGTTTGGGGCAAAAACAAAAAGTCTTATTGGTTATCATACTTATACCAAAAGATAAATGCATATTTAAATTTATTGCATATCTTGTAACCACAATGTTCTAAATGTTAGTCAATTTGGAGGAAAAATTTTTATTACTACTGTCAGTGTATAGCTGGTCAAACAACATAAATATCCCAATTTTGAATAATTAAACATAGAATCTTAAGATTTTATTGAAATACCTTTATGAGATTGGAAAAATTCTTCCTTATCTAATCATTAGTTATATTCTCATATTGCTTTTGTTTTGTGCCTTGGCAATTAGTGTTCTGTTATAGCGTACTCATTCTGCTTCTGGATTGGTAAGAGATATTCTTTTTATAAAAGTTGAATTTCCTCTGTACTAAAGTTCCCAGAGCAGTTTCTGATATATATGGTTGTTCCATTACTAGGTGTTACATAGATGGATAGTTGAAAGGATAAACACTTCAAGATTAAATTTTATAATAATCCAACCTAGAAATGATGGGTATTAGCATCAGATTAAATTTTATTATAATAATCCAAGTAGAAATGCTGGGTGAAAACTTGTATATTTTGGATATACAGTATTCTGATGCAGAGTGAAGAAAATTTGCTCAAGATTTGGATGTAAAAGGGAAGCATCAGATATCACTGCCTGCCTATTGTCCTAAACAACTGTAAGTTATCATTTGTCTAAGTCTTTGGGGGCTATTGCAACAAAAATGTCATATTAGATAACTTATAAACACAATTTCTCTCAGTTTTTGAGACTGTAAATTCCAAGATCAAGGTACTTGCAAAATTTGATGTCTCTTGGTTCATAGATGAGCATATTTTTGCTGTCTTCACATGACAGGAGCACAGAATCTGAGATTTCTTTTGTAAGGATGCTAACCACCTCCAAAACATCCTACCTCTGGATACCATCATATTGTGGTTAGGCTTCAACAAATGAATTATGAGGGACACAACAAATGAATTATGAGGGAATAGGCTGAGGAAGATGCAAGTATAATTCTTCTGTCCATTTTCTTTAGTGGCACATTTGTGTTTCTAAATATAATTTTCTGTTAAAACCTGTACTTATCTATCAAAATATAAATAATACTATATATTACTTTCAGTTTAATTAAAAGATCTAAACAGTCATTTTCCCATAAAATTCTGGGATGTTTCCCTTGTTCTACCTTCAAGTTGAACACTTGACAATATTAATTGAAACACTTCTACTAAGTACTACTAATTATCTGATTTATGTATATTAGGAGATTGAACCTCAAGCTCTGGTTTTGTTCCTTTAAGCTATTGAGTGTTTATGATACATCTTACTGTATTTTAAACCAACAATTCTATATATAGGTATTTTCTGGTTTCAAACAGTTGGCTCTGCTGGTTGTAAAAATAGAATTGTCAAGGGGCTAGGGATTTAGCTCAGTGGTTCTGCTGCCTGCCTTGCAAGCGCAAGGACCCGAGTTCGATCCCCGGTACCAAAAAAAAAAATAGAATTGTCAAGCTCATACCAAATCTATGTATGAGCTTACTTGCAATAATTAAATCATAAGTTTTCTGCTTTGTTGAGAATAAAGGAAATTAGTCCAAATACAAATGCAATTATGACAATTCATTATTTATAATTCAGATTATCACGGAGTGTAAGTTTTCCACATTGACTAGGTTAATTCAGAGAAATACATGTTTAGATATCTTTTTAAAAATTTATTTGTTTGGTTCAGCAGAGAAAATAGTATCTGCAAAATTATCATTTTCAGTGAGAGATCCCACTTGTTAAGATCTTTAAAAAAGTTAACCCAAGACAAGTATAGCTGTGTAAACCTATGTAAATTAACATGTTATCTGTTTTATGGGTTGGCACACATGCTGAACATGGATAGGTTAAAGATGTGCTGCCTTCAACCTAATGGCTCTACAGATTGTGAAAGTCAGCCACAACTGAGGGTGGTTAGTAATTTTTCTATTTGGATATCAAATATAATGTGTATCTAGTGGTCACAATTATTTGTCCAGCAATACCAATTTTGTTTTTTTCTTGTGAAAAGACTTTTTTTTATGAAGTTGAGTTCCCATTTTTAAAACATTAAATATTAATGGTGATGCCTTATTCAAAGTATTCTGAAACTATTGCTGATGCAAGTTAAAGAAAATTGTAAAAAATAGAATATACTATGTTCAAGGATTAGCAGATTTAAAATTTTAAAGATGTGAGATATAAAGATTCTAATTTATAATTCAACAACTCTTATCAAACTCCCAGCAGGTATTTTTTTAAATTAAATTGGCAAATTGAAAATTTATATAGCTGTACCAAGAGCCACAGATACCCAAGCCAGTCTTGAAGAACAATGCTGCAGGATTTAACCTAATAGATTTGGGTACTGTTAGAGCAAATCAGTAATTAAGACAAGGAGATAGTCATGCAACATAGATCTAAAAACAAACACAAATCTATAGGTTTTGGGCAAAATTGATGCGGCAGTACAGTAGGAAAAGGTATTCTTTTCAACATATGATGTAAAGTCACATGAATGTCATATGGTAAAACATGAGAATCATGCTGTGATACACACAAGGGTAGAAGTGAGTTGCTGTCCAAATAATGACACTTAAGTTTCAGGTCTTCTGTAAATAGTGGGACCCTGTAAGTCAGGGAGTTCCTGAGAGTATTAGGTTCCAGGTGCAGAAGGAAAGCCAACTTTCAGTCAGAATTATTTCTCAAAAGATACCTCTGAAGAAAGGGACCTAAATTATTAACCCTCACATAATTTGTGAGTTTTTTCTTATTCTACATTAAAGTTGACTTTTATTGAATACTGTTATTTATTTTATTAAATATGAACCATCACCATCACTTTCCCTAATGTATAAATTTCAGATCTGAGAAATTTAGATCTGCTTCTGAGGAGTCAGAAGAGTTCATTCCAATGTTTTTTGTTTCGGGGCCGAGGGTGTCTGTTTTGTTTTACCACTAACATCAAATTCAGTTACAGTGTTTTCCTTATAGTAATAGACCTGTATATTTTCTGTTTAAGGAAATGACCACATAATCACTTTGTTATTATTATTTCAACCAAAAGTGTACAAAAAACAGGTATTTGAGCTTACAACTCAAAGGAATTGCACAAGAGCTTTTCTGAATACATTGTACTTCAGTATGCAGAAGTAATTTATGGATACTTCCCATCCATCACATAGAATGTTAAAAGGATCTGTCCTCAATATAATTAATCGTTTTTACTAAGTTTTTAAAAGCAGGCTTGAATAAAACTGGATTTTCTTCTTAACAGTATGTATGTGGAAGGAAGAATACAAGGATTCAATTCATGCTAGCAGATTTACTCCCCATTACTTTGAATCATCAATACAAATGTTAATTCAGATGTTCTAAGATAATACAGATGCTTTGAGCAGTAAAGTAACACCAAGTTGTATATTTCAAAGTTCCACTGAATTGATCTAAAATCTTAGCCTTTAGCCAAATCATTACTGACAGAATGATGGATGTTATACTACTTTGAGAGTCTCCTTATGGGATTATTTAAAATTCTCCACGTCCCTTTCCTCCGTTTGGAGTGTGTGTATTACCTTGGCCCAAATCAAATATCACTTTAGAAGTTTGGGCAACATAACTTATCTTTTAGGCATTTGGCTCTGGTAAAATTTGAAAGGACATCATTGGATATTAAGTCATCATCCATTATTCTCAATGGATAAACAGTGGCTTATATTCTCTAGGACCACATGCCATTTGATTCCATAGCTAATATCACCCTTACGTTCCCTTAAATAAAAAGGCTTTTTTGTGGAAAGCACAATTTTCCTTTCACTTAAAGATTGCAAAACCTGATTCACATTGCTTTTCTGCTCCTCTTTAACTTGGAAATCTATCATCTGACAGTTCAGTACACTAGAAGTCTTAAATTCACAGTGTTAGCAGAGCTCCATTCCACCTGAAATTTTCCCTCTCTTGAAATCTTTGGCATTCTTTGGCTTGTAGATGCGAAACTCCAATCCTATGTTTACATCATTCCAATCTTGTGTTCACAATCACGTGTTCTCCTTGTGTCTCCTGAAACTCCAAGTTTGACCAGTAGAAGTTAAAAGGAACTGCAGTGATTTGAATGCATCCCTTCCCAGACTTGCCAATATGATATTAATAAAGCATTTCAGAGGTGATTAGGCCTTAAGGGCTTCTCCTTTTTGAGTGGGATTAGGTGCTAGTATTATAAAGGAGGAAATTCACCCCTGTTGCTTTTCTACCTTTCCCTATGTGAAGACACAATATTCCTCCATTCCATAGGATACAGCCACAAGGTGCCATCTTGGAATCAGAGATTATTGCTTAGCAGACAGCTGAAACTGCTGGTGCATCGATTTTGGAATTTCTAGCCTCCAGAACTATGAGAAAGTAAACTTCCATTCTTTATAAGTTTCTCAGTCTGTGGTATTATGCTACAGCAGCAGAAACAAATAGAATAGTGAGTGGTGCCTTTCCCATGTTTTCCTTCATTTAAATCAGTATCTAATATATAATGGTGTTTCTACCCTAACCAAAATTCATGGCAAACAAAAAGTGAAAATGGAATCCTATTACAGTTTAATGCAACAGTTTCTCTGCACTAAATGTTCACCAATAATAGCACTTTGCTGACTGGTTCTCTTTTAACAAACATGTAATAGTTACTCATACAGTTATATATTGCTTACACTGTAAATTTTAAAGGAGAGTAGAGTTGCAGTTTATTTGTGCCTTAGCTGAATATTTTATAGCCCTTTTCTTTTTCCATCAACAGTGACTTTTTAATCTTTCCCCTCAAATACCTCACTTTATGAGAGAGAAAAAACGATAAAGTCAATCATACGAACAGCTCAAGAAAAATAAATACCACCACAGAAACAAGAAAAGAAAAAAGATGAGACTTATAAACTTTAGGTTCTTTAAAACACTTTGTTCACTAATTTATCATAGTGAGGTTAGCATCATTGCCATTTGCTTTGGGTTCTTGAGTACCAGATATATGACATTTGCTACTAGAAAGAATGGAGATAATACTCCATGATTTATTGTACCTTTTTTATGTATGATTTTTATTATCAAATACTTTTTACATACATTATTTCACTTATAACAAAGATCTTTGAAGTAGATTTAACACCTTTTTACAAATAAAGAAATTGAGGTTCAAGGCAGTTATAGAATTTGTCATTAATACATAACTTGTTTAGTGACAAAATTGAAAAAATTAAACTGGTATTTCTACTACAACTCAGCTTTCTGACAACTGTACAAGCAAATGTATTCATAATGTTGGGCCTAAATCCCCAACAGCGATGATCACCCAAGTCACACACCATGTAAAGTCCACAGAGAACTTTATTTCCGGCCAGGACCAAATTCCCTGCGAGGAGACTGGCCCCAGACTGAACTTTTGGTCAGTTTTTATAAAGAAAACCCTTTCCTCCTCCCCACTCCCTAGGTCTGCAGTAAGCTTATCTACAGAAGCAAGAAAGAATGCATGGTTAGCACCTCTGAGTTACCAGATACATAATGTAAAACCAGCCCTTATAAAATGTAAACACACATCCAATTATTTACAACCAGTGGGTTCCATATGCACCCTTGTGGTTGTTTTTCTAAACCCTTAAGCACCAATTAAAAGCGGGAGTATAGGCAGGAGATAAGAACAGCTGGTGTGTTGAGACATTAGAATTTGATTTATTTAAATTCTTGTAACATCAAAAATATTACTTGTATTAACTTCATTCTAAAAACTAGAATAGCTTAAAACTTCTTGTCATTTACTTATTAAAAATACAGCCAGATTGTTTGAAAAGTAAAATACTTAATAAATAATTTTAAGGGAAAAACTATAATTAAGTTTCTTTTAGGTGTAGTCCCGAAATATCTGATGAAACATCCAATATAATTTTCACAATGATTTCATGAGTACATCTCAAGGACATTTTACAAAATTGTAGGCAGCAGTGGTTCCCTTTATATACATTTTCTGTATTAAAGGATTATAAGTCATCATGATATAGGGGGAAGAGATATAACGCCCAAACCTACTAGATATCCAAAATGCAAGTTCCTGTTCTCTAAAATCGAAGAATGAATTCTAGGAACAGAGTTTAAGAGTAGGAAAAATTTATTGAAAAAGAAAGCTTCTGCCTAAGAGAGAAAGGGGTACTGGAAAATGGGTTACCCAGGATCCTATTTCCCAAGGGATATTTATGGAGCAAAGCCATGAGGTGAGGCAGGCTTAAAGTGGGGCAAAGCCAAAACCAACCAATAAGATTACAAGTACAGTCACCCAGGTAATATTGATTAAATGGGGGTCAAATCAGGAAGCAAGTCACTTAGAAAGCTACAAGGATTTTCAGTAAGGGTGGGCCAGGGATATTTCCTAGAAAGGCTGGGTAAGACCTTGGCCCCCTATTCAGGTAATTGATACCTATTTAGAATATCAGTTATAGCTATTCATCCCCAGGGGAAGCATGTGGGTGTAGTAATTTCTCTTCTTTTATAATGCTGCCTTTTAGTGGATGTGTCTTGATTGTTTTTTAAATTGGCTCTTTGACTGTCCTCCATGTTGGCTTTTCCAGGACTAGACCTGTCTAACTGCCTACAAGATATCTGATTAACTTACCTATCTACAATATTCCTCCCTCTGAAAAAAGTATCCCTAACTGCCATGAGGGGAAAAGGGGGGCACAAGACTGTCCTGGCTACTTCCGGCTGAAGAGAGTCGTAGTTGTGATCAGCAGTTAGTTACTCTATCTAAAGGCCCTCGATAGGCACCAGGCATTGTCATCTTGGGCAGCCATATAGCTTTATGTCTGGAGGAGACAAAACCAAAGAAAGAGTTAAGAATACATGGACCAAATATTAGGGTCAGCAGGATTGCCATGGATTTAGCTAACAATCATTTCTACCAGGAGGAACTAGTAATAGCCTCCCCCAAAGAGGATAAGGAAAAGGTCCACGGGGCTTCAGGATCTGACATGGCATTAACTTGTCTAATATCTTGAACAGCTGTTGAGATATTAGATGGACCAGGAGTGTACACATAACATTCAGATTTTATAATTGCACAAATACCCCCTTGTGCTGCAGTTAGAATAATATCTAGTGCCATCCAATTCTGGAGGATGGCTTCTCATTAATTTTACCTCTTCATTTAAGGCAGAGAGACCATTTGTGGTGTCATTAAAGGCTTGCTGGGTATAATTAGTTAAGGCCTTGATACATTGAAAGGGTCACCAAAAGGAAGGGGCACACGTATCTTCAAGCAAGCTTTATTGGGGTGGCAGTCTGCAGCCTGCCGGGACTGGCTCACAAAATGGAGACCAGCCGTCACATGAGCTGAGCTGGAGGCTTATATGGGGTTTTTGCATGTGGGAGAGCATGTAGTCCTTTGATGGGGGTGGGTGATTGTGGTTAGGGCATATAGCAACAAATTCTGGTTGGGGGATGGAGAAACAGGCTCCAGGAAGTCCCTATCTCATGGAAATATCTGGTGGGATGGAGTGACAAGCTCCAGGAAGTCCCTGTCTTAAGGGAACATTTGGTGGGATGAAGTGACAAGCTCCAGCAGGTCATTAACCAGGAGGGGTCAAGCCTTAGTTAACTAGAAAGTCCCTGTTCACCATTAGGGAGGAAGACAGGGAGAAGGAGGAGGGAACTTGTTCTGTGGGGGCTTTGGAATACCTAACATACACTGCATGACATCTTCTAACCGTAGGGAGGGGATAAAGATAGAAGCCAAGTGATCATACCAGTGAAGTACACTTCTAGACCATCGACATCGAAAGTGGGGTAAGTTTGCAGTCTTCTCCAGGTTTTTGACACTCCTGCCTTGTAACCATGCAAATCCCAGTGTGCATCTCCCTATCCATCCACGGGGTGCCAGGGCCACAAATTGGTTCCGCAAGACCAATGAGTGCCACTGGGGGCTTCCCATCTAATTCTAGAGCGATTAAGCCAGTTAGTTGCAAACCAGTCCTCAGCCTGTAAAGTTATTATGAGTATACATAGTTCAGGGGATGTCCACACCAAGTATTTAGTAGAGTTAGGACAATGAGAATAGGAGTAATTTTTTTGTTCCCAACATAAGGGAGGGCCTTTCTACTAAGGTGCCCTGTAGTGGGTGTTAACCATATATAGTCATCCCATATTTGAAAATAGCCATCTTGATATCTATAGTTGTTGTCCCTCATGATTGGACCTGTATTTTTACTAAATAGGGGTTTTATTAGAGCCTGTAGAGAGTCTTTAATGGCATTGTTAGAAAAAGTCCGATCATGTCCAGGATCATTAAGAGTATAGCTTATAGGCCATTTAGTTACCTTGTATTGGTGGGCTGACCTATGAACTATTGAACTCTTATGTGTCTCATCAATATAGTCTTGTAACTTATTCCAATCATCTCCTTGAAATGGGGATACCCACCAAGGAAGTCCTGGAGACACCTTGTGTAACTGTTGCTTTAAAGGAAGGCCCATTATCAGTCTGTATGCACTTAGGAAGTCCAAATCTGGGCATAATTTCTGAGACCAAAACCTTTATCACTTCCTGTGTCTTTTCTGTTCTACAAGGAAAGGCCTCTACCCAGTTTGTGAAAGTATCTATCTAGACCAATAGGTATTGAAGTGCCTTACCCTTCGGCATATGAGTAAAGTCCAGTTGCCAATCCTCTCCAGAGTATTTACCATGTCTCTATATACCTGGAGGAGCTATGGTCTGGTTCCGAGTATTATTCTTTTGAGAGAGCTCATGTCTTAACTATCTGTTGTATTGTCTGAGAAAGTCCCTTCTCTATGAATAACTTTGAAGCCTTCTGCTGTGTCTTGTCTCTCCCCAAGTGAAAGGTTTGATGTAAAGACTTAATAATTTTCCATTGACTAGCACCAGGAAGGAACAATTTACCATCATCTGTAACCATCCTGAGGGGAGAAACTGACATCCATGGGAGAGAGCCCACTCCATCTCTGGCTGAGAATATTTGGGTCAAGTAGGTTTAAGAAACCCTTCCCAGATCAGGAGAGCCTGAAGGGGAGGCCCCTGAGCAGCTTTTTTTGCTACTGCATCAGCCATTTGATTACCTTGAGATACTTCATCAACTCCTTTTTGGTGTCCCTTACAGTAAATAACTCCTGCTCTGGAGGGCATATAAACAGAGGATAAGAGTTCATCTATTTTCTTATATTTTATAGGGGATCCACTGGCTGTCAGATAATTTCTTTCTTTCCATATGGCTGCATGAGCATGTAGTACTAGGAAAGCATACCTTGAATCAGTATAAATATTGACATTTTATTCCTAAGTTGTAAAGCCCTAGTCAGAGCTATGAGCTCTGCTAGCTGAGCACTAGTCCCAGGTGCAAGTGAGGAACTCTCAAGTGTCTGCTATAAAGTCACTACTGCATACCCTGCCTTTTTTTTTTTGGTACTGGGGATCGAACTCAGGTCCCCAACCCAAGCCTGCCTTTCTTGTTCCATTTTCTATGAAGGAACTGCCATCACAGAAAAGGGTCAAGTCAGGGTCAGTAAGGGGAGTGTCTAATAAGTCTTCTCTGACTGCATATGTGTGAAGAGTTACCTGTTCACAGTCATGCCTTCCAGCCCCAATTTCCTCCTGTTCTGGTAAAAAGGTGGCAGGATTTAAGGAAGAACATGTCTTTATTTGAATGGATGATCCTTCTAGCAGTTGAGCCTGGTATTTAAGAAGTCACTTGTCTGACAGCCACAGGCTGCCTTTGGAGGAAAGAAGTCCTGCCACATTGTGAGGTGTATACACAGTGAGATCCTTGCCTAAAGTCAGCTTGGATGCCTCTGGCACTAAGAGAGATACTGCAGCTACAGCTGTGAGGGATGCAGGCCATCCCATTGCTACAATGTCTGACTCATGACTTAGGTATCCTACAGGCTGTTGAGCAGGTCCCTGATCCTGTGTAAGCACTCCCAAAGCCATGCCCTACCTTTCATCAACATACAAACTTGAAGTGTCCTATTGGTAAGCTTAGTGTTGGGGCATTTAGAAGCACTTGTTTGAGCTTCTGGAATGCAGCCTGGGAATCAGATTCCCAGGTTAAAATATGGGTATCTGTCTTTTGGGCTTCCTTTATAAGCTGGTATAGGGGTTGTGCAATTTCACCATGTCCTGTTATCCAAAGGCAACAAAAGTCTGTAATTCCTAGGAATCCCAGTAGCTGTTTTAGAATCTTGGGCTGTGGGAAGGAAAGAATTGGTTTAATTCTCTCCTCCCCCAGTCTTCAAGTTCCCTTAGATATAATAAGACCTAAATATTTTACCTGAGGGCAGCAAAGTTGTGCCTTAGATCTAGAAAACTTATATCCCCTGTCTGCTAGAAAATTTAGCTAGAAATTGGCTAGAAAGTTCTTCTGAAGGGGCACATAACAGTATATCATCTACATATTATAAGACTGTGACCTGGAAACATTCATAGCATGCCAAGCCATACGAAAGCACTTGCCCAAAGAGATGAGGACTGTCCCTGAATCCTTGAGGAAGCACAGTCTATGTCAGTTGAGAGGCCTGGTCATGAGGATTTTCAAAGGCAAAAAGAAACTGGGAATCTGTATGTAAAGGAATACAAAAGAAAGCACCTTTTAAATCCAACACTGAGAACCAACTGGCATTCTTCTGGGATCTGAGAGAGGAGAGTGAGTGTATGGGTTAGGTACCATTGGGTGGATTGGCACTACTGCTTTATTTATTAACCTGAGGTCCTGTACCAACCTCCATTCTCCATTGGGTGTTTGTACTCCCAAGATTGGGGTGTTACATGGGCTATTGCAGACTTTAAGTAAACCTTGTGCTCTTAAGTTGTCAATTATAGGCAATAATCCTATTTTTACTTCAGATCTTAGAGGATATTGTCTCTGATGAGGAAAAATAGTAGGATCTTTGAGATGTATTTGTACTGGAGTAGCTTTTATTCTTCTACCTATCCTACCCTCAGTTGCCCATACTTCAGGATTTATTTTTGTCTCTACAAGGGGAAGACAATGTACTTGACCTGGGAGCATATATATTATAGTATTTAAACAAGATAAAATATCTCTCCCAAGGAGGGGAACAGGACTTTCAGGCATAATTAAAAAGGAATGGGTGAAGAGAAAGCCATCCCAGTTACAGCCTAAGGGTTGTGAGAAATAGTGAGTTACCTCCTCTCCAGTGACTCCTCTCACTGATGTATGGTGGCTGGAAGGAAGGCCAGGGTTAAAGAGAAAAACAGAGAGAGAGGTGCCAGTATCCAGCAATAGGCTTATTTTTTTCCCTCCATAGTCATGATTACCTGGGGCTCCTCTGTGGAGATGACAGTCCAGCCAGAGGGAGAAGACAGAGAGTACCCTGGGCCCCTTCAGTCTTGCTGGACCAGCTGGTAGGATGGGTCTGAGCTCTGAAGCCTTTGCCTCAGAGGGCAGTCTGACCTCCAGTGATCACCTTTGCAAATGGGGCATGGTCCAGGGGGCTTCTCATTGCAGTCCTTAATGTGGCCTGGATTTTGGCAGCAGAAGCAGGTGGGCTTAGTTGTTGAGCTCTTCTTGGGGCCCTGAGAATCAGATCCAGAGTCT
The DNA here is from genome assembly GCF_000247695.1 of Heterocephalus glaber. Next base: position 20,619,231 of record NW_004624730.1, on the reverse strand, counting down.
ATTTCTCTAAGAGCTGCTGCTAAGGCTGTCACCTTCTCTTGATTCTTCTGTTGCCTCTCCCTGGTCCCCTCCTGCTCTCTATTATAAAACACTGAAGAGCCAACTCTCACTAAAGTCTCAAGTGAGCTGTCTGGGCCAGAAGCCATCTTTTGTAACTTTTTTCTAAGATCTGGGGCTGACTGAGTAATAATAAATTCATCCTTAAGAACAGTCTGTCCTGGGCTGGGGATTTAGCTCAGTGGTTTTGCTGCCTGCTGCACAAGCGCAAGGACCCGAGTTCGATCCCCAGTACCAGAAAAAAAAAAATCTGTCCTTCTACTGATTCAGGAGTTAGAGCTGTATGTTTTACTAGTGCCTCTTGTAAGTTATCTAAGAAAACAGAAGGGTGTTCTTTCTCCTCCTGTTGAATAGTTGGTAACTTAAAATAATTGAAAAGTTTAGTTATAGTCCTTCTTAGGCCCTCAAGAATACAAAACTGTAGATGCCTTCTATACCTATCTCCTACATGACTGGTAGGCCAGTAGGGGTCCTGTGTAGGGATTGCTTGGGCTCCAATAGGAATTGGTGGTTCCCCTGGCTCTCTTTGTCCCGGCCCTCTATAGTTAATAAGATGGTATTCATCACCAACTCTAATGGCAACTTGTACTGCTGCTTGTACCTCATTAGAAGTTAATGTTTGATTTAAAAGTAACATTACATTCTTCCAGTCTAACTCAAAGATCCAGGTAAATCCCCTAAAGACATCGATGTATGTATCAGGGTCATCTGAAAACTTTCCTAGGTCTTGTTTGATCTGTTTGAGGTCACTGAGAGTAAAGGGCACATGAACATGATCACGTCCAAGAGCACTGTTTGCTTCCTGTATGGGATATTGTCCTAGAGGGGCTTGAACAAAATTAGCTAAGGATGGATATAGCCCTGTAGAAGGTTTAATTGTAGCTGGCCTACAAACCTCACTTCTAGACTCTAAAGGATAGGGAGGAGGGATCTCAGGCTCCAAAGGACAAGGAGGGAGAGCTTTTGCCCCAGCAATAGGTGGGGCTTCAATAAGGGTTGTCTTAGAAACCTCATCCTCAGATTTATTAACAGTAGGTGGGGTTTTGGCTAAGGCAGCCCTGGAAATTTTACCCTCAGATTCCAAAAAGACAAGGGTGGGAAACCTCAGTGATAAGGGCCAGAGGAGCCTGGATTTTTTGAGGCTCATATTTACATTTTGAACACAAATAGGTATTATTTCTTAACTCAAAGAAAATCTGAACATAAGGCACTTCTTACCATTTTCCCTCTTTTTTACAATATGCTTCTAGTTGTGAAATAGCATTATAATCAGTACTTCTCTCTGTATTCCACCTTGGCTCTAGGGGAAAAGTAGACCATGCACGGGTGCAGAGAAATATTAAACCACTCTTTTTCAGTATGTGAGGGTAGAATATTTTCCAGTATTTAAGTATACATTCCAAAGGAATAAGAGGTTTAGATATGGAGTTTCCCATCTGAAACAAGAGAAACAAAAATGGTGTCCCATAGTCCCTGCTTGATTCCTGTGACTCTAGGGCATCCACCAAGGTTTATTCCATTCCAGGGTAGGTAGCTACAGTCTGGAGAGAGACCTAGAAAATAAAACCAGACTGGACTATCTACCTCAGGAAACTGATATCCTTACTCCAGTAGCCACTCCTAAAGCACAAGTTACAATTGACTTCAGCCATACCAATCATATTTAGAGAAGGAAGTATTGCCAGCAAACCAAGAGATTTAAACCATTGCTTTCTAGTCCCTTGAAAGAGAAGAAAATAGGTCAATAGTCAAATTAGGACATTTTTCTCTGTAAAAGAAATCACCTCTAGTAATGAGTAGATCAGAGATTCTGTCCTGGGCCCCAGACAGAGAAATCTGAAACATTTACCTAGGCAGTCTTTATTAGCAGCAAGACAAGGTTACTCTTTTTAAGGTCCTGTTGGGGCCAGTGGGCTGGAGGGGTCTGATCAGAACAAAGTCTGTCAAGAGCCAGCACTAAATGGCAGACTTTGTGTCCTCAGACACCTGGGATTTGACATGTCAGTGGCCTCAGACAGATCCATCTTACTAAATATGTGAAACTCACTGATAAATTATGTTTATTTCCTAGCAATCATAGTCCACATGCTAGCAAAGGCATCCTTATCAATTTCTTAGGTGAGCATGAAGGAAGAGGAAGGCTGACCAAAATCCTCTTTTATTCTAGTTAGCATGTAAAAACACATATGCAAGTCGTTAACTGATTGTTTATTTTCCTCAGTGTGAGACAAAACAGTTGCTATAGGCTGTCTCAGTTTGACCCTTCCAAAGGAGAGGTCTTATCATAAGGTTGTTAACTCCCAACAAGTTGGAGAACAGTTTAAGGGGAGTCAGTTTTTGACTCAGTAGCAGAGAGAAAAAGTCTAAGTTCAGCCATTTAAATATCCAAACATCATCATATACCATTCTATAAGTCCACAGTCAACATTCCGAAGTCCATAACCTATCAACAAGGACTTTTTGACATTTTTACCCCTGCCCACATAAATGATGAAGACCATGCCTTGGGGAGGTTTAGGTAGCTTTTAATCTATCAAAGATTTATTATTTTTTTCATTTATCTAGAGGTCTGTCTTACTAGTAGTAGAGAAAGCAGTCCAAACCTGTAGCTCAACTCTTAACAGAGGCTTAAGAAAGGGCTCTGACGGCATTGTTTCAGATCACTCTGAGACAGAGGATATCTGATGATCACTGATAGAATTCCCCTTTCACCTCACTGAGGAGTCTAGATAGGGACAAGATTTGGAGATTTTTCTGCTGATTACCTGATGGGCTGTCAGGAGCTAGTTTCTTCTGAGGGACCTTTGGGTAGCTGCCAGAGAGTAGCCCTGGCAATGACCTCTCTGTTGTCACCTTAGTTTCTGCTGGTTCCACACAATCAGACATCTGTCTCTGAAAGGAACCCAATAGCCTCTCTGGTCAACATTCCCCTCACCATTGGTGTCAATGGGAGTGGGGATTCACCAGAGGGCAACTGCAGAAACTTGTCCTCTGCTTTGAGACTGGCAGCTGCCCTAAAGGCAATTACTAGCTGGCAGAGTAACCACTGTTTGGTATTCTATAAGGGACAGATAAAAGCCTGAACTGTCTTTATCTGAAACAATTTCATAACAGACATTTTAAAATATTTTTAAGCAAATAAGTCCAAATGTAACATATACAAAACAAGAACAAAACATAATTTTAACAAAGGACAATACATAAGAAAAACAAGAAATGTGTAAATATTTAAATCACACAACTAAAAATTAAGACACTTTTGAGACAAAAGGCTGGAACAAAGACTAGAATTTATGAAACAAATATCAGGATCTATGAAACAAATGTGCAGAAACTATGAAACAAGAGTTACAATCTATGAAGCAAGAAGACCAAAGTTAGAACCTATTAAAGAAAACTCTTACCTCCATACAGTGATCTCTGTGGAAGACCTCCAAAATGATATAGGGGAAGCGATATAACTCCCAAACCTACTAGATATCCAAAATGCAAGTTCGTGTTCTCTAAAATCGAAGAATGAATTCTAGGAACAACAGAGGTTAAGAGTAGGAAAAATTTATTGAAAGATAGCTTCTGCCTAAGAGACAGAAGGTGGACTGGAAACTGGATTGCCCGGGACCCTATTTCCCAAGGGACATTTATGGAGCAAAGCCATGAGGTGAGGCAGGCTTAAAGTGGGGCAAAACCATAACCAACCAGTAAGATTACAAGTACAGTCACCCAGGCAATATTGATTAAATGGGGGTCAAATCAGGAAGCAAGTCACTTAGAAAGCTACAAGGATTTTCAGTAAGGGTGGGCCAGGGATATTTCCTGGAAAGGTTGGGTAAGACCTTGGCCCCCCATTCAGGTAATTGATACCTATTTAGAATATCAGTTACAGCTATTCATCCCCAGGGGAAGCATGTGGGTGTAGTAATTTCTCTTCTTTTATAATGCTGGCTTTTGGTGGATGTGTCTTGATTGTTTTTTAAATTGGCTCTTTGACTGTCCTCCATGTTGGCTTTTTCAGGGCCAGACCTGTCTAACTGCCTACAAGATATCTGATTAATTTACCTATCTACAATAATCAGGTGCCAGTGTAGTTTAGAAGTCACAGGTGTAACTTCTACAGAAAGATTTTGAAAGGAAATGATTGGCCTTTGTTTAAAAACAGTCTAATATGTTTTTTTGGGTTTTTGGGGTACTGGGGATCGAACTCAGGTCCTTGCACTTGCAAGGCAGGCAGCAAAACCACTGAGCTAAATCCTCAGCCCTAAAACAGTCTAATATGTTAAACCTGAGGGGAAGAAAAAGCACACTTCCATGAATAGCTGATGATCTGCTTTTCTGAGCTCCAGATATGCATATCTGCCATATTGATCAGTCCACTGGGATGAATATTAAATACCTCACACTTGTTATGGCTCTACCGAACTCTTGTGTCAGCTAAATTCCAGGACATTCCTATTTCCTCTGTCCTTCACATTCTATATCCAACTGATCACTAAGAAACTGTTGGATTTATTTTCAGAATCTATCGTGTCCAACCATTTCTTGAAACCTTGATTGCTATCACTCTAAAGTTACCATTATTTCTCACCTGAACTTTGGCAATACAGTAGTTTCCTAAATGTCTGCCTGCTTCTATTTAACATTACCCTACCATCCAGCCAGAGTGATAATTTTGTAATGTAGATTATACCATATCTGCTACCCCACAGTCCCAAACTTTTCAATAGTTATATCGCATTATTTCTAAAATGTGGCCCAGTGTCCTCATCTTGGCCTATGGGCCGACATTCCCTTTTGTTTGGCCTAGTCTAATACCACTGTGCCCCCAACACTGCCCTAGCCACACACTATACTTCTGTTTTTATGGAAAACACACCAAGCTTGCTAGAGCTTGAAGGCCTTTCCACTTGCTGTTTTTTACATCTTTCCCTGGAGAACTTTGCATGATTCAGTTCCTCAATCATCATTCAGAATCTGATGTCCCATAAAGAGTTTTCTTTGATTATTCTATGTAAAATGTATGGCTCACCAGTACTCAATTCCTTTTTACCTCTTGATTTATTTTCTTCATAGCAATAATTTGGTTTTTGTCTCCATATTAATTGTGTATATTTTCTGGAGGAATATAAGCTTTTGTCTTTTTCATGGCTCCATCTTCAGTATCTGGTGCAATGCTCAGTGCTTAGACAGAAATAAACATTTTGGGGGCTGGGGATTTAGCTCAGTGGCACCATTCCTGCCTCACAAGTGCAAGGTCCTGAGGTCCTGTTTGATCCCTGGTACCAAAAAAAAAAAAAGAAAGAAAGAAACATTTTTGAGTAAATAAATGAATACATTTACTTAAGTATTCATCATTCTAAAGCTGAGGCAAAATAGTTTAATTTTAATATATGAGATATATTAAAATAACTCCTTTATCCCATTGTTCTTACCATTTTCTGAAGCAGTTCTGGAAGTCCTTTTTTTTTGTAAATGTCTCAAATTATAGTGTTGTGGCTCCCTCAATGTCCTTAATTTATTAAAAGCTTTTATCTTTCATGGTCATTTGGTTGTGGGGAAAAGCCAGAAGTTGCACAGTGCCAGATCAAATGAATAAGTTAGATGAGGACACACTGTCATGTTTTTACATGCCTTTCTGTTGGATGGCATGGAGCAACAGCATTGTTATTTTTGATCACACATTGTAAAGACACAAAAGGGACTTCCAGATCTGATTCAGAATGTGGCAAGAATGATGGAATATGTGTGCTCAAAGTGAGGAGGAATATTTTGAGGGAGATTAATGGCAATGTATCTTTGTAGTGTACTAGTTTTTTTTCAAATGTAAACATTAACTGTATATTTTGATCAGCCTTTGTAAAAAATATTGGCTTAATAGAGGACTATTTTGCTTTGGAAACATTTCAGTCAGCTAAAACTGTATGCAAATTTTTGATCTGCTGAGAAAATAAGACATTCAAAGCCACAGCTGATGCCAAGTGCAGGAATTACAATTATAACCCTAATAAAACAATTTGCCCCATCTACAGCACATTAGAATCATCCATAGAAATTATAAAAGTTTTGACTAGGACAAACTCCAGAATATGTAATTTAGAACCTTTAAAGTTTGAATCTGGGATTCCCTTAACTATTTTTTGAAAGATCCCCAGCTCATTACAATGGACAACCAAGACTGAGAAACACAATCCATGCAATAGGGTGTTTTTGTTTTTGTTTTGCAAAACAATTCCCAGTGTTGACAACAGTATGGAGATATTCAAATACCTGTTAAATGAATCAGTCAGTGAATTAATGAATACAATATTGTGTCGATAGCCTGTTAAACTCATAAACACTACTTGGAAACCATTTAAAGTACAGGGTTTGCTGATGAAGTTGCCAGATTTAGCAAATAAAAATGTAAGATTCCCAGTTAAATTTAAAATTTAGATAAATAACTTTTTAAAAAGCAACATATGTATCAAATACTGCCTGGGTTATAATTATACTAAAAATGTATTCATTATTTATGTGTAATTCAAATTTAACTGAGTGTCAGGTATTTTATCTGCCAACTCTCCTGATGAAGGAACAGTAGAGATTCTCTTATGAAAAGGATCATGTTATTAAAAATGCCAAACAATTCATTGTTGAAGTGTTAATCTCTTCTATCTTCTGCTATACAAATCTATCATAAAAACAGTCTATTATCCTTAAAAATGAAATTAATTTTTCTTTTAAAAACTTGTAACACAGTAATCAAAATAATGAGATGGATTCTTGTGCATTATAGATTCTTCAAGTAAGTTTAGAATTTAAATTCTCCAGTACTTGTTTTTAAATTATCAAACATCATATACTAGAGTAGAAAAAGAGGGAAAAAAGGTGTTTTCAAGACCTAATATCAGCATGATCTCTGAATCATGGAATACATCAATGCTATATTTCAAATTCTCTTTAGGCCCCTAAAAATGTGTGAGAAAGTTGGCAATCCTTCAAGCTATAGGCCTTTATCTCTTCTTACCTATATTCTGTTCATTATACTAACCAGCTAAAACAAATCTACAATCTACATGGTAATAATGAATAAGACCTGACTTTAATGCTAGGAAAATAAAATTATTTGAACAAATTAGGTGAATAATTTATTATCCAAGCAGAAGCCTCAAGGATACTTTTTCTCACAGGGTCTATAAAAGTTCCTTTGCAAATAGCAAGCAAACACCTTTCTACCACCAGGTGGCGTGCTCACGTGTTCATAAATTCTCCAATGAGTGAGTGACCCAAAGAAAGATCACTGCAGTTCTTTATGAGTATAGAAAGAACAGAATAATGAAAATCCAAAACAGAAAATCATTATTCACAGTTCTAACATTTTCCTTTCCCAACAAGATTGCAAAGTATAATCTGAATCTGTAAAACGGCTTAGGTCATCAATAGATATTAGACTTAAACTCGGACTTTTATTGTTTGAAGACATTCTCATTAACACTTGTCCAAATGTTGTAATAATACATATTTTCAGCAATATTCCTTGTTATATATAATTTATTTGAAGAAATTTTATCAGCTATCTCTAATTCTAATGATTGATAGCCATACAAAATTTAAAAATCAGAAGATAAAAAGGTCTATCAAAGCGGAAATTCCAATATACTTATCCCATAATATTGAGACTATTTGGGAAAAGGCAAAGTCAGGCAAGCTGTATCTCTCAGGCAGACTGTGTGGTAACATTACAAGAACCTAAAACCCAAACTCATTTTTCTGACATGAAGTACATCTGGTATCATGTTCTCATAAACATTGCTATACCTCACTTTTACAGAGCTTGAGATGACAGTGATCAGCTTTGTCACTTTTTTTCCCCTTCCTTTTGCTGTGCTGGGGATTGAACCTAGGATTGAGTTACATTCCCAGTTCATTTTTTATTTTGAGATAAATTCTGGCTAAATTGCCCAGGCTGGGATTGAATTTGGAATCCTCTTGCCTCAGGCTCCTGGAGTGCTGGGATTAGAGGCATGTGCTACCACACCCCCCTGGTTCTGTCAGTTCTTAGCAGCACCCACTATCTGTGATACTTGACCCAGATGTGAACATTACCATGAAATATGAAATTTCAATTTTTGTTCTGCTAAAGATCACCGTGGGAGAGTGAATTCATATATGGAGTGCTTAGCTCTATTTTGACTGTTAGAAATTGCTCCATATTTATTTTGTAATTCAATATGATGATGGCTCAGACAAACTGGAAAGTAGTTGAGCCTGCACTCAAACCCTAGTCTGGTTCCAAAGCCTCAGGATCTCAAGGCAATCTATCTGACTCTACTCATACAGTATTTCTAACCAAAGGCCATGCTGACAACAAGAGACCTGATGTTCAGAGGCCAAGAAACATATTTTATGTCAGTTTAAACACTGGGATGGAACACTCCTCATACCACTTCACAGATACTCTTCTATATAACTGAAAAACACATTGTTTACTCTGAATTTCAAGGCCTTTTAAAAACACAACAGTGATATATTCTATCATTCAATAAAAATACAGAAATTGTGTAACCAAATAAAGAAAAAAGACTTTCATATTCCCTAAATTCTCTAAAATCTCTTGACATTGTTAGAGACTTGTTTATGCTTCTTGGTTTCATTTAAAAAGAATAAGAAAACATATTTTTAAGCTAGAGGTTTTGTTAGAGATGATAGATAAAATTACTTTTACTTGTAAGCTTAATTTTCATCTCTAGTGTTTGTAAAATATACCTGGCTAAATATAATACATCAATCAATTGTTATTCCACCTGTTGGAAAACATCCAGGTATTTGTGGTCTTAGAAAAAGACATTTGAAAACATTTTATTTTCGCCCTCTTCAGCTGCATGTGCTAGTCTAGCTATTATACTTTATTACAATTTCCTTTTCTAATCTATATCTTTGCACAGAGAAAATCCAATTCCAAAAATTTAAATTTTAAGTCACTTTGAAAACATTCTGGAAAATCAGAATGGGAACAAAAAGAAAGGTCTGTCTAAACTAAAGATTGGCAAACTTTTTCTGTCAGAGATCAGATAGTAAATATTTTAGACTTTTCAGGCCATATGTTCATTCATGAAACTATTCAACTTTACTTTTGTAGCCTAAGCAGGTGTGGCTAGATTTCAATAAAACTTTATTTTCTAAAGAAAATGCCATAGGCTACATTTGGTTGGCCCTGGTCTAAACACACTGACAATAACTGACACATTCTATCTTGCATAGTAAGCAAACATTTGCCATTATAGATTAGAGAGAGGAAATTTCAAAAACACTGGCATCTATCACTCTCTAGTTGGCTTTGGAGATGTGCTGGTTATGTTACATTTGTACAAGCTTCCCTTCTCTCCCTGCTGTACCCTCCTGTCGCCTCAGGGTAACCATAACAGACTGCGCCAGCAAGAGATAAGCTAGAAAGAAAGAGAAATTCCTCCAACTCTGGAGAAGCTTTACTAAGTTCACTGCCTGCCAAACCTGGACTACTGTCACCTAAAGACATTCCACATTGTACACAAATCTTTTCCTTCTCCTGCAGACTAAGGTTTTTGCTTGCGTATCTGTCTCTGTAAGACAAGGTTCTTGCTGATGTTCATTTAGAAAAGACCTGATGAAATATGTTAAATCCCTCAGAATTGAATTTCCCTTTATTAGAACACTTCACAAAATGCCTGAAAAAGTAAGGAAGGAATAAAAGTATTACCTAAAACTCTGCTCTGTTGAAAATAAGGATAAAAGAATCATTCTGGCAAATTCTACTATGAAGATCATTGTCTGTAAGGCCAAACTTAATACTGGAATGAACCAAGGTTTGGGGATCAGAGTTGTATCATCTTACCAAAATGCCATTAGGGAATTAAAAACAAATGGTGTCATTTCTATTCATGTTTGATAAAAGCTTAATTAGTATTTTAAAGACATTTAGAAGTTTCTCTTGAATTGTCAGTATTGTACTATCCGTGATATAATTGATTAATGATGAAATAGAATTCAGTGGTATGATTTTTTTCTCACGTTTTCATAATGACAATTAGAGATGTTCCTGGTTTAACTGTGTCTACAAAGAGTCTGTTCTTGGGGGAAAAAAATCATTTTAAAACTGTTTTTGTGAGCCATTTGTAGTTTTGCATTTCCAGAAGTATGTTTTGGAAGACTGATCCTATGAGTCTCTGTAAAGGCATTTGAACATGTTACAGCCTGATCTGAAAATCTGTCAAGGCACAGAAACTGATTAAAGGATCTGGTATTTCAGTAACTTGTCAAACTTTCTTCACTGAATATTTCCAATCCTACTGAACTATGAAACCTTATTCTGAGTCTGATTTATTAACATTGGATGTAACTTACTTTGGGATATCCTGTCTTACTATTTGGTTTTGATTACTAACAAAATTGCTACTATTTCACTTGGTTATTTTTGAAATCTATTAGTTGGTTTAAAATTTTTGTTTCTTAAAATTCTTGCCTTTGAAAAGATTTAAAAGAAAAAAATCATAGTGAGGCCTTTCCCCAAATGCCTATATATACAACTTTTGCCTAACCCCAAGTGTTAGGATTGCTGAAGTCAGGTCTCCAACAATGCTTGAGAATAAATACTTCATACTTGTGTCCAGTATTCAGCTCAGGTATCAAATATTGGATGTATTTCTAACCTATCAGCCAATTGCTTCCTTTCTCTTTAATGTTTACTTTTTATATTTAATGCCAGTGTTTACAGTTAGTAATTTGCTTATCCCCTAGATTATCCACTCCCCTAGATTATAAAATCCCTGAGGGCAGACACTATAATTAATCATCTTTGTTCCTAAAATGATTTTAGTAGACATTTAATAAGGTGATTTATTATGTGAATTCTATAGAAATAATTTGCATTCTCATGAAACATTTAAGTAGTGTATACTGGCACAGGTGTGTACCAATTCATGAGAGCAGACTGTTAAAATTTGAAGAATTTTATAAGCCAATTGATTTCACATTAGTATTTTGATATTGGGCTATACATGGCAATAGCATTTACATCACAGATATTTGCAAATGCTACCATCAAGGATCTTCTGAATCCTGAAGAAACAGTTGGCAAATATTTACCAACATCCCACTATATATGAATTATGTGTATCTACATATTTACATATATGTATTTTATTTTCATTAAATAATTTAGTAATAATAAAATATTTTTGAATAAACTGTCTTGTTTCCTCATTTATATTTCAAATTACCTGTGCAAAGGGCCAGATTTTTTTCTTTTTCTTTGCTGCCTGAATGCCTAGGAACTTATAGGCATTCAATAATTGTATGTGCAGGGGTTAATGTCCTAAACAGTCTGTGAATTTAGCAGTGGCCATAGGTGGACTGGGAGGGGTTTGTCAAATGGAATGAAAAATGCAACAAAATTTTTTGATTTGACTTAACACTGAGTTTTATATTCAAAACTTTTATTATATCATATTTTCCTTAAATTTTGTATTTATTCTCAAATTATAAATATATCAAAAGAGTTGTATTAAGACCAATGACAAGATCATAGCTGCAAAGTTGCAATTTCAGGAATATAGGACTTCTTGATAGTTGGACTACAAAGACATTGCTCCACTGTCACAACTGCAGCAAAGTTAGCTGGAGTTGAGGAATATCTTTAAGCTTCTCACTTTAAATTTTTCTTTTAAAAATTCATTAATTTCCAGGAATATTAGTCAAGCTTATAGCTAGTTTATTGAATAGAATTAGGTGTCCTTGCAGAATTTCAGTAAGATACAGAAAGTTCTACCTGTGTAATGTATCAAACAATATTTATGCTCATGTTGTTAAATAAAATGAATTTTTGAAACCAAAGGCATTTAATCCTAAAATTTCACATAAAATGAATACCAAAAGTTTAAACTAAGTTATATTTTAAAGAGCAATATATAAAAATCTTAAAAGTAAAGTTTGATAAGTTTGTGGATACTTATAAATTTCTGTAACAATTACAAGATCAAGATATAGACATTGCCATCCTGGCAAAAGAAATTTCTCTTCTGCCCCTTCTTTGTCATACTCAGTCTCACAATCATTATTCTGATTTTATCACCATAGATTAGTATTGTCTGTAAAAGATACATTGTGTAATTTATTTTTTATCAGATTCATAAAAACTCTACATTTTAATGGGATGCCTTTTTTTATACGTGTATACATTGTGCAATGTTCAAGTCAAATTAAATGAATCTTTTATTTATCATTTCTTTGTGGTGTAAACCTTCAAAATTCCTTCTGGGTTTCTTAAATGCACAGTACATTATTATTATCCATAGTCACATTACTGTGCAATAATACAGTAGAACTTCTTACTGTTAACTATAACTTGGTATCCATTGATCTACCTTTCTCCATTCTCCTGCTCCCTACTTTCCCACCTATAACCATCATTTTACTCTCAATTTCTATGACATAAATCTATAAGACATTTTTAACAATGTACTTTTCTTCAATATATACAAAGGAATTATTACTATTTGGCAACTAGTTTGGGACAAATTAATATAAAACGTATCAATGAAGCTGGGCATACTTGTATACCCGTAATCCCAGCCCTCGGGCTGGGGGGCAGGACTAGGGGATGCTGAGGTGGGAGGATCACAAATTCCAGCTCAGCCTGGACAGTTTAGTGACTTAACAAGACCCTGTCTCAAAATTTTAAAAATAAATAAATAAAGGGCTGAGGATGTAGTTCAGTGTTAAAGCCCTCATTCAATCCACAGTACTAGGAGGGAAAAAAAATCAGACTGATTATGTACATATTTAATAAAAAATAGTGAGTGCCTGGCACTTATTAATTTGGGTACCTGGCAATACTTTATCAAAACAATTTTTAAAATATATTCTAATTCTTTAGGAGGTATAATTATAAACAGTATCTAGATTTTGTTTACCTAGCTGTTCTGTATGTGTAGCTTTTTAATCAAAATAATTTTTAAATATTCTTTTAGGCCATTAGTAGAGAATCAGAAGTACAGATTATACATAAGCACTTCTTTCAAGAAGTTTATAATCTAATAATTAAAGAGCTTATATGCCTTTTATCTTTCACTACCGTTTACTTTATTATGCTTTCTGTCTTAAGTAGTATGTTTAAATCCAGGTGTAGTTGTAATATGGTTCTTCACAACCATTATCCTATTATTAATTTAGGCTAGTTTAAAAAAGAGAAAAAAGAAAAGATATTTCCTTTGACTGTAGGCCACAGGAATATAGCCACAAGGCCAATACTTTTGCCCAAATGGAATGGTGTAGGCCCTAAACTGATGGTTTCTGGGAAAAATATGAAAGGCATGATTTGAAAGGAATAAGCTCCTCGAAGACATCATTCTTTGAGTACTGCCTTTCTGGCCTGCTCCCTAGCCCTGAATATCATAGTTCCACCTACACTTGTCAGCTAGGTCTAGGTCTGAGCACAAACAAATTCCTTTTTTTTTTTTGATACCAGGGATCGAACTCGGACCTTGCGCTTGTGAGGCAGGTGGCAGCAACACTGAGCTAAATCCCACGCCCCCAGATTCCATATTTTTAATAAACAGAATAAAGACTGACAAAGGAAGAAAATGGAGACTCACTTCTTGTATGTGAAATAAGCAGTTTTCTAAACAGTAACGAAAACATAAAAACTAAAACATAAGTATAAAAGAATTATAAATGGGAGTATTATATATAGTATACATTATGTATAGACTATGGGTCTAAACAAACTTGAGTTTACTCCTCGGTGTGGCATTGTTGGGCTTTCTCCTAGGCCACTAGTGGGACAGTAAGAAAGTGCACATCCTCCATCCAGCAGTTTCATTGACTAGTTCCAATTCTTAGGAGGTGGACTCCATGTCCTTCAGGAATCAAGCTAGTTATGTAAGTGTTTGACATTGCTCAATGTGAACGACAAAGAAGGGGAATGGGGGCACTTTGGAAAGCCTAAAGGACTTGAACTGACTAAAAGAAAAACAAACTGCAGGCTAAACAATATCTCCATGGACCCAATTCCATGCCCTAGGTGACCTGTTTTCTGAAGTTTCCCTTTCTATTACTGTTAGCAGTCAGCATCTCATCCCCACCCCACTCCTCCATTTCCCTTAGTAGAATATAATGAAAGCTTCATAAAAGGAACTAATGATATTAAAAATTTATATTAAAGGAAAGATACTGAATTACTTCATCCAAAATAATCCTAATTTTCTTCAGACATTTAATTCAATCTATTCCTCCCAATATCCTAAATTTAAATTCAAACTAAAAATTTTATACCTGAAATTTTGCATAAGTATGATTTCTCTCTGGTTATTCATTTTTAACTTAATTTAAATGAATTTAATTGAACAAATATTTTGTGGCCTTTATGTACCTGGCACACATCCTAACAGATGGAAGTGACAACAAACAAAGAACTCATAGAGCTGAGAGCATTTTCTTTTTCTTTAAAAAACAAAAAAATTCCCACAGTAGTGGGATATTTAAGAACCACATGTAGTAAATATTATGGTGCTCTTATTTTCTTTCTGGCCTCTAATTTCCTTTTCTTAACTTCCTTGAATTTTCATTTTGCTAGTCATAACTAATGCATATACTCCTGGCTCTACAGTAGGACAGGAAGCTCAGGCCAAAGGTAGATAATTGTTCTTGTGTCCTGACATCAGTGATTTGTTGACAGGTGTAACACTATAGGAAAGCCAGCCTAGCATCAGGATAATAAATAAGACAGAGACTTAGAGAGCAATGATTCCTTAATCAAACCAGTCCTGAAACCCAACAAACCTTTAGACTTTCCAGGTACATTAACCAATGAATTACTTTTATTTTAAAATTTTTTAATCTTATAGTAAATATCAGTGTACCAGCTATCTGTGGTAATGTCTCCTCTTCATTTTGGATATTATTTGAGTCTTCTCTTTTCTTAAGTCTAGTTAAAGTTTGTCAATTTTATCTTTTTGTTGAATATTTCTAGTTTATTCTTTATTTGATTTATTTCTGCTTTCATCTTTATTATTTCATTCTTTCTGATAATTTTGGACTTTGTTTTAGTTTAGTTCCTTGAAGTATTATGCAAGGTTGTTGGAGATCTTTCTTTTTAATGTAGGCATTTATTTCTCTTCTCTTAGCACTGATTTTGTTACATCCCGTTAGTTTTGGTATGTGGTGTTTTCATCTTCATTTGCATTGATATATTTTAAAAATTCTCTTTTGATTTCCACTTTGAACCAAAGGTCAAGAGTATATTGTTTAATTTCCACATATTTGTTAATGTTTTTGATTTCCATCTTGAGGTAGGAGATTAGGGATGGGGCAATACCAGTCAAACAATTGGGTGGAATCTGTCAGAGTCACAGAGATCCAGGTCACATGGGCAGAACACAAGATCCAGGATGACTCTGAAGCTCCTGAGCACTGTACGTGGAACCAGTCATAAAAGTGCTGTTTTCAATTCTTCATTTACATCTGATGAAGCCAAGCAAATATATATAATTCTCATTTGTCAGTTACACCTCAATGAAGCAGTATTTTTTATCATATCTTATAAAAACAATAACAAAAAGAAACTTCCAGAACTGCTCCAGAAGATGGCATGAATACTGTAATTGGATAAGTATGTTCAAAGTAAGGGGGGAGTGAGTATTTTGAGGGAGATTAATGGCAATGTGTCTTTTACTGTAATAAATTTTTAAATATCTACCTTATATTTTAATCACTCCTATGTACATTTAGCATCTATAAATTCTTTTATCACTTCTTGATCAATGTTGGGATCTTACGTTTTTAAAATTTCTATGAGGATAAAATTTATTAGCATTTATGAGGTCCTGAGCACTCAGTTAAACATACTTGAATTATGAGTTACAGTCACTGCCCTCAGTGGACTTACTGTATTTTGGGGATAATAATAAACTTAAATAACTATAGAACAAGATGTAAACTATGGCCAATTAAAAAAGGCAATTGAATCTTCATATTATTTTCAGGAAAAATATAATTTTTATTGAAAAACAATGAATACTATTGCTGAGTGCCATCTCATGGAAAAGCACATTCATAAAACTATTTTGGTGTATACTTACCCACTTTATTCATTCCATCTCACACTGTGAAATATCTGGCTCTTCCTCCAAACTAAAATGAGCATGGAATGTAAACGTTTTGAACATTTGAATCATTTCAATTGACATTGAAACAGTGAAATTAAAGATACTCACAAAAGAGGACTTCTAAGACTACTTCACCCTGTGCCTGCCTCGTAAGCACAAGGTCCCAAGTTCGATTCCTGGTAACAAAAAAACCCAAAGAAAACTAAAACCACTTCAGAAAGTGACAAAAACTACAGGATAAATGTGTTTGAAGCAAGAAGGAGTACTTTAAGAGAAATTAATGGCAATGTGTTTTAAACTGTAATAATTTTTTAAAAATTTATACGTTCACCATATTTTCTGATCATACTACGTAAGTTATCTCAGCGAATATATTAAAAGAATAACTAAAATTAAAAACCATAATTATTTCACATTCTGAATTTAGTCTAACTTGGTAGTATTCTTTGTGTCATATGTCTTATGCAAACTTCAGTAAACTAATGTTAAATGTCAAAAAACAAAGTTTGTAGATTTTTAGACACTAAATCAAGCTATAAACTGCATTGTCATCTCTATTTCTGGTACCTAAAACAGCGTAACATACAGTAGAGTTGCTCAGTAAATATTTGTGAATGAATAATTAAGAAGAATGAGTAGAGAAGGCTCCATGCATTATTTAATTATTGGAATGTGAGGGAAACAGGCCCAGTTCACAAATAAGCAGAGTAAATGCTTCCAGATCTGCCCCCTCCCCACTAGGCTTAGTGGTTGCTGTGATACTGAATTGTCTCAGGAAGTAAAGAGCCTTCTGAAATGCATTCTCTCAATTTTTTTTTAAGCTTTACTACAAAACAAAACCAAAAATTTAAAAACCCATATATTAAGTAATTTATATGCAAGAATTCCACTTGGACTTAGCAGTGAAGATTGGAGAAATTTTACTATCAAATCTAAAATTGTTGAAAGTGAGCAAATGAGGCACTGACTGGAATACTTAAAAAATCTATCTTCTACTAATCCAACAATGTACAAAGCTTGAAACTTCAAGAAAGAATGTCAGTTCAATTTTTTCAAAAAAGCATATATTTTTATATCTTTGAGTGTATCTAGGTATAAGTAAAAAGGAGAAAAATGTAGGGAAGAATTCTTTTCAAACAGGAATAAATGACTTTCAGAGGTTGAGGCAACTTATTTACTCAGTGAGAGCCTGTCTCAAAATTTTTTAAATGGGCTGAGGGTGTGGCATATTGCTATGGCTGTGGGTTCAATCTCCAGTACCCTACAAAATATAAATAAATAAATAAATAAATAAACAAATGGAGAGCTTCTGATACAGAAATTATGGGTCTATTACTTTGGAAGAACGGTAGTATTTTTTTCAGAAGTTTGCAGTGTGGATCTCAGCAAGGTGTAAGAAATGATAAAGTTGAAGAGAAAGTATACCATATAGGTTTTTTAAAAAGGTCAATGAAAAAATAGTAGTCATGGCAATCCTCAGAATGACTGAATCATATCCAAAGAAACACTGACCAATAATGTAAGGGCTGGTTGGTCAAGAGGACCTTCTTAGCAGTTGGACTACTGGAGTATTTTACCTCAGATGAGTTCTATTGTAGCTATGGCTACAGGGAATGTAACCAATGGAATTTGAAAATTTTGATTTTTGGTTTTTTTTGTTTGCTTCTTTGTTTTTAAACCAAAACCATTCTCATTCTGAAGTTTGAGTTTCTGCTTGATTCATTCCAATAAGGGGCCTTCTCTTGATTTGGACTCACATGGACCTGTGTACTGTATTGATTAATTGAGTTTGGGTCACTTTTAAGTCCTGTGGTAGTGCTTTTTTATGGTGAGCTAATTAAGTAGCTTAAATAGCTGTGTTTGGGCACAGGATAACTGCAGGCATTTCAATGTATAAGACAAAATCCTTATTATGCATGAACAAATTGGCATTTCTGTCTTCCTCCTGCCAGATTCATTTTAGGAACCAAGAACCAGTTTATACTTACTTTAGAATTAAAAATCTCATTCAAGACTTCTCATTTCTAAATGAAGCACATAGCAAAGTCCTGCTCATTTTTCAAGTTTAAAAGTTTGGCCCAAATCCAAAGTTTGAAGTTCAATGAACTCCAGTCAGCTCTGTTGAAAGAACTTTGCTTGGTTATTTGTACTTCTCTGTGTTAACCCAAAAGGGGTTTTTATTCCAAACGCAAAGTCAAACATGAAGAACAACACTACAGGGGCAGAGGACCATAGAAAAAAAACACAACACAAAACCCAATGCCTAACATTGTAAAATCATCACATGCTTATCTGTGGCTGATGATTGTAAAGCTTACGTATGGCTGAAAATTGTAAGATCATCATGTTTATTTGTGTACCATGTAATTGAGAAAATGTACCCTACTGTATCCTAATGAAAGTATTACTCACATTTACTTATGCTGATCTTGTCCTCTTCCCAGAAATAAAGGCTAAGACCCTAATTGGCCTAGACCATTAATCAGTGAAAGTTATATTTTAGAAACCAACTTGCCCCCATAAGTATGAAATACATCTCATATTCACTGGGCATCCCAAGCGGGATGCCCCCTATCTTGTAGCATCACTCTGCTGCTGCTGCTAAGATAGTTTCCTTTCTGCTTTCTCTGCATTTGCCACACTTTAAATAAAACTTTTGCTTCCTACTATACCAGCTTGACTCTCCTGTTTCTCACTAACAGCCCCATTTCTCCATTCTTCGTTGAAGTGAGGGCACAGAACAGAATTGAAGGACAACCCAGAGACACCACCACCACCACCACCACCACCAGTTGTAACAATAGGGACATTTGTTATGAGTTTTCCTAAAGGACTGGCACAAAGATTTCACACTGTGCATTATATAGTAAAGCTCCCAATGGCTCCATTAACAACCCACCTCCACTGTTCTAAAATCATTCCCTACCCCTTTGCAAGTGATCTGTCAAATGCTTTTTCTGCATCTATGGAGATAATCATATGGTTTTTGTCCTTGGATCTATTGATATAGTGTATTACATTGATTGATTTGCGTGTATTGAACCATCCCTGCATCCCTGGGATGAATCCCA